>CM024761.1:117613207-117697292 GCA_014218235.1 Colocasia esculenta
ATATCATCTACATAAAATTGAACTAGTAGAATGTGTTTGACCTCTGACTTTATGAAAAGAGTACTACCTACTTGACCTCTACTGAAACCATGGTTTAAAAGAAAAAACTAGGCCTTTCATACCAGCCTCTCGGTGCTTGCTTTAAACCATATAATGCCTTGTGAAGTTTGAAAACATGATTAGGAAATTCTGTGTCATCAAAACCCAGGGGTTGTTCCACATAAACTTCCTCTTTTATAAAACCATTTAAACATACGGATTTAACATCCATTTGAAATAATGTTAAATTCAAAGCTGATGCATATGCAAGTAATATTCTAATAGCCTCAAGTCTAGCTACAGGTGCATAGGTTTCATCGAAATCTATGCTTCCTCTTGAGAATAGCCTTGAGCTACCAATCTGGCCTTGTTTCTTAAGATTACACCAGTTTCATCAGTTTATTTCTAAACCCATTTGGTGCCAATGACTGGACGGTCTGATGGTTATGAACAAGTGACCATACTTGGTTTCTCTTGAATTGATTTAATTCATCTTGCATGGCTATATCAAGATTCATCAGTAAGAGCTTCATTAACTGTCCTAGGCTCTATTTGAGAAACAAAAGTTAGGTAATCACAAGGAATAACATTACCTCTTGTTCTTACCCCTACGGATGGATCACCAATAATATTCTCAAGTGGGTGATCTTTCTTGTGTCTCCACTCCTTTGGAAGATTTTCATGAGTAATTTCTTCTTGTTGCAAGTCTTCCAGAGGTGGATCATCCTTGTCCTTAATTGATGTATTCTTTAGTTTCTTGGACAACTTATCTGCATCATCATTATCACTATCTTCTTCCTTTGTCAAGGAGGGGTTAGTTTCATTAAAGATAATGGTACAGACTGTTCAATTAATAAAGTGCGTTTATAAATACTCTATAGCTTTGTGTTTAGAGGTGTACCCCATGAAGATGCCTTCATCTGATTTGGCATCCAGCGTACCAATGTCCCTTTTTCATGTTGTGGATGAACAAGGACATCCAAAAGTCCTGAAGTGGCTGATCTTGGCTTCTTCCATTGAACAGTTCATATGCAGTCTTCTTCAGGATTGGCCTGATCATTACTCGGTGATAATGTAGCTTGTGTGTTGACTGCTTCAGCCCAGAAGTATCTTGGCAGATCATATTCTGAGAGCATAGTTCTTGCCATATCCAATAGGTTCTATTTTTTCTCTCAGCGATACCATTTTGCTATGGTGTTCTTGGTGCTGAGAATTATGCTCAATTCCCTGATCATCACAGAATCTAGCAAACTTTTCATTCTGAAATCACCACCATGATCTGATCGGATAGAAACAATGCTGAATTTTGATCTTCTGGACTTTCTTGTTGAAACTGACAAAGTTTTCAATGTGTCATCCTTATGCTCTACGAATGACACCCATGTGAATCTTGAGTAATCATCAACTATGACAAATCCAAAGTTCTTTCCTCCAAGATGGTAGTCCTCATTGGCCCAAATAGATCCATATGAAGGAGCTCTAAGGGTTTTGAGGTGGTCACCACTGTTTTTGACTTGAAGGAGCTTGGTGTGCTTTCCCTTAGCACAAGGTCTACACACCATCCATTTTTGCACTGACCTTAGGTAGACCTTCCACAAGATTCTTCTTCAGCAATTTTCTCATGCCATCTATGCTGCAATGACCTAGTCGTCTGTGCCATAATTCAGTAGATTATCCTTATTTGCTGCCAGACAGACGTTTTGTTCTTTGAGTTCCTCAAGATAGAGCACATACAAATTCTTTCCCTATTAGCTTCAAAGATGACTGCTCCATCCTTCAGTATGCTGCACTTTGACTCTTGAACTTGATCTGATGGCCTCTATCACATAGCTGGCTGATGCTAATGAGATTGTGCTTCAATCCCTTGACTAATAACACATCTTCTATGACTATTTTTCCTTTGTTATTCACAGAGCCACTGCCTATCACTTTCCTTTCCCATTATCTCCTAAGTGACTGTTCCCTCTTCAGCTTGGAGATGAGAGAATAACTTCTGGTTCCTGACATGTGCCTTGAGCACCCACTATCCAATACCATTTGGATGCTCGAGGGATAACTTGAAATAAAAACATCAAGTTTAGGTACCCAAATTCTTTGGGTCCTGATGGGTAGTATCATGATTTTACTTTTTATTATCCATTTCTTATGTCTTGTTGGGCATGTCGTTATGATATGTCCTAACTTGTTGCAGTGACTACACGGATAATTTGGTTACTTTTTCTATATATTTGAAATCAGCTTTGTATGCTATATTTTTCAGGTACAAATTTTGGTGTTGGATATGTTTTAGGATAAACTATGGTTTCTTCATTATCTGGGGGTGTATATCCTAATCCATTTTTCTTCTTACCTGATCTTCTAGCACCTTTTAATATGAGGGAGTTTTTACCATTTGTGAATTTTCTAACGTGCTAGATAAATTATGTTTTCTTCTGTTAGAGTCTTGATTTCAGTTCTTAGTTCATCTACTTTTTCCTGTTTTTCAAGTTTAATTATTTGTTCATTCTTAGCTTTTAGATCCTCACATAATAAGTAATTCTTCTATTAAGTTCAGTTATTTGTTTTTCTAATTCTCATATTTTCTGTTTCAGATCTGAGTAGTGTTTGGGACAAGCATGTTTTCTTACTTGCTTTTAAACAGTTAGTTACTTCTTTATATTATTATACAATTCGTTGAATGCTTCCTCTAAATTGTCTGAATCAGAATCATTGCAGGAATCAAAGGAAGAGTCAGAGGTTACCTTTTTTCAGTATTAGCCATGAAGGCCAAGTTGGCTTCTTCTTCATCGCTGCAGGAGCTTGACTCACTGTCTAAGTCTACTGTTTCCCATGCTGCTGCCATCGCCTTCTTTTTGTACTTTCTGAACTTGGAGCTGTCTTTCTTCCTGAACTCCGACTTCTAGAATTTTGGACACTCAGCTTAATGTGTCATGGCTTCTTACATTCATAGCAGATGGGTTCTCATTTCTTCATCTCTTTTCCATCGCTTCTTGAAGTCCTTATTCCTTTTGAAGTGCCTTCTACCAGATTGGAACTTCTTCTTCTTAGCCAAAATCCACTGCAATCTTCTAGATAGCATTGCTTCCTCATTCTCGCTGTCCACATCACTTTCACTCTCAGCTGAACTTGCTTCTGGTGAATCTTCTTCAGCTTTTAAGGCATTGGAGTGCTTCTTTCTGCTAGAGGATTCCCCTAGCCTTTCCATGTTGATCTCATGGGCCATGAGGGACCCAATGAGCTTTCTAACTGACATTCTCTTCAGGTCATTAGCTTCTTCTATTGTTGTGACCTTTGGGGTCCATGAGGACGATAAGGATCTAAGTATTTTCCTCACCATGTCTCCAATCTCATAGGTTTCCCAGACCAGCTAGTCCATTTGTGATGTCAGTGAACCGATGAACATTTGAGTTATGGATTCACCTGATTGCATCTGAAATCTTTCATACTGAGTGACAAGAATGTCGATTCTTGTTTCCTTTACCTTGTCTGTACCTTCATATGTGATCCTGAGCTTTTTCCACATTTCCATGAGGATTTGCAGGCTGAAACTCTGTTGAACTCCTTTTTACTTAGAGCACAGCATAAGATGCTCTTTGCTTTGCAATTCAAGGAGATCTTCTTCTGTCATCATCTGTCCATGCGCTTTCTCATTTGTGACTACCAGATCACCTTCTTCTACTATGGACCAAATTTGATAGTCGTGGCCTTGTAGAAGTATTCCATTCTGGTCTTCCAGTAAGGATAGTGTTCACCATCGAAGAGAGGGGGGGTCGGTGACAGAATGACCTTAAAGTCACCTTGGGCTACCATGGATCTTTACTCTTCAGATCGTTGGATACTTTTTCTTTGTCGAAGAGACTCGCTCTGATACCACTTGTTGCCCAGTTGACGAGCCAGAGGGGGGGTGAATGGGTCTTTAAAAATTAATCTAGAAGATACCTGTGTAACTAAAAACATCACACAACGTTCTTCGAAGGAGGTTAGTGACCGTTAGTTGAAATATCAAACACACAAAGAAAGCAATCACACAATACAAGGAATTATCCTGGTTCAGACCTCCTTTCCTTAGAGTCCTAAGTCTAGTCCCTGAGCAACACTCAGGTTTCTACTAACTAGGGTATAGTCCCCTTAGGACACTACAGCACCCAGCTCGGTGGTCTTCTTCACACCGAAGGGAATAACAACACCCTGGATACCCCACCAGGTCTTCCTTCACAATGAAGGGAACAGCACCCTGGATACCCCACCAGGTCTTCCTTCACAACTGAATGGAACAGCACCCTGGATACCACCAGGTCTTCCTTCAAAACCGAAGGGAAACAACACAAAGAGAATGGAATGAGATCAAGCCCCTAGATCAAGCTTTAAGTAGCAAGATCTGAAGCCACTAGCATGAGAACAAAGAATCTATGCTATAAACACATTCTCAGAACTACACAAGCTCTCTCAAGATTTCACTACAGTAAGGAGAGCAAAGAGCGAAAAGCTAGGGGAATGAAGTTCTGGCTCTGGACTCTTGCCGAAGAATATTGAATGCTTGTATTGAGAGAGATATGCCTTTCTTCTTCGTTGGTTGAATTTATATCTTCTATTGAAATAGTGCCGTTGAAGTAACCGTTGTCTCTTGGATTGAAGTCGTTAGACTGTTTGACATTTGGAAGCTTCAACTATCTTTTATCTATTTGAGCACGTTAAAGAGATAGGGTCTTCTGACGTCTATAGGTCCCACGGTGTTGATAGAAAGTCTTCAGGACCCTGCACACATTAAATGCTAGACAACAAACAACTCAAACTGTCTCTGTTGTCAGTATGCGTTGAGGTGTATTCATTAGAATAGCAATACCAAATAGCTTATTTTAAAGATGTTTGCAGAGTGAGCACAATAATGGACGATATTGTCTGCATGCATGTAGAGATACGTTCAGATCTCATAAATGCAGGAGTGTCAGAGAGATATAGACGAGACTTTGACTAGTCAACGCTTCAAGAGTTAAGATAAGTGTCAAGTTGATATAAACCATGAAGTCGTTGTCTATATGACTTATAAATCGTTATGAATACTAACAAGTCATTATAGAGGGAAAATCGTTAAAGCAAGTTTATGTGTTCAACAGGGAATCAAATCGTTATGAACACTATCAAGTCGTTATGAGCTCTAAAGAAATCGTTGCGTAAAGCAAATCGTTATGAGCGCTTAAGAAACGTTGCATAAAGCAAATCATTATGAGTTCTAAGAAATCGTTACGGTAACTTACGAAATCGTTACGGAGAGCAAGTCGTTGCGTGTTCTAAAGAAATCGTTACGGTAACTTACGAAATCGTTACGGCGAGCAAGTCGTTGCGAGTTCTAAAGAAATCGTTACGGTAACTTACGAAATCGTTACGGCGAGCAAGTCGTTGCGAGGTTCTAGAAATCGTTACGGTACTTATAATCGTTCTGACAGGCAAGTCGTTACGAGCTCTAAAAGAAATCGTTACGATGACTTATAGAATCGTTATGGGATCGACTTGTTTAAATAACATGACTTTTCAGTCTTACAAAGAAATCGTTATGACTTTTAAACAGAAATCGATATGGACTTAGAGAAATATCATGTTAAAAAGATTAAAGCTTCAGGGAAGTAATGCATACCTTTATTAGCTTGTTTGACCTTGGTATTTTTCCTGTTCTTTAAGACTTATGAAATATCATTAGTATATTGAGAAAATCTAGTTTAGTTTTGTTAATCACCAAAATACATATGCAATAATTAAAATTACATGGGGACAGACTGATCATCAGGTTGAAGGAGGTATCATGGAAGGTACACTTACTATTCTTTCCCGACCCGCATATGTTCTCTTTGATACGGAGAGCATTCCTTTTTATATCTCAAACATTTTTTGATACCCTACCTATGAAACCCGTCCCAATGAAATCCGGAATAGATGTGTCAACCCCGATTGGTCCTGGCACCAATCTTACAAACCATATGCCATCCAGTGAAGTGTTGATTGAAACCAAAAACCTACCAGCAAATTTAATATGTATGGATATGGAGGGGTATGATGTGATACTCGGAGCAGATTGGTTGTCTGAACATGGGGCTGGTCAACTACAGGAGAAGTCGGGTAACCTTATCCACTACCCAAAACTAGTGTTCACAGGGGATAGAAACCGCAAGAGATGGTCACTTATCTCTGCACTTCGGGTCAAAGGATGATGAGGAAAGGTTGTATGGCCTTTCTTGCTGCTGTTGTCATCACAAAGAAGGAAGTCAAAGTTGAGGAGCATTTGAGGATTTCATTATAGATTTTAAGGGAGAATAAATTATATCCCAAGCTAAGTAAATGTGAATTCTGGCTTGAGGAGGTATCCTTTTTAGGGTACGTGGTAACCAAGGATGGTATCGCGGTTGATCCATCAAAGGTTGAGGCTGTACTGAAATGGGAAAGACCGACAAGCGTCACTGAGATCAGGAGCTTTCTAGGATTAGCTGGATATTATCGAAGGTTTATAAAGGATTTCTCAAAGATTGTAGTGCCGTTAACCAAGCTGACTCGGAAGGAAAATCTGTTTGTGTGGACCGAGGAATGTGAAGAAAGCTTTTACAACTTGAAGAAGTGTCTGACTACGGCTCCTGTCTTCGCCTTACCCACTGAAGAGGGAGGATTTGAAATTTATTCAGATGCTTCTGGAACAGGTCTGGGATGCGTCTTAATGCAACAAGGGAAAGTAATAGCTTATGCCTCAAGACAGTTGAAGATCCACGAAGTGAACTACCGGTTCATGACCTGGAGTTAGCAGCTGTAGTATTCGCCTTGAAGATTGGAGGCATTATATCTATGGTGAGCAATTTAAGGTCTTTTCTGACCACAAGAGTTTGAAATACTTATTCTCACAGAAGAGCTTAACATGAGACAAAGAAGGTAGTTACAGTACCTAAGGACTTTGACTTTTCCATTCAATATCACCCTGGGAAGCCAATGTAGTTGCAGACGCTCTAAGTAGACAACCAGGAGCTATGCTAGCTAGTATGATGCTGGGCGAATGGAAGTTACTGGAGCAATTTTCAAGCTTGAACTTAGACGTGGGAAAGAAGGAGTTATGAGAGAGGTATTCTTTCTAACTCGCTTTTATTTGACCCTGAAGTTACATCACCAATCAATCATTATATTATTAGTAATTCACAATTTGATTTTCTGTAAGTCCAGCCCATATACACATGTGAATTTGGGGACCAAATTCTTTTAAGTAGGGGAGGATGTAACACCCCGAAAATTTGGTAAATGGAAAATTAGAAATAAATCGAATACGATAAATTCAATATTTGTACAATAGCAAAAATGCACGTGTCATTATCATACATACAAAAACCCACTAGAAAATTCCATAAAAAACCATAGTTCAACTCTAAATAATACTCCCTAATGACCCACAGAGAAATTCGTGCAAAGAAAAATTGGATGGTCCAAGTTTAAGGCGTTTTGCGACTGAGTATCGTAATCAGGGAATAAGTCAGGAAATCATTATCACACATACTCAGATGAGTCAGAATATTAAATAAAAATCATAGAAGGACTTCAAATAATATCCTCTAATGATCCATAAAGAAATTTGGGTCAATAAAGGTCATCTGGGGTATGTTTAAGAGTTAGTGTGACTTATTATCGTAATTAGGAAATAGTTGGACGACCCATTATCAGGTGTATAAAATGAGATCATAAACTAAATGAGAAATTTATGGTGGACTCCAAACAATATGTGGGGACAGTCCATAAAATAAATTGGATAAATGGACAACTTATGACCCATGAACAAATTCAAGTATGAAAATAGTCAATAAATAACTTCCGTATTATCGGAATGAAAGAACTTACGTACCGCTATCGTACGTAAGAAAACACATCAGAAAATTCCGTAAAAATTATAAACCAACCCCAAATATTATCCCTAAGTATTACACGAGGAATTCGTGCAACGAAAAATCTGATTGGTCGAGTGTACGACACACGTGACCAAGTTACCCGAATTAGGAAACTAAGTCGGAAAATTGTTAACACGGAAAAATGACCCAACCATAAATTAAATAAACATATTGGAGAGACTTCCAATATCATGTATTAATAGCTCATTAACAAGATTGGTCTAATGGAGCACACTTGGCTCAAGGATAGAAATTGGGACAAGAAAATACATAGAAATTCGTGTATGTAATTATGTAGTGATTAGGGAGGGTAATTTAGGGTTAAAATTAGGGTGATTAGTCATGTAAGGTAAGCCAAAACCCAACCAAACTCTAAGAGGTGGTTTCCTAACCTTTGCTACCTCCTTTGGGTGAGAGAATCCCAAATTTTATGGAAAGTAGGAAACAGAATTCGCAGCCTCCTTTCCTAGTCCCGCTAGGACTCATAACTACACCCTAAATCTATAAGAACTCGTCCTTAAACTCTTGGGGAAGATTTAGCAACAAGTTGGGGTTGAGAGTAGCAAGTTTGGAGTGCTGGGGAAGTGGAGAACGGATGGGGAAAATCGTGGTCTTCCTCAACCTCGCTCTGCATCAACCCAAAAATCTGCAGAGAGTTATTAGCATTCAAAGGTAGGTGTTCTCGGGCCAAGATTAAAGAAAACCAACACCATCATGTAGATCTTGGAGTCTAGGTTCATTTGCACTGGTTTGACTAATTTCATGGAGTATACATTGCGTATTCGTAGTTGTCCTAAGTCGCGCACAGTAGGGCTTTTCCCGTTCTTCTTATTATGCTCGTGATTTAAGACCGAATTAGACTAAACTTCCTTCATGAAAGTTCCTACTTGTAGTCATGATCATCTTTATGTTGAACATTGTGTCAAAAGTCTATCTTTAGAGAGTATAAAAGTGGTAAGAGAGTCACTGCATGATACTGTGATTTTGGGATGCACTTAGCTTTATGTTCTGCATATATTTCTCAGGATTAGAGACCGAATTAGATCAAACCCTAAAAATTAATGTTCTTATAATAGTTGTCCTCGTCATCTTTTGTGTTGAACATTTTGTCTAAATGTCATTCGTTAGAGAGTTATAAGAGGGGAAAGTGAATCGCTGCATGAGACGTGTTTTCTGGTTACACCTGACTTATATGTTTTTTCTGGGAAGGCCTCTAGTGTCGACACTACCTAATCTAGTGTCGACACACTGTCCCAAAACAGCCCAAAAGGTGTTCTGGGAAGGTCTCTAGTGTCGACACTACCTGATCTAGTGTCGACACACTGTCCCGAATTGGCCTAGAAGTTTTCTGGGAGGGTCTCTAGTGTCGACACTACCTGATCTAGTGTCGACACACTGTCCCATATTGGCCGAAGATTTCTGGAAGCTGTCTCTAGTGTTGACACTACTTGATCTAGTGTCGACACTACTTGACCAGTTTTGCATTATTTTGTCTTGTGTTTGAAGCATTCTGTCAACACAGTAAGGGGTGTGTCGACACTACCTTTGCAAAAAAAATACATATCTTGGGTCTGATCATCATGATGCTACTAGCATGTGCATGATGTTATATAGTATGCAGGACCTAAAAAAAATCAACCCATTGAAAAATAGTAATGATATGAATACGATTCTAATGTGTAATTGTGATTGATCTTATGTCCATTGGGTTTATCTTGTGATCTTGCTTATTGTCAATTAATAAGATAAGAATATGATATGAATGTGGGATGAATACATGTTAGTATGGACTTGTTAGTGGTGTTAATGTCATGATTGGCATATGAGTTTCAATAGTTACATGCTTTCGGTGTTCAATTAATCATTTGTCAATTGCATACCTATAGGAAAGATCCGTGACCATCACTTACACATTTGCACGAATAGGCACACCCTCCTTGGGAAATGAGAGCACATGTTCTGCATATGATCTGTCTTTAGAAACATCCTCATGTCAAGACATTAATGAATTATGAAACATAAGATACGTCGTTATCCTGCCTGTTTCTTGAGCTATTTGTCATACCTTGACTCTATGAATGATCATCTTCCTTACTATGAGCTTGTCATTGAAACTCTATGGCCATAATGAATATGTTTGTTCGGCACAATTTGGGACTTCGGTCCATTTAACCAATGCCTGTGCAATAGGGGCCTTGTCTGGTCCTGGGGAGGAGCGCCCCAACGTACTTATTAACTGCGGGAGTATGGACTTGTGGTGCGTGGCATGGCACTGATCCTATATGCAAGAGTTGTGAAATTGTTGCCTTTGTTGATATGATAAGTTTGATTTGATATGATTGATAAGATTTGATATGATACGTCGATCATGTGAACGCATGATATCTGTATGAATATGGCCAATCTCTTTTGATAGGATTCTATTCTTGAAATATCTGTCCACTGTATATATGCAACTCGACATTTGATCTGAAATGATATCGTTCCACTCTGCTATTCGATCTGTTAGTATTGCATGCATTGTCATCATGTTCATATCTTGCCTTTTAAAATGTTAATCATGTATATAGTGCCCGCACAATATTGAGATGTAAATCCTACTGAGCTAGTTCGCTCACCCTATCATCCTGCCCTTTTTAGGTAGCGATGAAGAACCAGTGGAGTCCGATGGGGCAGGGCAGAGTGATGAGCACCCGCCATATGAGTAGATGACAGTTAGAAATAGACAATTGAGTAGTCTATGTATAGTGAACTTTCTAGAAGTTTTATTGAATAAGGAACACTTTTCAGTTGATTTTCTCCATGTAAGGTTGTAATAGTGACTGAAATGGAATAAAGTATATTTTGGTGACCATATTATAGTCTCAAATGTGTTCTTTTGTTCAATTGTGACTCTGCGCTATTCAACTGTGATACGTCTGTTTGTATCGTTCACGTTCCCCCGGTATTTATTCCGCTGCGAAAATATCGAGCGTGACAGCTGATCTAACCGTGTCCGAATCTGTGTGATACTATCCCATAATTTCTATCATCTGATGTGTGGTCTCCTAGGTTCATCACCACACCTCCCCAACACTCCTATCAGCCATTACAACTGCACAACCAACATTCAATCCACATAGCACACAAAACATATCATTACAAAAACAGGGCCAACTACTAGCAATAGACTATAGTAGAGAACAGACTATGTAAATTTCTTGTTCCTTCATATTTACACGGACCTTGCTCTGATACCAACTGTGACGGCCCTTGCCGTATAGGGCCATTAACCCAATAACGTGCCCGACACGACTCCGCCTCCCACGAACGGGCCGTAGCCTCGCAAGGGATATCAACACATATATGTCCGTGGAAATATAAAAGAACGCACTGAACAAATATAAGTTTTCATTTCTCACATATGTCCATATCAAATGTACATATTCAGTTCCAAACAAGAGTCATAGTACAAAGTACAACTACCTTGGACAAACCCAAGGCTCAACAAGTAGGAATATTACTCTGGTGGTGGCGAATGCCCGACTCCACTACGATGTTGACCGGAAATAGTAGGGACGGGAACTCTCCTGCTTTCTTCACCTGGAAGAAAAAGGGGTGAGCCTCACAAGGTCATTGGCATAGTAGGGTAAATCCTCGAAAGTCGAGAAGACTATGTACACCAAATTTAGTAAGCATGGCTTGTAAGCAATTAAAAGGTATCTCAGCCAAACATGATACTACAACTAAAAATAAATAAATGAAAAAACCACGTTCACATGTACAAGCTAAGAAGGGCACGCCACACACGAGTCACGAGAACCGGTTTGCGACATCAGCCACATACCCAGACAAACAACAAAGACCATCTCTCAGTCTCGCAGCCACGGATGAAAGGTCTAGCTGCCACTCCACCTCAACAAGGCCAAGAAACAGTGGAGACCAACCAACACCACTCTTGTAGAAAACACACCTGCAAGCCCAAGCCTGACACCTTTAGGGACTCCGGCCTGAGCTCCCTAAAGTGAGGCACTAGAAACAAGACTAGTTGGGGACCAGTACGTTTACTGGTGTCTGTCCCCCAACCACTAGCGCGCTACAAGCGACCGCACACCCACAAACATGAGTCACTGCCCACTGCCATCTTTCCCTCAGCCGGACGTACAACTCAAACTCAGGAGTAGGGGTGTCCAGGAAGACGACACAGACCTTGACGGTGCTCACTGTACCGGGACAAACCCTTAGCACCCGGTGCTGGGGACTCGACTTGAGAGGTAACCACGAAAGGCATGAACAACCAAAGTCGCTTAGCACACAAAGCCAAGTAAAACTCATCGTTTCTAATCACGACATAAGCCGACACACCCCATACAAACCCTACATTGCTTAAGCAACACAACTCAAGCAATGTACCATAGAAACCCGACAGACTAGCCATAGAACCCTAGAGCTCGGGTGGCCACATTCTAAATCATGACCAACACAGTGATCGCCATCGATGCTTGAATCCCGACGGACCAACCCGTCACCTTAAAGTCTGAATCATGATCAGATAGAAACCTAACCTAACTTTTCATTTCGAAAATCATACCAAACGGTTGTACATGATGATAAAGTAGGAAATAGACGTTAATATGAAACCCTAAGCATGCTTTCTATCATGTTTACATGATTTCCAAACCAAAACTCTCAAACCCTAACCTATACATGCCATATAATCAAAAACAAGGGAAAGTCCCCCTACCAATAGATGAAATGCAAAACGAACGCCGCCCAGAGGTTCCCCGCGCTCCGAAGCACCTCCTCGCATCGAAACCACACTGAATGGACATTAAAATACCTGAACTCCCCTCGAATCCCCTCAGCAAACCCTTCCTCAGCTGAGCAGTGCAACTACACTGTTCGGCCAAGGGTAGAAGCCCAAAATACATAGTGTTTAAATCGCGACGTATTGGGCCATCGTGTTTAGAAACGCGACGTACCCCACCGTCGCGATTAAATCCCGGCGCCGTGCCTACGTAAAAGCGGTGCTAAATTGCGACGGAGCAAGTGGTCGCATTCATCCAAGAATCGCGACGACTGTGTTGGTCATGTTCTTAATGAACCCGCCAGAGGTCTGTTTGTGCTGGAATTTCCAACCCTCCAGCCTCACACCCTGCTCCCCAAACTTGTAAACACTTACATATACATACCAACTCAACTAATGGGCCACACACTGGCCCCCAAACCCTGTAAACTATGATCCGAACATACAAGATGTCATGCCCCTCCAATCTAGCAGCAGAATAAATCGGAGGGAAACGTGAGCAATGAGTATGGTAATGTAAATTGCACATACTGACGCAAACATCAGAGCATCTAATGAACAATAATTGAAATAAACTCTTGATTTCATTATAAGATCACTAAGACTATTACAACCACTAATTTGGAGCCAATACATAGGGCTCATGACATCATTACATTGAAAAGAAATCTAAAGCAATAACTATTAGACTCCATGGACTAGGGTAACTTCATCAACTGACTCCTGGTCACTCATCACTCTGGTCCTGTCCCATAGGTGTGTGTAAAGTCATTGTCCGATACTTGAGACACAATAACAAATAACGAAGGGTGAGCGATAATGCCCAGTAGGACTTAAATCTCAAGTCAAGCAGTCTTTAAATGATTAATGCTTTAAATGGCAGAGTAACTAATGATAGAGAGAGTCATGTAAAGTCGAGAAAGTAATAGCACAAGTAACATGGTTCGAATAGCAGATAAAATAAGTATAGCACGATGATTAAAGTCAAGTCACGATAGAAACAAAACGTCAACGTCAAGCAATAGCAGAAACATGTATAGCAAGGAGAGATAGTAGATGGTCATGTAAAGAGTAAATTGAACTTGGATTATTTTCATCAATCGAGATAGTATAGCACTTTTGATTAACTTTCGTCAATCAAAATAGTAATGGCACTTGGTTATCGTAGATAGCCGAGAGAGAGTATCAAACTTTTATTATCAATGGACAAACGAGAGAATATAGCACTTTGAATGCGATTTAGTCGCTATAGAACGAAATAATCAAGATAGCAAGTATCAAGTAGAGCAAGAAGAGAGTAGGATAGTAGTCGCTCAACAACAGGACATCAGCAGTTCAGTAACAGGCAGTGGCAGTACAGTAACAGTGCAGTACGTCCAAACTAACAGACTAACAGTAACAGTGTAATAGTCAGATGTCTAGCTAAATTAGAATAGTTAGTCAGGACCGGTGCAAATGTAGACATCGTCAATAGCCTCTGCAGGTATTTTCGGGTGGCTCTCTGCCGCTAGGACTAGATTGGAGCCCCTCGGACACTCTCCGTGCCCTCAGCAGTATGCATTCAAGTCAATAGAGTCACAGACCCATTTAGCGCTAGACAGTCATGAACAGTACAAAATAGTAGGAGCCATATAGCTCAAAGGGTACCAAGAGAGTACTAGATGAATAGACGAGAGAGACGGATAGTAGAGTGAATGTGAATAGATGAGCGAGTAGAATATAGATGAGATCTTATGATCATTGCACATGAAACGTCGAGTAACGAGCGATAGTAACAGTTGCACAACACGCGCGTACGGTTGTTGGCAGTCAGGTGGAACTCACTACCCTTCCACTAGCCATGTTACGCATACGTCCAGAGGTCTGGCGTGATTCAATATAAGATAGAGAACAATCTAAGGTCGTTTGGATCTTGCTGATCCCTAGAGGTGTCATAGGTGTTAGGGTACAACTAGCTCATCGACCATGTGGGAATCAGTGGACAGAAGAGTCTTACGGAGGCCTTGAACAAAGACTCACAAGTCCTGCAGAAGGAAATACCGACAGAGAGTTCGCCAAGTCAAGTGAAAGTGTATATATAGAAACAAGCCCGACGTTCTAGAGGATTCTATAACAGTGGAGCGTCGATATCGGTATTCCCAAACAACGTGAGAAATGAAGACAAGTCCATTAAAAATAGGGCAATTAAATATATAATTGAAATCAATTGCTAGATGTACTATGTGACAATTTTCATGCCAAGTTAAGCCTATTGGATGGTAAAAAGTGAGTGCAAGTGTAAGGGAATCATGGAGATGAAATAATCACGTGGATGACTTTTTAATTTAACTAATTACTGTCCATGATTAAAATTTTATTACCGAGTTTAAGACAGTTAACAGGGTAAAGGTTATTGAAGAAAGTCAAGAATTTCATAAATAGGGGGTTTTATGTAAAAAACGCAGATCGCGACATACCCATATGAGGGTTGCGACGGGGTCAAAGTGGAACGCGACAGGGTCGTCTGAGGATCGCGACAGGTATATTCGGTCAGGCGGCCAGAACGCGACGGCAAACCCTGTCGCGATCAGATCGCGACGGAAGGTCCTGTCGCGACGGCCCTGAGAACGCGACCTATTGGGTCGTCGTGTTCTCAGGTACTATACCTAAGTTCGAGTGGGAAAAGGGCAGAGCATGGGTTTGCGGGCCAAATTGCCTTATTTTGACACAGGGACATTCAGAAAATCATAACTAATTGTACCGTCGATGAGAAATCATGAAACTACTTGCAAATTATTCTACACATGCAAGAGTACTTGTAGTAAATAGGAATTTGAAAACCAACATGGTTTGGCATGGTTCAAACAAGTGTATTTACGAAGAACCAGGAAACTATGTATAGTAGAGATCAACAATTTAATTTGATCAATAGGTGGATGAGAATTAGGGCTTCAGGGGAAAGAAGCCTAACATCATCATTATCTCCAGTACAATTTTTGTGGCATGAGAACGAGTATACATGGAGATATGAATTGACAAGAGGTTCGGGGTCATGGAGTGTACAAAAACTTCATAAATCAAGAACAAAATATTAGGTGAATGAAAAATTATGAAACGAGAGGGATTTTGTTCCTGATGCATGGAACAATCTACAGACAAATTTAATTAGATTTTATTGGTGAGAATGCCTACCTTTGACTCCTTTTCTCCTCTAGGGCTAGAACTTGAAGAACGAGAGAGAGAGCTTGAGAGAGTCTTCTCCCCATGAGATCTCCTCCTCCTTGGCCTCTCCTCCTGGTCCAGCAACCCTTGGCACGAGCTAGGGCTGGC
This sequence comes from Colocasia esculenta, assembly GCA_014218235.1. Taxonomy (NCBI): domain Eukaryota; kingdom Viridiplantae; phylum Streptophyta; class Magnoliopsida; order Alismatales; family Araceae; genus Colocasia; species Colocasia esculenta. The sequence continues at coordinate 117,629,249 of CM024761.1, forward strand.
CATGGGGGATTTAGGAGAGTATTTATGCTTGTTGGGTTGTTATTTCCTAATAGGACTCTAACCCCCTTAAATTCCAAATTTCCTATTTCTTAACCTCATTCCAAGCTTTCCACTTCCTATTGGGTTAGGATGAGAGTTAAATTCGTGGCCACCTATTAGGGTAGGTTTAGGAATCCCATTCCATCTTAAACTACTTATTTTAATATTTTATTACCCCTTTTCTATTTAGGTAATATTTAAGTTACGAATTTAGGATATTTTCCTATTATTCCTATTTTTAAAAATCTCTATTTTGGCCCAATAAATTTTATATGGCATATTTAACAAAGCCCATTCTCAATGGAATTAACTTAGGAGAATTCTCCATTTTAAATAGGCAATATATAAATTTTAGAATTTATTATATTTTTCTTACTTGAATTTATTCATGGGCCATGAGAGGTCCATTGGTCAATTTCGATAATGGGTCATCAATACCCGATGTTGGAGGTCTCACTGACATGTTCGTTTAATTTATGGGCGCGTTTATTTTTCTGTGTTAACAGTTTTCCGACTTAGTTTCCTATTTGGATAATTAGTCACGTTGTGACATACGCTTGGCCAATCAGATTTTTCGTTGCCCGAATTTCTTTGTGGAACACTTAGGGATAATATTTGGGGTTATTTTTTAATTTTACAGAATTTTTAGATGTGTTCTTGCCTACGATAATTGTATGTAGGTTTCTATTATTCCATTTTTATTAGAAATTTATTATTTCAAATTTTCACATATTATTAAAGATTATTTCCATTCTCCCCCTCTAAATCCCCCACCACAAAGAATTTGGTCCCCAAATCATATGATATATACAGACTATCAATTTAATTCTAATATTCAATCCATCATCTCCCCACTTAGGGCTTTGCTATCGTGAAAATAAATGACTTAACTAAGGGTTAGTGATGATACGTTGTCCACCTTCATTGGCCTGTTTATATCCACAAGGGCTTGTAATCGTCTTGGCATGGGTTGGGTTCTTCTTTGTGACAATTGATGACTCGATGTTGTTGACTTCCACATTGCAAGCACCTGCCCAATCTTTTCCAATAGTTATCAACCTGATGCCCTGGCTTTTCACAAAATCATAGACTTCCTTCCGCTTCACTTCCCCTTTCATTCTCTGCTATCTACTATATTTCTTCCTTATTATCGTTGGAATGAGTAGCACGTTCCCTTTTCAACACCTTCTTCTTATGGATCTTTTCAAGAAGTTCCATGGTGTCCTCTACTATTGAGCTCTCAATACCATGACTGAATATACTTCAATGTCTAGTGGAGCCAACTTTTGCGAGTACACTAGTCTCACCCTTCTAAGAATCTCTTTGCCTTCATCTTTTCCGTACTCACCAAATGTGGTGCATATTGTGCTAGTCTTTCAATTGCGCTTCAAATCTGCTACAGACATCATTTGTTTTAAATTGGCGAATTCATTTGCCTTCTTCTCACGAATCCTCTCGGAAAAATATTTGGTGTTGAAGAGTTCTAAAAATTTATCCCACTCTATGTTGATGTTGGGTAGTTGTCGACTGGAAGCTTCCCACCAAGCTCTAGCATTGCGGTCCAATTAGAAGGTTGCCAGAAGGACTTTCTCCTGCTCTGAGCATTGCATAACTCTAAAGATTCGTTCCATCGCCTTCACCCAATTTTCATCTTAATCGGGATCCAGAGTTCCATTAAACTAGGGGGATTATTCGTTGAAAGTTCACATATAAGTCTCCTGCCCCATTTCTTGCTCTTGCTTGAATCACGTTGTTAAGGGCTTGAGTTAACCCATGTACAGTCTGTTGTAATTCGTGCATTCGCATGCTCGCCAGCCATCTCCTATAGTTCCCGTGAGAAAGAATACTTATTAATTCTTCTTAAACTTAGGGTGCTTATATAGTTAAGCTCCTAGCATAACCCCAACTTTACCAATCTCTCACATAGGTATGGTGGTTGACTTAGACATGGTCATGGCAGTTCACCTAGAACATCCCTAAACATAAAATATCCTAATAAGGACATCCTAGGCTCTGATACCAACTGTCATGCCCCTCCATTCTAGCAGCGGAATAAATCGGACTGAAACGTGAGCAACGAGTATGGTAACGTAAATTGCGTATACAGACGCAAACATCAGAGCATCTAATGAACAATAATTGAAATAAACTCTTGATTTCATTATAAGATCACTAAGACTATTACAACCACTAATTCGGAGCCAATACATAGGGCTCAATGACATCATTACATTGAAAAGAAATCTAAAGCAATAACTATTAGACTCCATGGCACTAGGGTAACTTCATCAACTAACTCCTGGTCGCTCATCACTCTGGTCCTATCCCATAGGTGTCTGTAATGTCATTGTCCGACTTACCTGAGACATAATAACAAATAACGAAGGTTAGTGATAACGCCCAGTAGGACTTAAATCTCAATAGTGAAGCAGGCTTTAAATGATTATACTTTAAATGACAGATTAACTAATGATAGAGAGAGTCATGTAAAGTCGAGAAAGTAATAGCACAAGTAATATGGTTCGAATAGCAGATAAATGAAGTATAGCACATGATTAAAGTCAAGTCACGATAGAAACAATAACGTCAACGTCAAGCAATAGCAAGAAACATGTATAGAAAGGAGAGATAGTAGAAATGGTCATGTAAAGAGTAAATTGCACTTTGATTTATTTCATCAATTGAAATAGTATAGCACTTTTGATTAACTTTCGTCAATCGAAATAGTAATGGCACTTTGGTTATCCGTAGATAGCCGAGAGAGAGTATAACACTTTTATTGTCAATGGACAAACGAGAGAGATATAACACATTGAATGCGATTTAGTCGCGATAGAACGAATAACTCAAGATAGCAAGTATCAAGTAGAGCAGAAGAGAGTACGACAGTAGTCACTCAATAACAGGACATCAGCGGTTGAGTAACAGTCAGTGGCAGTACAGTAACAGTGCAGTAACGTCTAAACTAACAGACTAATAGTAATAGTGTAACAGTCAGATGTCTAGCTAAATCAAAACAGTCAGTCAGGACCGGTGCAAATGCAGACACCGTCAATAGCCTCTGTAGGTATTTTCGGGTGGCTCTCTGCCCCCAGGACTAGATTGGAGCCCCTCGGACACTCTTCGTGCCCTCAGCAGTATGCATTCAAGTCAATAGAGTCACCAGACCCATTTTAGCGCTAGACAGTCATGAATAATACAAAACAATAGGAGCCACACAGCTCAAGGGTACCAAGAGAGTACTAGATGATAGACAGAGAGACGAGATTTAGAGTGAACGTGAATAGATGAGCGAGTAAATATAGATGAGATCTTGTAGCATATCGACTGTTCGGATCGTCTTATATTAGTTGTGATGGCCAGTGTGTGGCCCATTTGTGTGTAGCAGGTGCTTACATAGGTTTCCGGGGCGTTGTGGGCCGACTGGTTGGCCCAAAACGCAGGTTGTTCTCTGTCCCTGACGCGATAGAGGGGCGCATCGCGTTCTCATCGCGACACCCGGGGACGTCGCGTTCTGGTTACTGCTGTTTTGGCTCATCATCTGCATGCGCCCGCGTGTTGTGCGCGGGACGGGCATGGTGACGTCGACAGTCGGATCGCGACGGGCATCTGCGTCACGACCTGGTCACGACATAGCGATACGTCGCGTTCCCAACCGAGCTGTGTTTTTAAGAAACCCTGGCAGAACAGAACTTTCAAAGCTCTGCTCGGCCAGGGGAGGTTTTGCTCATGGGATTCTGGGCGATTCCAGCTCGTGGGCCTCAGTTGGTCGTGTGGAGCGAGAGAAATGCCGGTTATCGCCTGTTTTTTTGTGTTCTTCATCGAAGTAGGGAGATTCTACCCTTTTCCTTCGTGGAATCGTTGCGTGTTGTGCTGTGTGATGTGTTTACAGCTTTAAAACTGCAGATGGCATGCTAGGACATCACAAATAGCATGAAAAATGGATTAGAAACCATGTTTGGTAGGGTTTTTAGGGTTTTCTGGTGAAGGGGACCCGGATAGGGTTCTCGCCTGCGAAGGCGACGGTCTCCCCTGTCGCGATCAGATCGCGACAGGCGATACGTCGCGTTCGATCTCTTGGTTGCGACATGTCGGGGGCGTCGCTATCTGAACACGACCTGGGCCTCTGTCGCGATCACAATTGTGGGATACTTCATGCAAGTAAATGTTAATGCATGTAATTGTATTTGTTTAATCGATGCATGGCGTGGTTAATCGATGTGTGTAGAAATGGTTAGCGGTGCTTTGGCACCTGTTGTGCTCCTTGGGAGTGCGGTTCACATGGTGAGTTGTAGCTCACGTGTGTTGTGTGTGACTGGTTTCAGTGACCCGTGTGTGTTCACGTGGTTTGCGTAGCGTGCACGAGTTTCTGTGTGCGTGGCTGGTAGTGTTACGCTTTCCGTGGTTACCTCTACAGTTCGGAGCCCCAGGTTCCGAGATGAGCCAGGCACGTGGGTGCTCGGGTTGTCCCAGTACAGTGGTACCGTCAGGGTCTTGTCGTCTTCCTGGACACTCTAGCTCTCGAGGAGAGTTGTCGTCCGACTGAGGGAAAGACGGCAGGGACAGCGACTTGTGAGAGTTTGCTGTTTAGTTGTAAGACCCGCCTTCCCGGCGTTCCTTCCGGTGTCTTGGATGACTCGTGTCGTGTCGTGGGTGCCTGACGCGACAGTCATCCGTCTCGCGGTGAGTCTGTGCGTCGCGTTCTTGTCGCGCCCGGGTTGCCGTCGCATTCTTGTAGCGCCCGGTCAACGGGCCGCGACAGTGTTTTGTAGCGTTGCGCTGTACGGTCGTCTGATGCCTGTCAGAGTGGCAGGTGTGTCAGTACGATCTGTCAGGTTGTCACGGCGCCCGTGGGGGGCGCTTTCTGGTCGTGGTCGGCGGACACGTCGTGTTAAGGTCCGTAACGCGACGGGGCGGTCCGTCGCGTTCTGGGTGCCGGGCGCTTAAGGCGTAGGCCGGCTACCCCATTCCCTTTTTCCCTCTTTCTCTCCCATCTCCCTCTCCTCCGGCGGTGGGAGGCTCTCCTCCGGCGATCGGCGTGGTGGAGGCCGGCGGCTCGTGCGGAGTGGCGGAGCGGCGTGCGTGGAGCGAGAGGAGGTGGCCAACCGTTGTGAAGGGCCCCTCGTGGGTTCGTTCTTCGTAAAAGGTAGGGATCGCTTGAACTCTTCTCGATCCGGTGGATCGGGAGCTCCTCGTGGTTAGTAGTTAGTTTTACTGCTTTCCCCATGCTCCCCTCCCCCTTGTGCGCTTGTGTGTAGCTCGTGGGCGGCCCCGGGATTGAGGATCCCGGCGGTCTTCCTCCCGGCTGATGTCGCGGCCGTGCGACGCGCCGCGACATCAGTAGAGGCATCGCCCCGGTCGGGGGCGACCTTATCGCGGTGCACTGGGCGACCACGATAAGGAGTGCTGTGGCGACCTGGTTTCCCGTCGCGACAGGGTTTTCTGTCGCGACGCGCCGCCCCGTCGCGTCAGGCTATCGCGGTGCTCTCCCCCATCGCGATGGTGTCGCGGCGGCCTTGGGGGTCGCGACAGTGCCTGAGGGCGCCTCGGGTGTTTCCGTTGCCCGGTTGTGTGTCGGCGTGTGCCCAGGGCAGGCCTTGCCCATAGGACCTTCTGGTAGGGAACACGGCTGGTTGCCTCCCTGCGTTCAGTGACCAAAGGTGACACCTTCGTGGCCGTGTTCTGGCGTCGGTGCCAGGAGGGTCGCGTCTGTCTAATAATCGATTGACTGGCGGTCAATTGATTATTAGTGGAGCGACTGGTTTTCCGTACTGTCTGTTGTTGTCTGAGGTTTTAGCCGTTCATGCGTGCCTTGTTGGCCGACGACCCTTTGGAGGTTTTATCCATTCGGCATGCTTTTGTTGTGTTGCCCCGCCTGTTCTCTGTTCGCCCGGTGCTTGGCACTTGAGGGCTTGTCCCGTCCACGGTTGTCTCCGTTTCCTGGGACCCTCGTCTTCGGGCGCCTTCGAGGGAGGTATCGGGTGACGAGTGTGCTCGAGTTGGCAGCCGACAGGGCGGACTCTGAGCTGAGGGGAAAACGAGGTTTGGGCAGCGGCGCTGAGTCGTTTGTAGAGCTCTCTTGTCTGGGTCTGGGACGCCGACGAGTTCGGAGTGCTTTCCTGGAGAAGACCAGATAGTCCTTTGTCTCACTGCCTCTCTCTGCGTTGGTTCCGGAGCCACGTAGTGGTGTCAGGCGTGAGGCCGCAGCTTGGCCAGGCTGCAGTGTTGCATGTGTTGGGTGTTTCTGTGGCGGCTCTGTCTCGCCCATGAGGGGGGTGGAGGTAGGAGCTAGGCTAGCGAGCAGAGTGTGTGGACTATGGGTTCCCCCTCTTGACTGCTAGCGGCGGTGGCTTGGTTGATGTTGTTGTGACAACGTTTTCCTCACGACGTTTCCAACTGTTCCTCGTTGCCCGAGCTTGCACGGCAGTTATAGCCCAGCTGTGCCTAGTTTTCGTGGGCATCGTTGGTCTGGCCTTGGGAAGACCCGTGCTTCTGGTGGTTCCCGCTTCGGTGTTCTCTCGGTTTCGTGGTCCCGTTCTTGGGTGCCAGCCCGTGATGGCACCGGCGTGTGTAGCTTCCCGACCTGGCGGTGTGTCCGTGGTCCGGGGTGGTTCTGCTTGTGGGCCCTCGACCTTGTAGAGGTCTGAGGTGGCCGTGCTTGCGGTGGGACGTCGTTCTCACTTGGCTGTTCCGTGGTCTCGGCAGGTGTGCCGAGTGCTGCTCCTGTGTTGTGCTTGACTACGTTGGTTTCTGCGGGAGTCGTGTGTGTTGCCCGACCTTGGTTGGTGGTTATGGCGTTGCGATGTTCTCTTCCTCTACTTAGTAGTACCATGCTGTAGGTGTTCCTCGCTTTACAGCTTTCTAGTGTGGTTTCCTGTTTTCGGAGTTCTTGCTGCTCTGGCCGTTGAGGGACTGGTAATCCCTACTGGGCCTTGTTCGCGAGGCTCACCCCCCTTACTTCCTTCAGCTAGGGGCTCGTCGTCGCGGGAGCTCGGTGTCGGACGGGTTGCGGAGGCGGTCGTGGCACCGTGTGTTGTCAGCAACAGCGAGAGCGAGTGTTGTGAGCTCTTGTAGCCGAGTGAGCTGAGAGCTGTGTTTTGCAAGTTCTCGGGGTATGCCCCTTAGGACTGCACCTTTCTTCTTGTACCTGTGCTTTTACTTGGGACTTGTTGTACAACCCTTTTGTATTTTGTACACATTGTTATAGTTATTGGAATTCAGTACATATCTCATTAGACTATTAATTATAACCCTTTCGGGTCTTCGGATCTGTGGGTGGCGACGCGAACTTTGGGCCCTGGTGGGGGTCCGGAGGGTCGGGTCGTTACAGTTGGTATCAGAGCGAGGAGTCTACTGAGATTTGTAAGGAGTTAATAACTATAGCTGTCCCAAAGGAAGGTACTAGTGCGATGCTGACACCGTCCGACTAGTGTTAGGCGTGTGCTTTCAATTGTTTTGCAGGTGTGCGGCTTCCCTGCAAGAGTTGTGCGCTTGCTGTAGGTGGGTTGCAGCTGTTGCTTGCCGTGTGCATGGCGAGCGTGGTCGCTCGTGTGTTCGTGCCATGCTGGCGCAGTTGGCGGTGGACTCGCTGGCAGTGGTCTTCTCGTATGGAGGACACTTGCAGGCAAGTCCAGGTGCGGTGCTCCTGGTCGTCTTCGGCGCATTTGAGCGTGTGTGCGTCGCGAAGGTTGAGAGAGCCTGCGTGTGGTGTGGCCTTCACCGGTGCAGGGATGTTACCTGTGGAACCGGTGGAAGGTCTCCCTGCCTTGTTGGCTGCCCCTCTGTTGTTGGGGTGTGTGCTGTGGTTGTTGTGTGTTTGGCCTTGTGTGCCTGTGCGCTGTGCTCGGGACGTCGAGCTGAGCAGGTGCTTTGTGTGCGGTGTTGCATCGCTGGTTGAGCGCTGCGACACTTGTCTGCGTTTGTTGTCAGCCTGGTGCTGACTGGTTGTGAACTCTAGTGAGGTGCTCCTGGAGTTCTTCTCTGTTGGTTCTGGCGGGAGTGAGGTCTCCCCAGGACTGTGTTGTGCCCGTTTCTGGTTGCTGTTGCGCTGCCCTCGAGGCTGAGGTGCATCGCTTGGTTGCCCTGTGTTCTGGTGAGGTTTCCCAGAACCGTTTGCTATTGTTCTGGTTAGGTTTCTCTCAGGACTGTTTCGTGCTCGTTTTCTGCTGTTGTCGTGCTACCTCAGAGTTTGAGGTGTGCTGTTGGTTTGGCTGGTGCGTTCTGGAGGGTTTTTCCCAGAGCGGTGCCTTGTTGGTTCAGGTGGAGTTCTCCCAGGACTGGCTTGCGTTGCTTCTGCAGTTCTACTTGCTACAGTGTTCTCTCTGATGGTCTGTGTTCTTCGGTCATTTGGGGGTTGTGCATCCTGGTGAAGGTTCTTCCCAGGATCGCCCTTTGTCGCTTCTGGCGGAGGTTCTTCCCAGGAGTGCTCTGTGTTTATTTCGGGCCACCGTTGTGTTGCCCCTGCGGTTTGAGGTGTTCCGTTTGGTTGGGTTGCATTCTGGTGAGTTCTCCCAGGATGGCTCTTGGCGCTTTTGGTGGAGGTTCTCCCAAAAGTTGTTTCGTGCTGTTTGGCTGTTGCTGCTCTCTCGGTGGAGATGACTGTTGATGTTGCCGGTTGGACTGTCTGTGTTGCAGTCTGCTTGGGTGTTGTCGGTCAGGTATCGTGCCCTTGGCTGTGCGTCTGGCTGCTGTGTTGGCCAGCTTGTCTCGTTAGTCGTTTCCAAGTTTCTCGGTTGCGCTGGTGGGACTGCGTGTCCCCGTGACTCGGATGGTTTGCCTCATTTTTCGCACCCTACGTGCTCTTGCAGATAGTGGTCTGGTGAGTGCCGTAGGTGTTTGGCTGGTTGTGCTTCTTGTGGAAGCGTCGATCTTGCATTGTGGCTTTTCCTCTCACGCGTGGAAGAGACTCATTGCGTGCGTGTCTCCTTCCTCTGCTTTTGTTGGTTACTCGAGGTGGTGATGCTCCACTGTGGTGTTGTGTCGCCGGGGTGCGCATCGTTGCGACCTTCTGGTGGAGTTATCGTACCTTGAGTTGTTTTGGGTTGAGCTGTTTGCTCCCCTCGTGTTGTCGTTCCTTTGTGGCACTGTGGGTCGGTGGACCTATCCGTGCCGTTTGTCGAGATGGGTTTTGCTAACTGCCTAAACAGTTGGGGCCTTGGTCCCTGTTGGTTTAGTGCGAAGTGGTATTTGTTCCTGTTGAATTGCTCCCGTGAGTGATATTCCACTGTGCATTATTTTTGTCGTCGTCTTGGGGTTTGGCTCCTCTATCGGTTGTGATAGAGGTGGTGCCTTCTTGCTCCTGCGCGCTAGGGAGTCGCTGTGGCTTTCGCTCCCCATGCGGCAGAGTCGGTGCTCCGTGTTTTGGTGTGTTTTTGGAGCCGACGTGGTTGTTGTGCTCTTGATGTTGTCGGCTTTCCGGGTGCTTCCCTTGTGGGTCTCTAGTGGAGAGTCCCCTTCAGTGGGCCCTGTGTCGTCTCGGGCCGTTGGTGCCGATGTGTGTGCTGCACCTTGAGCGTTTTCTCCGATGCTTCGTGTTTTGTGCCTCAAGGGCTGGGGTCGACGTGGCCTGTTGCGCCCTTTCAGGCTTTCGGTTCTTGGCGTGTGGCTTTCGGCAGGCCTCTTGTGGAGAGTCCTTCCTGTTAGCCGTAGTGTTGCTTTGGCCGCTGGTGCACCTGGGGTGCACTTTGTTTACTTTTGGTGTTTGTGGTAGCACCGTGTGCTCGCGTTCGAGCGTTTCGATTTTGTGCCGTCTGGAGCCTGGGTGCATTGTGTTGTACTTTGGGTGGCTCCCGGTGCTTGTGATAGCACCCTGTGATTGTGCCGTGTGCCTGATCGTGAGATTTGTGCATCGTTTTACGACTTCGCTCTGTGTTGGAGGCGTTGAGTTTTCCGCCTCTGGGACACGTGTGTTAGCCTGAGTCTTGTGGTCGTACCGTTACCGTTGTGGGGTGGCTTCTTTGCCTTGTCTAGGTAGCCCTATCGGTGGTACGCCAGGCATTGGTCGTGGCCTGTGTCCAGGTTTTCCTTCTCGCTTTCGGAGCGATCGTGTTTGGCTGGGGTACCCTGCTTCGGTTTGGGTCCCTCTAAGGTCGGCGTGTTGTCCTTAACCTCTACAGTTGTTTCAGTTGCCATTTGGTTGCGCGTCTTTTGGTGGTTGGCACGTCGGTACCCACGCTGAGCTCTGTGTGCGCGTGGCGGGTGTGCTGCCAACCCTTCGTTGCTTTTCTATTGTGCGTGGTGTTGGTGAGTCTGGAAGCCGATGGCGGAGTCTCCCGTCAGTTCGTCTTGTGACAGTGAGGCCTATTGGCTTGCTAGTACTCGACCATGTGGTCTGTCGACGTTGTGAGGTGCCAAGTTTTGGCTTGACCTCAGATGTCTTCCAGGTTTCCGTCTCAGTGTGCCACGTTGTGGAGCATGTGACTCTCAGTTTCTGTGGCTCCGCGTGCGTTTGGTATCCTTGTCGGACCACGAGGACGGTCTGGGTGAGACCTAGTGGTGACAGTGGATACCGTTTTCGTGTGTTGAGGTTTCTCTGCGTGTGTTTGTTGTCCCTGTTGGACCGCGAGGAAGGTCTGGGTGAGACCAAGTGGTGGCGGTGGACGTTGTTCTGTGTGTTGCAGATCCTCCGTGAGCGTGTTGTTGCTCTGGTTCTGTCCCTCACGTGGCTAATCGGTCGAATTGGTGACCAATGCTAGCGGCTAGTTGTGGCGTGAGACCGTTTCCCTGAGTGTTGTGCTCGACTCTCAGGTGTTTCCCCTTGTCGTTGTCAGCATCGGTGTACTCTGTTGGGTTTCTCTGGCAATAGAGTGAGTTGCTGACCAGCATTTTTGTGTTACTGTCGGCAACTACGTCCTCTGTCGGGTCTTCGTGGCGACAGGTGAGTTGCTGGTGGGTTGGTCCCAACAGCGAGGTCTGTTGGTGACTGCAACCGCGTAGTTTTTGGCTAGTGTTTTCCGCTGTTCGGGCAGGATTTGGCGTCGCTTGGCACCGGTGGGGTTGTCGTCCCATCTGGGCGCCCCTTCGTGTGGCTGGAGTGAGTCGTTGGTTCCTCGGCTTGGTGCTCCAGGTGTGTTGGAGCATGTTGTGAGCCGTTGGGTTTTCGATTCTGTGCTTCGCGTGTGTTGAGGCTCGTTGTGTGAGCCGTTGGTTTCCCGGCTTCGTGTGCTTCGCTCGTGTTTGGTTGTGCGATTGTTGCCACGAGGAAGTCGTGTTGAGACTTGGTGGCTTATTCGCATTGGTCTTGCGTTCGCTCCCCGTGTTTTGTTTCGTGCCTCGAGACCTTTTGGGCTTGTCCCAATTTCGAGGACGAAATTGTCTTAAGGGGGTGGGATGTAAGACCCGGCTTCCCGCGTTCCTTCCGGTGTCTTGGATGACTCGTGTCGCATCGTGGGTGCCCGACGCGACAGTCATCCGTCTCGCGGCGAGTCTGTGCGTCGCGTTCTTGTCGCGCCCGGGTTGCCCGTCGCGTTCTTGTAGCGCCCGGTCAACGGGCCGCGACAGTGTTTTGTCGCGTTGCGCTGTCCGGTCGTCTGACGCCTGTCAGGGTGGCAGGTGTGTCAGTACGACCTGTCGGGTTGTCGCGGCGCCCATGGGGGGCACTTTCTAGTCGCGGTCGGCGGACCCGTCGCGTTAAGGTCCGTAACGCGACGGGGCGGTCCGTCGCGTTCTGGGTGTCGGGCGCTTAAGGCGCAGGCTGGCTACCCCTTTCCCTTTTTCCCTCTTTCTCCCCTCTCCCTATCCTCCGGCGGTGGGGAGGCTCTCCTCCGGCGATCGGGCTTGGTGGAGGCCGCGGCTCGTGCGGAGTGGCGGAGCGGCGTGCGTGGAGCGAGGAGGAGGTGGCCAACCGTCGTGAAGGGCCCCTCGTGGTTCGTTCTTCGTAAAAGGTAGGGATCGCTTGAACTCTTCTCGATCCGGTGGATCGGGAGCTCCTCGTGGTTAGTAGTTAGTTTTTACTGCTTTCCCCATGCTCCCCTCCCCCTTGTGCGCTTGTGTGAAGCTCGTGGGCGGCCCCGGGATTGAGGATCCCGGCGGTCTGCCTCCCGGCTGATGTCGCGGCCGTGCGACGCGCCGCGACATCAGTAGAGGCGTCGCCCCGGTCGAGCGCGACCTTATCGCGGTGCACTGGGCGACCGCGATAAGGAGCGCTGTCGCGACCTGGTTTCCCGTCGCGACAGGGTTTTCTGTCGCGACGCGCCGCCCCGTCGCGTCAGGCTGTCGCGGTGCTCTCCCCCGTCGCGATGGTGTCGCGGCGGCCTTGGAGGTCGCGATAGTGCCTGAGGGCGCCTCGGGTGTTTCCATTGCCCGGTTGTGTGTCGGCGTGTGCCTAGGGCAGGCCTTGCCCTTAGGACCTTCTGGTAGGGAACACAGCTGGTTGCCTCCCTGCGTTCAGTGACCGAAGGTGACACCTTCGTGGCCGTGTTCTGGCGTCGGTGCCAGAGGGTCGCGTCTGTCTAATAATTGATTGACTGGCGGTCAATCGATTATTAGCGGAGCGACGGTTTTTCTGTACTATCTGTTGTTGTCCGAGGTTTTAGCCGTTCGTGCATGCCTTGGTTGGCCGACGACCCTTTGGAGGTTCGTGCGCGCCTCTCGCTTGCTGGGCTTGTCGTGTGTTACAAGCTAGCAGTTCGGCGTGGTTTTGTTGTGTTGCCCCGCCTGTTCTCTGTTCGCTCGGTGCTTGGCACTTGAGGGCTTGTCCCGTCCAGAGGTTGTCTCCGTTTCCTGGGACCCCCGTCCTCGGGGGCCTTCGAGGGAGGTATCGGGGCGACGAGTGTGCTCGAGTTGGCAGCCGACAGGGCGGACTCTGAGCTGAGGGGAAAACGAGGTTTGGGCAGCGGCACTGAGTCGTTTGTGGAGCTCTCTTGTCTGGGTCTGGGACGCAGAGGAGTTCGGAGTGCTTTCCTGGCGCAGACCAGACAGTCCTTTGTCTCACTGCCTCTCTCTGCGTTGGTTTCGGAGCCACGTAGTGGTGTCAGGCGTGAGGCTGCAGCTTGGCCAGGCTGCGGTGTTGCGTGTGTTGGGTGTTTCTGTGGCGGCTCTGTCTCGCCCCTGAGGGGGTGGAAGCAGGAGCTAGGCTAGCGAGCGGAGTGTGTGGACTGTGGGTTCCCCCTCTTGGCTGCTAGCGGCGGTGGCTTGGTTGCTGTTGTTGTGACACGTTTTCCTCACGACGTTTCCAAGTGTTCCTCGTTGCCCGAGCTTGCACGGCGGTTATAGCCTGACTGTGCCTAGTTTTCGTGGGCATCATTGGTCTGGCCTTGGGCAGAGTGGTTCCCGCTTCGGTGTTCTCTCGGTTCCGTGGTCCCGTTCTTGGGTGCCAGCCCGTGATGGCACCTGCGTGTGTAGCTTCCCGACCTGGCGGTGTGTCCGTGTCCGGGGTGGTTCTGCTTGTGGGCCATCGACCTTGTAGAGGTCTGAGGTGGCCGTGATTGCGGTGAGACGTCGTTCTCACTTGGCTATTCCGTGGTCTCGGCAGGTGTGCCGAGTGCTGCTCTCGCTTTGTGCTTGACTCCGTTGGTTTCTGCGGGAGTTGCGTGTGTTGCCGACCTTGGTTGGTGGTCGTTGCGTTGCGATGTTCTCTTCCGATACTTAGTAGTACCATGCTATAGGTGTTCCTCGCTTTACAGCTTTCTAGTGTGGTTTCCTGTTTTCGGAGTTCCTGCTGCTCTGGCCGGTGAGGGACTGGTAATCCCTACTGGGCCTTGTTCGCGAGGCTCACCCCCCCTACTTCCTTCAGCTAGGGGCTCGTCGTCGCAGGAGCTCGGTGTCGGACGGGTTGCGGAGGCGGTCGTGGCACCGTGTGTTGTCAGCAGCAGCGAGAGCGAGTGTTGTGAGCTCTTGTAGCCGAGTGAGCTGAGAGCTGTGTTTTGCAAGTTCTCGGGGTATGCCCCTTAAGGACTGCACCTTTCTTCTTGTACCTGTGCTTTTACTTGGGACTCGTTGTACAACCCTTTTGTATTTTGTACACATTGTTATAGTTATTGGAATTCAGTACATATCTCATTAGACTATTAATTATAACCCTTCCGGGTCTTCGGATCCGTGGGTGGCGACGCGAACTTTGGGCCCTGGTGGGGGTCCGGAGGGTCGGGTCGTTACATTAGTCACTTGTAGCGCGCTCGTAGTTGGGGGGATGGACACCAGTAGACATACTGGACCCCAGCTTGTCCTGTTTCCAGTGGCTCACTTTGGGGAGTTTAGGCCAGAGTCCCTAAAGGTGTCAGGCATGGGCTTGCGGGGTGTGACCTGCAGGTGTGGTGGTTTGGTTGGTCTTCATTGTTCTTGTTTGGTTTAGTGGAGCGGCAGTTGGACCTTTCGTCCGTGGCTGCGAGACTGAGAGGTAGACCGGTGTGTTTGTCCGGGTTGGTTGCTGGTGTCGCGAGCTAGGCTATGCGACCCGAGTTTGGCGTTTACCTACTCTAGCTCGTACACTTGTTTTGGGTTTTCCGTGTTATTTATTAAAATCACGTTCGAGGTCAGCAGACGGTAAGTAAGTTATAGCTTTAATATCCTGCTTAATAATTCTATAAATTGCTATAGCATAGCTTCCTGCTTAATTACTTGAGTTGTGGTTTTCTCGATTTCTTTGGGGGAGTTTCCCTACTGAGCCAGTGACTAGTGAGGCTCACCCCCTACTCCTTTAAGGTGAGGGAGAGCAGGAGGCTTCCCAACCATCTTCTAGTTCCGAACCACACCGTAGCGGAGCAGGGTCTGCGCCACCATCAGTAGTGTAATTTTCTCTCTTTGTACACCTCAGGGTATGCCCCAGGTTCTGTTGTACTGGTTTATGGTTTTAGTTGAGAAACTGGTTATGTAAATCTCATGTAAATATTTGTGGAATGGAAGTTTGTTTCTGTTCAGTTGTTTCCTTTATATTTCTACGGACATGTGTGAATGATATCCCTTGCGAGCTTCGGCTCGTTCGCAGGAGGCGGAGTCGTTTCAGACTCGTTACCAGGTTAACGGTTTGAACGATGTGGTCCGTCACAGATCTTATGGTCATTACACATGAAACGTTGAGTAACGAGCGATAGTAACAGTTGCACAACACGCACGTACGGTGTTGGCAGTCAGGTGGAACTCACTATCCTTCCACTGGCCATGTTACGCACAGGTCCAGAGGTCCGACGTGATTCAAGATAAGATAGATAACAATCTAAGGTCGTTTAAATCTTGCTGATCCCTAGAGGTGTCTAGGTGTTAGGGTACAACCACCTCGTCGACCATGTGGGAATCCATGGACAGAGGAGTGTTACGGAGGCCTTGAACAAAGACTCACTAATCCGGCAGAAGGAATATCCGACGGAGAGTTCGCCCGGTCAAGAGAAAGTGTATATATAGAAACAAGTGCCCGACGTTCTAGAGGAATTCTAGAACAGTGGATCGTCGATATCAGTATTCCCAAACAACGCGAGAAACGAAGACAAGTCCATTAAAAATAGGGCAATAAATATATAATTGAAATCAATTGCTAGATGTACTATGTGACAATTTTCATGCCATGTTAAGCCATATTGGATGGTTCAAAGTGAGTGCAAGTGTAGAGAATCATGGAGATGAAATAATTACGTGGATGACTTTATAATTTAACTAATTACATGTCCATGATTAACATTTTATTTACTGAGTTTAAGACAGTTAACAGGGTAAAGGGTTATTGTAGAAGTCAGAATTTTAGAAATAGGGGGTTTTATGCAAAAAGCGCAGATCGTGACATACCCATATGAGGGCCGCGACGGGGTCAAAGTGAAACGTGACAGGGTCGTCTGAGGATCGTAACAGGTATATTCAGTCAGGCGTCCAGAACGCGACGGCAGACCCTGTCACGATCAGATAGTGACGGAAGGTGCTATCGCGACAGCCCTGAGAACGTGACCTACCTGGCCATCGCGTTCTCAGGTACTGTACCTGAGTTCGAGTAGGAAAAGGATAGAGCATGGATTTGCAGGCCAAATTGCCTTGTTTTGACACAGGGACGTTCATAAAATCATAACTAATTGTACCGTCGATGGAAAATCATGAAACCACTTGCAAATTAATCTATACATGCGAGGGTACTTGTAGTAAATAGGAATTTGAAACCCATCATGGTTTCAGAAAGGTTCAAACAAGTGTAATTACAAAGAATGTGAAACTGTGTACAGTAGAGATCAACGATTTAATTCGAGCAATATGGTGGATGAGAATTAGGGCTTTCAGGGGCAAAAAAGCCTAACAATCATCATTATCTCCAGTAAAATTTTTGTGGCATGAGAACGAGTATACATGAACATATGAATTTGACAAGAGGGTTCGGGTCTTGGAGTTTATAGAACTTCATAAATCAAGAACAAAAGATTGGGTGAACGAAAAATTATGAAACGAAAGGAGTTTTGTTCTTGATGCATGGAAAAATCTACAGACAAATTTAATTAGATTTTGCCCGTGAGAATGTTTACCTTTGACTCCTTTTCTCTTCTAGGGCTAGAACTTGAAGAACGAGAGAGAGAGCTTGAGAGAGTCTTCTTCCCACAAGATCTCCTCCTCCTTGGCCTCTCCTCCTAGTCCAGCAACCCTTGGCAACGCGCTAGGGCCGGCCATGGGGGATTTAGGAGAGTATTTATGCTTGTTGGGTTGTTATTTCCTAATAGGACTCTAACCCCATTAATTTCGAATTTTCTATTTTTTAACCTCCTTTCAAGCTTTCCACTTCCTATTTGGGTTAGGATCGAGTTAAATTCGTGGCCAACCTATTAGGGTAGGTTTAGGAATCCAATTCCATCTTAACTACTTATTTTAATGCTTTAGTATCCCTTTTCTATTTAGGTAATATTTAAGTTACGAATTTAGGATCTTTTCCTATTATTTCTCTTTTTAAAAATCCATATTTTGGCCCAATAAATTTTTATATGGTCCATTTACAAAAGCCCATTCTCAATGGAATTAACTTATGAGATTCTCCATTTTAAATAGGGAAATAATAAAATTTTGGAATTTATTATATTTTTCTTACTTGAATTTATTCACGGGCCATGAGAGGTCCATTGGTCCATTTCAATAATGGGTCATCAATACCCGATGTTGGAGGTCTCTCTGACATGTTCGTTTAATTTATGGGCAGGTTATTTTTCCGTGCTAACGGTTTTCCGACTTAATTTCCTAATTTAGATAATTAATCACGTTGTGACATACGCTTGGCCAATCGGATTTTTCGTTGCATGAATTTCTTCGTGGAACACTTAGGGATAATATCTGGGGTTAATTTATAATTTTTACGGAATTTTTAGATGTGTTCTTGCACATACGATAATGGTATGTATGTTTCTATTCTTCTGTTTTTATAGAAATTTATTATTTCAAATTTTTAAATACTTAATTTTTCCCGGTTGCTACACAGGATATTATAGCCTACCATATAAAGCAACAAATAGATACCTATACTTGCATGAAAACTTTTAATATAGGCAAACTCCACAAGAGGTAAATGTTGCTCCTAGTCACCCTTCCAATCTAGGGTACACATCCTCAACATGTCTTCAAGTGTCTGTTATGTCCTTTTGGATTGCCCATCTGTTTGTGGGTGAAAAGCCGAACTAAGCTTCAATTGCGAACCTAGAGCATCCTGCAACCTTGCCATACCCTTGAAGTAAAACTTGGATCACTAGCCGAAATGATTGATTTTGTAACTCCATGCAACCTGACAATTCTATCCACATAAAGCTTGGCTAAACGCTCAACAGACTACTTCTTTTTCATGGCTAAGAAATGAGCGGTCTTGGAGAATCTGTCCACAATCACCTAGATAGAGTCATTACCCCTAAAAGATCTGGGCAAGCCTGTGACAAAATCCATGGTGATCGCTTCCCATTTCCATAGCAAAATATCAATCTTTAGCATCAGCCCGGATGGCCTCTGGTGTTCTTGCCTTTACTTTTGGCATGTCAAGCATCTAACCACATAGTCAGCCACATCCCTCTTCATGCCTTGTCACCATAAAGTCTGCTTTAAATCCTCATACATCTTGCCATTGCTTGGATGTATTGTAAACTTGATCTATGAGCTTCTTCCAAATCTGCTTCACGACATCAGCAATGTCTGGCACACACACCCTATGTTGGAACCTGATAATGCCTTCCTCATCACGAGCAATGTCTGACTTCCCAATCATCTCCTGCAACCTAGGATCATCCTTCTGACCATCCACCACACTGTCCAGAATAGTAGGCCTGATAGATAATTGAGCCACAAAAGCTTGACACAACTGTGACTCAACCTCTACTAAAGCACAAATTGCATCTTCCATTATTTCCAATCCTTCTGCATTGCGGTCCTCTTCCTGCTCAGTACGTCAGCTACAACATTTTCCTTGTCTGGGTGATATTGCAACTCAAAATTATAATCCTTTAAGAACTCAATCTATCTTCTCTACCTCAGATTTAGCTCTTTTTGTGAGAACAAGTACTTGAGACTTTGATGATCAGTAAACACCTCGAACTTGACACCATAAAGATATTGTCACCACATCTTCAAGGCATGAACCACCACTGCCAACTCCAAATCATGGGTCGAGTAGTTACGCTCATGCTTCTTTAATTGTCGAGAATCATAGGCAACCACTTTCTCATCCTGCATTAATACACAACCAAGACCAATATGAGAAGCATTCATGTAGATCGTGAAACAACCTTCCTCGTTAGGTAGAATTAACACGGGGGCAGACGTCAATCTTCTCCTCAACTCTCAGAAGCACTGTTCACATTCCTTGAACCATACAATCTTGACTCCCTTCCTTGTTAGTTTGGTTTAACGGTGCCGCAATGGATGGAAAGCTCTCTATAAACCGACGATAATAACCAGCTGATCCCAAGAAGTTCGTATCTCAGATGGTGATCTTAGAGTCTCCCATTCTAGCACCACCTTCACCTTAGATGGATCCACAGCTATACCTTCTCCATAAATTACATGACCAAGAAATGAACTTTTTTCATCTAGAAGTCACACTTACTAAGCTTCACAAACAATTTGTTTTCTCGCAACACCTTTAGCACAATCTTTAGATGCTCATGGTGAGACGCTTGATCAAGAGAATATACAAGTACATCGTGTATAACTACAAAACAATCTAGATAAGGCCTAAAACATGATTCATCAAATCCATAAATGCTGCTGGAGCATTTGTTAGGCCAAAAGGCAACACCAAAAACTCGTAATGACCATATCGCATTCGAAAAGCCATTTTGGACATATCATCGGCCTTTATCCGGAGTTGATGATAACTCGAGTGAAGATTTATTTTAGAAAATATCGAAGCTCGCTGCAACTGATCAAATAGGTCATCAATATAAGGTAAATGATACATGTTCTTGATTGTTACCTGATTAAGCTTCCGATAATCAATGTATAGCCTCCTTAACAAAAAGAACTGGATGCCCCATGGTGATGAACTCGGACAAATGAAACCTTATCCAATAAGTCTTGCAACTGCCTTTTTGAGCTCTGCTGATGCCACATGATAAGGTGCCTTGGAATCAGAGTTGTACCTAGCATCAACTCAATAGCAAACTCAATATCTCTCTCCGGCGGCAAACTAGAAAGATCCTCAGGGAACACATCTGCATGATCACAAACAACCTCTACCTCTTCAATTAGTGGGGTTTTAGTGTCCTTAGACACAACCACACTAGCCAAGTACGACTGCAGCCTTTGTTCAGCATCTTGGTAGGCTTTAAGGCTGACACCACAAACTTCCCAGCCATGTTCTTGGGAAAGGGATGTGAAAAGTCATCGTCTCCTGGAATACGTAAAATGATTTCCTTCTTCCGACAATCTAGTAGAGCATAGTGTTCTTCCAGACATCTAAACCAGATAGCATCATAATCTTTCATCTTTAAAAGATAAAGCACCCTGCCAAATTTTGCTCTTCTATGCACACATACAGTAAGGGAAAACACTTTTTTGTGATCATGGCTCCTACTGGTGTATGCACAGATAAGGGGATTCTAAATCAATTGCTTTTGCATCTAATTCCTTAAGTAACATCTTTGCAAACGTCTCAACACAAATGTATGTGTATCACCAGTATCAAAAAGGACTCTAGCATGAATACCCATGATAGGAATTGTACCTTCAGTCACATGTTCTGCCTACTCCGCATCTTCTTTGGCCAATGCATACACTCGGGCTTTGGCCCGGGGTCTTCCTGCTGGTTTTGCTGCTACTGGCACCGCTAGCTGCTGTCTGTTGTGCCATCATTAGACAATCCTTTATCCTGTGGTCATTGTCACCACAACATAGGATCTACCTGCACTCAACCAACATACCTGCCCTCCATGCCTTCTACCATAATGATACACAAGGGCTTGTCTTCTTGCTGAAATCTTCCTTGCTAAGGTGCCCTCTTCACATATTCAGGTACTTTCTAAGCTACATAGATTGCCTTCTTATTCTTGTCCTGCCTCTGAAATGGTGATGCTGGCCTCTTGGAGGTACCCTTCTTTTCCTCGAATTACTGCCCCATCTAACTTTCCTACTTACATGCTACGCTAAGTGCCTCCTTCATGGTACGATGGACAAAGGCCACAAGTCTAGTACACAATGATGGTCTGAGCTCCACCACAAACTTCTTCACCTTCCTTCTCTCATCAGCCACATATGAGATGCATATTTTGACAGCTCTGCAAATCTAGCTTCATATTCAAACACACTCATGGATCCCAGGGTGAAGGATAGAAATTTCTGCTCCATTGTATCCTGCACATGCTCAGGAATGACTTACCCTTGAACAGACGAGTAATTCATCCCAAGTCACCTCCCGATCTCCATCCTCAAATTTGGTACATAATATGGATGACCACCGTACATCAGCCCTCTCCTGAAAAGAGCACATCTACATTAGGCATAACCAACCACACTTTAATGATTCATAATTAACATTGCCTTACAATTACCTGCAACATATAGGTCCCTAAACTAACTTTATCTTCTTCAGCACAGCTAATACCTCTAAAAATATTTTCGATCTCCCTAAGCCAACTCTCTGCAACCAATGGCTGACTCTCCCCCTTAAAGAGGGTAGAGACATTGTGCTGAACCTCTCCATCACAGATGACCCTCTATGCTCCAAATGCACTGCTGGTGGAGCCTGATCCTGAAATAACAAGGATCAACATAAGTACGCTCACTAAATAGAACTACCGCCAACATTAGAGCTACATCTAATGTAAGGCCCTCAAACTTTGTTCTCATTATACTTATTTGTTTTGTGTATATTATTTATGTGCATATATGATATGTAGATATGTGTTTATTTCTATACATATTATGTTTAAATGATGTTGTGTAAAAGTGCATATGTATATACATGTATATTTATGTACATATTGTTTTAATTAAGTTGTACATATTGTATTTAAATAATATGATGTATAGAGTATGTAAATTATAAGGTGAATGCATGTTTATCTATTTTTCTGTGTTCTGGCCAAAATACCAATTAATGTCAACATCCCTTGATGTTAAGGGCAGGTTGACGGCAACCACAGTGCTGTTGACTCTAAGTCGACGTCCAGATCGATGGCCGTTTAGTTCCTGTTGACGGCAACAATGTGCTGTTTACTTCTCAATTTTTATTGCGATTTCAGATCAGGAACGACTGTGTTTTTCTCTGGTTCTAGATTTGGAAACCCACTCAAACGGTAGGATCCTATCCCTAATGCGTACCCCGACCCCTTAAGCCTATAAAATACCTCGTTTTGGGCGAGATTAGGTTCTTTGGGCTTTTGGGAAAACCTAGGGCTTTCTGTGCGAAAACCTGATTTTGTCCAGCTTTGATCCGACGATTGAGGAGTTCTCCTAGTGATCTTCTGTGACTGGGAGGTACTCTTGGCATAGAGGAAGCTTCCCCGAATCCGGTGTACGACCTACATCGACACAAGGACCGGATCTGGGAGGATTTTGGGTGTCTTCTTGGCTTGGCCGAGGAGAGCATCTTCGGCTAATTAGTCCCATCAATGATATTATTCTAGGCAAGTGATCTAGGGATTTCATCCCTATACATATCCCTTAGGTCTCAAGTTTTTATTGGATTTTTCCTCGTGTCCTGGAACCCCAAATTCGTCAACTTTTGTGCGTTCAGTCTGTGTTTCTGCAGACAAGAACTTGACGGCAAGCTTGTTGCCGTCAAGATCATGAGTTAGTGGCAACATCGTGTGCCGTTAACCCCGGTCTGCGGCAATCCCATTGCCGCCAAGTTCTTCAGGTTTTTCAGAAATATGTATTTAAGCCATGTGTTGTGAATTTCAGACATATTGTTGTCTGTACATGCAGTAATTTTATGGTTGGTCAAGCATGGTCAGTAGGTCTTATCATAAGGTTTAGTCGAACTTCTGTGTATAGTGTTATTTATATAATTTCTATATTAGAGAAATGAGCATGATCTGACTATTATAAATCCTGAATAAATGAATCTGTTGTATGTTAGGGTTTCATAAATTTTCCATAATCATGTGATGATTGTGTTCCAGGTTTTGGAACTATCAGGCACGACTGTTTTACTGTGGATCATGTTTAATGAATTTCTTGTTAATTATGCATGAGATCTCTTTTAAATTGTGAAACTTTGTCTACAATTTTGAAAAATCTGAAAAGTTGGGTATATGATATAACCTGTGTACAGACGTGGTAAAAATTTCGTTCCGTTTTGATAACAGTAAGCACTGTTATTAGTTTAATAAGTCATATGACCATGATAAATATGTTTAAGTTAATCATGCGGATTCAGTAATTCGCAGCATGATTAGGATGTTGTTATGAGTTAATTGTCACTATAAATAGTAATATTGTGTTATATAAACTGAAGCATGTGTAATGAATTGGAAGTGTATGTAAATGTGCTAATAGTGAATGTGTATAATGTGAATATGTGATTAAGTGGAATGTGTAAGTTGTGCCGAGATTGACACTACTACCATAGAGGGCTGTGGAGCCGTACTGTAGTAAGTCCCTACGGGAATTATCAATGTGTGATATCCAATCGGCATTAGGATGAAATCCTGGAGGTGGACAAGTACCACTGGTTAGGGTGGAGAGGGCTTCTCCCGGTTCTGCACAGTTAACCAAGATTCGTCACTGTGTTGCCTAGGTGACGGGTATGTGTATGTGTAAGTGTGTCCTTCTAATGGTGGTTTGGACTATGTGTCACGGCAACTAAGTGTAAAAGTGTGAGTATGTGAATGGAACAGTAATTGTGTAAATGTGGAAAATGAGTATGTGATAACATAATGTGAAAGTGTTAATATGTGAAATGTGATACCATATGTAATGTGTTTTCTTTACATTAACAGCAAGCTAAATGTAACATCCTGGGTTTTGGCTTCCTTGGTGCTATTCTTGGGATCGCAACGATCGGGTGTCGCGTTTTGAATGCGACGTGTTCCCTGTCGCCTTCTGGTTGAAAAGGCGACGGCCCTTGTGTCGTGTTCCCGTTGTCTGTTGGCTGGTGTGCCACGTGTCCGCAGCGTAGGTGTGAAGGCGACGTGCTAGTTGTCGCGTTCACCTGAGTCGCCTGCATGCATGACATGTGTTGAACCACTCTATATTTTACCCTCATATTTTGGTGATAATAAAACTTATGATTAAATAAATAAAGACAATTTTTATGATTAATTAAATATTATTAAATTTATTTATCATTATAATTTTACTAATAAAAATAATTTTTTTGATTAATTAATATTATTGAATATATTTAATATTATTTTTTCTAATAAATAAAAATTTATGGTACTATCGCTCTATGATTTGCACTGAAAAGTCAATCGATGTCCATTCAATATACATCGATTTCAGTTCACAAAGTGCCATAAGGATTCGCTTTCATAAGGATTTGCTGCCATAAGGATTCGCTCTCATAAGGATTCGCTCTCACATCGATTCGCTCTCATAAGGATTCGCTCTCACATCGATTCGCTCTCATAAGGATTCACTCTCTTAAGGAATCGATCTCATAAGGATTCGCTCTCATAAGGATTCACTCTCTTAAGGAATCGATCTCATAAGGATTCACTCTCTTAAGGAATCGTTCTCATAAGGATTCTCACACAGATTTGCACACAGATTTACTCCTCACATGGATTCCTTTGTAAAACATGGATTCCTTTGTAAGACATGGATTCCTTTGTAAAACATGGATTCCTTTGTAAAACATGGATTCCTTTGTAAAAACATGGATTCCTTTGTAAAACATGGATTGATCTCTTTAACATCGATTTCCTTTATATTTTTAAAATGCTTTTGGCATCTAGTGAAAAGTCAAATATTCTTGATTTGCGTAATCCTCTATCTTTCTGACAGGAGATCTTTTGCTTATCTCTCTAGATCTCTTCTTTCCTGCCAACAAAAAGAGGATTACTTACTACTTTGGGTGGCAACAGGAAACATAGAGGTATGAGCCTTTTTGACAGAAACACTTTTTTAACTAAACACTTTCTTCTATGCTTGCAGACCTCGTAGACCACAAAATATCAGAAGAATAGAAGATGAGCAATGACTAGAACTGCAACGGATTTATTCAAATTGCTCATATAAAAGATGAAGCAAGGCTGAAGAAGAAGTATGAGCTTTTCTTGAAGATCTTTGAAGGAGTGTACAACCAGTGAGGAGCCTCAACGTCACATACACTCAAAGGAAAAGAGAGAAAGAGCCTGAGCCAAATGAAGTGTTCAGCAACTGAAGCACTCAAGCATTCAAGCTCCTTCTCCTCTCTTCGCTCTCTTTGTGTGCATCTTGTAATCTAGGGGAGAGAGTCTTTTAGCTGAGAGTTTCTTTTAGTTGGTTTTCATCTGTTCCAAGTCTCAGCAGTGTTCTTTCTTTTCTAAGAAAGATCTTTGTCCAGCTGTAGGACTGTATACAGTGTAGAACCAAGCTCGGGGTTTGTGTCTAGCAGAACCACACTGGGGTTTGTACCAGGAGGTTGGCTTCTTGACATGTAAAAGAAGTGGGCTGCCTTCTTGCCCGGGAAAGAGAAGAAGACCAGCTAGGGTGCTGGGTGTTGTATTGTCATTGAGGGGGACTGTACCCTTGGTTAGTAAAATCCCAAGAGGTTGCTTGGGGACTGACGTAGGACTTCCATGTGGGAAGGGCCGAACCAGGATAAATCTCTGTGTTAGTTTGTGTGATTGTTTATTTGCTTCCGCACTGCTACTCTTTATCACACTAAACTAACCAAACATCAAGTGATAATTTTCTATGTTTAAGTTTCTATTTCAGATTTCAGAAAAACCTATTCACCCCCCCCCCTCTAGGTTAGTTTGTTGCCGTACCAAAAGGGCCAACAAGTGGTATCAGGGCGGGTCTCTGATCATTCAAAGAAGATCCAATGATCTTAGTGTAAAGATCCATGGCAGCTCAAGGATATGTTGAAGGTCAATCAGTCACCAGACCTCCATCTTTGATGGAGAGGACTACCAATATGGAAGATGAGAATGGAATGCTTCATTCGAGCCACGGACTTTGATCTGTGGCAGGTAATCGAGGTAGGTGATTATGTTATTGTTCCTATTCCAGGCACTACTGCCATTACAACAGTAGATAAAAGTAATTATCTTTAAACTTTAAAGCTAAGAACTACTTATGTTGTGCTTTATCCAAAAGAGAATTTAGTAGAGTATCTGCATGTAAATCAGCTAAAGAAATATGGGATAAACTGCAGATAACTTATGAAGGAACAGATAAAGTAAAACAAACTAGGATAGATATTCTTGTCTCACAATATGAGCAATTTAAAATGCTTCCAAACGAAAATTCACTCAAATGTATAATAGATTTTCAAGTATAGTAGTTGGTCTAAGCTCTCTTGGTAAAAATCTTTCTGATGAGGAAACTGTTAGAAAGATACTTAGGTCCTTAACTATTTCATGGACCCCTAAGGTCACAGCTATTGAAGAAGCCCATGACTTAACCAAACTCTCTATTGATAACTTAATAGGTTCCCTCATGGCACATGAAATTAACATGGAGCGACTATCTGAAAGCTCATCAAAGAAAAAATGTACTAATGCTCTTAAAGTTGCAGCTACTCCTTCCACCTCTTCTTCTTCTTCTAGTTCCAAAAATGCAGATTCTGAAGACAGTGACGTAGATGATGTACTGTCCAAGCTTCAGAAAATTCTCAAGAAGAAGAAAAATGGATCAAGAAGGATTCAAAAGAAAGATAAAAAGGAGAAAGAACCAGTCTGCTATGAATGCAGAAAACCTGGACATCTAAGACCAGATTGTCCTAAGCTCAAGAAGGCTGGTCAACTAGAAAAATTCAAGAAGCAGCACAAGAAATTCAAAAGAAAAGCTATGGCGGCTGCTTGGGACAATGAAGAGGCACAAGCTCAGAATCATCAAGCTCAGAGTCAGAGAAAGAGCAGGTAAATCTAGCCCTCATGGTAGGACTAGATGAGGTACATTCTAACTCATCTTTTGATTCTTGCACAGATTCAGATCAGAATTTGAAGATTTAGAACAAGTTTTTAATGAACTTTATGAAAAACACAAGGTTGTTGTAAAAGAATTAAAAATATCAAGAACAACCTTACTTGTTTGGAAAACACTAATTCTGATCTTAAATCAGAAATGGAACAATTAAAAGAATGTAAAGATAATAATTATCTTTTAAATGAAGATTTGAAAAGTAAGAATAATGAGAAGTTAGAGTTAGAAGAAAAATTAAAAACTCTAACTGAAGAAAATATGTATTTAAAAGAATCAGTTAGAAAATTAACTGAAGGAAAACATCTTTAGCCCTATGCTTAAAAGGATCAAAATCTGAAATAACAAACAAGGGCTTGGATACATATCTCGGGAAAAACGAAAACAAGCTATGATTCCAGAAAAATATCCACTACCAAAATTTGTAAAAGAAACCAAGATGCCCCAGAAAAAGGCCTATGTAAAGAAAACGTTTCCAAAAATTGTGTTCTACAAGACATCATAAAAATAATAAAACTGCAAAATAGATTACATTCATTGTTGTTCTCATTGCAATAAATTAGGACACACAGTAAACACCTGCACAACAAGGCACTTAGTATGGATCCCGAAAGGATATTTTTATGCATCTAACCATCAAGGACCCAAAAAGATTTGGGTACCTACTACTGAGTAATTTATTTACAGGTTAGCCTTGGAGCATCAAAAACCAAGGATGCTCAAGGCAGGAGTGACTGCAGACTCTTCATTCAAATCACATCTGAAGAAAGAGTAGTCACAAAATGAATTGGTCTTCATTACTAACAATTATTTACAAGTTTCATTCAGGTGGAGTCTCTCATTCAGGGGAGCACAGACTAAGGGGAGTTATTCATTTATGTCAATCATTGTTGAACCTCTCAATGGTAGGATTTTCCTTCACAAAGGGGAGAGAATGCAATGGTAATAACCTTCCTTTTTGGTTTGTGACAAAAAGGGGGAGAGTATGCATTATTTGTGAATTTTCTGTATTTTCTATGCATTATATATTTTTGTCAAAAATTTCTCATAAATTTTGTCATCACCAAAAAGGGGGAGATTGTTGAACCACTCTATATTTTACCCTCATATTTTGGTGATAACAAACTAATGATTAAATAAATAAAGACAATTTTTATGATTAGTTAAATATTATTAGATATATTTAATATTATAACTTTACTAATAAAAAAATTTTTGATTAATTAAATATTATTGAATATATTTAATATTATGTTTTTCTAATAAATAAAAATTTATGTACTATCGCTCTATGATTTGCACTGAAAAGTCAAATCGATGTCCATTCAATATACATCGATTTCAGTTCATAAAGTGCCATAAGGATTCGCTCTCATAAGGATTCGCTGCCATAAGGATTCGCTCTCATAAGGATTCGCTCTCACAACGATTCGCTCTCATAAGGATTCGTTCTCACATCGATTCGCTCTCATAAAGATTCACTCTCTTAAGGAATCGATCTCATAAGGACGCTCACATAAGGATACGCTCTCACATCGATTCGCTCTCATACGGATTCACTCTGTTAAGGAATCGATCTCATAAGGATTCGCACTCATAAGGATTCACTCTCTTAAGAATCGATCTCATAAGGATTCACTCTCTAAGGAATCGTTCTCATAAGGATTCTCACATAGATTTGCACATGGATTGCTCCTCACATGGATTCCTTTGTAAAACATGGATTCCTTTGTAAAACATGGATTCCATTGTAAAAACATGGATTCCTTTGTAAAACATAAATTGATCTCTCTAACATCGATTTTCTTTATATTTTTAAAATGCTTTTGGCATCTAGTGAAAAGTCAAATATTCTTGATTTGCGTAATCCTCTATCTTTCTGACAGAAGATCTTTTGCTTATCTCTCTAGATCTCTTCTTTCCTGCCAACAAAAAGGGGATTACTTACTACTTCTGGGTGGCAACAGAAACATAAGGTATGAGCCTTTTTGACAGAAACACTCTTCTAACTAAACACTTTCTTCTATGCTTGTAGACCTCGTAGACCACAAATATCAGAAGAATAGAAGATGAGCAACGACTAGAACTCCAACAGATTTATTCAAATTGCTCATATAAAAGATGAAGCATGGCTAAAGAAGAAGTATGAGCTTTTCTTGAAGATCTTTGAAGGAGTGTACAACCAGTGAGGAACCTCAACGTCACATACACTCAAAGGAAAAGAGAGAAAGAGCCTGAGCCAAAAAGAAGTGTTCAAGCAATTGAAGCACTCAAGCATTCAAGCTCCTTCTCCTCTATTCACTCTCTCTGTGTGCATCTTGTAATCTGGGGGAGAGAGTCTTTTAGCTGAGAGTTTCTTTTAGTTGGTTTTCATCTGTTCCAAGTCTCATCAGTGTTCTTTCTTTTCTAAGAAGGATCTTTGTCCAGCTGTAGGACTGTATACAGTATAGAACCTAGCTAGGTGTTTATGTCTAGCAGAACCACACTGGGGTTTGTACCAGGAGGTTGGCTTCTTGACCTGTAAAAGAAGTGGGCTGCCTTCTTGCCCGGGAAAGAGAAGAAGACCAGCTAGGGTGCTGGGTGTTGTATTGTCCTTGAGGGAGACTGTACCCTTGGTTAGTAAAATCCCAAGAGGTTGCTGGGGATTGGACGTAGGACTTCCATGTGGGAGGGCCGAAACAGGATAAATCTCTTGTGTTATTTGTGTGATTGTTTATTTGCTTCCGCACTGCTACTCTTTATCACACTAAACTAACCAAACATTCAAGTGATAATTTTCTGTGTTTAAGTTTCTATTTCAGATTTCAGAAAAACTATTCACCCCCCTCTAGGTTAGCTTGCTGTCGTACCAAAAGGGCCAACAACATGTGGTCTGGAGGCTGACTGCCTGGCAGAAGACCTGTCGAAACTTTTGAGAAGGCGACGATGTAGGCGTCGCGTTCTGGTTGAGAACGTGATAGGCATCTTGTCGTGACCTCAGTTCTGAGGCTTTATGTCTGGCAGACGCCTCTTCTTCTCTTTGCTTTCTCGTCTCCTTCCCTCCTCCTCTCCGAGTGGGGAGGCTTCCCCCTTCTTTCTCCGGTGGCTTGGGCGTGGTGGAGTCGCCAGCAGCTCGTGTGGAGCGGCGGAGCGGCGTAGAGCGAGGAGGAGGCGGCCGGGTTGTCGTGAAGGCCCTTCGTGGGTTTCCATTCTTCAAATCTATAGGGGTCTCTTTCTCTCTTACTTGTTGGTGTGGATGTAGCTTGTTTTGGAGTGACCCGCTCTGTGCTCGTAGTGCTCTTCTGGTTTGTACGAGCAGATGTTTGCCGGTGGTGCTCCTTCCAGTGTTTAAGCTTTGTGCATGTTATGTGTGGGTGAGGAGAGGTGGCATTGTGCTCCTCGAGCCCTCTTTTAGTTGCTTTCGTGGTGTGCTTCCCTCCCTCTCTTGTTTGGAGGTGGTAGAGTTGCTTTGGGGACCATGGATGGCCCCAATGCTGGTTCGGGCTTCTGTCTGAGGTAGCGACAGGTTGGCTGTCGCGACACCAGACAGAAGGCGACGGGTAACCTGTCGCATTCTGGTAGCGACAGTTGGTCGTCGTATTCCCTTTGCCTTCTTTTTCCAGTTTCCGATTGTGGCGGAGGATGGCTCGTGTCCAAGTTGGTTAGAGGGAGGTCTCACCAACTTGGCACGAGGCCAGTCCTCCTGTTTAGGACTTTGGCCTTGTGGCCCTTTGGGGTGGGGCCTTGGGGTGGTTTGCCCTGAGGCCCTACCTTCCGATGAGGAACGCGACGGTTAGATATGTCGCGTTCTGAATCTGAAGGCGACACCCTGTGTGTCACTTTCTGGTTGTGACAGGATCCTTGTCGCGTTCGGCTTTCGGTCGCGACGGGTTGTTGGTCGCTTTCTTGCGTTGGCTTTGCTTGTTTACAGGTCTGCTGACCTGTTGGGGTTCGACCTTCTGATGCTGAACGCGACGTGTCGATACATAGCGTTCCGATCAGAAGGCGGCACCCTGGTCGTCACGACCTTATGGCGACAGGTTGGTTGTCTCCTTCTTGTTTAGAAGGCGACACCTCTGTGGTCACGTTCTGGTTGCCGATGTTTCTGGTTGTGGTTTGTGCCTTGGTTGGCCGACGACCCTCCCAAGGATTTCCGAGAGGGTGCCTTGCGTGCCTGTGCCTGCTGGTTTGTCGTGGTTACAACCAGCTGTGCCAGTTTTTGTGGTGGTTCCCCGCCAGTTCTCTTTTCGCCCAGTGCTAGGCACTTAAGGCTTGTCTGCGAGACACATTGTTACCATTACCTAGGACCCCCATCCTCGAGAGCTTGTTGAGGGAGTTCTCCGTGCTACAAGCGTACTCGAGTCGACAACCTAGTGTGGCGGACTTGGAGCGGAGGGGAAAATGGTGGGACAGTAGTGTAGAGTCGTTTGTGGAGCTCCCTTAGCTGGGTCTGTGTCTCCGAGGATGTTGTGGCGCTCTTTCGGTGCGGACTAGCTAGTCTTTCTCACTGCCTCTCTCTACAGTGGTTCCGGAGCCACATAGGGAGGGTAGGCGTGGGGCCGCAGCTCGGCCGGGCTGCGGTGGTTTGTTAGTAGTTCTTTGCTGTGGCTCACTAGCCTCACTCTGCCTAGGGAGGTTGTAGGCAGTAGTCAACGGCTGGCGAGTTGGAGGTGTAGACGTTGTGTCATCCTCTTAACTGCCTGTGGCGGTGGTTTGGTTGCTCTTGCTATGACAGAGTTTCTCACATGTTCCTAAGTGAGTCTTGTTGCCCTAGCCTGCACGGTGGTTGTAGCCTAGTCGTGTCTAGTTCCGTGGGCTTTGATGGTTTGGCCTCGTGGGCCTTGTTCAGTGGTTTTCGCTCTGCGGATTCTCTCGGGTGTCTTGTGTTGACACTGACCGCTGTTTCTCTAGATCGTTCCTTGGTGACTTCCGTGGTGGCACCAGAGTGTGTAGTTCCTTGACCTCGTGGCGTGTCCGAGGTCCAGGGTGGTTCTACTTGTGGGCCCTCGACCTTGTAGAGGTCGGAGGTGGCTGTGCTAGTGGTGAGACATCGTTCTCACGTGGTTGCTTGGTGTCTCTCGTGTGACACCTGGTTGTTCCTTCCAAACCTTGTGGAGGTCTGGGATGTTGGTGCTTGTATCGTGAGACTCTGGTCTCACGTGGTTGCTCCGGTGTTCCGTGAGCTTCATTGTCTCGGCGGTGCGTGCCGAGGTTGTGCTTCCGCATTGTGTTTGACTCCTCTGGTTCTGCGGGAGTCGTGTTTGGCCAGACCCTGGTTGTGGTCGTGGCGTTACTCTGTTCCGCTTCTTTGTAGTACTCTGTAGTAGGTGTTTCCCGCTTTACTGCTTTCTTGAGTAGTTTGCTTCCACTTTTGTTGGAGTTTCTGCTGCTCTGGCTGGTAGGGGACTGATTATCCCTACTGAGCTCTATTTGCGAGGCTCACCCCCCCTACTTTCTTCAGGTAGGACTCGCTGTCGCAGGAGTTCATTTCCGGATGGTGGTGGTGGCGGCTTGTTGCGCCGTTCGTTGCCAGCAGTGTGAGTTGTGAGCGTGAGCGCTTGTACCGTGAGTTGAGAGTGGCCTTTTTGCAAGTCCTCGGGGTATGCCCCTTAAGGACTATACCTTTCTTTCTGTACTTGTACTTTTATTTGGGACATGTTGTACATAATTTCTTTATTAATGTATGAACGTTCTGGTTATAGTTATTTGAATTCATTGCTTATCTCACTAGACTAAATTCTAACCCTTCTGGGTCTTCGGATCTGTGGGTGGCGGTGCGACCTTCGGGGTCCCTAGCGAGGGGTCCGGGAGGTCAGGTCGTTACAGTGGTATCAGAGCTCAGGGTCTAGTACGCGGCTGGCTCACGAAACTATGACTGTCCCAAAGAAAGGTACTAGTACGCTGCTGGCTCGTCCGTGTAGAGTTGCTGTTAGTGAGCATTGGTTCTTTGTTGCAGGTGGCTAGCTTTCCAGCAGGGTCCGAGTGTGATGCTGTAGGGGAGTGTTGCTGGGTGCGCGTGCTGCGAGCGTGGTTGCTATTTTGCTCGTGCTGCGGTTGGTTTCGTCCTCGGCCTGCGCGTCAGTGTGGGTGTGTCGCGAAGGCTGAGAGAGCCTACGTGTGGTGTGGTCTTCACAGGTGCAGGGCTGTTATCTGCTGAGCCGGTTGAAGGTGTCTTTGCCTTGTTGGTTGTCCCCTTGTTGTTGGAATGTGTGTTTGTGTTGGTTGTGTTTGGCCTCGCGTGTCGTGTGCCATTGTGCGCTGTGCTCTGCTCAGTCGGCGTCATTGCTTGAGCTAAGCAGATGCTTTGTGTGCTGTGTTGCACCGCTGATTGAGCACTGCAGCACCTGTCTGTGGTTGTTGTCAGCCTTGTGCTGGCTGGTTGTGAGCTCCGGTGAGGTGCTCCCAGAGTTCTTCTCTATTGGTTTTGGTGGAAGTGAGGTTTCCCAGAACTGTGTTGTGCTAGTTTCTGGTTGTTGCTGCGCTGCCCTCTGGGTTGAGGTGCATCGCTTGGCTTCTTGAGTTCTGGTGATGGTTCCCAGAACTATTTTGTTGTTGTCCTAGTGAGGTTTCTCTCTCTTTATGACTGCTTCTGTGCTCGTTGAAGTCTTCCGCTGTGTTACCTCTTTGGTTTGAGGTCTAGTTGTTGATGTGTTGCCTCTGGATTGAGGTGCATCGCTTGGTTGCTGTGTTCTAGTGCGGTTTCTCTCAGACCGTTGGCTGTTGTCCTGGTGAGGCTTGCTCTCAGGATTGTTCTGAGCTTATTTCTGCTGGTTGTTGCACTACCTCGGGGTTGAGGTATTGCTGCTGTTGTGTCGGCCGTGCATTCTGGTGGATTTTCCCAGAACGGTGCCTTGGTTCTGGTGAAGTTCTCCCAAACCAGTTTTTTGTTGCTTCCGCTGGCTGCTGTGTTCTCTCAGTTGGCCATGTGTTTTGGCTGTTTGCTTGAGCTGCTTTCTGGTGATGTTTTCCTCTCTCAGAACTGCTCTTGGCGCTCTGGGTGGAGGTTCTCCCCAAAGCTGCCTTGTGTTGTTTTTGGCTGTCGTTGCTCTCTCTCTATGGAGATGAGCTGTCGCTGTTGCCGGTTGGACTGTCCGCGTTCAGTCCGCCTGG
This sequence comes from Colocasia esculenta, assembly GCA_014218235.1. Lineage (NCBI taxonomy): Eukaryota > Viridiplantae > Streptophyta > Magnoliopsida > Alismatales > Araceae > Colocasia > Colocasia esculenta. Next base: position 117,662,825 of record CM024761.1, read on the forward strand.
GCGTTGTCAGTCAAGGTGTGGTGCCTTTGACCGTGTATCTGGCCGTTGTGCTGGCTAGGTTGTCTTCTTGTTCGTTTTCGAGTTTCTCAGCTGAGCTGGTGGGACTTCATGTGTCCCTGTGGTCGGTGGTTTGCTTCGCTTCTCACGCCCTGCGTGCTCTCCCAAATGGTGTCTGGTGAGTGTAGTGGGTGTTTGGCTGGCTGTGCTCTTGGGTGAGAGCCAGCCTAGTGTGATGTTTTCTCCTTTGTGTGAGGAAGAGGCAGGTTGTGTGCCTTCTTCCTCTACTTTTCGTGGTTGCTCGAGTGGTGGTGTTCTGCCATGGCATTGGTGCCATGTTGCGCACCATGGCGACCTTCGTGGCGAAGGTCCCTCCCCTTGAGCTGTCTGGAGGTTGAGCTGGTTGCTCCCCTCATGCGCTTGTGTTTCCTTGTGGCGCGATGGGTCGTGGTGCACCTATTGTGCTGTCTCTTGCTGTGCTGGTTGCTTGTTGCCTAATTGGACGATGTAGGGCAGCGTGCCCTGTGTTCAGTGTGAGGCAGCACCGGTTTTCTATTGTTTTGGCTTGCTTGTGCAAGCATCGTTCCGGTATGTGTTTTGCTTGTGCCTCAGCTGTGCATTGGAGGCACTTGTCGCTGTTTGGTGTGTGGCCCTCTCCGCCTGCGTGGTGGGAGCGGTGTCTTGTGTTTGTGTGCTTCTAAGAGCCGATGTGTTGTTGTGCTCTTGAAGCTGCTGATTCTCCGCGTGTTTTGCTTGTGTGGGTCTCTGGTGGAGAGTCCCTTTTGGTTGGCCTTGGGTCATTTCGGCCGTTGGTGCAGTTGTGTACTGCACCTTGAGCATGTTTCTTTTTCGATGTTTCGTTCTTTGTGCCTTAAGGGTTCGGGGCCGCTGTGGCCTGTCTTGCCCTTTTTGGTTTGCGGTTCCTTGCGTGTGGCTTTTGGTGGGACTCTTGTGGAAAGTCCTTCTGTTAGCCATGTTGTTTCGGCCTCGGGTGCAACGGTGTTGCATCTTGCCCGGTTTTTGGTGCTTGTTGTGGCACCATGTGCTCATGTTCGAGTGAATGTTTTGAGACGTTTGGAGCCTTGGTGCACTGTGTTGTACCTTGGGTGGCTCCTGGTGTTGATGTTGGCACCTTGTGTCGTGCCATGTGCCTGATTGTGAGCTTTGTGCGTCGGTTCACGAGTTTGCTCGTTGTTGGAGGCGTTGAGCTTTCAGCCTCAGGGACACTTCGTGCTGGCCGTGCCTTGTGGCTATACCATTATCGCTGTGGGGTTGTTGCTTTGCCTTGTCTAGGTAGCCCTATCGGTGGTATTCCAGGTCTTGGTCGCAGCCTGTGTCTGGGTTTTCCCTCTCGCTTGGAAGCGAGTGCGTTCAGTTGGGGTGCCCTGCCTTGGTCTGGATCCCTCTGAGGTCGACGTGTTGTCCTCGACCTCTGCGGTTGTTTTCGATTCCCGTGTGGTTTGCCGACGTCTTGAGCTCTTGGCTTTTCCAACCTCAGACGTCTTCCCAGTTTTGCTCTGTGCATGTGCCTGTGGAGCGTTTGGTTTAGCTTTCTATGGCTCCACAGTCCTTGTGTGTCCTTGTCAGACCATGAGGATGATCTAGGTGAGATCTAGTGGTGCCGGCGGACACTGCCTTGCTTGCCGTGGTTTTCTCCACGTGCGTGTTTTCCGCTTGGCTTTGGTCACCCTTAAGAAACTCTTGTTTGGCCATGTCGTAGGCACTATTTTTTTTTTCTACTAGTGTGCGGAGCCTTTCAGTGGAGTCTTGTGGATGACCTCTTGGCATCTTCCTCGGTTGCCGTTAGTAGCCGGAACCTCTGTCTAGTCGCTGGTGACAGAGGGAGTTACTGACCGTTTGGTCTCAACGGCGTGGTCTGTTAAGGGCTCAGTCGCGTGGTTTCCTGCTGTTTCAGTTGTTTTCAGTTGGTTGGTGTGCGTCGTGCCTGTGGAGTTGTTGGCACTCGATTGTGTGCTCCACGCCGGTTGGTGTGCGGTCTGTGAGCTGTCGGATGCCTGGTTTGGCACTCCCTTTGTGGCAGGGTCGTGGTGGTGGCCACCAGGAAGTTGTGGTACGACTTAGTGGTCTCTTTGCACTTGTTGTTTTCTCCGACCGGTTTCACCCATAATTTCGGGATGAAATTGTTTTTAAGTTGGTTAGATTGTAACATCCTGGGTTTTGGCTTCCTTGATGCTGTTCTTGGGATCACGACGGATCAGGGTGTCGCATTCTGAACGCGACGTGTTCCCTGTCGCCTTCTAGTTGAGAAGGCAACGACCCTTGTGTCGCGTTCCCGTTGTCTGTTGGTTGGTGGGCCACGTGTTCGCAGTGTAGGTGTGAAGGCGACGTGCCAGTTGTCACGTTCACCTGAGTCGCCTGCATGCATGACACGTGGTTTGGAGGCTGACTGCCTAGCAGAAGACCTGTCGAAACTATGAGAAGGGCACGATGTAGGCGTCGCGTTCTAGTTGAGAATACGATAGGCATCTTGTCGCGACCTCAGCTCCGAGGCCTTAAGCCTGGCAGGCGCCTCTTTCTTCTCTTTGCTTTCTTGTCTCCTTCCTCCTCCTCTCCGAGGTGGGGAGGCTTCCCCCGACTTTCTCCAGTGGCTTGGGCATGGTAGAGTCGTCGGCGAGCTCGTGGCGGAGTGGTGGAGCGGCGTGGAGCGAGGAGGAGGCAGCCGGGTTGTCGTGAACGCCCTTCGTGGGTTCAGTTCTTCAAATCTATAGGGATCTCTTGCTCTCTTACCTGTTGGTGTGGATGGAGCTTGTTTTGGAGCGATCCGCCCGTGCTCGTAGTGCTTTTGTGGTTTGCACGGTGGATGCTTGCCGGTGTGCTCCTTCCATGTGTTTTAAGCTTTGTGCATGTTATGTGTGGGTGAGGAGAGGTGGCATCGGTGCCCCTCGAGCCCTCTTTTAGTTGCTTTTGTGGTGTGCTTCCCTCCCTCTCTTGTTTGGAGGTGGCAGTGTTGCTTGGGGAACCATGGGATGGCCCTAATGCTTGGTTCAGGCTTCTGTCTGAGGTCGCGACAGGTTGGCTGTCGCAACACCGGACAGAAGGTGACAGGTAACCTGTCGCATTCTGGTAGCGACAGGTTGGTCGTCGCATTCGTTATGCCCTCTGTTTCTAGTTTCCTATTATGGCGGAGGATGGCTCGTGTCCAAGTTGGTTAGAGGGAGGTCTCACCAACTTGGCACGAGGCCAATCCTCCTGTTTAGGGCTTTGGCCTTGTGGCCCTTTGGGGTGTGGGCCTTGGGGTGGTCTTCCCTAAGGGCCCTGCCTTCAGATGAGGAATGCGATGGTTCGATACATCGCGTTCTGAATCTGAAGGCGACACCCTGTGTGTCACTTTTTAGTTGTGACCGGATCCTTGTCGCGTTCGGCTTTCGGGTCGCGACGGGTTGTTGGTCACTTTCTTGCCCTGGCTTTGGTTGGTTGCAGGTCTGCTGACCTGTTAGGGTTCGGCCTTCTGATGCTGAACACGATGGGTCGATACGTTGCGTTCAGATCAGAAGGCAGCACCCTGGTCATCGCGACCTGGTGGCGACAGGTTGGTTGTCTCCTTCTTGTTCAGAAGGCGACACCTCTATGGTCGCGTTCTGGTTGCTGGTGTTTCTGGCTGTGGTTTGTGCCTTGGTTGGCCGACGGACCTCCCAGGGGTTTTCGGGAGGTGTGTCGTGCATGCCTATGCCTGCTGGTTTGTCATGGTTACAACCAGCTGTGCCGATTTCTGTGGTGGTTGCCCCGCCAGTTCTCTTTTCGCCCGGTGCTAAGCACTTGAGGGCTTGTCCACGAGAAAGGTTGTTACCATTACCTGGGACTCCCATCCTCGGAAGCATTTTGAGGGAGTTCTCCGAGCTACGAGTGTGCTCGAGTCGACAGCCTAGTATGGCGGACTTGGAGGTGTGGGCAGGAGTCAACGGCTGGCGTTGGAGGTGTGGACGTTGTGTCCTCCTCTTAACTGCCTGTGGCGGTGGTTTGGTTGCTCTTGCTGTGACGGAGTTTCTCACGTTGTTCCTAAGTGAGTCTCGTTGCCCTACCTGCACGGTGGTTGTAGCCTAGCCGTGTCTATTTCCGTGGGCTTTATTGGTTTGGCCTCGTGGGCCTTGTTTAGTAATTTCCGCTATGCAGGTTCTCTCGGGTGTCTTGTGTTAACACCGATCGCTGTTTTTGTAGACCGTTCCTTGGTGCCTTCCGTGGTGGCACTGGAGTGTGTAGTTGCTTGACCTCGTGGCATGTCCAAGGTCCAGGGTGGTTCTACTTGTGGGCCCTCGACCTTGTGGAAGTCCGAAGGTGGTCGTGCTAGGGGTGAGACGTTGTTCTCACGTGGTTGCTCGGTGACTCTCGTGGTGACACCTGGTTGTTCCTTCCCGACCTCGTGGAGGTCTGGGATGTTGGTGCTTGTGTCGTGAGACTCTGGTCTCACATTGTTGTTCTGGTGTTCTGTGAGCTTCTTTGTCTCGGCGGGTGCATGCCGAGGTTGTGCTTCCGCATTGTGTTTGACTCCGCTGGTTCTGCGGGAGTCGTGTTTGGCCAGACCCTGGTTGTGGGTCGTGGCGTTACTTTGTTCCACTGCTTTGTAGTACTCTGCAGTAGGTGTTTCCCGCTTTACTTCTCTCTAGAGTAGTTTGTTTCCACTTTGTAGGAGTTCCTCACCCCCCCTACTTTCTTCAGGTAGGGACTCGCTGTCGCAGGAGTTCGTTGCCGGACGGTGGTGGTGGCGGCTTGTTGCGCCGCGCGTTGCCAGCAGTGTGAGTTGTGAGCGTGAGCGCTTGTACCGTGAGTTGAGAGTGGCCTTTTTGCAAGTCCTTGGGGTATGCCCCTTAAGGACTGCACCTTTCTTTCTATACCTGTACTTTTATTTTGGACATGTTGTACATAATTTTTTTATTAATGTATGAACTTTCTGGTTATAGTTATTTGAATTCATTGCTTATCTCACTGGACTAAATTCTAACCCTTCAGGGTCTTCGGATCCGTGGGTGGCGGTGCAACCTTTGGGGTCCCTGGCGAGGGGTCCGGGAGGTCGGGTCGTTACACTAAACATGTGATTAAGTGTAGTGACTACATGTGAAAATGTTTAGATACCATGCTAGGTTTGTTTACTTGTACATAACTCCATGTTTTAAATTGGTAGAATTGTGCAATGATATGAATATAGTCTGAATGATAAAGCATGTTACTTGTTATGTGTAGAAAGCATGTGTAGGATGATTATGTTATATTGTCAAATGTTATAAGCATGAACCATGTGATTCTCCTTATTGTTAAAAGACAACATGCATAAGTGATATGTGTATTGATGTTGTTCTTGGATTGCTTGCTGGGTCTTTTTAGAAGACTCATCTTTGCTTCAGCGTACAGGTGTGGCATGTGTCTCCACTCCTGAGGAAGACTTAGTGAGGAGCGACTCCGAGCGCGAGGAGTAGCTACCTTTGTGGAAACGTCTATGCTGTTATTTTCTTGCATTAGTATGTAACCAATGAATTGTGTAATTCATATGGACAATGTATTTTATTTGAAGTTGTAATAATGTGGACATTGGTATTTCTTTTATTGCTATATAGACTGTGGATATGTAATGATGATGGAATAAGAATGAGATTAATTGTTTATTTCCGCTGTTCACTTATGATATTTATGTACATCTCAATCTATCGTTTAGTGTTGGGTAAATGTCCCACTGTGATAGCATTCTTTGTACCAACGTGGGTTGGTATAATCGTACCGGTATAAGGAGGGTTGTTACACCTAACCTAAGCTTGCACTTGGGCCTGCAATGCTGCCTGGGTCTGGGCCTGAGTCTATATGGCCTGAACCAACCCGTGCATGAATGTTCCATAATCTATCAATGGTAAAGGAGGTGCTACTGGTGGTCCCTAGGCATTAGGGCATGTTGTTCTGCAATAACATTCTCTCTCCGCTCCTCCCCACGAGAAGGGACGTTTGCACAATGCCCACGACTAGCCATGGCCTAGCAAAACAATAACTACTTAATTTCTATAACTCAATATATCCACAAACTTTCTATTAGACTTAGGAACATGGAACATTTTTAGCTGATCATTACTCATGAATATCCTCAACCTACGAATGCTTTGATACCATCTCTGTAACACCCCACTTAGACCCAGTCTAGTTATACCAACTCTCATCAAGTTCAAGTGATGTGCTACATGTAGGTTGATGAGAGCTGGTATAACTGGACCCCACTTAGCACGTCACTTAGACTTGATGAGAGTTGGTATAACTGAACCGTGTCTGAGTGGGGTGTTACACGTCTAGTGTTAGGCTTGTGCTTTCAATTGTTTTGCAGGTGTGCGGCATCCCTGCAAGGTTCATGTGAGTTTTGTAGGAGGGTTGCAGCTGTTGCTATGTCACGTGCGTGGCGAGTGTGGTCGTTCGTGTGTTCGTGCCATGGTGACGCGGCTGGCGGTGGACTTGCTGGCAGCGGTCTTCCACTTGTAAAGGACAATTACAAGAAAGTCCACGTGCGATGCTGCTGATCGTCTTCAGTACATTTGGGTGTGTGTGTGTCGTGAAGGCTGAGAGAGCCTATGTGTGGTGTGGCCTTCACCGGTGCAAGGTTGTCTGTGGAACCGGTCGAAAGTGTCCTTGCCTTGTTGGCTATCCTCCTATTGTTGGGGTGTGTGCTGTGTTGGTTGTGTGTATAGTCTCTCTTGTTTGTGCGCCGTTTTGCATTGTGCTTTGCTCAGTCGGCGTCATTGCTCGAGCTAAGCAGATGCTCTATGTGCCATGTTGCATCACTAATTCAGCACTACGACACTTGTTTGTGGTTATTGTCGGCAAGGTGTTGGCTGGTTGTGAGCTCTGGTGAGGGTTTCTCTCAGGACTGTTTGTGCTCGTTATGTCTATTGTTGTGCTACCTTAAGGTCTGAGGTATGCTGTTGATTTGGTTGGTGCATTCTAGCGGATTTTCCCAAAATTGTGCCTTGGTGGTTCTAGTGGAGGTTCTCCCAGGACCGGCTTGCATTGCTTCTGCTTGTGTGGTGTTCTCTCTGAAGGTTTGTGTTGTTTGGTCATTTGGGTTGTGCATTCTATTGAAGGTTCTTCACAAGATCACCCATTGTCATTTCTGGCAGAGGTTCTTCCCGTGAGTGTTCTGTGTTCGTTTTGGGCCACCGTTGTGTTGCCCCTGTGGTTTGAAGTGTGTCGTTTGGTTTGGTTGTCTATTCTAGTAAAGTTCTCTTAGGATGACTTTCTTTCATTCCTAGTGGAGGTCCTTCCCAGGGTTGCTTCGTGTTGTTTTGGTTGTCGTTGCTCTCTCTCTCTCTCTCTGTAGAGATGAGCTGTCATTTTTGACGATCGTACTATTTGCATTACAGTCTGCTTGGGCGTTGTCGGTCAAGGTGTGGTGCCTTTGACCATGTGTCTGGCCACTATGGTGGCCAGCTCACCTTGTTGTTTGCTTCCAGTTCTCAGTTGTGTTGGTGGGATTGCATGCCCCTGTGGTTCAGGTGGTTTGCTTCGTTTTCTCGCACCCGATGTGCTCTTATAGATGGGGTATGGTGCGTGCAGTCGTGTCTGGCTGGCTGTGCTTCTTGTTGAAGTGTCATCTTGCGTTGTGGTTTTATCTCTCTCATGTGTGGAAGAGACTCGTTGCTTGTCTCCCTCCTCTGCTTTTCGTTGGTTGCTCGGGGTGGTGATGCTCCACTATGGTGTTGTGTTGCCAGGGTGCACATCGTTGCGACCTTATGGTAGAGTAATCCTCCCTTGAGATGTTTTTGGGTTCAACTGGTTGCTCCCCTTATGTTGTTGTTTCCTTGTGGCACCATGGGTCGGTGGATTTGTTCATGCCATTTGTCATTGATATTATTTGTTGCTGCTTGCTGAAAATTTGGGGCATTGGGTCCTTATTGGTTTGGTGCAAGGTAGTATCTTTTTCTTGTTGGGTTGCTTGACTAACCATTGTTCCGTTGTGCATTGGTTTTTTCTTGATTGGCTTGCTCGTGCAAGTATTATTCCGATGTGTGCTCAATTGTGCATCGGCTTGTGCCTTAGAGACTTTTCATGTCATCAATTTTGGTGTTTGGCCTCTCTATCGGTCGCGATGGAGGTGGTGCTTCTTGCTCTTGCGTGCCAGGGAGTCGCTGTGGTCTTTTACTCCCCATGCAGTAGAGTCGGTGCTCCATGTTTTACTGTTGTTTGGGAGCCAACGTTGTTGTTGCACTCTTGAAGTTGTTGGCTTTCTGTGCGCTTCTCTTGTGGGTCTCTGGTGGAGAGTCCCCTTTAGTGGGCCCTGTGTTGTTTCGGGCAATTGGTGCAGTTGCGTGTAGTGCACCTTGAGGTTTTTTTGATGCTTCATGTTTTTGTGCCTCAAGGTGGGGGTCGGTGTGGCCTGTTGTGCCCTTTTAGGCTTTGGTTCTTTGCATGTGGCTTTTTGGTGGGTCTCTAGTGAATAGTCCTTCCTATTAGCCCGTGTAGTTTTGTTGATAGTGCACCTGTATTGAACTTTGCGTAGTTTTGGTGCTGTGGTAGCACTGTGTGCTCGTGCTCAAGTGTTTTGATTTTGTGCGATTTGGAGCCGTGGCGCATTGTGGTGTACCTTGGGTGGCTCTTGGTGCTGAGTTTTAGCACCATGTATTGTGTCGTGTGCCCTGATTGTGAGCTTTGTGTCTCGTTTCATGACTTCGCTCGGTGTTGGAGGCATTGAGCTTTTTGCCTCTGGGACACTTTGTGTTGGCCTGTACCTTGTGGTTGTACTGTTACCGCTGTGGGGTGGTTATCTTGCCTTGTCTAGGTAGTCCTATCGGTGGTAGGCTAGGCTTTGGTCATGGCCTGTGTCTAGGTTCTTCCTCTCGCTTTGGGAGTGAGTGTGTACGGTTGTGGTATCCTGCTTCGGTTTGGGTCCCTGTGAGGTCGACGTATTGTCCTCGACCTCTATGGTTGTTTCGATTCCCATGTGGTTGTGCGCCTATCTGGTGGTTGGCATCTTGGTACCCACGCTGAGCCCTATGTGCACGTAGCGTGTGCTGCCAACTCTTCGTTGATTCTTCAGTTGTGCGTTGTGTTGGTGAGTCTGGAAGCCGATGGCGAAGTCTCCTATTAGTTCGCCTAGTGAGAGTGAGGCCTATTGGCTTGCTTGTATGCGACCACGTGGTTTGTTGACATTGTGAGGTGCCCATTTTCGACTTAACCTCGGACGTCTTCCGTGCTTCCGTTTGTTGGGTATGGAATGAATGTCTAGAGGGGGGGTGAATAGATATTAACCTCTTAAAAAATTTAAGAACCTAACCAGACTTTAAGATATGAAAGAGCTATTTATGTCAAACAAGACAGAGAAATTAAGTAAATGCACAACACACCACACAATGCAAGCAAGATTTTTAAGGTGGTTTAGCTCCAGTGTGGAGACCTACATCCACCCCTCACTAAACTAAGTGAGGCTTCACTCAACAACCCAAGAGTGTGAAACACTTACACAACTGCTGATTCACAATTTCATACAACCTGCTGATTCACAGCTTGAATACATATGATTCACAACTTTGAGATTATATCAATCTCACAAACCTCACACACAAAGTGTAGGATCAGTCTTCTACTCCAACTAGAGTAGACAACCAAGCAGTTTGGTATTCATAAGAAATATGAAAAATCACACGAGAAATTTCTAGAAGCATGCAGAAATTTAGCAAACACTCTTTGTGGTGTTTCACTGGAGTTGAAATCTGATCAGATTTCTGCCGAAATTCCCAATTGAGTCTTCTCCAGGCTTGAATTCATCAGGCTCTTCTTCTGGCTGCATCTTAAGGATCAATTGTCTCTGAATTGAATGGAATTCCGATGCTCTACTTCAATTGATTAGCAACAGGTCTTCACACATAATGAAGAAGCGATCCAGCATCTTTCCTTCTTGATGAGCAAGTTGTACCGAAGCCTGTTCTTCTCAGCTCTCTGCTATATTTTTCTTCTCAGCTCTCAGACTCTCAGCTCTATCTCTGTGTGCGTTCTCTAAAAGAGGATGCTGCGCTCCTTTTGATTTGGCATATCAGAATCTTCTTGGTGGGCCCCAACATAATCCCCAATTCATTGGGAGATGCTTTACTGCCAAAAAGGGTATCTTCCAGAACCTTGTAAAGTGTGCCAAAAATCCCAATCATTGGGCGTCGGGTCACGTGCCTAGAACAAACATACTAGCAATCTCTTTTCCACACTGGAATAAGAAGGTTGGAGTGTCGACACATCTTCAGCATTGTGTCGACGATATTGAACTTGACTTAGATCAGTGCAAATGCTTTAGTAGAGTCGACTCCATGCCTTCATGAGTAGACCTTATCCATTACTGCTGTTGAGACTGGTTGTTCATAAGTATAGAGTTGACCTTATAGTAGCCGAGTGTCGACCTCTTAGAATGGTAGAGTCGACCTGATCTTCATCTGGAGTCGGCCTCATAGACTGGTAGAGTCGACCATGTTAGGATCGGATTTTCGGTGATGGCGAAGCTAGAAGGGTGGGTTGAATAGATTTGCAACGGAAACATTAGCAATTTAAAAATTACTTCGGATTAAGAGATCTACTCAATTAAAACCCCACTGATCTGATGCAATGTGTGTGATTAGAATGTGTGAAACATTTTATCAAACAGTGAAAATGTCAAACATGTGATTAATGTGTGTGAGTAAATGAATTTGTAGTGTGAAGGCAAAATCCCTATACATGCATCTAGCATAACACAAGATCAAACCACAGTGCACAAGGGATTTTTAGGTGGTTCAAGGATCACATCCAGTGACTCCTACGTCCACCCCTCACACAGTGAGGACACACTACTCAAAGATGAGTACAACACACACACACTTGAGCACAACGCTCAACCACACACACATGCTAGATCAAGTCCATAAAAGATCAGATTTTCTAGCCTTGATCTGATCAACACACCACACAAACAATCAAATCTATGCAAAAGCCAACATAGACCACAAAGCACACACTATCAGAAACTCCACGTACTGATATCCAATAAGTATACACACACACAGATATATGAACTGAATGAGAAGGATATGAATGAAGGAAGAAATTTCTCTTCAACTCTTGATCTGATCTCCACGATCACAGATCCATATTGTTTCTTCCTTGAGACTGCTGCTGCTCAGATTTCTCTTCTTCTTCTTCACGATGGCGATGCTTTGCTTTGGATCAATGTCTTCTTGGAGTTGCTGATCAGATAAAGATCTTCTAGGATTCTTCTATAGTAGCCCTTCTTCTTCTTCTACTGATTTGATGAAGAGCTTGATGGCCGATTGATCTTCTCAGATGAGATCCTTGGTCTGCAACCTTCTAGAGATGAATAGAGCACTAGAGAAATCTCTTCCACCCGCCTTTAACCTTTTTGGAGTTGTGTTGGCTCTCTTGTGCGAAGAGGAGTCTTTAAAGTCTTTATATAGAGGTGTCCTATTCTCACATAATTCTAGGGATTCGAGTCCATGAGAAAAGGTCACCCTAATAAAGACATCATGTTGCTCACGTGTGGCAACATAACTGTGTCTGTCGACAGATGCTCATCGGCTGTCGACAGGTACTGCAACACATCTTCCTTCCAGAACTGTATTTCTAAAGGTTTGTCTGGGTTGTCGAAAGATGACCCAGTGCTGTCGTCAGATACTGCTCAACTTGGTTTTTCCAGAAGCTAATTGTTGAGAACTTGTCTGGGCTGTCGACAGATGAGTCTTGGCTTGTTGACAGCTGTTGTTTTCTTGGGTTTTCCAGAACCTTTTTGCTTAAGGTTTCTTCATGATGTGTGCTTCCATTTTCACTTGATTTCCTACAAGAAAGAAGCTTCAAATAAGATATCATGAAGGCATATGTCTTATGCATTTTGTCATAGTGTCATGTCAATTTAAACATAAAGATTGAATGAAAAGCAATCATGTGTCGACACCAAGAAGATCATGTGTCGACACACAAAGACAATAACTTGACATGAGAACAGTTATGTGTCTACACCAAGAAAGACATGTGTCGACACACAGAAGCAAGTCAGGTTGACACATGGATTTTCAACATGATTGAAAGGTTTTTCATCAACATCACACATATGTCATCATAAAAAATAGTTGTGTCATTATTAAGAGCATCTTAACATGAATGACCATGATTGTGTCATCATCAAAAATAGATCAAAGCAATGATCAAATCAGTGAGTATGGTTATTCAAATAACCACAACTCAACATTCTCCCCCTTTTTGATGATGACAAAAAAATACTTTCATATTTCTCCCCTTTTTGATAACATCAAAAAGATGAAGATAAAATATAAATGATAAGAAATCACAATGATCATGAACAACAAAACTAGCATGGATTGTTTTCATTCAAAGAAGTTGCAATCATTACAGAAGCTTGGAATTGCAATTATATTGTGCACCTTCAAATTCTCCCCCGTTTGATACCAACAAATATACAAACTATGTCTCTCCCTTTTTTACAACATTCAAAAAGATAAAGTATGCACGAGATAATAGAAGAGACAAAATGTGATTTTATTGATAAACTTGATTTTCAAACACTTCATGGGCAAGCATTACATTGCAAAATGATGAAAGTGTGAAGAGACATTCTAACATCCCATTTACCCATTAAAAGGAAATGTTGAAATGCACCCTATACATTTCTAAAGATTGTCATCTCCAGGAGGAGTGGGATGACGTGGTCCAAGAGCATCAAAAGAAGAAATGTGATCTAGTTGCCTCTTAAGTTGAGCTTGACATTCCTCAAGAGCATCCATCCTTGTGTTTACTTGCTGTGTAAGCTGATCAAATCTGACATTGATATGTTGAGTGATGGAAATTTGGAACTGAAGCCGAGAAATGAGTGTTCATAACAGATTTAAGAGTGAGAATTGAAAGATACACTCATTACAAAGTGTCATACACAATAGTATTAACACATTTCATTGGCACAATGGTTTGGAGATAATAGTACGAGAATCTTAATTAATGTAGCATATATAAGACACCTTACAAAGGCAGATGAATATAAAAGAACCCATTGAATAAAATCTTGAAGATTTACTTATTTCTTGATGGTGTGATGTTCAGTTGATGCTTGAAATTAATATTCAAATTAGCATTTGACAAGAAATAAGAAATTTGATCTTGATTAGAAACGTGGAGGCTTCACGCTATTTCAGTTTTACATGAATGTTCATATTTCTTTGAGGTAAGTGGTAATTCAGTTCAGACTCACCTTTTGACGTGAGGTAGACATTTGTGATGCCTGTACCCCCAGTTACTCAGTGTAGGTAACCATCATACCATTTTGCAGAGTTGACAATTTGACTTTTTGACGCGAAGATATACATTTGTGATGCCAATGTCCCCAGTTACTCAATATGAGACCTATCATTGCTCTGCCTTTGTCCCCCCTTTTTCTCTTTTTTTTTTTATTGAAACATCATGTTTAAGAAATGTTTGAGGTCAAAAGCCAATTGAGATTAATTCCAGAGTCTTCTTACTTGCCAAACCATTTTAGAACTAAGAGCATCCACAAAGAGGTTATTCATTAGAGTCGTGTTAAGGCCATTAGATTTGTTCAGTGTGTTCTAGATGATACAACCTAGACTCATTCACAGAGTATTATTTCAAAATCATTGTGATTAAGTCAATGTCTTTGCTACTATGTGAGTATGAAAGGTTGTAATTAAGTATATGTTCTCAATTCTCCACTTTTAAAAGAGTAATGAACAAACTCATTGAAAGTTGTGGACAACTGAGGAAAATTCAAAAAAGTAAGGTATCTGTTGACAGCTGGGATGTGTGTGTCGATAGACACTGAGGAACAACAAGAAGACAATGCTGGAAGTGGTGATTTTTCGACAGCTGGCTTCATATCTGTCGACAGATACAGAAATTACAGAATTGAGGCTTTTGATCAAGGGTCATCTGGGGACCATCTAAATGGGATATGCTGACAAGAGTCATTGGTGAGAAGATTGATGTGAAAGAGTGTCCCTCAAGCAACTCACTCAAAAACTCTTTTTGACTTACTCCCCCATAATGTATGCATGGTATTGAAATGAGCATTCAAGCAATTCAGAGATGTTCATGTCAAGCAGTTTGCGCAAAGAAATTACATACATGATCAAGCAAGCACCAACATGCTATTCATTTGAAGAGAGAAATTTGCAAAGACTGAAAGAGGCCAATTGAAATTGTTTTTGAGTTTTTATTTTTTATTGATGACCTTTATGTAAAAGAAGACTATTGATACTTGGCGGAGGATTGTCCTCACGCATAATGATAGTTTCCAGACAAGCCGGACTTGTCCTTCCACATTTCACCATTTGATATACCAAATAGTCACTTCATAGAAGATCTATTTTTCCTCAGTTTTAGTACGATTCCAATTGCTAAGAAGCATTGTCATGTGGGGGTATCATCAAAACACATTCTTCATTGGTCAGATAAAACTCTATGAATTTATTCCAACTCAAGCAGTTCAATTCTGAAATGATAAGAATTTTTACCTGAACAAATTTTATTTGGATTTTACCTATGGTCTTCAATTTTTGTTGCCTTGCACAACCAAATTCTTGAATTCATTTACAATGTACAGCTGCAAGGGTCATCAGCTTGTTGATCAAGCTGGCTTTGGGACCCATATGGACTTGGGTCCTTCAATGGAGCAAAAATTAGATTGCAGTATTGATTTTTGAATCCAAAATATTTTATTTTTGGTATAGATGCATTTCTTTCATTAATGGAACTATGAGCAGCATTAGTTCCATGTTTTCTCTTAACCTTGTTCAATGCATCATGTTTTCATGAAATATTTTGTTTTTAGGATTTTTAGCATGAGGAACAAAACACTTCTTTTGTCCAGCAATCATGTTCTTATGTACATGGAATTTTTGAGTATTTTCAACATGAACATGATTTTTACTCCTATGTACATGAGCATGTGTATGAGCATGGGGCTTGGGAACATGCACAAAATGATAATTTATATGCCAACAGTCCCTATAGTTATGACCATGTTTATGACATGTAAAGCATTGGACAGACTTGGCATATTTATGGAAGTTCTGATTTCTAAACTAGCAATATTTGGCAAGATGACTAGGTTTATTGCAATTAAAGCAAATATGAGAATTTCTTACCTGACACTTACCTTGAAATGAATGCATTTGCTGGAACTTCTAAAACCCTCTAGAGTACCTTTGATTATTCTTGGGTTGAAAGGGAGGAGGTGGCACCCTTTGGTATCTCTTAGCATGATGTGGAGTTGGAGATTGCCTTGAAGCTTTCTGGGCTGCTGGAGGAGATGTGAAGGCCTTGTAGAATCCTGTTTTCTTTTCCATTTTTTTCTGACTTTGAATTGAGACATTTGCAACATTTTTATTCAATTTATTACTTTGTTTTTGAACATTTTTCTGAACATGATCCTTAACAGATGTTTCTTTAGGTGCAACAGAATTCTTGTTCATAGAGACAATGACAAATGAGGTCTTTGTTTTGTTTTCAAAATTCTTTTTGTTCAAGGGGTTAAATCCTAAACCCTCCTTTTGAAAATTGACTTTTATTCCAAGAAGATTATCCAAGTTCTGAGTTCTTTGAACAAACTTAGACAGAGTAGATTTTAAGCAATCAACGGTTTTGTTCAATTCAGAAATCTACTTTTCAAAATTTTGATTTTGTTTTACCCACTTCAAGTTCATTGTCAATTTTATTTTTCAGCTTTCAATGCATCAATTTTTTTTCAGAAGTTTGAAGTTGGTTTGTCATGACATCTAGACTATTTTTCATTTTGTTCTTTTCAATTTCACTTTGAACAATTTGATTTTCCAGTCAGCAATTTTCTTCTTAGAATTATTTCATTCATCATTTAATGGTCTGTCATGATACAAACATTCAATCTTTTTTTTTAGATGATTATTTTCCTCAATCAATTGTTACATTTTCTTTCATTTGATGATCATGAGCCATGTTGGATATTTTTTTGTTCAATTGATCATTATCAAATTTGAGATTCTCATTATGATCAATCTTTTTTTTTTTTTTTTTCAAATCAAATTTTCAGATTCCACCTGATCATAATCTTCTTTCAATTTGTATAACTTGTTTTCACAATTTTTTACTTCTTTCTTCTTCATTATGTATTTTTAGTTTTTCATTTTCTTCGTAGAATGCTTAAGCATTATCAATTCTCATTTCATTCTTCTCCAATTTTTCTTTTAGCTTCTTGTTTTGAGATTTTACCTTCTTAAACTGATTGCATAACTGCTCATAGTATTCTATCAGTTCATCAAAAGATATATCATTCTTTGAATCAGAATTAGGCAATGATCTCTCACATGGGTCTGAATCGGATTTACTTGACCCTTGATAGTTTCTTGACTTCTCTAACAAATATGATCCTTCAGATTTGTCTGAACTAGGAGAACCTTTGGAGTTGTCATGAGCCATGTAGCATTTTTCATTGATTTCTATTATAATCTTGCTTGTCTTCATAGAGGAGTCCTACATTATATCAACATTGTCATCAAACTCAATGATCATAGGTCTATTTATGATACTTGAGAATTTAGCCATATTTCTGAGTATGTTTCAGATGATTAGACCAATCAACAGAATATTGAGTCAGATTAAAAATAATCAATTAGTTGAAACATATCAAATGATGTTCTAAAAGATCAATGAAAAGTAATCAAATCAGATTAGAATCAGATATAAACCTACTCTGATACCAATTATTAGGATCGGATATTCGGTGATGGCAAATCTAGAAGGGGGGTTGAATAGATTGCAGCGGAAACATAAGCAATTTAAAAATTACTTCGAATTAAGAGATCTACTCAATTAAAACCCTGCTGATCTGATGCAATGTGTGTGATTAGAATGTGTGAAACATTTTATCAAACAGTGAAAACGTCAAACATGTGATTAATGTATGTGAGTAAATCAATTAGTAGTGTGTAGGCGAAATCCCTATACATGCATCTAGCACAACACAAGATCAAACCACAGTGCACAAGGGATTTTTAGGTGGTTCGGAGATCACATCCAGTGACTCCTACGTCCACCCCTCACACAGTGAGGACACACTACTCAAAGATGAGTACAACACACACACACTTGAGCACAACAACTCAACCACACACACACACGCTAGATCAAGTCCACAAAAGATCAGATCCTCTAGCCTTGATCTGATCAACACACCACACAAACAAATCAAATCTATGCAAAAGCCAACATAGACCACAAAGCACACACTATCACAAACTCCACGTACTGATCTCCAATCATTACACACACACACACACACAAATATATGAATTAAATTGAGACGTATGTGAATGAAGGAAGAAAGTTCTCTTCAACTTTGATCTGATCTCCACGATCACAGATCCATATTGTTTCTTCCTTGAGATTGCTGCTACTCAGATTTCTCTTCTTCTTCTTCACGATGGCGATGCTCTACTTTGGATCAAGGTCTTCTTGGAGTTGCTGATCAGATGAAGATTCTATTCTCCTCCTACAGCAGCCCTTCTTCTTCTGCTGCTGATTTGATGAAGAGCTTGATGGCTGATTGATCTTCTCAGATCATATCCTTGATCTGCAACCTTCCAGAGATGAACAGAGCACTGGAGAAATCTGTTCCACCCGCCTCAAGCATTTTGTGTTGGCTCTCTTGTACGAAAAGGAGTCTTTAAAGTCTTTATATAGAGGTGTCCTAATCTCACATAATTCTAGGGATTCGAGTCCATGAGAAAAGGACGCCCTAATAAAGACATCATGTTGCTCACGTGTGGCAACAGAACTGCGTCTGTCGATAGATGCTCATCGGCTGTCGATAGGTACTGCAACACATCTTTCATCCAGAACTGTATTTCTAAAGGTTTGTCTGGGCTGTCGACAGATGACCCAGTGCTGTCGACATATACTGCTCAACTTGGTTTTTCCAGAAGCTAAGTGTTGAGAACTTGTCTGGGCTATCGACAGATGAGTCCTGACCTGTCGACAACTACTGCTCTCTTGGGTTTTCCAGAACCTTTTTGCTTAAGGTTTCTTCACGATGTGTGCTTCCATTTTCACTTGATTTTCTACAAGAAAGAAGCTTCAAATAAGATATCATGAAGGCATATGTCTTATGCATTTTGTCATAGTGTCATGTCATTTTAAACATAAAGATTGAATGAAAAGCAATCATGTGTTGACACCAAGAAGATCATGTGTCGACACACAATGATAATAACTTGAAATGAGAACAGTTATGTGTCGACCCCAAGAAAGGCATGTGTCGACACACACAAAAGTCAGGTGACACATGGATTGTTAACATGATTGAAAGGTTTTTCATCAACACCACACATATGTCATCATCAAAAACAGTTGTGTCATTATTAAGAGCATCTTAACATGAATTACCATGATTGTGTCATCATCAAAAACAGATCAAAGCAATGATCAAATCAATGAGTATGGTTATTCAAATAACCACAACTCAACAGACCTGATCTTCATCTGGAGTAGACCTCATGCAGTTGTTCCCTTTCAGCGCTAATAGGAAAACCAATTGGTGTCGACTTGATCTTCAACTAGAGTCGACCTTATGCGATTCTGTCCCTTCAGTGCTTACTGAAAAATCAACTATTGTCGATTTGATCTTCAACTAGAGTCGACCTTATCTGTTTCTTTTGACTTCTACGCTATTGGAAAACTAGCAAGTGTCGACCTATCCTTTGGGTAGAGTCGACTCAATGGTTCATTAAACTCCAGTAAGTCACCCACTTGACCTATGAATCAATCAGTGTCAACACACATGAGATCTTTTGACTTTGTGAATTTTCCTGTCATATAAAAACTTGTGTTAGGAGAATTCATAGATATTTATGACAATTTTGCTTAGCTCATGGCATCATCAAAACTAGGGACACAACAATCTCCCCCTTTTTAATGGTGGCAACAATGATTCATAGAAGTTTTCACTGTGACTTAATTAACCGTATATTATATGAACAACTCACAAGTACACAAGTCATCACACAAACACAAGCAATCAACACATGACATGATAAGCACATAGATGATTTCATTTCATTTCATGTGAAATATTTACAGACAAAAATCTCAAAAGTACAATCAAAGTCAAAAGTCCTATGAAATGTCTCCCCCTTTGACATTATCTAAACACAAGAATTACTGAGGAGAAGGAGGAGGTGGAAGTGGCTACATAATGCCTGTGCTCAATCCTTGCCAGTCTTGCTTCTAAATTATCATAGTTGTGTCAAAGATAAATCTGAATTGCGTTTAGTAGAGTGTTTAGAAAGCTTACATTTCCTCCTCCAATTTGCAGAGACAACAACTGGACCTGATCTATCCCATGAGGCATCAGTGGTGCAACAGTGGAAGAAGTGGCATGAGTGCTCTCAACTGTTTCTGTATCTCCATAGAGCTTCCAAACTTGGTCAAAGTCATGTCTCATGGATCTGATATGATTAGATATGGTTGTATGATACTCTCTGAGGGTGTTCAAATTTCCAGCCATTTGAGTGTAAGAGCTTTTCATAGCTAGAAGATCATCTAGTTTTTCTGATCCCTTAAACAGTGTTTCGTCAACTAACTGCAACTTGTCAAAAATCTGAGCTTGAGTAAAAGCTGCATGGTTGAATACTTCTCCAATTTTCCCAATTAGCTTATTGGATTTACAAGCTGCAAACCTTGCTAACTGTTCTAGCCTATCTATGTTGTCACTGAGTTGTCTTTCAATTTCTTCCAATCTGCTTTCAAATCTAAGTGTCTGTACTTTAACCTTGGCATTTTGCTGGCCAACTGATTCATGTAGGGATGCAAACTATTCTTAAAATAAATGTAATAGCTGTGAAGGAATAACAACTTCAACTATTGAGGGTTCTCATGTCCTCTCCCACTGTCGGGCAGCACAGCAGATGAACTCGCGTAGGCCGGAGGAGCGACTGAACTCGCATATGAGGACAACACTGGAGTAGTATCCAGGTTGTCCCCAAAGCCGTACACTCGGCCCTTCCTCGGCCCTCCCGCTGCGTCGACCGAAGCCTTCGGATCAAAGTCTGGCTGGGGAGTGCCCTCTGCATAGCGATCCACCATCGTCCTGTCATAGGTCTCCTGCAGAACAAATTAAAAACGTATTATTGAAATCATATTTTTTTAATATCTAAAATGAATTCAAACATTATATTTTGACTTACAGCAATCGGGCGAGCACTCTCGCTGACATAGTCATCCGTCCCCTTCCCTTTATGAGTCCGATCAAATAACTCGCGAAATGTATGGGCACGCTCGACCTCGTGACGCTTACAATTCAAAAAAAGTAGTTAGTTTCACAATAATAATTAATGTTTTAAGCAATTGAACAATAATATGCTTACCAATTTCTGGTTGTGGGTCGCATAAGATACGGACCCACTAGTATACACATTCTTCTCCGGATGAGCTACTCGATTGCGTTTAGCCGGCTGTGACCTCTCTTGCCATGGTCCAGTAGCCCAACGATGACAAAGGGACTCCCAATAGTCCCTCCTCAGCCACACAGGGCCGTAATCCATCCAAGTCGTAGGATCCCGGCTGCCTGTGGTCTTCGTTGCCTTGTCCCGAGCCTCCCACATCGGCTTTCTAAAATTAGTCTGGGCAGTAGACTCCTAGACGACTCGTGCTCGAGGGAGATCTCCGGTCTCGTGAACAAGTACCTTCGCTGTTTAGAAATGAAATTACTCAACTTTGTACACTAATCGAGAGAGATTGTAATTAAAGAAATTAGTTCAAATCAGTAAAAAAATTATAATACTGTGAACATGTCAAATAATAATTCCTAGACGAACAGGGGGAACTCTTTCCATGAGTCCACTGGTCTTAGAACATGTGCGTGGACCAACGACGTAATATAGCGGGAAGCAGAACCTTGATCTATCTTCCCCCTGTAATTGCACATTAATTTTGTACATGAACTATATAACATAAATAAAAAATACAGTTAGTTTGAAGTGATCAAGTTTACCCCGAAATTCAGCATGGCTGGAGTCCAGGTAGCTGAGCCCCTCCCTCATCCGCCGCTGGATGATGTCTCTCTACCTCTGTTGAAAACAATTAAGTACACTATTAGTAAAAAAATTGGAAGACAAGAAATGTACTCATGTATGGAAACATACATGTACCTGGTGGTGATTGGGATGGGAAAGGTGACGCTACTGGGCAAGAGGTGGACCCTGCAAAATTATATGCATGTTAGAAAATATGAATTAATATGAACAATAATATATAGAGTTTTGTGTTTGAGTACATATACATATACCTGTAGCCCGGATGACCGGCGTGGTCTGGGAGGCGGTCTCTGCAAAATATATGCACGTTAGAAAATATGAATTTAATAAGAACAATAATATATAGAGTTTTGTGTTTACATATACATATACCTGTCGCCGGGACGACCGGCGTGGACGGGGAGGCGGACCCTGCAAAATTATATACACGTTAGAAAATATAAAGTTAATATGAACAATAATATATAGAGTTTTGGGTTTGGGTACATATACATATACCTGTCACTGGATGACCCACGTGGACGGGGAGGCAGACCCTACAAAATTATATGCACGTTAGAAAATATAAAGTTAATATACACAGTATAATAAAAGAATTGAGTTGAGTACATATATACCTATCCGCGTAGACCCTCAGCTACGGAGGTGGAAACCCTCCCACTTCGTCCTCCACGTACCATATCTCTATTGAGAAAAATAAAGATATAATATGTCATCAGCACTCAAATTTGAAGTAGCTATTTAATAACATATAATTAGAAACAACACTCAGTTCTTACAAATTTTATAATATTATCTATATTCATCATCAGATGCTGAGGATATGTCTAATTCAGCGTCATCTTCGTCATCCTCTTCGAATTCATCCTCATCATCGGGGGACTCTTCCTCCTCATCAGACTCCACCTCTCGCTCAAGGGCATTTGGGTCAACTTCTTCCTGTTCGTTATCCTTATATAAGCAAATTGTTCATTTATATCATCAACACTAAACTGCGTAGAATGAGCCAACTCTCGTGCGTCACTTTGGTATGAATGGAAAATTTTGTCATTAACACCTTCGAGCTCTATATCAGCCTGGAGAAGCTCATACTCAGGGAATAGCCTTGTTTTCAGTCTACAAGCAGCCCACCAATCTCAATTTGAGGGACGAATAATTCGAATAATAAACTTGTTAGGCTTGTGCCGCCAGAATGAATGGCTCATACGTACTCAACTTGGACTTATGTTTGACATCGACGATCCCATATGTTGTGTCATTACGAATAGAAGTCGGATCGAACAAATGACACTTGAAGAGAAATACATTGTTGCCTTGTCCCAAAATTGCAGTTCAATGACTTCTTCGAGAATGCCATAATAGTCTACTTCATTTTCATTGTAGGCACTTCCCTTCACACATACGCCACTGTTCATTGTAGACTTATTATGTCCATAATCTCTCGTGTGAAATCGATATCCTTTTACAATGTAGCCTGGATAGACACGTACAATCTTCGAGGGCCCATAACTGATCTCTTGTACTCTTGAATCAGTAATAAAGCCTTATTCAACATTATTAAAAAAGGGATAGACAATGACAAATTACAACAACTAATTATGCATAAGAACATAACACTTATGCATCAAAATATTTAGACACTTACTCGATATCTTAACCAAGTAGCAAAAGACTTTTCCCGTTCCTTTTCAACCTGCACGTCAGTCAGACATGGATTCCGTTGTAGTATGACTGAGTCAACTCTCTACAATGAAAATGCACACAACCTCTAAGTTCTGCGAATTGCAAGCAATAAGGTACATCATTAGTGTTGAGAGCTTACTCAATGTAAGGGTCTAGTTCTGCACAATTCATGAAGATGTAGATCTCCGCAGCTACCAACTCTCTGTCTTCGAGTGCGCGAGTAGAAGAATATCCGAACGCTCGTCCAGAACACTTGAATATAGAGAGTCGGTCAGACACATTAGAATCTCCACCATCATCATTACGTGAAGTTGAGTGAGTAAAGTTTGTATTTCCGTGTCAAAGTACATCGAACAAAAGTTCTATATCTCTTCAATAAGGTATGCCAGGGAATGGAGCCTCAACTTGTGCTTTGTTGCAGACTTCATCTTAAGATCGTGCATGCACCTACGACAACAATTCAAATGAATACATATGAAATATAAAAGATCGTCGTAATGTGAATAAATTGAGACATAGGAATATACCTCTCAAATGGATACATCCATCGAAATTGTACTGGTCCTCCGACTCTAGCCTCATATGGCAAATGGATGATCAGGTGCTCCATTGAATCAAAGAATGCTGGAGGAAATATCTCTCTAATTTACAGACTGTCTGTATTATATTTTTCTCCATAGTTTGCAAGTCATGAAGTCTGAGTTCTGATGCATATAAAATTCTGATGATTTGACTTAGGTCGGTCATTGCTCCCCATATTTGCTTCAGCAACAACTCATGAAAAGCAATTGGAATCAGTCTTTGCATGAAAACATGGCAGTCATGACTCTTCATTCCGTATATTTTCCGCTCGTTAACATTTACACAACGGGCAATATTCAAGACATCCATCCAGAAATCTCAATTGCTTCAACCATTGACACACTTCCTTAATGTCTGGCCCCAAGCATATATGAAGCTTTAGGTTGCACCACTTTTCCACTAATATGCTGCAGTTCTAGTTCTGGACGTCTACAAAGTACTTTCAAATCCATTCGTGTCTTGACGTTATCCTTCATTTTGCCTTTGACGTTCATAACTGTGTTGAACACATTATCAAAAACATTCTTCTCTATATGCATGGCATCTAGGTTATGCCGTATCAAAAGTGTTGACCAATAGGGCAATTCCCAAAATATGCTTTGCTTCACCCAATTGTGATCCTTCCCAAACTCTGGGATTTTTCGGGTACTACCAACCAGTTATGATACAGTCGGTAAGTTCTGGACCCGCCTCCATGTTTCCACCAGACACCCGTTCCATATCTACCTCATCCATCACAAATTGTATTTTTCATAAATGAATCCTTTTGCTTTTAGGAAAGGATGGTCATTCGGTAGAAACCGACGATGACAATCGAACCAACATGCTTTTCCCCTAGATTTCAACACGAATGATTTAGAATCCTCCATACAATAAGGACATGCCAACCTCTCATGTTTGCTCCAGCCAGACAACATGTCGTACGCTGGAAAGTCACTTATTGTCCTTATTAATACAGCCTTCAAATTGAAATTCTCTTTTCTGGATGCATCATAAGAGAGAACGCCATCTGACCATAACAATCTCAGCTCATCAATCAACGGTCTGAGATATATGTCTATATTTTTTCTGGACTTTTTGGACCAGGAATGAGCAATGAAAGGAAGAGATTTCACCACTTCATGCACATGCCTGGCGGAAGGTTGTACGGTGTTAGGAATACTGGCCAACATGAGTAGATGCCACCGAGCCTCCGAATGGATTGAAACCGTCTGTGCATAAACCCAGCCGCACGTTGCGTGGATCCCTTGAGAAGTAAGGATGAAGACGGCTAAAATGAGCCCAAGCTTCACCATCGACAGGATGACTGATTTCACCATCATCATGACGGACTCTTTCCGCATGCCAAGTCATATGTCGAGCTGTCTTCGAGGACATGAACAACCACTGCAATCTAGGTGTGACCAGAAAGTACCACAGTGACTTATATGGAACATCCTTCTACTGTGACTTGTCTCCTGCCTTAGGCTTGAATCTATCATGCTTACAGATACAACATGATGTCTTATCTGCTTCATCTTTATGGTACAACATACAATGAATAGGACATGCATCAATTTTTATAAAACTAAGCCCCAGATCATTCACCATCTTCTTCGCACGGTAAAAATCATCAAGCAACCTCTTTGATTGAGGAAGCATACTCTTGACGAGTAAGAGAAGTCGATCAAAACAACGCTCACTCATATGAAATTTAGACTTCAAATTCAGTAGCTGCGACACTGTAGACAACCGTGTATGCTTCTCACAACTATCCCATAATGGCTCATGAACATCTCGAAGTAACTGATAAAATCTCTGAGATGTATTATTCGACACTTCTTCATTTGTTTGGTCATCATGAATATTGAACTCCAGACCAGCAGGATCGACAACCATGTCTACGTACATACTTTTAGAGGCAAAGTTGGCTGGTTCAGATGATTGGATATTAACTCACCATGAGACGACCATAACTCATAAGGACAAACAATCCTCTCGTATACAAATGATGCTGCACATCCCATGTCGATATCCACTTTCTGTTCTTACAAGACGAACACGGACATCAGATGTTACCCATCGGATCAACTGCTACTGATGAATTCCTCAATGCAAACCGAATGAAACTGTCAACTCCGTCTTTAAACTCCTCTGTCACAACTCCATTAACTATTCCACGATACATCCATGACCGATTCTCATAAGACATTTTTCCTACACAGATTAAATGTCATGCCACGAGTTAAAACCCAACGCACCCTCACATCGTCGAGTAAGTCAAAATGAATAGGTACGACATATTATTTAGATTATCATTTTTTAACCCATCTGTGAATATTGATCGCACTCAGATGGCCATTACTATGTGTTTGTATAATTTGCTGAAAATTTTGACAGCATCTCCCCACACCTCTCCGATATACCAAAAATATTTATGATTAAGATATTTTCTTAAACAATTTTTTTTTTGGTTCTAGCCAGTGGATAAACCACTGACTCAAAACCACCCACCGGGTATCGACCCGGCCCCTTGCCCCCGAAATCCACCCTGGTGTCCATCCCACCAAGGCAGGCGGACTCTTAAACACTTACTAATAAGTGGTTAAGAAAATATTCTAAATCAATAAAGGTATATCAGAGAGGAGTGAGTTGACACACTCAAAATTTTCAACAAATAATATAAACACATAGTAAATGACCACTTAACTCCGATCAAACATTCACAGACTGTCCAAAATGGGACAATTCAAGACTTTGAGTTAGATATACACGTTCTCATCATTGAAAATAAGACTCGTGCACATCAATCCCAAAGTCTTGAACGGGAAAGTTCATTAACACAGGCATAACACACTCTGTGGGGTGTGTGCAGTGATAAATTGCTATACATGCATATATCAAATTTAAAAACCACATAAATATGAAAGAAAATGAAAACAAAATATTACATGTGAACAAGTGCAATATTAAAACAAATTCACTCATACATGTAATGAATTACATTAAAGTAACAACTGCAATACTAATCAAGAAAAAAAATTTCGTAGCAAAAAAATTTCTTGCAAGGCGTTGAACAAGTTCAAAAAAAAAAAAAGGCGCACTGGCCCTGTGTTCCTGAATTTCACCTACTTACCGGCAACTAGTAGCTGACCAAGAAAAGATTTGGGGAGTCAGGTTCGGAGAAATGGAGAGGGACTACCTACTTGCCCATGGGCCGCTGCGAACCTTCACGAATGCCTATTCACACTCAGTGACTCCTCAAAGATGCATGTTCAGAGTTGCGAATGTGAATAGGCGTTCGTGAAGGTTCGCAGCGGCCCCATGGGCACAAGTAGGCAGTCCCTCTCCATTTCTCCAAACTGACTCCCCCAAATCTTTTCCTATCAGCTATTGGTTGCCATGTAAGCCGGTGAAATCAGGAACACAGGGCAGTGCACCCACTTTTTTTTTCCTTTAAAGTTGTTCAACACCTTGCAAGAAATATTACATATAAACAAGTGCAATACTAAACACATACATTAAAATAAGAGTGTAATACTAATCATTAAACTGAAAGTGAACAATTAAACTTAAAACTAAACTAATGTCTAGGAGAAGAGTTTGTACTAATTTTTTTTCCCTAAATTGGGTTGTATACCTCATTGGTGTTCATGTGTTCCTTAAAGAAAATCCTCCATGCACTTTCTTTCTTAGAATATCTAAACTATCATCACAATCGTTAATTCGTCCCATTATTTAATGCCATTCAAGCTCCTAGAATGAGTTATGACCATATATGTATAATGACAACATTTATATGAGGGTTCTTGACCAATTTCTCAAGTAAAAAATCCCTTGATTTTATCAATTCTCCGGTACCAAAGTTGCTCGGATGTTTTTAGAGTTTTTGCCAGATTAAGTAGAATCGACATGCTTACCTATTCATCTTTTTTATGTGAAATATATACATTACAAACCCTAGATTTATTTGAAATACTTAAATTGTTTGTGACAATATGACATATGAGCAGATTGCATGACACTAGTTGGTTTTTTTCCTAAAGATGGAGGTTAATATGGTTTTTTGTTCCTAAGTTTTTCAATATACTTTGTAAAATACATATATGGAGGTTAATATGGTTATCAACATTTAATATTTCATTTCAAATATTATTTGATAGTTATTAGAGAAACAAGTGATTAAAATTATAAGACCAAGAGAATCTAAAGGTCCATTTATTTTCAAGTTAAACAGAACCAAACCGAATTTAGGTTTGGTTTCAAGGGATTTTGATTTGGTTTGGTTCGGATTGGATCTGAATTTGGTTGATTTGGTTTCTTAAAAATCTTCTATCAACCAAACCAACCAAACCATGAACACCTCTATCTATACCATCCATTATCGCTATAGATCACCCGGTATCAATGTGCTGCCATCAATTATTCCCATGTCCATGATGGTGATGTGGTGTGACTGACTCAAACTAATCCAAGTTATGTTTACTGCAACGTCCCTCTTGTAATAACCAATTAAATAGTATGGATGTGGCCTATATATGATCAACCCAAAATTGGCTGACCTAAGCCTTAGTAGCAAGCTCAGAGCACATAGGTCGGATTGAGCCAAAACCCATATGCTGGGGGTTGGATCCAACCCCGTGCTGAGAAGCTCGGTAGACAAGCCAAACCAAAGATGGTGACTCAAATGTAGGGCAAAACACCAATTCGCGCGTGCAGATTTTTTATTTTATTTTTTAAGTTATCGTTGGATCTCCATCAGCGGCAATAGTTGGGGTACGATGGCAATATATATATATATAGACTTGAATGGGCATCAATTTCTTGACAAAATTTATCAAATATGGATCCAAAATTTGTGTCCTCTAATCAGTTATAACAAGTTTACTTCAAAGTTTAAAGTGGACAACTTTTAAGAACAAGAAAGAGATGGGAGGGGGGGGGGGGCGGCGAGGTGGCGTTGGGGCGCATAAGGGATGGGAGGGGGAGGGGGTCGCCGGCAGGAGGGGGAGGGGGCAGCACGGGTGGGGCGCCGTGGATGGGAGGGGGAGGGTGTGGGGGTGGGGGGGCCTTGCATAGGAAGGAGTGGGAGGGGGCGGCAGGGGTGGGGTGTCGGGGATGGAGGGGAGAGGGGGTGGGGGTGGGGGTAGTCGGGAGGGGAGGGGGTCGCTGGCGCTAGGGATGGAGGGGGAGGGGGTGGGGTAGTCGGGAGGGGAGGGGGTCACTGGCGCAGGGGATGGGAGGGGCCAGGGAGGGGGAGGGGGTACTTGCGATCGGCTGCAATGGCGGCGGTGCAGGTCGCGACGGTGGAGGACGGCGATGCTGCAAGGCTCGACGACGGCTCCCAAGGGCGGTGTAGGACGGAGGCCGACGGAGGCGTCGATTACACAGGCGGGGAGAGAGAGAGGAGAGAGAGCGAGAGAGAGAGAGAGTGTGTGTGTGTGTAGTACCCGAAAATTCATTAATTTAAAAATATAGATTAATTGAAAATTTATCAATTAATAAATTCAAATTAGTTAAAAGAGGTACGCATCATTATCGCATGCGTAGAAACCAATATAAAAATGACGTAAAAATATAGTCATGCTTTAAATAATATTCTCTAATGACCCATCTAGAAGTTTAGGCATAAAGAAGTTATTTGGACTTAGTTTAATAATTTATGCGACTTATTGTCGTAATTAAGGAATAAGTCGGAGAACTCATTATTATATGAGCGAAAGTGAATTAAAAATCAAAATAAACATGTGGGTAGACTTTAAATAATATGGGTTGATAGACCATTATGATAATTGGACCAATAGACAATCTTGACCATGAATAAATCTTTAATAAATAGATAATTAAGACCCATTAAGTAAATGGGTTGTACAATTGAGCCATATTTAAGTATTGGGCCAAGAGCAAGAGCCCAATTAGTGGATAAAGGTTAGAAATATTAGGAGAAATAATATTAAATTAATTGAAAAAAGAAGCCAAGTGAATAAATATGTTAAATAGATTTAAATTAGAATAAATTGTAAATAAGTAGAATTAAACTAAAACCTATAAGCTAAATTAGGAATGAGTTGTATTAATGGTCCAAGCCTAAAAGAATGGGCCCAAATGAGAAGAGTCATCTTGGGATGAGAATTAATTAAGCTAAATTCGCACTTAAATTAATAATAATGAAAAAGGGTTAAGAAATCATTAAATAACCCATAATTATCCTAAAAATGAGTCCTAACCCATCTAACCCATTAGATACAAAATTAGATCTCTCCCCAAGCGAATTAAGGATAAATACTAGAATATGGGGAGATAAATGTGGAAATTCGGAGTTAATTATTGAATAAATTAAAAAGGGTAAGATAAAGACTAAAATAGCTTATAAATTCTCTACAGAGTCCTAGACCCACCCAAACCCTTTACCCACAAAATTAAACCTCTCATCTACCTATTAGGTGGATAAATGCAAGAAAATAAGGTGATAAATGTGGGATATTCGTAGCTAAGAGGAGAAGGAAGAGTTGGAGAGAGATTGGACTCTTAAACAATGTAATAGACCTCTAATTCGTGTCTACCAAGCCCCATTTCATTGCTGGAGCTCTGGAGCACGAGGAGAAGAGGCTTTGAACGCGGAGGCAAGGAAGAAGGAGGCTTGGAGCAAAGAGGACTTGGAAAATTCGTCACCCCAAACCCTAGGAACTTTACAGTGTAAAAAGGTAGGCAATCTCTCAAGCACAAATCGTGAAATTTTAACCCTAGGTAGCCCACATGATCCTCTTTGAAAGCCCTATAACTTCCCTATTTTTTGTGGCTCCATGAAGGAGTATTAAATGTATCAATCCTTGTCATCATCTTGTACTCGAACCCTAAAGTTTGCTTTCAATCCAAGCATGTACTCGATTTCGCCCTAAAAATATTCTCCTAAATACTATATGTTCTTAGCTTTCAAACGCCCTATTTGCCCTAATTTCTTATTTGTATTCGTTGCCAATTAAATCAATGTTTCTCGACCGTACATGTTTAGGTTACCGAAGATCACCTATTCGAAGCATGCCTTACACGTATTTGTTTCTAATTAAAATGCCCACTGTTAGATCTCCATGTCCTCTTTCGATTAAAATTTGTTTTGTGATTTTTGGATGACTGTGTGATTTTATATCGATTTTTGAAGTACTCTGTAGCAAGCTTGGAAGGGAGGAACCCTACCTGGAAAAGGGCAAATCACTTTTCTGGGTGTTGGGCCGCCTTCTGAAGTCGCGATGGCTGACCCGTCGTGATCTCAGAGGGGGTCGCGACACAGGGGTCCGTCGCGTTCTGAACGCGACGGGTCGACTAGTTGCAACCTGGCCGGGTTTGACCCTAGTGGCCGGTTCAGCAGATCGCGACCTGAACGCGATTGCCATAACGCGACGCGCTCCTATGTCGCGACCTTAACGCGACAGTGAACCCTGTCGCGACAGCAATATAGCGACCAGAACCCTAAATTTACCAATATATAACCTGCTATTTTGCCATATAACCCTGTTTACCCCTAATTAAGTTCGTCATGAGTAATTTCGACTTATTAAATATTAATGGGCAATATTACATGGAATTCATTAATTTAAAAGTCATGTGCACAATCATACATGTTCTCTGATTTCTTACACTGCCACACACTTAACGATCATGTTTGCCATTAAACCCTATTAAATTACTCAATAACGTATCTGGTAATTAAGTAAAATAATTACTAAATTTCCCTATTTAATTATTTACACTTGTCTTTGATTTAATCGCGTGATTTGAATATCGTGATCACTTCCCTCGGGCTTCGAGCACTCGAGGCACGACATACCCTAGTTTTTTATACACTCTTTTGGCATGGACCACCTCTCCGTTGGGAAGACTCCTGACAGAACCAGGGACTCTTTGTCAAGACCTCTGTAAGTCTATTTTGTTAGGGAACGGATGGGTGGATGGATCAGATCTAGAAGGGGGGGTTGAATAGATCTAACACCAATTAACACGGAAGCTTAAGCAATTAAAAATTACTTCGAATCAGAGATCAAATCACCCAAACAATTTACTGATCTGAAGTGTGATTAGTGTGTGTGAGCAAATCATTAGTAGTGTGAGCGAAAACCCTATGCATGCATCTAGCGTGATACAAAGGCAAACCACAATTCAAACCACTGCATAAAGGATTTTAGGTGGTTCAGAAATCACCTCCAGTGATTCCTACATCCACCCCTCACACAGTGAGGCCACACTACTCAAAACCTTGAGTACAACTCACACAGAAGCACGACGACTCCAAACACCCTTGAGCACGACGACTCAAGAAACCCCTGGAGCACGACGACTCCAAACTGAGCACGACGGCTCAAAACAACAACCGGAGTACGACGACTCCAAATTGAGCACGACGGCTCAAACCACACAGTGAGTGCGACGACTTACGAACCAGAGCTCGACGGCTCACAGTACAAAAGCTAGATCAAACACAAAAGAGATCAGATCCTCTAGCAATGATTGATTCAAGACAGTTTCGTACATAGAAATTTGTACAGAACTTCATGCACAAATCTCATTGACGAAATAAAGAAGAATAAACTCAGAAATAAGGCAATAGATGTAGAAAGAGTGTTCTTCGATGAAGAGGCCTTGCAGACACTTCAATTGAGGAGCCTTGATGGAAATCGATGGAGATTCTCCTCAATTGGTGATGCTCTGTTTTGATGGCATCTGAAATGCCAGAAATCCTTCTTCTCCTGCGCCTCTTCAGTTGGATCTGCTCCCTCATCTTGCACAGCAAGCTTCTCTCCAGGGATTCCCCTTGATTCCCTTGTCCTTCCTCTTGAAAGGATGGCTTGTAGCTTCTAGAGATGGAGACAGATCTGGAAAACCCCCTTTGGCCGCCAAAAGGCTTCTTCAAGTAGTGTATGGGCTCTCTTGCCTTTGGGGTACAAGGAACATGGGTATTTATAGCCCCATATGTCCATAAAGTGCCTTGGGGTGCATGGGCATGGAAACCTAGGTCAAATCCCCTAAATCCTAAGCAGCCACGTGTACAGAGAAATTCACGATTTTGACTTTCAGCCGGAGTGTGTCGACCTGCCCTGATCTAGTGTCGACCTACTGTCCCATTCTGCAAAACTGTTCTGCTGGAAACTGGGTCTAGTTTCGACCTGCCCTGATCTAGTGTCGACCTGACCTTCTGGATCTGGGACTAGTGTCGACCTGCTTTGATCTAGTGTCTACCTGCCCTTCGAATCTGGGACTAGTGTCGACCTGCTTGATCTAGTGTCGACACTACCAAGACAAAAATGTGTGAACCTGAAAATTTAACACATAAACCCTAGTACAAGATATTATCATAAAATATGAGATATTAAACATAAAAAAACTGGTTTAAGTATTATTGTGATATGTATAAAATGTATAACATGTTCAACATATTATCATCAAAATCAAACATGTCATCATCAAAATCACAATATGTCATCATCAAAATCACAATAGTCAATATTAAAATCACAACATGTCATCATTAAATCATAATATCTCATCATTAAAATCATGATGTCATCATCAAAATCACAGTATGTCATCATTAGATCATAATATGTCATCATCAAAATCAAGGTATGAGTGATGTTCATTGGATATCATTAAAATACCACTTTAGGAAGTTCCGAAACACACTCAACCCAACAATCTCCCCCTTTTTGATGATGACAAAACATATCTCCCTTGACTGCAATAAATCCCCTTGACCATATGCATCCTTTGACTTTCTCCCCATAAAGAATATTCATGATATGTCATCATCAATATACAGTATGTCATCATTAAGATCACAATATGTCATCATCAAAATCAAGGTATGAGTGATGTTCATTGGATATCATTAAAATACAACTTTAGGAAGTTCCGAAACACACTCAACCCAAATCTCCCCCTTTTTGATGATGACAAAACATATCCCTTGACTGCAATAACTCCCTTGACCATATGCATCATTTGAACTTTCTCCCCATAAAGAATATTCTCCCCTTAGAAACTTTTACTTCTCCCCCTTTCAAGGAACATTCTCCCCCTTTTTGACAGCATAAAAAAGATAGACAAGAGAGAGACTAATGATGGTCGGAGACCAAAAAATAAAAAGTGGGAAATGAAGGTTCAGAAATGATCAAAATAAGTGAGGCAAAGTGATATTGTTAAATGAGAGAAAAGATAATGTTTTTGTTATTGTGCAACAAAGTTTAATCACAAAGACACACTCAACACAAAGAATAGCAAATTATAATGAGCTGAATGTAGTTAAAATAATGATGCACAATGTGAAGAAAAGTGACCTATATGAATGAGCAGAATATTTAACAAGGATGTTAGGAGCTTTAAGTTTAACACAATGTAAAATAATAGGTCTAAACTCAGTAACATGAACTTAATTAAGGTCTTAAGCTTTTCTATCCGATCTTTTTGATTTTCTTTCATTTTAACTGGGAAAGAATACAAGAATAAATTAGTTAAATCTCACTTTTCAGTGCAAGAGATCACATTGATCAGAGCAATACCTCCTGATTACTCAGTGGTTTAACTTTCATTATCTTATACAGAGTTGAAAATTTGATTTCCACTTTTTGACGCGAAACAAATCACTTGTCAGGTGAAATGGCCCGGTTACTCAGTGGTTCAAGCATTTGCATTGCTCTGTTTGTATCTTTCCAGATTGATCATTTTTCTTTTGATATTTTGCAGGAATATGTTTGCTTTAACCAGAGAAGTCAAGACTATGAATTTAGAAAGATTATTCTTAACATGTGGTAAAAAAATAAAGCTTAAACATACACATGTGAAATATTAAAGCCACTCATGTGCCTATAATAGTGTTTTGCAAATCATTTTAAAAACATTCAGTATTATGATTGCTTAACCTTGAAATGATACTGAATCTTTGAAATTAAACTAAAGCACAATGAGTTTAGTTTCAATGTCTTATTCTCTCATAAGAAAATAGCACAAGGACTCAAAGATTCTGATGATTTAGGGTTCAAATAAGACAACAAATGTCAGAGAAATTAGTGAAGAATAGACAAAACTCCCCCTCAACAAATACTCCCCCTCAAATTGCTAAAGAATTGATACTTGGCGGAACATATACTCACGCATAGTGAAAGTGTCCATACAAGCTTAACTTGCCTTTC
>CM024761.1:117697392-118012023 GCA_014218235.1 Colocasia esculenta
TTGATCCAAATATTATGTCATCAACATAAATTTGGACTGCAATTATTTGTTTATTGACTATTTTTGTGAACAAAGTTTGATCAACATTTCCTCTAGAATATCCTTTTTCAAGCAAAAAGAACTCAAACGGTCATACCAAGCTCTTGGAGCTTGTTTAAGACCATAGAGAGCCTTATGAAGCTTGAAAACATGGTTAGGATGTTTTTCATTTTCAAATCCAGGAGGTTGTTCAACAAAAACATTTTCCTTGATATATCCATTTAAAAATGCACTTTTAACATCCATTTGATAAACTTTGAATTTCATGGAGGATGCAAAAGCAAGGAAAATCCTAACTGCTTCTAGTCTAGCTACAGGGGCATATGATTCTTCAAAGTCAATTCCAAACTCTTGATTGTACCCCTTTGCAACTAGCCTAGCTTTATTTCTTATGACATGACCAGATTCATTCAGTTTATTTCTGAAGACCCATCTAGTGCCAATGACTGTTTGGTCACTAGGTCTAGGTACTAATTCCCATACTGGTTTCTTTCAAATTGATGAAGTTCATCATGCATGGCATTAATCCAATCAGAACTTGATAAAGCTTCATCAATTGACTTTGGTTCAATTTGGGAAATTAGAGCTAGTGGGTCTTCTTCAATATCATGCAAGAATGATCTAGTCCTAACTCTATCATGCAAATTGCCAACTACATTATCTAATGGGTGATCTCTCAAAATTCGATGTTCAAAATTACCTGTTGGGGTACTTAAATCTGGAGCAATGTTACCTGATCCACTTGAAGATGGTGAATTGATGTTCAAGTTCTCACCAATGTCTTCAAGCTCCTCAACAGTTGGTGAAGAGTCCACAATGAAATCATCCTCTTCACTGTCTTGAATTTCCTGCAAGATTTAGAATTGTTAGTTGAAAAAGAATTTTCATCAAAAATAATGTGTGGAGATTCTTCAACATTTTTGTTTTTGAGAATGTACACTCTGAAAGCTCTTGACACTTCTGAATAACCAAGAAGATGGCTTCCTGACTCTTAGCATCAAACTTGTCAAGATTTTCTTTATTATTGTTGTGTACATAACATTTGCACCCAAAGATTTTGAAGTAAGAAACAGTTGGCTTTTTGTTTTTCAATAATTCATAGGGTTTTTCTGATTTTTGGTCTGATCAAAGCTCTATTCAGAATGTGATTTGCTGTGTTTACAGCTTCAGCCCAGAAGGATTTGGGCAAATTACTTTCTAAGAGCATGGATCTAGCCATTTCCACAAGAGTTCTATTCTTTCTTTCCACAACTCCATTTTGTTCTGGAGTTCTTGGTGAAGAAAACTTGTGGAGAATTTGAAGTTCAGCACATAAATCAGAAAAGGATTGGTTTTCAAATTCACCCCCATGATCAGTCAAATTTTTGATTTTATATGAAAAGTTTGTTAGGGCAGTGGTACAGAATTTCCTGAACTCAAGGCAAGTATCACTTTTGTGGGACAAGAAGATAACCCAAGTAAATCTAGTAAAATCATCAATGATTACAACCCATATCTCTTGCCACTTAGACTTAGAACTCTTGTTGGGCCAAAAAGGTCCATGTGAAGTAGTTCTAGTGGCCTAGATGTGAGTACCTCATTGAAGTTCTTAAAAGATTTCCTGGTTTGTTTTCCTTGGGCACAGATCCCACAAACTTGATTTTCAATGTTAGAGAAAGATTCAGGAAGACCCTTAACCAATTCAGCCTTAACAATTTATTCAAAGTTCTGAAACTTGCATGGCCAAGTCTTTTGTGCCAAGTCCATGCAATTTCATCTTTATTAGCAACAAAGCAAAGATTTTCAGAAAAGTTTTTATTAAGGTCAATCATGTAAACATTGTTTTCCCTTTTTCCACAAAATTTTATTTTATCAGTTGATGAATCAATGATCTTACAGAAATTGGATTCAAACACAACTTTGTGACCTTTGTCACATAGTTGGCTAATACTTAGCAGATTGTAATCAAGACCATCAACTAATAAAACACTATCAACAGAGTTTGAGGAAGTTTGACCAACCTTTCCAGATCCAATGATCTTTCCTTTATTTTTACCTCCAAATGTTACTGAACCTCCCTCCTTCTCTAGCAGGAAAGAAAATTTAGCTCTATCTCCAGTCATATGTCGTGAACACCCACTGTCAAGGAACCACACATTTGAATTGGGTGCACGACCTTCCTGCAAAAACAATTAGTGGAGAGAAGATTTTGGTACCCAAACAGAGTTGGGACCATCAGAAAGTTTGGACAACATTATCAAATCTTTTCACCCAAATTTGACTTGTTTTTTATTTTTGTTTTATTACAGTGGTGTTCTCTGTCTTTTTCACTTTCTTCTTTCCTTTTGGGATGAAAACACCAGTGTTTTTGTTTTTGGTAGGAGGGGAAGTTTTCATTTGAACATGAGAGTTTAGATGAGGAGGTGGAATCCAAGGATTTTGTTGGTACATCAGAAATTTGGATAGAAGAATTGGGGATGATACCAACATGGGTTGTAATGCCATTGGTTCCAATCAGCTTGATATCTTGTCTTGGAGGTCCAAGGTTTTTCATGAATGACTTCCTTTGACTTTTTCTGATTTTTCAAATTTTTATTTGAATTTTTTATTTTATTGTTTGTCTTGGTTGGTGTTGAGCAGGTCGACCTCACCTTGTCTGGTGTCGACACAACAGCCACAGAATCCTTCTTCTTGTGGACTGGTGTCGACCTGTCAGGTGACTGTGTCGACCTGGTTGACTTGCTTTGTTTCTGCTGAGTTTTTGGAATTTTTGGAGTTTTGCTTGATGTTTTTTTATTTCTGTGTTCTCAAGACTAGGACCTTTGACAAATTAATTAATGGTGCTTTATCCTTCTTCTCACCAGATTTATCTTTCTTAGGTTTCTGTTTGTTAAATCCTAGTCCATGAGAAATTGAACTCATTTTTGCTCCCAACAAGGCCTCCAGATTATCTTTACCATTTGTGAATGTTTCAATAACTTTATCCTTTTCTTGTAGCTGGTTTTCCAAGATTTTGATTTCTTCAATCTTCTGTTGTTTATCTTGTTTTCCTTTTCCAGCTTTTCAGATAATTCTTTGAATTCCTGGGTGGCCTTTTGAGAGGCTAGCTTGAGTTCATCAATCAAGTTCAGAAGATTTTCTTTTTCTTCATTCAATTCCATTACTTCATTTTCTAGTTCACAAATTCTTTTGTTTGAAGATTGGTTATGATAAATGTTTTCATTTTCTTTTTGAGATGCTTATTTTCTTTCCTCATTTCAGTATATTTTTCAACAAGTTCTGCATAAGCATCTTGCCAATCTTCAACTGAAAAATCTTCGAAAGATGTGCTTACCTTTCCATCTGAGCTATTGGCCATGAAGCAGATCTCCTCACTTTCCGAGCTTGAGGATTTTTCTTCTTCTTCTTTTCACTTGAGTCCTCATCAGACCAAGTGGCTACCATGGCCTTTGGCTTCTTGAACCTGTGAATCTTTTTATGCTTCTCCTTCTTGTTTTCAGGACATTCTCCCTTCATATGTCCTGGCTTTTTGCACCTGTAACATATGACAGTTTCGTCAGATTTTTGATTCTTGTTAAAATTAGCATTAGAAAAGGAAGTGTTTCTTTTTCCTGATGAATATTCTTTTTGCCAGACATTTTTCCTTTTCTATACTTCAAGAATTTTCTGAATTGCCTGGTCATGAGGGCAATCTCATCCTCATTTGACTCAGACTCATCAGAACTGTTTTATCCTGACTCTTGTCTTTGTTACTAGATGAGGCCTTTAGAGCTACTGGCTTGGTTTTGATTATATGTTCTTCATTTCTCTAAATTGATTTCATATGTCATTAAAGATCCTATCAATTCATCCAAAGAGATTTTGGACAGATCTTTAGAATCTTCAATGACAGTGGCTTTTGTGTGCCAAATTGAAGAGAGAGAACGTAGAATTTTTTACCAAGTCAGCATCAGTATAGTCCTTACCTAAGGCCTTTAGTCCATTGACTATGATCATGAACCTGGCAAACATTTCAGAGATTGTCTCATTAGACTTCATCATGAACAATTCATATTCAGAGACAAGTATGTTAGCCTTGGTTTCTTAACCTGAGATGTTCCCTCATAGAGTAACTCAAGTTTATCCCACATCTCTTTGGCAGATTTGCACATT
The DNA here is from genome assembly GCA_014218235.1 of Colocasia esculenta. Lineage (NCBI taxonomy): Eukaryota > Viridiplantae > Streptophyta > Magnoliopsida > Alismatales > Araceae > Colocasia > Colocasia esculenta. Next base: position 117,701,563 of record CM024761.1, read on the forward strand.
GAGATTCTTGAGTACTCTTTGGGGTGAACAGCACATTGAATCATATTCATGGCACTGTAATTCAATGTAGCTCTTCTTATCTGTTCCCTAGTCCAGGTTTCTTCCTCTCCCTGGTTCTCATAGGGACCTACTTCCACTACTTTCCAGATTTCATAATTTTGGGCCCTAAGAAACACTTGCATTCTATTTTTCCAATAAGAATAGTCCGTTCCATTAAAGAATGGTGGCCTATTAATGGAATGGCCCTCAGCTATGAATCCTCTGGAATCCATTTAATTAAAATGATGATGCAAAGAAGGAGACACTTAGCAAAACAAACAAGCAAACAATCAAGCACACAGAACACTCAGAAACTACTCAGATCAAATCAGATCAAGTGTAAACCCGCTCTGATACCAATTGAAGGATCGATAAAAGATGAGGACAAGATCTAGAAGGGGGGGTTGAATAGATCTAGGCCTACTAATGCGGAAGCTTAACCAATTTTAACAACTCTTGAATCAGAGGCGAATTGAAAAATAGATTTCACAGATCTGAAGATAAATTGAGTGAGTTGTGCAAACGAAGTGTGTGTGAACAGATTGATTAGATGAAATTAAACGATCCTATGCATGTATCTAACGAAGGATAAGTTCAACCACAATCAGATCAATGCACAGAGATTTTTAGGTGGTTCGAAAATCACCCATGTGATTCCTACATCCACCCCTCACACAGTGAGGATTCACTAACCAACCTGGGTAACAACACACTCACTAGAGCCTGACAACTCCAACCACCCTTGAGTTTACAACTCACACGACTTCTAGAGCAAGACTACTCTAGACCCTGAGCAAGACTGCTCAACAACACCTTGAGTACGACGACTCAAGAACCACTGAGCTCGACGGCTCACAAACAACTTGCTAGAAAGAGCACAAGACTCAGATCCTCTAGCAACGGATCTAGTCCAACAAGAGTGAATTCATGGACTTATGCAACAACCCATGCACAATCTCAGAATTACTCAGAAGAGAAAATGGAATGAGATTGTACTGATAGCTTTTCTCTTCAGATGTACTCCCTTGTAGAAGATCGAATTGTGAAGTGCTTTGATCTCTGGAAGCTCCTGGACGATGCTCTGCAATCTGATCTTGAGGATCTTCCTGAATTCTCTCATAGAAGTCGGCTTCTACTTGCTCTGCTCCTTGAGATGCTTCTTCAACGATCAATCTTCACTTCTCACACTTGAACAGATGAGAAATGGCTTCAGGAGGCACCACGAAAGCAGGAGCAGGGAGATGAACTCTTCTTGCCGCCAACAACCAGTTTCTGGAGGCTCTGAGAAGGTTCTTCTTGGATGGATGCCCAAAAGGAGGGTATTTATACCCTAAATATCCCAAAGATACCCTTGGGGTACGTGGGCACAAAATCCAAGATTGATCCATCATCTCCCAAGGGTGCCACGTGTCCAGGAGGAAGTTTAAGTCACAGAGATTCCGGAGTGTGTCGACCTGCCCATGAGGTGTGTCGACACACTCTCCCAGACTGACAAATCAAATCCCTGGGAGAGGTCTCTAGTGTCGACCTGAGATGATTCAGTGTCGACCTCATGTTCCAGACAGCAAAACAGCCCTTCTGGGAAGGCTCTCTAGTGTCGACCTGATCTCATCTCGTGTTGACCTGCATTGGCCATCTAAAAGATAGGCCTTCTGGGAGAGCCATCTAGTGTCGACCTGCCTGCATTTGGTGTCGACCTGCTTTAGCTATATGAACAACAGGCCTTTTGGGAAGGCTCTCTAGTGTCGACCTACCCTGGACTAGTGTCGACACTAGTTGATCTTTTCTTCACATTTCTGGCTTTGCTCTGAGCCGTTGTGTCGACACCTTTGATGGTTGTGTCGACACTACCTTTGCATGAAATGTTTGTCCCTGAGAAAATAAACACATAAAAATCATTAGATAAATATATTATCATGAATATAAATGATAAATGAGCTTGGAAACATGCTTTTTGAATATTGTAATTTCAGGTGTGATGTATTTCACATGTTCCAATGGTTATGCATTAAAATCACAACTTGTCATCATCAAAATGTGAGGAGAAATGTATTATATTCACACTGAACCCAACACAATGCACGTATGGACACAATGGATACGAGCATTGCAGCACTTGACACTCGCCTGGATAACATCTCTACTGAGCTTCATGACAACCGTTGGGCTCCTGCACCGCCTGTCGATGATGCTGCTTAGTTAGTTTATGTGTCTAGAAGTGGGTCAAGTCCTGTTATCTTATTCCGTCTGAGTCTTGTCTTGTTTTGTGTCATGTTGCTTTCATTTGATGTTCATGTAATTTCCTTCCCTTTCCTGTCCCTTCAGTCAACACTCTTTGTCCTGTGTATGCTTCATATCATATTAATGAATTCACAGGTCTATGCTATCTACATGTGTGACTGTTGTGCGTACTTTTCGATGTTGTCAAAAGGGGGAGAACCTCAATTGTGCACTAATTGAATATTTTTGTCATCATCAGAAAGGGGGAGAATGTTGGTTTCCATTCTAATGTTTATAATAACATGTTTTTGATGATGAACAATCTTAATTGAGGTTTGATACATGACACATAACTTGATGCAATATTTGGTCTTTCATGTATTCATAATATCTCACTATACATGTTTGATCATGTAGGTATGAAGGCATACAACCAAGCTATCACAAAACAAAAGAAACAGATCACAAAAGCACTGAAATCTGTCACCTGTCGATAGACTCCAAGGTGCCTGTCGACAGATGTGAACTTGCAGTAAACACCAAGTTCAAGAAACAGCCATCTGTCGACAGATGCCCAGTCGGCTGTCGACAGATGCACTCAGAAAACTGCCAACCGAAATCCCAGACTTCTGTGCTTGTGCAAAACTGTTGCTATCGTCGACAGATGATCAAGGCCTGTCGACAGACGTAGACAATCTTCAGATACGGAAACTTTCCAAGTTACCAAAGATGGTGGTTCCAACTCCCACGTCTCTCCATATGTAAACACCACTATATAAGCAACTATTTGAAGCAAATCTCGTACATAAGCAGCCACCACCAAAACCCTAGAGCAAGTCCAAGACTAAGAGGTGTTGTTGCTGCTCTGCTTCAATCTGCTGCTCAGAGATAGAAAGATCCATTGATCCAGTAGTATTGAAGGTAGAACGTCGTGGATTCAAGCTTCTCCATCGATCTGAAGCCATCAAGATGAAGTTTGAACTCCATCCAGACGTTCCCAAGAAGAGTTCTCAATCAGGATTCATCTCTTCCACTTAGAACTCTTTCTACTTTCTTTCTTCTATCACATGTGTGTGTGTGGGGTGGTCTCAAGCAGCCCTTGTGCTTGATTCACGTGTGTTGTTGTTCTGATCGTGGGTGCACATCAGATAACACGTTTGTGTGTGAGTTGTAGTCACCGAACTAGCTCGTAAGCAGTTTGCTCTGCATGTGTGTGTGGTCCGTGGATGTAGGATACACAATTTTGTACTCCGAACCACGTAAATCTTCGTGTCTTGTGGTTTGAACGTTTCTACGTTAGATGGTTGATAGTCACATTGTGTCTACACACGTTAGATAGATGCTCTTTCATCTACACATCACCAACACGCATCTAAGTCTTACTTTGATTGTACTGAAAATTCAGAAAGTCTGTGTTGTGATTAAAAGGGTTGTATTAAATTTTAATAGACAGTAATCTATTCAACCCCCTTTCTAGATTACCATATAGGGAATTCCGCAACCCTTCAGGAGTTAACGACACACTGATCAGTTCCCTATTTGTGATTTTGGACCCCTAGGTTGCGTGTTCTGATCCTTTACACTTAGGTTTTTTCTAAATTAGTGATTTGAGTACCGAACCCAACTGGGAATCCGATTAGGATTCTGTCAGTTCCCACATGTCACTTTCACCCACCCAGTTGTGTCGGATCGAACGACATGCCGATCGGACCCTATTTGTGATTTTGGACCCCCGGGTTGCATATTTTGATCCTTTACACTTATGTTTTTTTTAGATTAGTGATTTGAGCGCCGAACTCAAACCGAGAATCCGATTAGGATTCTGTAAGTTCCCACACGTCACTTTCACCCACCCGGTCGTATCAGAGCAAACAGCACGGTAAGGGTCTAGTTCTGCACAATTCATGAAGATGTAGATCTCCGTAGCTACCAACTCTCTGTCTTCGAGTGTGCGAGTAAAAGAATATCCGAACACTCGTCCAGAACACTTGAATATAGAGAGCCAGTCAGACACATTAGATCTCCACCATGATCATTGCGTGAAGGTTGAGCGCGTCAAGTTTGTATTTCCATGTCAAAGTACATCGAACAAAAGTTCGATATCTCTTCAATAAGGTACGCCAGGGTAATAGAGCCCTCAACTTGTGCTTTGTTGCAAACTTTCATCTTAAGATCGTGCATGCACCTACGACAGCAATTCAAATGAATACATATGAAATATAAAAGATCGTCGTAATGTGAATAATTGAGTCATAGGAATATACCTCTCAAATGGATACATCCATCAAAATTGTACTGGTCCTCCGACTCTAGTCTCATATGGCAAATGGATGTTCAGGTGCTCCATTGAATCAAAGAATACTGGAGGAAATATCTTCTCTAATTTACAGACTATCTATATTATATTTTGCTCCATATTTTGCAAGTCATGAAGTCTGAGTTCTGATGCACATAAAATCCTGAAGAATTTACTTAGGTCGATCATTGCTCCCCATATTTGCTTCGGCAACAACTCACGAAAAGCAATTGGAATCAGTCTTTGCATGAAAATATGGTAGTCAAGACTCTTCATTTCGTATATTTTCCGCTCGTTGACATTTACACAACGGGCATATTCGAGAAATATCCATCCGAAATCTCAATTACTTCAACCATTGACACACTTCCTTAATCTGTCTGGCCCCAGGCATATATGAAGCTTTAGGTTGCACCACTTTTCCACTAATATGCTGTACTTATAGTTCTGGACGTCTGCAAAGTACTTTCAAATCCGTTCGTGCCTTGGCGTTATCCTTTGTTTTGCCTTTGACGTTCATATTTGTGTTGAACACATTATCAAAAACATTCTTCTCTATATGCATGACATTAGTTATGCTGTATCAAAAGTGTTGACCAATAGGCAATTCCCAAAATATGCTTTGCTTCACCCAATTGTGATCCTTCCCAAACCCTGGGATTTGTCGGGTACTACCAACCAGTTGTGATACAGTTGCTTTTCCCCCAGATTTCAACACGAATGATTTAGAATCCTCCATACAATAAGGACATGCCAACCTCTCATGTTTGCTCTAGCCAGACAACATGTCGTACGCTGGAAAGTCACTTATTATCCACATTAATACAGCCTTCAAATTGAAATTCTCTTTTCTGGATGCATCATAGAGAGAACCCCATCTGACCATAACAATCTCAACTCATCAATCAACGGTCTGAGATCTATGTCTATATTTTTTTCTAGACTTTTTGGACAAGGAGTGAGCAATGAAAGGAAGAGATTCTCACCTTCATGCACATGCCTGGCGGAAGGTTGTACGGTGTTAGGAATACTGGCCAACATGAGTAAGATGACACCGAGCCTCCGATGGATTGAAACTGTCTGTGCATAAACCCAGCCGCACGTTGTGTGGATCCCTTGAGAAGTAAGGATGAAGACGGCTAAAATGAGCCCAAGCTTCACCATCGGCAGGATGACTGATTTCACCATCATCATGACGGACTCTTTCCACATGCCAAGTCATATGTCGAGCTGTCTTCGAGGACATGAACAACCACTGCAATCTAGGTGTGACCAGAAAGTACCACAGTGACTTATATGGAACATCCTTTCGCTATGACTTGTCTCCTGCCTTAGGTTTGAATCTATCATGCTTACAGATACAACATGATGTCTTATCTGCATCATCTTTGTGGTACAACATACAATGATTAGGACATGCATCATTATTATAAAAATAAGTCCCAGATCATTCACCATCTTCTTCGCACGGTAATAATCATCAGACAACCTCTCTGATTGAGGAAGCATACTCTTGACGAGTAAGAGAAGTCGATCAAAACAACTCTCACTCATATGAAATTCTGACTTCAAATTCAGTAGCTGCGACACTGCAGACAACCGTGTATGCTTCTCACAACTATCCCATAATGGCTCATCAACATCTCGAAGTAACTGATAAAATCTCTAAGCTGTATTATTCGACACTTCTTCATTTGTTTGGTCATCATGAATATTGAACTCCAGACCAGCAGCATCGACAACCATGTCTACGTACGTACTTGTAGAAACAAAGTTGGCTGGTTCAGATGACTGGATATTAAACTCACCATGAGACGACCATAACTCATAATGGGCAACAAATCCTCTCGTATATAAATGATGCTGCACATCCCATGTTGATATCCACTTTCTGTTCTTACAAGCCGAACACGGACATCGGATGTTACCCATCAGATCAACTGCTACTGATGAATTCCTCAATGCAAACCGAATGAAACTGTCAACTCCGTCTTTAAACTCCTCTATCACAACTCCATTAACTATTCCATGGTACATCCATGACCGATTCTCATAAGACATTTTTCCTACACAGATTAAATGTAATGCCACGAGTTAAAACCCACACACCCTCACATCGTTCGAGTAAGTCAAAATGAATAGGTAGGACATATTATGTCACGCCCCGACGCGGAATATCGGAGCGCGAAGGCAGTTGCAAGAAAAAGGTATAGAGCAAATACTAGACATCAAACCATTGCACATTGAATAATACTAAAGCAAATCTTTCTCATTAATATCTTCTCAAATGTCTAGTTGCAACCACTAATACCAGAGCCATTCTATAGGGCCCAATTACATTTCAAAAATAACTAACTACAACTCTAAGATAACATAATGACTCGAGGGTACTCCTGGCTTCACTCTTGGTCATCCCCTTCCTCGTGAGTGTATGTGTCATCCTTGGTCTCACCTGAGAACACAACATCAAATAACGTAGGGTGAGCGATAACGCCCAGGAGGACTTAAATCTCAGGCTCAAGCAGGCTTGAAATAGTTAACGCATTTAATGGCAGAGTATCTAAATATAGCAGGTGCAAGAGAGTCAAAAGATAGCAAGAGATAGCTCAACAGATAACAAGATAGCACAATAGCACGAGATCGAGTATAGTTTCCAAAAATAGCACAAGTATCAAGTATAGCACGAATAGCAAAATGGCCATAGCACAACTAGCACAAGTATAATAATAGCACGACGAGGTAACACTTGTTTTGTCATTCTAGACATCGAGAGGTATAGCACGTTTTGTGTCTTGATTGTCATATAGATAGTCGAGATAGATAGCACTTGAGTGTAATGCCAAACACTCTGATCATTTAACTCCCATGGGCACTAGCACTTTCGGGCGCACATCCCAGGACCAGATGGGCCCTTTATATAACCAGGCATTGGTTATATTGTATCTTTAGACAATCAGTCAATGGCCAATACAGAGTACCAAGAATAGTTGAGAGCACTAGATGAATAGACGAGATAATAGAGAGAACGTGAATAGATGAGCGAGTAGAGTGTAGATGAGAGCTAATGGACATTGCACGTAATGCGACGAGTAGCAGGCGATAGTAACAGTTGCACAACACGTGCACGTCGTATTGCAAGTCAGGTGGATTCACGATCTTCCCAATGGCCATGTTATGCACAAGTCCAGAGTCCGACTTGATTCAAGGTAAGAGCAAACTTCTAATAGCTATTTGGATCATATTGATCCCTAAAGGTGTAATGGGTGTTTAGAGTACAACCGCTCGTCGACCATGTGGGAATCCATGACTAGAGGAGACTTACGGAGGCCTTGTGCAAGGGTTCACTATCCGGCGAAAGGAACATATCCGATGGAGAGTTCACCACAAGGCAAGTAAAGTGGCATATAAACAGAGGTGCTCGACGTTCTAGAGGAATTCTAGAACAGTGGAGCGTCGATATCGGTATTAAACCATGCAAGAAACAATACAAGTCCTTTAAAGTAGGGCCATTAATATACTTTATTGCATTAAATTCCAAATACAATTGAGATATTTTATGCCCGATTTCAGTCATATATGGGTGGTTCTGCGTGTGCATGTGTAAGAGAAATCTAGATAGAATAGTCGAAATATGTATTTTAAATCATTCAATGTAGCTCCATTTTTAAAAAAAGTTTTACTAGGGGTATAACTGTAAAAAGGCGTAAGAATTATTTAGAAGGCGACATAAATAATTTTTATGGGTTTTCATCAAACCTGTGAAGGCGACATAGGGTTGTAAAGATCGCGACAGGTACCAAGCAGAAACCGACAGGATCATGTAAGGGTCGCGACATGGCTTGCAGACTAGGTACTGGGAACGCGACGGCTTACCTGTCGCCTTCTTGGTCGCGACGGGTAGGCTGTCGCAATCGGACCCCAGAAGCGACATATCGGGCAGTCGCGATATGGTGGTCTACGCCTGACTCTAACAGGAGTCAGACCAAACATTGGATTGCGGACCAGAACATTCAAATTTTGATACAGGGTTGTTTAGAAATCATAAATAATTATATACATGATGAAAATCATGAACCAGTGGCAAATGAAACTAGACATGCGAGAGTACTTCCAGTAAATAGGAATTAGAGAGAGAGCATGGACTGAACATGGTTTGATCATGAACTAATGAGTAACATAGAACATGAGATACGAGAGCAAGATTGATTTATTCAAGCAACATGCTCAACAAAAATTAGGGCTTTCAAGGGCAAAGATCCCTAACAACATGAAGTATCTACAGTAAATTTCGTAGCATGGGATCAAGTATAAATACAGTTTAGAATTAACATGATGTCTCGGGGTTATCATGTTTTCAGATCTTCTAAAATCAAGAACAAAAGATTGGCTCGATGGAAATTATGAACAAGAGGGCTTTTGTTCCTGGTGATTGGAACTACCTACAGACGAGTTTAATTTAAATTTGCTCGTGAGAATGCCTACCTTTGACTCGATTTATCTTCTAGGCTTAGAACTCCAAGAACGAGGAAAAGCTCCAAGAACTCCTTCCCACGAGATCCTTTCCTCCTTGACCTCTTCTCCACGTCCAACACCTTTGCAACGAGCTAGGGTCAGCAAGAGGGTTTATGAGATGTATTTATATAAATACAAGTTCCTATCCTACTAACTACTCAAATCCTCTTAATTACGAGATTTCCTAACTCCACCTTCCCTCTCTTGCTTTCCAATCTCTAATGGGTTATGAATAGTATCTAAATTCGTGCTATACTATATGGGGTAGGTTTAGGAATCCAATTCCAACTCTATTACCACTTTTATTGCTTTAATAACCCCTTCCCATTATGAGATATTAAACTCCGAATTTAGGGTATTTTCTTATTATTCTCCCTTTGTAAATTCATATTTTGAACCGAATAAATTCTAGAGGTGTCCATTAAGCAAAACCATTACTCTTTTCCATTTAGAGTTTTATTTAATGTTTTTTTCATTTAATATCATTTCGCTAGGTTTAATTTTTATTTAAATTTTTTATTTTTCTTAAAACTTAGGTTGCTACATTAACCCACTAGTATATTCCATTAACTGGACCTAATGGTGTGTATAGTTGTGCGGCCCAATACAAGTGGACCATTAATATTAGGTAAAACCCAACATTCTCCCACTTGGTCCAACTTGTCACAAGTACATCAAATCTTCGTTTGAAAACATACATATAATATAGACTGATGTATTTTAAAGGTCTTGAAGATTGATGTCTTGGACTTGAACTTGAAGGACAAAACATGGTACATGTGTGCATGATTAAACCCACACCATGCACCACTCCAATTAATAGAACCTGAAGAGTTCAAATATTGTAATCAATGACAAGGGTCATGGCAGTAAATGCATTCAAATCACACCCACCTTCCATGTATCACAATGCCACCACTCACTACAACTGAACATCAATTGAAATTATAGATAAACTCAAACTTAATATTTATCCATAGTCCACCACTTAAACATGCATCTGCCAACCCATAGCCAACATGTATACACATAAATGGAATAGGCAGAAAATAAGAAGAATCATGACATTGATATGATCACAAATAACAACATAATGTCAACTGAAAGTGTCATAAGATATCGAGAGAGCTTACAAGACCTATCTGAATCACATAACTACAAAGACGCTAGCAGGTAGTCCTTTAGTAAGAGGGTCAGCAACCATATGTTCTATCCCAATATGTTCTATACACACTTCATGATTCCTCACTCTGTCTCTAAGTACAAAATACTTTATATCCAAAGCTTTACCACCATTGGATGCTTTATTATTCTTAGAGAAGAAATGTACAGTGGAATTGTCACAGTAAATCTTGATAGGCTTGGAGATTAAATCTATAAACGATAGACCTGTGAGCAAATTCTGCAATTGAATGGCCTGACCACTAGTCTCAAAACAAGCAATAAACTCAGCTGCCATAGTGGAAGTCACTATAACACTCTGCTTTTCACTGCACCAGGTAATGGCTCCCCCTGCCAAGAGGAAGACATAACTCGACGTGGACTTCCTCGTGTCAAGACAACCACCAAAATCAGCATCAGAATATGCATTGACCTCCAACTGATCTAACCTTCTATATGTGAGTATATAATCCATTGTGCCTTTCAAATAATGCATGACTTTCTTGGCAGCCTTCCAGTGATCTATACTTGGGTCACTTTGGTATCTACTGAGCATACCCACAACAAAAGCTATATATGGACGTGTACAAGTTTAAAGGTACATCAGGCTCCCAACAGCTGAAGCATAAGGAATATATTCTATTTGCTTCCTTTCTAAGTCATTCTTGGGACACTATAATTTACTGAATTTATCACCTTTAACAATGGGTATTTTATCAGGTGCACAAGATTGCATGTTAAATCTTTCTAAAACCTTTGAGATATAAGCCATTTGGGAAAGACCTAAAGTGCCTGATGGTGTATCCCTGGTGATCTCAATGCCCAACACATATTGAGCTTCACATAAATCTTTCATCTCAAAGTTTTCAGAAAGAAAAGCCTTTGTTTCATGTAATAAAGCAAGATCACTACTGGTAAGCAAGATGTCATCTCTACATACAAAAGCAAGATAATGAACTTACTCTCACTGACCTATAGGTATAAAACATTCATCATAATATTTTCCTTAAACCCAGAGGACAGTATGATCTCACTAAACTTATGAAACCATTGATGGGAGGCTTGCTTAACTCCATAGATGGATTTCTTTAATTTGCATACCAATTGTTCTTTTCCTTCTACATGAAACCCGTGAGGTTGTTCCATATACACTTCTTTATCTAAGTCTCCATTAAGAAATGTCGTTTTCACATCTATTTGTTGCAACTCTAAATCAAATGAGCCACCAAGGCCATGACTATCCTGAATGAGAGCTTCTTAGAAACAGAGAGAAGGTCTCATTATAGGCAATACCTTCCCTTTGAGTGAAACCCTTAGCCACCCATCTGGCCTTATATCGCTCAATTTACCTTTAGAGTCCACTTTAGTTTTAATACCCATTGGCATCCAACAAGTTTGGACCCTTTTGGTAAGGTGATGACTTTCCAGACTTGATTTTTAGCCATTGAATCAAGCTCTTGCTTCATGGCTTCAAACCAATAGCGGATTTTTCACTCTCCATGGCTTGTGAAAACGTCACTGGATTATCAATATCACCATGTCTAAACCATCTTATGTAAGTACACCAGAAACTCATCAGATATGGCAGGTTTCTTGACTCTTTGAGATCGACGTATTGTTGGCCCCTGATCCACCTGAGGTGGTGGTTGGTCAACATGTGCGATATCTACTGGTTGTGGAGCAACTTGAGGTGGACCAACTACAACTTCTTATTCCTCGACAATATCATTCTGAGGAATGAACATAAGAACAAAGTTTTCAGTTGCTACAGGTATTTCAGTCTGATCTTGTAACTCCTCAAAAGAAATCTCTCGAGAAGGTCCACTCCCACTAACTCCACTATCTTCAAGAAATCTTGCCTTATCTATCTCTATAATGATGGGAATATGTGATGGACAATAAAACCTATACCCCTTTGATCTCTCTAGATAACCAATGAAGAATCCACTAGTTAAACTGAGATCAAAAGTTTTTTCTTGTGGATTGTATGGTTTGGCCTCACCTGGACACCCCCATGTGCGCATGTAGCTTGCTGAAGGTTTCCTACCACATCATAGCTCAAAAGGAGTCTTAGGTGCAGCCTTCATAGGAACCTTGTTCATTATGTGTGTAGCTATCTTAATGGCCTCCCCCCACAAGGACAAGGGTAAGGTAGAATGACTTAACATTGTCCTGGCCATTTCTTTAAGCGTTTGATTCCTTCTTTCTGCAACTCCATTCTGATATGAACTGCCAGGGATAGTATATTGTGGTATAATACCCTCATCCTTAAGGAATCTTGCTAATGGTCTGGGCCTTTGTCCCATCTCAGTGTACCTACTATAATACTCACCACCTCTATCAAACCTGACTATTTTGATTACTTTTCCTGATTATTTATCCACTTCCTTCTTGAACTCCTTAAAGACATTGAAGGCATCTGTCTTTTTCAAGAAGTAAATAGAGATACATGAATCTATAATAGTTATTTATAAAGGTGGCAAAGTACCTTTCACCAGACAAACAGGGTGGAAAGGGATCACATATATCAGTATGGATTATTTCAAGCACTTGAGAACTCCTAGTGGCATCCTTATTAGGTGTGTGTGTTTGCTTTCCTTTTATGCAATCAACACATGTCATAAAGTTAGTGAAATCTAGAGTAGGAAGTACTCCTTCTCCCACTAACCTCTTAAGTCTCTTATGGAGGTATGACCCAATATTAGGCGACAGAAATAATTTTTATGGGTTTTCATCAAAAACCTGTGAACGCGACATAGGCCAATGAGGGTCGCGACAGGTACTAGGTAGATCGCGAAGGAGCATGTAAGTATCGCGACAGGGCTTGAGAATCAGGTACTGGAAACGCGACGGCTTACCTGTCCCTCTTGGTCCGACGGGTAGGCTGTCGCAATCGAACCCCAGAAGGCTAAATATCGGGCAGTCGCGATCTGGTGGTCTACGACTGACTCTGACAGGAGTCATACCAGACATTGTATTTCGGACCAGACCATTCAACTTGGATACAAGGGCTGTTTAGAAAATCATAACTAATTATATCATATAAAATTCACGAAATCAGTAGCATTGAACTAGACATCGAGAGTCCTTCCAGTAAAATGGAATTCAGAGAGAGCATGTTTGAATATCGTTTGAGACAATACAAGACGATCACACAGAACATGATATAGAGAGCAAAGGTTGATTTAATTCGAGCAACTGCTTGATAAACTTAGGGCTTTTAGGGTGAAAGTCCTAATAGACCATCAGTATTCTCCCAGAAATTCAAGGCATGGGATTTAGTAATCATGGAGAACACGAATTAAGGAAGAGGGTTCGGGTCAGAGAAGTGCAGAACTTCAAAATTCAAAGAAGAAAATATTGGTTAATGAAATTATGAAACTTGAGGTTTCCGTTCCTGATAGACGAGACATCCTACAGAAAAGTTTCAATAGTTTATGCTTGTGAGAATGCCTACCGTTGACTTCGATTTATCTTCTAGGGCTTAGACTCCAATACGAGAAGAAGCTCACGAACTCCTTCTCCCACGCGATCCTTGTTGCCCGGTTGGCTAACCCAGAGGGGGGGGGGTGAATGGGTCTTTAAATAAATTTATCTGATAAAACCTGAACTCAAACAAACATAAAAGTTCTTGGAAGGGATTAGTAATGGTTAGTAAAAGCAACAATCACACGATAAACAATCTCACAACACACAGATTTATCCTGGTTCGGATCTCCTCTCCTTAGGAGTCCTACGTCCAGTCCCTGAGCAACCCTCAGGATTTCACTAACTAGGGTACAGTCCCCCTATGGACAAAAACAACCATCCAGCTCAGCTGGTCTTCCTTCACTCCTGAAGGGAACACAACACCCTGGTACCACCAGGTCTTCCTTCACTTCCGAAGGGAAAACACCACCCTGGACACCACCAGGTCTTCCTTCACACACGAAGGGAAGAACACAAGAAATCTTGAAGGAAATGACTAGCCCCTAGATCAAGCTTTTACAAAACTCAATCTGAAGCTACAAGCACTGAGAGTCAAAGATCTACACAAGTGGACTCTCTCAGAACTAATCTAGCTCTTCCTTGATTTTTCTTCTCACAGCACGAAGCTAGGAGCCAAGATCGAAAGGAGAGAATTATTCTGGCTCTAGTGATCTTCTGAAGACTTGAAAGTGGCAGAGTTCTAGACTCTCTTGAATGTCAATAATGCTTCCTTCATCATGTTTGTCGTCTTCGGAACTTCGTCTTGTATTTATATCTCCAATTTGAATGAGGACGAAGAGATGACCGTTGTCTCACAGCTTTGTGTACGTTAGACTGAAGGATCTGTAGAACTTCCTGTCGACAGTCTTTTGTTCTTTGGAGCACGCAAAGTGATGAGATCTCTTAGTTGGCTTGTAGTTCTTTCTGTGTCAGATGTTGTAGGATAGTATATCCTTAAGGTTCTGCAAGGTTGAGCTTTAATGGTAGACAGCTATACTATCTCCAGATGTCAATCAACGTTAGAGCAGATAGACACAAATATGGTAGTGACAGTTTATCGTTCTAGAAGATGCATGCAGAGGATACACGAGAATGGAAGATATGTTCTGTATCCGTGCAGAGATACGTTCAGTCTTTATTAAATGCATGGCAGTCAAACAGACGTGATGCGACTTTGACTATTCAACGTAGCTTAAATCAAGGAAAACATTTAATAATGGAAACATGACTTATGCAGTCGTTATGAAAGTCTGATAGAATCGTTATGATCAAGTTGCTGTAGACTCATAAGAAGTCGTTATGATAACTTATGAAATCGTTACACAACCAAGTCGTTCTATAACAGATGATATAAGAAATCGTTATGAACATGGCAAGTCGTTCTGATTCTGAACAAATCGATATGAAACACTTATCAGATCGTTATGAGATGCAAGTCGTTGTAGCTTTCTAAAGAAATCGTTACGATGTCTTACAGAATTGTTGACGAGCAGTCGTTATAACTCTCTAAAGATCGTTACGATGACTTACAGATCGTATGACGCAAGTCGTTTACTCTCTAAAGAAATCGTCGATGACTTACAGAATCGTTATGACGAGCAAGTCGTTAAACTCTCTAAGAATCGTTACGATGACTTACAGATTGTTATGACGAGCAAGTCGTTATAACTCTCTAAGAAATCGTTACGATGACTTACAGAATCGTTATGACGAGCAAGTCGTTATAACTCTCTAAAGAATCGTTACGATGACTTACAGAATCGTTATGACGAGCAAGTCGTTATAACTTCTGAAGAAGTCGTTACGATAACTTACAGAGTCGTTATAATGAGCAAGTCGTTATAACTTCTGAAGAAGTCGTTACGATAACTTACAGAGTCGTTATAATGAGCAAGTCGTTATAACTTCTGAAGAGTCGTTACGATAACTTACAGAGTCGTTATAATGAGCAAGTCGTTATAACTTCTGAAGGAGTCGTTACGATAACTTACAGAGTTGTTATAATATCGACTTGTTTGACACAGCAAGGTTATTCAATCTTTCAAGTAAATCGTTGAACTTGAGAGGAAATCGTTATAGCTAATGAAGGAATCGTTATGGCTCTTCTGAGAAATGATGTATGTAAGTATTTACCACAAATGCTTGACTTTCTTTGTGCTTAAGGCTAAATAAAACAAGGTTAGAAAACTTTTGACAGGTTTTGTTTATCACCAAAATAAGCATGTAATTATTTAAAAGTATATGGGGATGGACTGTTCATCAATCTCCCCCTTTTTGGTGATGACAAAACTATGATCATTATTTGAGTAGAACTTAACAGTAAAGGAATTAAAGTACTTCAATCATGATTCAAGAATGTGTCAGACACATGTAGGTTAACATTCTCCCCCTTTTTGTCATTAAGCAAAAAGCAATAGAAAGAGACAAAGAATAAGAGACAATGAGGAGAAAGAGCACAATTCATTCATTAAGGTTGAGGAGGTACAGGCAAATAAAAAGCAGGAGAGAGAAGGGAGGCATAATGAGAAATAGCTTCCCAGGCCTGCTCTTCCTGACGCTTGAAGAATTGCCTAAAGGCACCACTCTCAATGGAGAAGGTTGGTCCCATGGTTGGAGCCATCTTGGATAGATAGATGCTGCGCTGCTTGGTAAGAAACAGGTCATACTCATCTGGATCCATGGAGGAGCAGATGATGAGTGTTTTACCAAAACTTGCACAGGCAAGAAATTGATCCATGGTGACAGGGTAGAATATCTGTTTCTCCTTGAGTTCCTGGCGAAGAGCTAAAAACACCTTGTACCTTTCAGCCCAAACTTTGTAGGGATCAAGGACCAGATGGATTGAGTTCATATCCAAGAAGGTGGCAGGAGAGACAGGAGCTTTTCCTTCCCTGGCCTGAGCAGCATTCAGATGAGTAAGCTGTTGTGCTGACAGGGAGTAAAGCTTGGACCAATCGGAGGCATTCAGCCTTTCACATTCTGAGAGGAGAGGGGCAAGAACATCATTTGACAAACCCTCTATGATATTCCCGAAGAGAAATCTAGGAAAACCAACTTGAAGGCCTTTCTGAATCTTGATTCTGCCCATGACTCTAGCAAAGCGCTCAAAAATGATTGAGCCAATGAAGATTCCATGATCAAGAAATGAATCTGAGGCAGGAAAATCTCTTCAGGTAAATGAAGAGTTGCAAAATCTACTCTGATTTCCTCAGACTGCTCAGAGTGGGTAAGGACCTTGATGGCTCTCTTGAACTGGCTAAGCTGAACTTCAGGCAATCTATTGAGATACCTGTAGTTGTTGAACATTTGGAAATGCCTGACCAGCTTGATGAGCTTCTGAATAGCAGGGGCCCAGGTGTTCTGGTGGTGAAACTGGAACCACTCAGAAAGGGTCAAGAGTGATCCCTGGGAGGAAACCTTGCTGCCTTAGCCTGAAGAAAGCGATTGTACAAATCTTTATGAGATTTAGCCCATTGCTCCTCAGTTTTGGAGTGGGCTGAGGAGAAGATTTTGGATTTTTCGGCTTTAGACAGAGGAGTATAGGGAAGAATGACATCTAAATGGTCAGAGAGGTTAAGAAAAGGAAGATTGTGAAGAGTGGCAAAACAACCTTTTGAAGGTATTCTTTGTACAGTGAGGTATGCTTGTGGGTGACTGTAAGAGAAAACCACAAAGGAGGGTAAAGAGGAGAGGTGGAGGAAGAAAGCTTCCGTTTCTTGGAGACAGTACTGGAAGAGTCTGTCTTGGAAAGGTGGTCTCCTACCTTTAGCACAGACCTAAGGATACCTCTTCAAACTCATCCTTAATTTTATCAAGAAAGGAGAGTCGATTTGGACATCTGTAGGAATAATAGTGATAAAGGAGGGAGGAGCAGGGGGGTTTAGAAAAGCATCAGAATTGAGAGATCCTACTTCTGGAATGAAGATGTACCAGAAGAGGATGAGGCTCCAGCTGAGGATGCTGGAGGGGCCTCAAATTCTTGAGAAGAAGAAAGATGAGAAGTAGAAGAAACAGAGAGGATGTGATAGGATGAGGAGGAAAAGGTGTGGGAGAGGAAATGGGCCTGGATCTAGGTTTTTTGAAGGGAGGTGGAGCAGGTGGAGCTGTGGAGTTAGAGGGTGGAGAAGGAGGAATGGGAGTGTTGGTAGAAGTGGGAGCAATGGGTGGAGGATCTGAAACCACTTCTTCAGGCAAGGAGGCAAGGGATCCAACACTGCCGGCCCTGGTGGCCCTGATTCCATTACAACTGGCCCTGATGGCCCTGAATCTTCAGCTGGCCCTGATGGCCCTGACTCTGCCCTGATCCCTTCTGCCGGGGCTTTCGCTGCTTGCTGCTGACTGCCCGGAGGGCTCAGGTACACTTGAGTGAGGCTCCTGAGCTGCTGGAGGAGCAGGAGCTTGAGCTCCAACTGCCTGAAGGATGTCAGATAGCATATTCTTCATGGTCCCCATTTCCTGATGGAACCATGTCATGGCAGAGCGAATCTGAACCAATTCCTTGCGGGCTGAGGCTTGGCTTAGAAAGATGGAATTCACATCAGACTGAAGTGAACAAAGCAGCTCACCCTGAACATCCAACCTCTCAATCACAGGTTTTAAATTGATGACAATCTTTTGCTTGACCTGTCTTTCAAATGGTGCATCAGCTAAAAGGGGTATTTTAGGAGCTATATCTTTCTCTTTGCCCTTTGTAGCTGGAGGAGGTGGATCATTATCCTCATCAGAACTTGATGAACTAGCTGTCTCCCCTTCTCTGGCATCCAAATTTTCAGACTCTCTCTGGTCTTCCTCCTGATCTCTGGTGGCTGGAGGTGCAACATCTGGTGTCTCTTGGGATTGCTCCCCCTCAAGTGGAGCATCTTCTGCAACGGCACCAGTCTCCCCCTGACAGAGCATCCATTTCCATCGAATCATCCTGAGGATTTTGCTGCTCTCTTCCACTGGACCTTCTTCAAAGATGTGGCCTGATGCCACAGACTCCTCCATAACAGGCAAGATGTCTTCTGGGAGAATGTCCTCAATTCTCCTTTCAGCATGAAGCACAACTGGATCTGCTGCTGCTGGCCTGTCTTCTTCTGCCCTCACTGCTGTTGCTGCCTCTGATTGATTTCTGGCCATAGATGGCCCTTCCTGCTCTGTTTCTACAAGGACTGGAACAGAACCTGATTCCAGTGGCAATTCGGGCATCACAGAATCTGCCTCCAACTGGGATTGAGCAACTGAAGGCTCACCAATGAGTCCTTCACCTTCTGCAACTGAGGCCTTGAACCAGACCCCATTGACTACTGAAAAACCGCTCTTCTTTAAATTTCTGGACCTGATAGCTTGGCCCATCTTCTCCACAACTGCCCCTGAGACATCTACACCGAAGTGTCTGAAGATTCTGGTGAGTAAATGGGCATAGGGCAGGGACACATTCAACTTGCTTTTAGTGTCCCAAATCTGCTCCCTGGCAAATTTCATTCTCTCTATCATCACTGCGGCCATATTGATTTCCTCATTTTTAATGGCCCAGTACATCAGGTCGGAGTCAGCCTTAGTGCAAGAGGAGAAGGTTGCACTTCGGGGAACCAAAATCTGACAAACAATAAAGTGAAGGAGGCGGTTGAAGGCACTTAACTGATTGATATCTAGCTTGCCATCCCTCATCTTGAACCTGGCCCAACAATCCCCAAACCCTTTTCTTGGGTTTCTACTGAATGAATTCCACTGAAACCGGATGTGCTTACTCCAAATAGCATCCTAAGCAATTCCTGGTCGATTCTGATTAGGGTGCCCTTGACTGAAGAAACGAGGGCCCCATCTTCTTCTGTTCTTAAGCACACAAAGAACGCCTTTACCAGGTCCGGATAACTTACCTCTGAGCAAGTGGTAAGCCCTTTCCACTTCATCTGGTTGATCTTCTCAATGATGCTGCTCATTCCATTCTTCTGCAGATCTGAAACATCTACTTCCTTGTGACCACAGAGCTTTGTCTTCACAAAGGTGAAACGCTCCTCCTGCGCTGGGGTGAGGTATTCGGCGCTGTAGCCACCCACACTGCCGGCAATAGCTGGTGCGGCCATGGATTCAGGTAGGAGAAGGTTTGAAGGGTTGAAGAGAAGGGTGACGAGAAGAAACCCTCAAACGATTTCGCGGGAAGGAGATGGAAGCTTCAAATTTGCAGAGGATAGAGGCAAGAGTCGCTAGGGCATCGGCTCATGCGTCGGGACGAAAGAGGGAAAAGGTGAATGAGGAAGAGGAATCGTTAACGCATCGATTTAAAGAATATAAATGCTCCAAAAGGTGAGGCGTCAGAAAACGACAAGCGAGGTTGACCGCCTTGAAGGACTATGACTTATCGGACGGAACGCTTAAACTGAGACTTTTGAATTGATTTTGCCACAAAAGGAGAGAGAGAACCTTCTTAAATTCTGAGAATTTTTATACCAGCTTTAAATGAAGATCTTTTCACAAAATACACATGCCTAACTCCCTTCTAAGAGATGTAAATCTCTCTTCAGGTAAGGCCTTTGTGAAAATATCTGCTAGCTGATTGTTTGTATCAATAAACGATATTTCAATATTGCCATTTGCTACATGATCACGAATAAAATGGTATCTGACCTCAATATGTTTGGTCCTGGAGTGCTGAATTGGATTTTTGGTGAGGTTGATAGCGCTGGTGTTGTCACATAGCAGAGGAATTTTCTTGACTTTGAGTCCAAAATCCTCAAGTTGTTGCTTTATCCATAAGAGTTGTGTACAGCAACTTCCAGCAGCTACGTACTCGGCTTCAGCTGTAGATAGTGCTACTGAATTTTGTTTCCTTGAGGACCATGAGATTAAACACCCTGCAAGAAATTGACAGCACTACTGTGCTTTTCTATCTACCTTGCATCCAGCATAATCAGCATCAGAATATCCTACTAATTTTACATCACAGGAGTTTGGATACCATAGTCCTAGATCATGAGTCCTGGCTAAGTATCTGAAAATTCTTTTGACAGAAATTAAATGTGATTCTCTAGGGTCGGCTTGATATCTAGCA
Source organism: Colocasia esculenta (assembly GCA_014218235.1). Lineage (NCBI taxonomy): Eukaryota > Viridiplantae > Streptophyta > Magnoliopsida > Alismatales > Araceae > Colocasia > Colocasia esculenta. The sequence goes on from CM024761.1 coordinate 117,722,289, forward strand.
CACATGCATACACTAAATAATATATCAGGTCTACTTGCGGTTAGATAAAGTAATGAACCTATCATACCTCTGTAGATCTTTTGATCTACCTTCTTACCATCCTTGTCACTGTCCATCCTAGTTGATGTACTCATTGGTGTTGACAGTGGCTTGGTGTTTTCAAATCCAAATTTCTTTAGCAGTTCTCTGGTGTACTTTGCTTGACAGATGTGAGTTCCTTCCTTTCCTTGTTTGATTTGAAGTCCAAGGAAGTAGTTAAGCTCTCCCATCATACTCATCTCAAATTCTCCCTGCATTAGCTTTTCAAAATACTTGCACAAGGATTCATCAGTAGATCCAAAGATGATGTCATCCACGTAAATTTGAACCAACAGTATATTTTTGCTTTTGTTTTTATAAAAAGAGTGCTATCTACTTGACCTCTACTGAAACCATGTTTTAGGAGAAAAGAACTAAGTCTTTCATACCAGGCTCTAGGTGCTTGTTTTAAACCATATAAAGCCTTATGCAATTTAAAAACATGATTCGGAAAGTCTGTATCATCAAAACCCGGCGGTTGTTCCACATAAACTTCTTCTTTTATAAAACCGTTTAGAAATGCAGATTTAACATCCATTTGAAATAACTTAAATCTAATGCAGAAGCATAAGCAAGTAAAATTCTAATAGCCTCAAGTCTAGCCACTGGTGCATAGGTTTCATCAAAATCTATGCCTTCCTCTTGACAATAGCCTTGAGCCACCAGTCTGGCCTTGTTTCTTAGAATTACACCAGATTCATCCAATTTGTTTCTGAACACCCATTTAGTGCCGATCACAGGATGGTCTGATGGTCTAGGAACAAGTGACCATACTTGGTTTCTCTTGAATTGATTTAATTCATCTTGCATTGCTATTATCCAAGATTCATCAGTTAAGGCTTCATTGACTGTCTTAGGCTCTAATTGAGATACAAAAGCAAGGTAATCACAGGGAATCAAGTTACCTCTTGTCCTTACCCCTACCGATGGATCACCAATGATGTTTTCAGGTGGGTGATCTTTCTTGTATCTCCATTCCTTTGGAAGAGTTTCATGAGAATTTCTTCTTGTTGCATTTCTTCCAGAGGCGGATCATCCTTATCTTCAAGTGATGTGTCTTTCAGTTTATTGGACAGTTCATCTGCATCATCATTATCACTTTCTACTTCCTTTCTCAAGGAGGGATTAGTTTCATCAAAAATAATGTGTACAGACTGTTCAATCAATAAGGTACGTTTAACACTCTATAGCCTTTGGGTTTAGAGGTGTACCCCATGAAGATGCCTTCATCTGATTTGGCATCCAACTTACCAATATCCCTTTTTCCGTTGTTGTGAATAAAGCAAGGACATCCAAAGGTTCTGAAATGGCTGATCTTTGGCTTCTTCCCTTTAAACAGCTCATATGCAGTCTTCTTCAGGATTGGCCTGATCATGACTCTGTTGACAATGTAGCTGGCTGTGTTGACTGCTTCTGCCCAGAAATATCTTGGTAACTCATATTCACAAAGCATAGTTCTTGCCATATCCAAGAGAGTTCGGTTCTTCCGTTCGGCTATGCCATTTTGTTGTGGTGTCCTTGGTGCTGAGAAATTGTGCTGAATTCCTTGATCATCACAGAATCTAGCAAACTTTTCATTTTGGAACTCACCACCATGATCAGATCGAATGGATACTATACTGAACTTCTGATCTTTCTGGACTTTCTTGCTGAAGCTAACAAAATTATCAAAAGTATCATTTTTGTGTTCTAAGAATGATACCCATGTGAATCTTGAGTAGTCATCTACTATAACAAATCCGAAATTCTTTCCTCCAAGACTGGTAGTTCTCATTGGCCCAAATAGATCCATATGTAGGAGCTCTAAGGTTTTGAGGTGGTCACCACCGTCTTTGACTTGAAGGAACTCTTTGTGTGCTTTCCCTTAGCACAAGGTCTGCAGACACTTTCTAATTTACTATTGATTTTCGGTAGACCTTCCACAAGATTCCTCTTTCTGAGCTTGCTCAAGCCATCCAAGCTGCAGTGGCCTAGCCTTCTGTGCCACAGATCAGTTGATTTGTCTTTGCTGGCTGCCAGACACACATTTTGCTCTTTGAGTTCTTCAAGGTAGAGCACGTACAGATTCTTCTCTCTATTTGCTTCAAAGATGACTGCACCACCATCCTTTAGTATGCTGCATTTTGACTCTTGAAATTTGATTTGATGTCCTCTATCACACAGCTGACTGATACTTATGAGGTTGTGCTTTAAACCTTTGACTAACAGCACATCTTCTATGACTGTTTTTCCTTTGCTGTTTACTGAACCACTGCCAACTACAGTTCCTTTTCCATTATCTCCATAAGTGACTGTTCCTTCTTCATCTTGGAGATGGGAGAAAAGCTTCAGGTTTCCTGTCATGTGCCTTGAGCATCCACTATCCAAATACCATTTGGATGCTCGAGGATTAACCTGAAATAAAGACATCAAGATTTAGGTACCCAAGTTCTTTTGGGTCCTGATGGGTCAGTATCATTACTTTTACTTTTTATTATCCACTTCTTATGTCTTGTTGGACAGGTGGATTTTAAATGTCCTAGCTTGTTACAGTGACTACAACATGATGTTATTGTTACTCTTTCTATGTACTTAAAATTCGCTTTATATGCTACATCTTGTTCTGGAGTGAATTTAGGAGTTGGATATTTTTCAGGATAGATCATTTCTTCTTCATTAACTGGAGGTATGTATCCTAAACCTCGTTTGTTCTTACCAGATCGTCTAGCACCCTTTAGTAATAAGGAGTTCTTCCCATTTGTAAACTTTTCTAAGGTGCTTGCAAGTGTATTGTTTTCTTCATTTAATTCTTTTACCGTTTTTCTTAAATCATCTGAGCTTTCCTGTTTTTCTAATTTAATGATTTGATTGTTCTTGTCTTTTAAGTTTTCACATAATAGTTCATTTCTTCTCTTAAGCTCCATTATCTGTCTTTCTAGTTCTTCATTTTCAGATTTTAAATCTGAGTTGGTATTTTCGAGACAGGTGATATTTTTCTTGCTAGCTTAAGTAATTTGGACACTTCTTTATACTTATCGTAAAGTTCATTAAAGGCACTTTCCAATTATCGGAATCTGAATCATTACAGGAATCAAAAGAGGAATCAGAGTTACCTTATCCCCGTATTTACCATAAGAGCTAAGTTGGCTTCTTCTTCTTCACTGCTGGAGCTTGACTCACTGTCTGAGTCGCTGCTGTTTTCCCATGCAGCTGCCATGGCTTTCTTTTGTATCTTCTGAACTTCTTGGAGCTGTCCTTCTTTTTGTGATCATTTTTCTTTAGCATTGGACAGTCTGCCTTGATATGTCCAGGCTTCTTGCATTCATAGCAAAGTGGCTCATTTCTCTTCTGATCTTTTCCGTCTGATTTCTTGAGATCTTTGTTTTTCTTGAAGTACCTCCTACCAGACTGAAACTTCTTCTTCTTGGCCAAGATTCTCTGCAATCTTCTTGACAGCATGGCTTCTTCATCATCACTATTTTTGCTATCTTCACTGTTATCCAAGGATTCTTCAGATGAGTCCCCATTAGCTTTAAGCGCATTGGACTGCTTCTTTCTACTGGAGGATTCTCCTAATCTTTCCATATTTATTTCATGGGCCATGAGAGACCCGATGAGTTTTTCTACTGACATTCTCTTAAGGTCATTAGCTTCTTCGATAGCTGTGACCTTTGCCGTCCATGAAGATGGCAAGGATCTGAGAATCTTCCTTACCATATCTGCAATCTCATATGACTTTCCTAGACTGGCTAGACCATTAGTGATGTCAGTAAATCGACTAAACATTTGAGTAATAGACTCACCTGATTGCATTTGAAATCTTTCATACTGAGTGACAAGAATGTCGATTCTTGTCTCCTTTACTTTGTCTGTACCTTCATACGTAATCCTTAGCTTTTCCCACATTTCCATGGAGGATTTGCATGCTGAGACTCTGTTGAACTCCTTCTTGCTTAGAGCACAACATAGAATGCTCTTAGCTTTACAGTTCAAGGATTTTCTTTCTATCTTCATCTGTCCATTGTGCTTTCTCATTTGTGACGACCAGATCACCTTCTTCCACTATCGACCAGATTTGATAGTCGTGGCCTTGTAGAAAGTATTCCATCCTGGTCTTCCAATACGTATAATCTTCACCGTCGAACAAAGGAGGTCTGTTGACAGACTGACCTTCGAAGTGACCTTGGGCTGCCATGGATCTTTACTCTTCAGATCGTTGGATCTTGTTCTTTGTCGAAGAGACTCGCTCTGATACCACTTGTTGCCCGGTTGGCTAACCCAGAGGGGGGGTGAATGGGTCTTTAAATAAAATTTATCTGATAAAACCTGAACTCAAACAAACATAAAAAGTTCTTGGAAGGGATTAGTAATGGTTAGTAAAAGCAACAATCACACGATAAAGACAATCTCACAACACACAGATTTATCCTGGTTCGGATCTCCTCTCCTTAGGAGTCCTACGTCCAGTCCCTGAGCAACCCTCAGGATTTCACTAACTAGGGTACAGTCCCCCTATGGACAAAAACAACCATCCAGCTCAGCTGGTCTTCCTTCACTCCTGAAGGGAACACAACACCCTGGTACCACCAGGTCTTCCTTCACTTCCGAAGGGAAAAACACCACCCTGGACACCACCAGGTCTTCCTTCACACACGAAGGGAAGAACACAAGAAAATCTTGAAGGAAATGACTAGCCCCTAGATCAAGCTTTTACAAAACTCAATCTGAAGCTACAAGCACTGAGAGTCAAAGATCTACACAATGTGGACTCTCTCAGAACTAATCTAGCTCTTCCTTGATTTTTCTTCTCACAGCACGAGAAGCTAGGAGCCAAGATCGAAAGGAGAGAATTTCTGGCTCTAGTGATCTTCTGAAGACTTGAAAGTGGCAGAGTTCTAGACTCTCTTGAATGTCAATAATGCTTCCTTCATCAATAATGTCGTCTTCGGAACTTCGTCTTGTATTTATATCTCCAATTTGAATGAGGACGAAGAGATGACCGTTGTCTCACAGCAGCTTTGGTGTACGTTAGACTGAAGGATCTGTAGAAACTTCCTGTCGACAGTCTTTTGTTCTTTGGAGCACGCAAAGTGATGAGATCTTCTTAGTTGGCTTGTAGTTCTTTCTGTGTCAGATGTGTAGGATAGTATATCCTTAAGGTTCTGCAAGGTTGAGCTTTAATGGTAGACAGCTATACTATCTCCAGATGTCAATCAACGTTAGAGCAGATAGACACAATATGGTAGTGACAGTTTATCGTTCTAGAAGATGCATGCAGAGGATACACGAGAATGGAAGATATGTTCTGTATCCGTGCAGAGATACGTTCAGTCTTTATTAAATGCATGGCAGTCAAACAGACGTGATGCGACTTTGACTATTCAACGTAGCTTAAATCAAGAAAACATTAATTAATGGAAACATGACTTATGCAGTCGTTATGAAAGTCTGATAGAATCGTTATGATCAAGTTGCTGTAGACTCATAAGAAGTCGTTATGATAACTTATGAAATCGTTACCACAACCAAGTCGTTCTATAACAGATGATATAAGAAATCGTTATGAAACATGGCAAGTCGTTCTGATTCTGAACAAATCGATATGAAACACTTATCAGATCGTTATGAGATGCAAGTCGTTGTAGCTTTCTAAAGAAATCGTTACGATGTCTTACAGAATTGTTGTGACGAGCAAGTCGTTATAACTCTCTAAAGAAATCGTTACGATGACTTACAGAATCGTTATGACGAGCAAGTCGTTATAACTCTCTAAAGAAATCGTTACGATGACTTACAGAATCGTTATGACGAGCAAGTCGTTATAACTCTCTAAAGAAATCGTTACGATGACTTACAGAATCGTTATGACGAGCAAGTCGTTATAACTCTCTAAAGAAATCGTTACGATGACTTACAGAATCGTTATGACGAGCAAGTCGTTTAACTTGAAGGAGTCGTTACGATCTTACGGTCTTATATCTGAGCACTTGTTTGTCGTTACGATAACTTACAGAGTCGTTATAATGAGCAAGTCGTTATAACTCTGAAGGAGTCGTTACGATAACTTACAGAGTCGTTATAATGAGCAAGTCGTTATAACTTCTGAAGAGTCGTTACGATACTTACAGGTCGTTATAGAAGCAAGTCGTTATAACTTCTGATGAGTCGTACGATAACTTACGAGTCGTTATAATGAGTGAGGCAAGTCGTTATAACTTCTGAGGAGTCGTTACGATACTTACAAGTTGTTATAATATCGACTTGTTGAAGTGGTCACAGCGGTTGGAGTTTCTGTGGTTATCACTCGTTGGACCGGTGATCATCGTGGGGGGTGAACTTGAGAGGAAATCGTACCAGCTAATGAAGAATCGTTATGGCTCTTCGAGAAATGATGTATGTAAGTATTTACCACAAATGCTTGACTTTCTTTGTGCTTAACTTCAATAAAACAAGGTTAGAAACTTGTGACAGGTTTTGTTTATCACCAAAATAAGCATGTAATTAATTTAAAAGTATATGGGGATGACTGTTCATCATCTTTCACCTTGACCTTCTTCCCACGTCCAACACCCTTGGCCACGAGCTAGGGTTCGGCAGAGGGTTTATTGAATGTATTTATATAAATACAGTTCCTATTCCTACACTACTCAAATTCCTCTTAATTACGATATTTCCTACTCCACCTTCCATCTCTACTTTCCAATCTCTAATTGTGTTCATTATAGTACTAAATTCGTGCTATACTATATTGGGTAGGTTAGGATCCAAGTCCAACTCTAATTACCACTTTTATTGTTTTAATTAACCCCTTCCATTAGGAGATAATTAAACTCCGCAATTTTAGGTATTTTCCTTATTATTCTCCCCTGTAAATTCTATTTTGGACCGAATAAATTCTAGAGGGTCCATTAGCAAAGCCTTACTCTTTTCCATTTAATGGGTTTTATTTAATGCTCTTTTCATTTAAATATCCATTTAGCTAGGTTTTAATTCTTTATTTTAAAATTTTTTTTCTTAAAAATTCATGTTGCTACATATTATTTAGATTATCACTTTTTACCCATCTGTGAATATTTGATCGCACTCAGATGGCCATTTACTATGTGTTTGTATAATTTGCTGAAAATTTCGGCAGCATCTCCCCCACCTCTCCGATATACCAAAAATATTTATTGATTAAGATATTTTCTTAACAATTTTTTTTTTTGTTCTAGCCAAGTGGATAACCATTGACGCAATAACCACCCCACCGGGTATCGAACCCGGCCCCTTGCCCCCGAAATCCACCGTGGTGTCCATCCCGCCAAGGCAGGCGGACTCTTAACACTTACTAATAAGTGGTTAAGAAAATATTCTAAATCAATAAAAGTATATCAGAGAGGAGTGAGTTGACACACTCAAAATTTTCAACAAATAATATAAACACATAGTAAATGACCACCTAACTCCGATCAAACATTCACAGACTGTCCAAAATAGGACAATTCAAGACTTGAGTTAGATATACACCTTCTCATCATTGAAAATAAGACTCGTGCACATCAATCCCAAAGTCTTGAACGAGAAAGTTCTTGACACGGGCATAACACACTCTCGTGGGGTGTGTGCAGTGATAATTGCTATATATGTATTGATCAAATTTAAAAACCACCTAAATATGAAAGGAAAATGAAAACAAAATATTACATGTGAACAAGTGCAATATTAAAACAAATTCACTCATACATGTAAATGAATTACATTAAAGTAACAACTGCAATACTAATCAAGAAAAAAAAAATTGTAACAAAAAAATTTCTTGCAAGGCGTTGAACAAGTTCAAAGAAAAAAAAGGTGCACTGGCCCTGTGTTCTTGAATTTCACCTACTACACGGCAACCAATAGTTGACCAGGAAAAGATTTAGGGGAGTCAGGTTTGGAGAAATGGCGAGGGACTACCTACTTGCCCATGGGCCCGCTGCGAACCTTCACGAATGCCTATTCACACTCAGTGACTCCTCGAAGATGCATGTTCAGAGTTGCGAATGTGATAGGCATTCGTGAAGGTTCGCAGCGGCCCCATGGGCAAGTAGGTAGTCCCTCTCCATTTCTCCAAACTTGACTCCCCCAAATCTTTTCTATCAGCTATTGTTGTCATGTAAGTCGGTGAAATTCAGGAACACAGGGCCAGTGCACCCACTTTTTTTTCCTTTGAAGTTGTTCAACACCTTGCAAGAAATATTACATATAAACAAGTGCAATACTAAACAAATATATTAAAATAAGAAGTGTAATACTAATCATTAAACTAAAAGTAAAACAATTAAACGTAAACTAACTAATGTCTAGGAGGAAGAGTTTGTACTAAATTGTTTTTCCCTAAATTGGGTTGTATACCTCATTGGCGTTCATGTGTTCCTTAAAGAAAATCATCCATGCACTTTCATTCTTAGAATATCTGAACTATCATCACAATCCTTAATTTGTCCCATTATTTAATGCCATTCAAGCTCCTAGAATGAGTTATGACCATATATGTATAATGACAACATTTTATATGAGTGTTCTTGACCAATTTCTGATGTAAAAAATCCCTTGATTTTATCAATTCTTCGGTACCAAAGTTGGTCGGATGTTTTTAGAGTTTCTTGCCAGATTAAGTAGAATCGACATGCTTACCTTATTCATCTTATTTTTATGTGAAATATATACATTACAAACCCTAGATTTATTTGAAATACTTAAATATGTTTGTGACAATATGACATATGAGCAGATTGCATGACACTAGTTGGTTTTTTGTTCCTAAGATGGAGGTTAATATGGTTTTTTTGTTCCTAAGTTTTTCAATATATTTATGTAAAAATACATATTATGGAGGTTAATATGGTTATCAACATTTAATATTTCATTTCAAATATTATTTGATAGTTATTAGAGAAACAAGTGATTAAAATCTATTTAAGACTAAGAGAATCTAAAGGTCCATTTATTTTCAAGTTAAACCGAACCAAACCGAATTTAGGTTTGGTTTCAAGGGATTTTGATTGGTTTGGTTCGGATTGGATCCGAATTTGGTTTGATTTGGTTTCTTAAAAATTTATAAACCAAACCAAACCAAACCATGAACCCTCTATCTATACCATCCATTATCGCTATAGATCACCTGGTATGAATGTGCTGCCATCGATTATTCCCATGTCCATGATGTGGATGTGGTGTGACTAACTCAAACTAATCCAAGTTATGTTTACTGCAACGTCCCTCTTGTAATAACCAATTAAATAGTATGGATGGGGCCTATATATGATCAACCCAACATGGGCTGACCTAAGCCTTAGTAGCAAGCCTAGAGCACATAGGTCGGATTGAGCCAAAACCCATATGCTGGGGGTTGGATCCAACTCTGTGCTGAGAAGCTCGGTGGACAAGCCAAACCAAAGATGGTGACTCAAATGTAGGCAAAACACCAATTCGCGCGTGTGCAAATTTTTTATTTTATTTTTTAAGTTATCGTTGGATCTCCATCCTGCGGCAATAGTTGGGGTACGACGGCAATATATATATATATATTATATATATATATATATTATATATATAGAGAGAGAGAGAGAGAGAGAGAGAGAGAGAGAGAGAGAGAGACTTGAATGGGCATCAATTTCTTGACAAAATTTATCAAATATGGATCCAAAATTTGTGTCCTCTAATCAGTTATAACAAGTTTACTTCAAAGTTTAATTGGACAACTTTTAAGAACAAGAAAGAGATGGGAGGGGGAGGGGGTGGCAGGGTGGCGTTGGGGCGCAGAGGATGGGAGGGGGAGGGGGTCGCCGCAGGAGGGGAGGGGGCGGCACGGGTACGACGCCGGGGATGGGAGGGGGAGGGTGTGGGGGTGGGGGGGCCTTGCATAGGAAGGGGGGGGGGGAGGGGGCAGCAGGGGTGGGGCGTCGAGGATGGGAGGGAGAAGGGGTGGGGGTAGTCTGGAGGGGGGGAGGGGGTCGCGTCGGGGATGGGAGGGGGGAGGGGTTGGGGGTAGTCGGGAGGGGGGGGGGGTCACTGGCGCAGGGGATGGGAGGGGCCAGGGGGGGGAGGAGGTACTGTGTGATCGGTTGCAACGGCGGTGGCGCAGGTCGCTACGGTGGCGGATGGCGATGCTACAGGGCTCGACGGCGGCTCCCCAGGGCGGTGCAGGTCACGGCGGCCGACGGAGTCGTCGATTGCACAGGCGGGGAGAGAGAGAGAGAGAGAGAGAGAGAGAGAGAGAGAGAGAGAGAGAGAGAGAGAGAGAGAGTAGTACCCCCAAATTTCATTAATTTAAAAATATAGATAAATTGAAAATTTATCAATTAATAAATTCAAATTAGTAAAAGAGGTACGCATCATTATCGCATGCGTAGAAACCAATATAAATGACTAAAAATAATAGTCATGCTTTAAATAATATTATCTAATGGACCCATCCAGAAGTTTAGGCATAAAGAAGTTATTTAGACTAGTTTAAGAATTTATGCGACTTATTGACATAATTAAGGAATAAGTCGGAGAACTCATTATTATATGAGCTAAAGTGAATAAAAATCAAAATAAACATGTGGTAGACTTTAAATAATATGGGTTGATAGCCCATTATGATAATTGACCAATAGACAATCTTGACCCATGAATAAATTCTTTAATAAAAAGATAATTAAGAACCATTAAGTAAATGGGTTGTACAATTGAGCCATATTTAAGTATTGGGCCAAGAGCAAGAGCCCAATTAGTGGATAAAGGTTAGAAATATTAGGAGAAATAATATTAAATTAAATTGAAATAAGAAACCAATTGAATAAATATGTTAAATAGATTTAAATTAGAAATAAATGGTGAATAAGTAGTAGGGGTGTCAATGGGCCGGGCCTGGACCGGCCTTGCTAGGCCCAGCCCAGGCCCGGTTTTTTAAAAGCCAGCCCGAGCCCGGCCCAGGCCCGGGGTTAGGCCCGGTATGGGTGGCCCGGCCTGGCCCGGAAAAGCCGGCCGGCCGAAACGAAAGCCAGAAAAAATATTATTTTATTATATAAATATAATTTTAAATATCTACTATATATATTTATAAAAAATAATATATATTTTACTTATATCTATATTAACATTTAACTTGTAAAATATTATATTTTTGAGTAGATTTATGTAGAAAAAAATACATATAATTTTCTTTCTAAATATAAAATTCATACTTAATATAAATAATTTATATTTTTTGGGCCGGCGGGCCGACTGGGTCGGCCTTACAAAGCCCAGCCCGGCCCTATTTTTTTCCGGGCCGGACTGGGCCGGGCCAAAAAACTTTAACGGCTTATTTTTCGGCCCAAGCCCGGTTAAAACCGGGCGGGCTTGCGGGCCTCCGCGGCCGGCCGGTCCAATTGACACAACCTAAATAAGTAGAATTAAACTAAAAACCCATTAAGCTAAATTAGGAATGAGTTTTATTAATGGCCCAAGCCTAAAATAATGGGCCCAAATGAGAAGAGTCCATTTGGGATGAGATTAATAAGCTAAATTCGCACTTAAATTAATAATAAATGAAAAAAGGTTTAAGATAATCATTAAATAAACCATAGTTATCCTAACAAGGAGTCCTTAAACCCATCCTAACCCATTATCTATGAAATTAGATCTCTCCCCAAGCGAATTAAAGGATAAATGCTAGAATATGAGGAGATAAATGTGGAAATTCAGAGTTAATTATTGAATAAATTAAAAGGGTAAGATAAAGACTAAAATAGCTTATAATATCTATACAAGAGTCCTAGACCTACCCAAACCCTTTACCCACAAAATTAAACCTCTCCTCTACCCTATTAGGTGGATAAATGCAAGAAAATAAGGTGATAAATGTAGAAATTCGTAGCTAAGAGGAGAAGGAAGAGTTGGAAAGAGATTGGACTCTTAAACAACCTAATAGACCTCTAATTCGTGTCCACCAAGCGCCATTTCATTGCTGGAGCTCTGGAGCACGAGGAGAGGAGGCTTTGAACGTGGAGAGCAAGGAAGAAGGAGGCTTGGAGCAAGGAGGACTTAGAAAATTCGATACCCAAACCCTAGGAACTTTACAGCGTAAAAAGATAGGTAATCTCTCAAGCACAAATTGTGAAATTTTAACCCTAGGTAGCCCACATGATCCTCTTTGAAAGCCCCATGATTTCCCTATTTTTCGTGGCTCTATGAAGGAGTATTAAATGTATCAATCCTTGTCATCATCTTATACTCGAACCCTAAAGTTTACTTTCAATCCAAGCATGTACTCGATTTCATGCCCTGAAATATTCTCCTAAATACTACATGTTCTTAGCTTTCAAACGCCCCTATTTACCCTAATTTCTATCTTGTATTCATTGCCAATTAATCAATGTTTCTCGACCGTACATGTTTAGGTTACTGAAGATCAACCTATTCAAAGCATGCCTTACACGTATCTGTTTTCTAATTAAACATGCTCACTGTTAGATCTCCATGTCCTCTTTCGATTAAAATTTGTTTCGTGATTTTTGGATGACTGTATGATTTTATATCGATTTTTGAAGTACTCTGTAGCAAGCTTGGAAGGGAGGAACCTACCTGGAAAAGGGCAATCACTTTCTGGGTGTTCGGCCGCCTTCTGAAGTCACGATGGCCGACCCGTCGTGATCTCAGAGGGGGTCGCGACACGGGGGTCCGTCGCGTTCTGAACGCGACGGGTCGACCTGTTGCAACCTGGCCGGGTTTGACCCTAGTGGCCGGTTCAGCAGATCGCGACCTGAGCGCGATTGCCTTAACGCGACGCGTTCCTATGTCACGACCTTAACACGACAGTGAACCCTGTCGCAACAGCAATATACCGACCAGAACCCTGAATTTACCAATATAACCCTGCTATTTTGCCATATAAACCATGTTTACCCCTAATTAAGTTCTGTCATGAGTAATTTCGACTTATTAAATATTAATGGGTAATATTACATAGAATTCATTAATTTAAAAGTCATGTGCACAATCATACATGCTCTCTTGATTTCTTACACTTGCACACACTTAACGATCATGTTTATCATTAAACCCTATTAAATTACTCAATAACGTATCTGGTAATTATGTGAAATTAATTACTAAATTTCCCTATTTAATTATTTATACTTGTCTTCGATTTAATCGCGTGATTTGAATACTGTGATCACTTCCCTCGGCCTTCGAGCACTCGAGGCACGACAGACCCTAGTTTTCTATACACTCTCTTGGCATGGACCACCTCTCCATTGGGAAGACTCCTGACAGAACCAGGGACTCCTTTTCAAGACCTCTGTAAGTCTATTTGGCTTTGGCGCACGTCCTTAGTCGACGAGCTGGTTGTACCCTTAAAACTCGTTACACCCTTAGGGATTAGCATGATCCAACCGGCCTTAGTGTGTTCTCTCTAACCTTGTGATATCGTCGGACCGTCTAACCTGTGTTCATAGCACGGCTAGTGGGCGGTTGTGACTTCTACTAGACTACCGACACCCGACTTAGTGCTGTGCAACTGTTTCTATCGATGCTTAACGTTGTTTTACGATTATACCCCTATCTCGTCTACTATCTCGTTACTCTTATCTGTTCACTTTCACTCTATACTCTCATCTATTTCGTCTATTACTCTCATCTCTTCTTGGTACTCTATTTGGCCATACAATTGATTGTCTAAAATAACAAATAGTGATATATGCCAAAGCAATAGGGCCCGGTCTGGTCCTGGGGAGAGTGCCTGAAGAGTGCTATTTCCTCGCGAGGGTAATATGATTAGGGTGTGTACGGCATGCACTCAGCGCCATTTAATAACAATCACAATTTAATCAATGACAATCAATCAATCATTTTACTATGTCTCTGGGTTGACATGATGCTCTACCAAGGAAGTGCTATTGCACCTTTGTGCAGACGTTACTTATTCTTTCACCATATGGCCAATCCTTTATTATGCTAGTTTTGCAATTATTCTTTTTGAATGTGCTATCATTCTCTTGCTATCGTGTGCTATCACTCTCTCGACTATACTTGATAGTTCTCTCTAGTTGTCCTGCCCTATAAGACATTAATCACTTAAAGCATGCATGTTTACATGAGATATTAAGTCCTACTGAGCGTTATCGCTCACCCTGTGCTATTGTTGTATGTGTTTCAGGTAAGTCAGATGATGACCCTACGCACACCAACGGGAATGGACTGAACTGATGAGCGACGAGGAGTCATAGTGATGGAGTGTCCTTAGTACCGTAGAGTTTAGTTAGATATTTGCTTAATTATCCTTTCCATATGTAATGATGTTATTGAGCCCTATGTTTTGGCTCAGAATTAGTGGTTGTAATAGTTTAGGTGATTTATCAATAAAATAAGGAGTTTATTGCAATTATTGTTCATTAGATGCTCTGATATTTGCGACTGTATGCACAATTTACATTACCATCACTAGTAGAAAAACAACGATAGAAGGCAGTATTTTTCTGCCTTTTAAAGTGTAAAATCTGCCTTATGTTCTATTAGAAGGCGGAAAGAGGGCGGATTATGTTCTGCCTTCTTTTGGACCGTCTTCTATTCAAATAAAAGGCGGAAAATTTATTTTAGAAGGCAAAAATTTTATAAGGCAGAAATGATAATTATAGAAGGCAAATTTTTTACGCCTTATAAACTCGTAATAGAAGGCAGTTATAGCTCCTATTAGATGACGGAAGTTTGTGTTGTCTATTTCTTTAGAAGGCTATAATTTCTACCTTTTAAGATCTAATAGAAGGCAAATATTTTTGTCATCAATTCCTTTTAGATGGTAGAAGATTTTGCATTCTAAGCTGTCAAAATATATTACGATAAGGAAATATTTTTGCCTTCTATACTAACATCATATTCAAACTATTATATTTTAAAAGGATTCTTGTTCACTATATAACCTGTAAAAAATTTAATGGCAAATCCACTTAAAGACTTTTCTCAAAAATAAAATTTAATGACAAATAATTTTTTTTGTTAAATATACAATGAAAACATTTTTTGACAATAGAAGATTACAAATATATGATATCAAATGACAAAAAGATACAAAGTCATAAGTGAAAGTTTAACATCCATATTGTTATGATAATATACACTCAAAGTGCATTTGAGTACACAACTCTATTTAGAAATGTAAAATGAAAAAGACTGTCCACAACTATCCAAATGTGAGAACCATATGATCTTCATAACTTTGTAAGCATCCATCATCATCTTCTCTTGAAAGTACCGAAAAAAAGATTAACTAAATTTTTTTAATAAATTAAGAAAGTACAAAACTTACTAGGAAATAGAATTATTTCATAAAAAATATAAAATACTTACACTAGCATAAGAGTTCATGTAATTATACCAACATATCTATCTTTATTTAGCATTCCCTTCGAGTAGCTGCAATAAAATTTCATTATGACAAAATGATAAAATGAATATTGAAGATAATTAGAGGTAAGTTTTGTAAACAAAGAAATTTAGAACTTACAAGATTTTTAATCCATGGAATAGATTTTCCTTCACATTGTCTCAATGTTTTGCGCAAGTTTGATGGCAACCTCATATTAGGATGTAAGACTTTAATCACATAAACTTCATAATATTCATCACCCAAAGGTTGTCCATCCACTTCTTTTCATGGATCATTGCTAATTATTTTTCCTTCCGCCACACGATCAAAAGTAAATCCAAGTAGATAGCACGTGTTCTTTTCCTAAAAGATATAAAGAATTAAGTAATCAAACACACATTTATTTGAGCATAGATTCTAAAAAGTATATACAACACACCGATTCTTCTTGAACAACATTATTGATGTCATTTGGTTGACTAGGCTGCAAATATAAGAAGATCATCATTTACTCATGTTGATACCTACTCTAGATAATCAATATACAATATCAGGTTAAGTCATATTTCATAATTTTAAAAAATACTTACCGGTAAAGGAACCACATAACTGCCAGCTGAAGACTCAGTTGTTGCAGAATGATTGACATAATTTTCTCTATTAGATCTTCCATTTAAGACACCATTGTTTCCAGCAACAACCTAAAGCTCTAAAGATAATTTTTTTGTAATTTAATATAACATCAAAATGCAAACAGAATAAATCTATGAAAAAATTGTAAAATATATATACAAAAATACATACATGTTCATTTCTTCTATTCATCACAATTTGTAACTGTTCCTGTAAAGTTGCATACTTTGTTTCCATCTCAACCATTTTACTTTTCATAGAAACAAATTCTTCTCTCATCTCATGTGTATTTGGACAGTCATGTGCTAGCTTACTACATTTTTCTTTGAGCCATAAACATCTGTAGATGTGACAAACGAACCATAACATCTAGGTTTAGCTGCATGCTCTTTTCCTAACACTTGATTTATGATTTCATTCTCATTTGCAATGACAATATTCTCAGAATCATTTGTTGAATGACTTGCTACTATTTTGTCTATCTCAACCTAACAACAAAATATAACACAAACATTAGTCAAATATGTAAGTTTAAAAATCTGAAATCAACTTGCAAGAATATGAACATATATACAAATTTTTCAGCTGCAAGGTCAGTGGATGGCTCTCCAGTCTTCTTTGTGTACATCATTTTAAATGTCTGGATCAATGACATTTTTTGTCCCATTTTCTCCTCCTTCAGTCATAAAAAAATATCAAATTAGTATAACTATACATATATATAATGATATTATTACATAAAGTAGACAATATATAAATAATTATAAGGACTAAGTTAAGATTTACATAGTCATGTTGTCGGATGGCAATGCTCTTTGGTCCAGTCGTAGAAATCATATGTTGTTTTGCACGATTTCTCTTATTGATCTTTGATATTTTCCTTATACATTATCAAAAACATATTAGTTATGGTAAAACAACTCCAAACATTTCATAAGACATTTATTTCAAAATTCTTTTACTTTTGTAGTATCATCTTTCCAATGTTGGACTAAATTCTTCCATTGTTCCTCAACTATAAATTGTTGTGGGCATGGGTTATCTCCATCAGGATTGAAATAAACTTTCTTCAATCTTTCCTTGTAATCTTTCCACTTTTTAGAGAGTGATGCAACCACATAATTCTCAGGACGATCCTCAAATTCAAACTTTGTCTGCAAAATAAATAATGAATGTTAGTTATCGAGAGAGAAATTATTATGAAAAACAATAATATAAGTTAGATTGTTACTTACCCACACTAATTCTAAACATTCATTGATATTTTGTTCTTGCATGTATCTCCAATCAAATACATCAATAGGCAACAAATCACCATTGCGAGCCATACTACCTAAAAAATGTGCAAATTCAATAGCATTACAACCAATTGGTCTATTTAACTCATCAAACTGAACTATAAGTCGTTGTCCAGATGGCATATTATATATATTCCTATTCATTGTTGGACCACGAGTTCTTTTCCTTGAAGATGATGTGTCTGCTTGTGTTGGGGGAAGTAGATTTTCATCATTCGCAGATAAGAGATTCTGTGATGCATTTTCAACATGTGGTTGTAAATTTTGCAATGTAGGATGAGAGTCAGTCATGAAATTTATTTGACTTTCTTTTTCACAAATAGCAATCTCTTTAGCTTTTTTGCGTGTGACTCTATGTTTATCCATCTCTTCAAAAATCTGCACATAGAGATTAAGAAAGATCAAACACACCAATCATGTTCTATTACAAGAGTAAACTGAGAATCAAAACCTTTATACAGAAATTAAAAAGATAGACATACCAATCAAGTTGTATTGCATCTACATCTTTCCTTGAAATATCTATTTCCCCAATTTCATCCAAAATACTTTCTATAAGATTCTCCTTGTGCGTAGTGCTTTGAAGTAAAGTTTCAACAATGTCATCACTTTATTTATCTCCCATTGCATATGTATCTCGAGGCTTCGTCATCACAACTACATGCCAAGGCTTTTCACGCGGATTACTTATTTAAAAAACTTGTTGTGCTTGAGAAGCAAATACAAACGGCTCTTCAGTACGTAAGAGACAATTAGGATTAACAAGAGTAAATCCATATTTATCCACCTTCAACCCATCTTTATGAAAAATATTTATCCAATCACATTTGAACAAAATAATACCAAATTGTCCATAATAATCCAAACGTATCATCTCTTTGACAATTCCATAATATGACACCATTCCTTGATCCGAAGTTTGTGCTGCTACAAGAATTATAATATCTTCATCGTGATAAATTTTAAAAATTCAACACTATGAAAAAAAAGGGAAAATTACTCATACCTCTCAACAAAGTACATCCATCGATACTGAACTGGACCACCTAACTTGGCCTCTTTTGCTAAGTGAACTACTAGATGAACCATCACATCAAAGAAAGATGGTGGAAAAATTTTCTCCATGTTACAAAGCACTTCTGCTATGTCTGAATACATTTTAGATAATGAATCAACATCAAGTTCTTTTGAATAGAGATTCCTAAAATTTGAAGACAAACCAGTCAAAGTCGAAATGACATGTGCTGGCAACACTTTCCGAAGAGCAATTGGAAGTAGTTGTTGCAACAAGATATGACAGTCATGTCTTTTCAATCCAATTGTTTTCCTCCCATCAACTTGCACACATTGTGAGATATTAGAAGCATATCCTCAAGGAACCTTTACTTCTTTTAACACCCGACGAAAGTCAATTTGCTCTTCCTTTGACATTGTTAAACAAGCAGCAGGTAAACACAATTTATTGGTTACACTGTTGACATATGGATGCAGTGATGGTCTTATCTTCATTTCTTGTAAATCAAGATGAGCATTATAAGTGTCCTTTGATCTGCCATCAACATCTAAAAAAGTATATATCAATCTCTCACATACATTCTTTTCAATGTGCATCACATCCAAGTTATGTCGTAAGGCTATGGTTTTCCAATATGGCAATTGAAAGAAGATACTCTCCTTCCTCCATCCTGTCTTATATGATTGTTGACCTTTGTATTTTCTTTTTTGTCCAATTGTTTGCTTAAACAAACTCAATTGTTCCATCACATCAATAGCAGATTTTCTTGTAGGTCTATCTCTTAATTCAATTTTTCCATCAAATGCAGAACTTTGAGTGCGAAATTTATGATTCGATTTAAGAAATCCCGTTGATGAATATAGAAATGTTTACCAGAATGCTTCAACCATTGCCCCTTTGTCTCATCATTACACACAGGACAAGCTTTCTCACCGTTAGTGCTCCATCCAGATAAATATGCGTATCCAGGAAAGTCATTAATGGTCCACAATATAACTGCTCGCATCTTAAATGATTCTTTTCTTACAGCATCATAAGTCTCTACACCTCCATGCCATAGTAATTTCAATTCATGAATCAGAGGTTGAAGATATACATCATTCATTCTTGGTGACTTCTCACCAGGTATGATAGAAGATAATATCAAGTTAGATTCTTTCATGCACATCCATGGTGGCAAGTTATAAGGTATTAGAACAACAGGCCATATACTGTAAGTACTTGATAGTGATCTAAATGGATTAAACCCATCACTTGCCAAACCAAGTCTGACATTACGAATCTCTGATGAAAATGATGCATGTTCACGATCAAAATCTTGCCAAACTACAGAGTCAGCTAGATGCCTTAATTTTCCATCATTTTTTGTGCGACCATCTGCATGCCATGTCATAAATGAGGCTATTTTTGAAGACATATATAACCTTTGTAATCATGGTATTAAAGGAAAATAGCACAATGTCTTCTTTGGTATTTTTTTTCCCTTTGTTCATATCCCATCTATCTGAACCACATTCTACACAATTATGTAAACCATCTATTTTTGTTCCTTTGCCAAAACAACATACAATTATTTTCACATGCATCTATTTTTTCATAATCAAGTCAAAGATCTTTTATCATCTTTCTTGTTTGATAGAAAGTCTCAGGTAATTCATTTTGCTCTAGAAATGCATCTCTTAATAACTCAAGTAGTGCACTGACAAATGTATCAGACCACCCATAAAGAGATTTTATATTAAACAACTTAACAAGAAATGAGAGTTTGCTATATTTCTTACATCCTCGGTACAGCTCCTTTTCAACATTTTCTAGCAACTAATAAAATTTTTCAGCATCAGCACCAATTTTATTCTTGATCTGATTTTGTTGTTCTATCTATTCCTCATGCATCAATGGAACTCCAAATGCATCATGAATTATCTCATGCATATCATCACCAACTATATCATTACTTGATGATGCAATATCATTATGCTGCATTACTCTTTTTCTCCATGAAATGTCCAAATAGTGTATGACTACATCATACCTTTGAATAGTAAATGTTCTGCAACTTTCTTTGTTGATAACTAGGTAAGATTGCAACAATCACTACAAGGACATCTAATAACATTCTTTGATCCTGCATTCGCTATGGCAACCTTCAAGAATTCAGCCACCCCACTTAAGTATTCTGGACTATTACGAGACTTAGCAATCCAACTTCTATCCATTTTAAGCTTTACACCTGAATATATAAAATTGTAAACTATTACTCATGTATGAAAATTATATAACTAATTTTGTCAAGTTTAATAATAAAATGAGCCACCACCAAGGCTCGCTGGTTCACATATATCAAATTTAATTATAAAGTGAGCCACCATCCAGGCTCGCTGGAACACATATATCAAATTTAATTATAAAGTGAGCCACCACCCAGGCTCGCTGGATCACATATATCAAATTTAATTATAAAGTCAGCCACCACCCAGACTCGCTGGATCACATATATCAAATTTAACAATAAAGTGAGCCACCACCCAGGCTCGCTGGAACACATATATCAAATTTCATTATAAAGTGAGCCACCACCCAGGCCCGTTGGATCACATATATCAAATTTAATAATAAAGTGAGCCACCACCCAGGCTCGTTGGATCACATATATCAAATTTCATTATAAAGTGAGCCACCACCCAGGCCCGCTGGATCACATACCTTTGCAAGATTATAATAATCTCAACTTTGCATTCAATTAGAAGATAACCACATTGCTACAATATTGCCAATAACCTGAAAATAATGAATCACAATTTTAATTGATATTAATAAAAGTTTCTGATGACAAGCCTAGATTTCACAATCATTTATGAAAATTAAACATGGATTCTACAACTAACAAACATATATCAAGACAAGAGAATATCATAAACCTAATAATATTATTTTCTCAAACATTTACAAATGCTTCTAAGTAGTGTTAAATGTCTCTTTTAAATAGTGAAATTTTGTGTTATAATAATACTGCCAGCTGAAGACTTAGTTGTTGCAGAATGATTGACATAATTTTCTCTATTAGATCTTCCATTTAAGACACCATTGTTTCCAGCAACAACCTAAAGCTCCAAAGATAATGTTTTTGTAATTTAATGTAACATCAAAATGCAAACAGAATAAATCTATGAAAAAATTGTAAAATATATATACAAAATATATACATGTTCATTTCTTCCATTGATCACAATTTGTAAATGTTCCTGTAAAGTTGCACACTTTGTTTCCATCTCAACCATTTTACTTTTCATAGAAACAAATTCTTCTCTCAACTCATGTGTATTTGGACAGTCATGTGCTAGCTTACCACATTTTTTCTTTGAGCCATAAACATCTGTGGATGTGACAAACGAACCATAACATCTAGGTTTACCTGCATGCTCTTTTCCTAACACTTGATTTATGATTTCATTCTCATTTGCAATGACAATATTCTCAGAATCATTTGTTGAATGACTTGCTACTTTTTTGTCTATCTCAGCCTAACAACAAAATATAACACAAACATTAGTCAAATATGTAAGTTTAAAAATCTGAAATCAACTTGCAAGAATATGAACATATATACAAATTTTTCAGCTGCAAGGTCAGTGGATGGCTCTCCAGTCTTCTTTGTGTACATCATTTTAAATGTCTAGATCAATGACATTTTTTGTCCCATTTTCTCCTCCTTCAGTCATAAAAAAATATCAAATTAGTATAACTATACATATATATAAAGATATTATAACATAAAGTGGACAATATATAAATGATTATAAGGACTAAGTTAAGATTTACATAGTCATGTTGTCGGATGGCAATGCTCTTTGGTCCAGTCGTAGAAATCATCTGTTGTTTTGCACGATTTCTCTTATTGATCTTTGATATTTTCTTTATACATTATCAAAAACATATTAGTTATGGTAAAACAACTCCAAACATTTCATAACACATTTAATTCAAAATTCTTTTTACCTTTGTAGTATCATCTTTCTAATGTTGGACTAAATTTTTCCATTGTTCCTCAACTATAAATTGTTGTGGGCATGGGTTATCTCCATCAGGATTGAAATAAACTTTCTTCAATCTTTCCTTGTAATCTTTCCACTTTTTAGAGAGTGATGCAACCACATAATTCTCATGACGATCCTCAAATTCAAACTTTGTCTGCAAAATAATAATAAATGTTAGTTATCGAGAGAGAAATTATTATGAAAAACAATAATATAAGTTAGATTGTTACTTACCCTGACTAATTCTAAACATTCATTGATATTTTGTTCTTGCATGTATCTCCAATCAAATACATCAATAGGCAACAAATCACCATTGCGAGCCATACTACCTAAAAAATGTGCAAATTCAATAGCATTACAACCAATTGGTCTATTTAACTCATCAAACTGAACTATAAGTCGTTGTCCAGATGGCATATTATATATATTCCTATTCATTGTTGGACCACAAGTTCTTTTCCTTGAAGATGATGTGTCTGCTTGTGTTGGGGGAAGTAGATTTTCATCATTCGCAGATAAGAGATTCTGTGATGCATTTTCAACATGGGGTTGTAAATTTTGCAATGTAGGATGAGAGTCAGTCATGAAATTTATTTGACTTTCTTGTTCACAAATAGCAATCTCTTTAGCTTTTTTGCGTGTGACTCTATGTTTGTCCATCTCTTCAAAAATCTGCACATAGAGATTAAGAAAGATCAAACATACCAACCATGTTCTATTACAAGAGTAAACAGAGAATCAAAACCTTTATACAGAAATTAAAAAGATAGACATACCAATCAAGTTCTATTGCATCTACATCTTTCCTTGAAATATCTATTTCTCCAATTTCAGCCAAAATATTTTCTATAAGATTCTCCTTGTGTGTAGTGCTTTGAAGTAAAGTTTCAACAATGTCATCACTTTATTTATCTCCCATTGCATATGTATCTTGAGGCTTCGTCATCATAACTACATGACAAGGCTTTTCACGCGGATTACTTATATAAAAAACTTGTTGTGCTTGAGAAGCAAATACAAACGGCTCTTCAGTACGTAAGAGACAATTAGGATTAACAAGAGTAAATCCATATTTATCCACCTTCAACCCATCTTTATGAAAAACATTTATCCAATCACATTTGAACAAAATAATACCAAATTGTCCATAATAATCCAAACGTATCATATCTTTGACATTTCCATAATATGACACCATTCCTTGATCCGGAGTTTGTGCTGCTACAAGAATTATAATATCTTCATCGTGATAAATTTTAAAAATTCAACACTATGAAAAAAAAGGGAAAATTTCTCATACCTCTCAACAAAGTACATCCATCGATACTGTACTGGACCACCTAACTTGGCCTCTTCTGCTAAGTGAACTACTAGATGCACCATCACATCAAAGAAAGATGGTGGAAAAATTTTCTCCATGTTACAAAGCACTTCTGCTATGTCTGAATCCATTTTAGATAATGAATCAACATCAAGTTCTTTTGAACAGAGATTCCTAAAATAGGAAGACAAACCAGTAAAAGTCGAAATGACAGGTGCTAGCAACACTTTCCGAAGAGCAATTGGAAGTAGTTGTTGCAACAAGATATGACAGTCATGGCTTTTCAATCCAATTATTTTCCTCCCATCAACTTGCACACATTGTGAGATATTAGAAGCATATCCTCTAGGAACCTTTACTTCTTTTAACACCCGAAGAAAGTCAATTTGCTCTTCCTTTGACATTGTAAAACAAGCAGCCAGTAAACACAATTTATTGGTTGCACTGTTGACATATGGATGCAGTGATGGTCTTATCTTCATTTCTTGTAAATCAAGATGAGCATTATAAGTGTCCTTTGATCTGACATCAACATCTAAAAAAGTATATATCAAACTCTCACATACATTCTTTTCAATGTGCATCACATCCAAGTTATGTCGTAAGGCTATGGTTTTCCAATATGGCAATTGAAAGAAGATACTCTCCTTCCTCCATCTTGTCTTATATGATTGTTGACCTTTGGATTTTCTTTTTTGTCCAATTGTTTGATTAATTAAATTCAATTGATCCATCACATCAATAGTAGATTTTCTTATAGGTCTATCTCTTAATTCAATTTTTCCATCAAATGCAGAACTTTGAGTGCAAAATTTATGATTTGATTTAAGAAATCGCCGTTGATGAATATAGCAATGTTTACCAGAATGCTTGAACCATTGCCCCTCTGTCTCATCATTACACACAGGACAAGCTTTCTCACCGTTAGTGCTCCATCTAGATAAATATGCATATCCAGGAAAGTCATTAATGGTCCACAATATAACTGCTTACATATTAAATGATTCTTTTCTTACAGCATCATAAGTCTCTACACCTCCACGCCATAGTAATTTCAATTCATGAATCAGAGGTTGAAGATATACATCAATTTTCATTCATGGTGACTTCTCACCAGGTATGATAGAAGATAATATCAAGTTAGATTCTTTCATGCACATCCATGGTGGCAAGTTATAAGGTACTAGAACAACAGGCCATATACTATAAGTACTTGATAGTGATCTAAATGGATTAAACCCATCACTTGCCAAACCAAGTCTGACATTACGAATCTCTGATGAAAATGATGCATGTTCACGATCAAAATCTTGCCAAACTACAGAGTCAGCTAGATGCCTTAATTTTCCATCATTTTTTGTGCGACCATCTGCATGCCATGTCATAAACGAGGCTATTTTGAAGACATATATAACCTTTGTAATCTTGGTATTAAAGGAAAATAGTACAATGTCTTCTTTGGTATTTTTTTTCCCTTTGTTCATATCCCATCTATCTGAACCACATTCTGCACAATTATGTAAACCATCTTTTTTTGTTCCTTGCCAAAACAACATATAATTATTTTCATATGCATCTATTTTTTCATAATCAAGTCAAAGATCTTTTATCATCTGTCTTGTTTGATAGAAAGTCTCAAGTAACTCATTTGGCTCTAGAAATGCATCTCTTAATAATTCAAGTAGTGCACTGACAAATGCATCAGACCACCCATAAAGAGATTTTATATTAAACAACATAACAAGAAATGAGAGTTTGCTATATTTCTTACATCCTGGGTACAACTCCTTTTCAACATTTTCTAGCAACTAATAAAATTTTTAGCATCAGCACCAATTTTATTCCTAATCTGATTTTGTTGTTCTATTTGTTCCTCATGCATCAATGGAACTCCAAATGCATCATGAATTATCTCATGCATATCATCACCAACTATATCATTACTTGATGATGCAATATCATTATGCTGCATTACTCTTTTTTCTCCATGAAATGTCCAAACAGTGTATGACAACATCATACCTTTGAATAGTAAATGTTTTGCAACATTCTTTGTTGATAACAAGGTAAGATTACAACAATCACTACATGGACTTCTAATAACATTCTTTGATCCTGCATTTGCTATGGCAACCTTCAAGAATTCAGCCACCCCACTTAAGTATTCTCGACTGTTACGAGACTTACCAATCCAACTTCTATCCATTTTAAGCTTTACACCTGAATATATAAAATTGTAAACTATTACTCGTGTATGAAAATTATATAACTAATTTTTTCAAGTTTAATAATAAAATGAGCCACCACCCAGGCTCGCTGGATCACATATATCAAATTTAATTATAAAGTGAGCCACCACCCAGGCTCGCTGGAACACATATATCAAATTTAATTATAAAGTGAGCCACCACCCAGGCTCGCTGGATCACATATATCAAATTTAATTATAAAGTCAGCCACCACCCAGACTCGCTGGATCACATATATCAAATTTAATAATAAAGTGAGCCACCACCCAGGCTCGCTGGATCACATATATCAAATTTCATTATAATGTGAGCCACCACCCAGGCCCGCTGGATCACATACCTTTGCAAGATTATAATAATCTCAACTTTGACTTTCAGTTAGAAGATAACCACAATGTTACAATATTGCCAATAACCTAAAAATAATGAATCACAATTTTAATTGATATTAATAAAAGTTTGTGATGACAAGCCTAGATTTCACAATCATTTATGATAAATTAAACATGGATTCTACAACTAACAAACATATATCAAGACAAGAGAATATCATAAACCTAATAATATTATTTTCTCAAAATATTTACAAATACTTCTAAGTAGTGTTAAATGTCTCTTTTAAATAGTGAAATTTTGTGTTATCATAATAATTTTATTTATACAAGTGATGGATCTATAGATCTCATTATTTAAAAAAGATTCTTTCCACAAATCAAATTATACATGTTAGTGTAAAATATCACAAATTTACTAAATTTATTTTATTTTACCAATTCTATTATTTTTATATATCGGATGTGAAAGGGGGTGGGGGTTGGAGGAGAGGAGTTTAAGAGAGAGAGACAGAAAAAGGAACTAAGTAATTAATGCTGCAGGGCTGGGGGGGGGGGGGGGGGGGGGGAGGGGGAGGGAGGACGCATGTGAACAGGGGGGGGGCGGGAGACGCATGTGAATAGGGAGGGGGGGGGGGAGTTTAACAGGAAAAACAAAAACAAAACCTACGCATGTGAACGGGGAGGCGGGGGGGAGTTTAACGGGAAAAACAAAAACAAAAACCTACGCAACCTACTGCGAATGGGATGGGGGGAGTTTAAGAAAAACAAAAACAAAAACCTACCCAACCTACTGCTTCGGTGGGATGGGGGAGTTTAAGAAAAAGACATACGCGCGCGTAGCCAGGTTGCTTCGCGGGACGGGGGAGCCGGGAGGACAGGTGAACGGGGGGGGCGAGGGGGAGGAGTTTAAGAAAAACCAAAAAAATATATATACACCTGCGTACTGCTGCTTTGGTGGAGGGACCAAGCGCAGGAGGGCCTGCTGCGCGCGGCTTTGCTGTGCTTGTAGAGCCGACGCCGGTTGCTGCTCCTTCGTTCCATGGAAAAAGGGTAAAACAAAGGCTCGCGGGCCAGGGTGGGAAAAGGAGAAAAAGTTCATCTAAACTATTTTTTTTTTTGTTAATTTGTTTGATATTAGATGTTATTTCTAACTTAGTAAATAAAAGGCACAATATTATTACTGTCTTCTATTTATTAGATTTTATAAGGCCTAATTTATATTGTGCCTTTAATAGAGAAGATTTAATATGAAGAGAAGATAGAACTTTATTTTGCCTTCTAAAATTTAAAATAAAAGTCACAATTAATTTCTGTCTTTTATTTTCTGCCTTTTATAGGTAAGTTTTTAGTAGTGCATACATGTTGTTTATGCCTCCCTGATTTATTCCGCTACTAAATTGGCTGGGCATGACAGAGAGAGACAGTGGGTTTCGCGGGTTGTGGCGAGGGAGGAAAATGAGAATTTCCGATAGATATGCCAACAGAAATATTTCATCAGAATATTTATCGATGGAAATAGTTTTGTAAGAATGGCCATCGGAATGTCCGCAATAAGCAACATTACCGACGGACATTTCTGATGGATTGATAGCCGTCGGAATTTTAGATGGATATTCCGACCAAAAGTTATCTGTTGGCATATCCGTTGGTATTACCGACGGAATATTTCCGTCGAAAATATCCGTCGGTAATGCCGTTAATTCTTGTAGTGGCTCCATCACCGTCTTGGAGTACGATGCCAGGTTTGTCGAGCTTTCCAAGTATGCTCCTCATATTATTGCAGATGAGCGCAGGAAGACCAAGAAGTTTGTGATGTGGCTCAAACCATCACTCAGGTCGAGGCTGGTTGCTATTGACCACCGTACTTTGGACGAGGCTCTCAGTGTAGCATGCAGGCAGGAGAGTGAGATAGACCAGTATATTAAGAAGAAGAGGGCAGCTCAATAGAGTTCAGTGCCACCTTTCCAGAGGCAAGATAGGAAGAAGGCAGTGGTGTACCAGTTGCCACAGCGTCCACTAGTAGCTCCGCGTCAGTAGGCAGTTGCACCCCAAACTCCCAGTTTTAGGCTCAATGACAAGAAGATGTGTCCTCATTGCAGTAGGACACATGGTGGATCCGAGTGTTGGAAGCTAGCAGAGAAGTGTCTGATGTGTGGCAGTACCGAGCACCAGATTTGAGACTGCCCCAAACTTTAGTAGTTCGCTTAGAGAGGAGCACCAGCCTCAGCAGCGGCAGTAGTGGCACCAGTGACAAGGAGACTAGGAAGGCCTCGGGCCCAAGCCCGAGTGTTTGCACTAGCTCGAGAGGATGCAGAGCAGGCCGAGAACGTCATGGAAGGTAGAGTTTCAGTCATGGATGTGAAGGCTCGAGTATTGTTTGATATGGGTGCTACACACTCGTTTATTTCCGAGCGGTTTGCCAAGCAGTTAGCAGCAGAATCAGGAGTTGAAGCAGAGGAGTTAGAGGTTCTCTTCTCTACGCACACACCAGCGGCTACGGTAGCGACCAGGAAGTGCATTGCATCCTTACCTGTGTGCATCGAAGACCGAGGCTTGTTCGGGTGCTTGTACTTGCTCAAGATGAAGGACTATGATGCCATACTTGGTCTAGATTGGCTTGAGGAGCACTATGCCTTGGTGGATTGTAGGGGGAAGAAGATTACTTTCCGTATTCCTGGAGAGGACGAGTTCTCACATCCATTGTCAAGGAATTTAGCGGGAAGGTTTGTGATCTCCGTCATGAAGGCTATGAGGATGGTGAACAAGGGTTGTGACGCTTTTCTCGCCAGCGTGGTCTTAGTTCCTAAGGCTGGTCAGTCACCTACCCTTGAGGAGATTGAGGTTGTGCAGGAGTTTCCAGACATGTTCCCTGATGATTTATCTGGATTGCTGCTAGTATGGAAGATAGAGTTCACTATATAGTTGCTTCCACGCACTTCATCTATATTTAAGGCTCCTTATCGGATGGCACCTGCGGAGGTAGCCGAGCTGAGGAAACAGTTGCAAGATTTGCTTGATAAGGGGTTCATTCGCCCTAGTGTGTCACCATGGGGCACACCTGTGCTGTTTGTGAAGAAGAAAGATGGTTCCCTCAAGTTGTCTTGGTTTTCTTGGTTTATCAGGCTATTACAGGCGATTCATTGAAGGCTTTGCCTCTATTACTACACCTTTGACTAAGGTAACCAGGAAAGGAGTTAAGTATGAATGGTCTGAGGATTGTGAGAGCAGTTTCCAGTTGCTGAAGATGAGGCTTACATCTGCACCCGTGTTGATCTTGCCTAGTGGTGCAGAGGGTTTTGCTATCTATTCTAATGTTTCTCAGATAGGCCTTGGTTGTGTGTTTATGCAACATGGTAAGGTAGTTTCCT
The DNA here is from genome assembly GCA_014218235.1 of Colocasia esculenta. Taxonomy (NCBI): domain Eukaryota; kingdom Viridiplantae; phylum Streptophyta; class Magnoliopsida; order Alismatales; family Araceae; genus Colocasia; species Colocasia esculenta. Next base: position 117,751,960 of record CM024761.1, read on the forward strand.
ATGCTTCTCGTTAGTTAAAGGAGCATGTGCGTAACTATCCAACCCATGATTTAGAGTTAGTAGTTGTGGTTCATGCACTGAAGATTTGGGAACACTATCTTTATGGTGTCAAGTTCGAGGTGTTCACCGACCACAAGAGTTTGAGGTACCTTTACTCTCAGAAGGAGTTGAACCTGCGGTAGAAAAGGTTGATAGAGTTCCATAAGGACTACGACATCGAGCTTCAGTACCATCCAGGGAAGGCGAATGTCGTGGCAGATGCGCTTAGCAGGAAGAGGTCCTTACTTCAGCAGGATTGAAAGATGCTTGAGGATGTGGCTTGCCCTATGACCGAGTTACAGCCACAGTTGTGTCAGGCATTCATGGCAAAGTTATCTATCAGATCTACGGTGTTGGACGAGGTGATCGAGCAGCAGGGAGCTGATCCTTGGCTTTAAGAGATGGTGGGCAAGGTAGGCATTGCTCGAGATGAGGATGGTGTCATTAGATTTCAGCACCGAGTGTTTGTCCCTGATGTTGTAGATGTTAGTGAGGGAGTTCTTGCAGAAGCTCACAGGTCGCAGTTCTCCATTCATCCAGGTAGCACTAAGATGTACCCGGATTTGAAGAAATCCTTATGGTGTTCAGGCATGAAGAAGGATGTGACAGATTTTGTGTTCAAGTGTTTGGTGTGTCAACAGGTAAAGGCCGAGCGTCAGAGACCATCGGGCTTTATGCAGAAGATGGAGATACCTGTATGGAAGTGGGAGGCAATCACCATGGATTTTGTGATGGATTTGCCCAGGTCAGCCAAGGGCAGTGACTCGATTTGGGTGGTTGTAGACCGTTTCTCCTAGACTGCGCATTTCTTGCTTATAAGGAAGAAACTGTAACATTCTGATCGTTCGGATCGTTCTTGTGTGGACGTGGAGGCCAGTGTATGGCCAATGACATGTGTGTAGCAGGTGATCCCGCAGGTTTTGAGGTTTTGCTCAAAGTGTTCTCTGTTTCTCGGTTTCTAACGCGATCGTTTGAGGGTCGCGATTGGATCGCGACAGTGAGGAGCGTCGCGTTCTGATCGCGACAGACCGTGGCGTCGCGTTCATGTCACCGCCGGTTTAAGTGAACGTGTGCATGTCTGCCACGTGTCACAAGCTGGGAGCTCGGGTGACGTCAGCAGGTTTATCGCGACAGCCTAGAGTGTCGCGTTTAGGTCGCAGTCGTGAAGAACGTCGCGTTCTTACCTGCGTTATGTTTTTAAGTAACCCTAGCAGAACAGAGCTGGTGAAAGCTCTGCTCAGCCAAGGGGATTTGCTGTGGGGATTTCTTGGCGATTTGGCTTGTTAAAGCTTGGTTCGACGAGCTTCCACCGCGAGGACGTTGCTTGGAGTGGAGGGAACCTCGTACGGGCTTTATTCTTCGCGTTCTTCGTGAAGGTAGGGAGATTTCCTGAGTTTTTATCCGTGGGATTCTCGTATGAAGTGGTTAATGTGTTTCCTGCTTTCTAAAACGTAGATAGCATGTGTAGGAACACATTAAAGCATGAAAACGGACTGTGAACTAATGGTTATAAAGAGATTGGGGTGATCAGATTGAAGGGTTCAGGACAGGGATTGCACCAGCTGTCGCGGTCGCTGTGGGAGTCGCGACCAGGTCGCGACACCCTGAGCCGTCGCGTTCTGAAGGCGGTCTATCGTGCCGCCGCGACAACAACCGAATGTTGTCTTTCGAGTATAAACGTTTGTGTAAGATTATCTGTTCAACACAGTTTGTGTTATATGGTGAAAGGAAGAGGTGCATTGGCACTCTCTTCGCTCGAGGAGCGTGTGGTGTGTAGTTTACATGTTGTTCACACGATTTATGAGAAGGTTTCACGTGGCTTGAGCGTTGCGCACGTGGTTTATGTGTACGTAGTATGTAGTTTGACGCCTTCCGTGGATACCTCTTCAGTTGGGAGCCCCAGGTTTTGTGTGAGCCAGGCACATGAGTGCTCGGGGCTTGTCCCGGTACTGGGTACCGACGAGGTCTTGTCGTCTTCCTGGACACCCTCACTCTAGTGTTGAGTAGTACGTTCGGCTGAGGGAAAGACGGAAGTGGGACAACGACTAGAGAGTTGGTTGTGTTGTCGCTTGTAGCGCGCTCCTAGTTGGGGGAGATGGACACCAGTAGACGTACTGGACCCCAGCTAGTCCTGTTTTCCAGTGTCTCACTTTAGGGAGCTCAGGCCAGAGTCCCTAAAGGTGCCAGGCATGGGCCTGCGAGGTGTGTGACTTGCAGGTTGTGGTGATTTAGTTGGACTCCACAGTTCTTGTACTTGTTTAGTGGAGCGGCAGCTGGACCTTTCGTCCGTGGCTGCGAGACTGAGAGGTAGTCCTGTGTGGTTTGTCCGGGTCAGTTACTGGTGTTGCGAACCAGTTGACGTGGCTCGAGTATGGCGTTTTCCTACAGTAGCTCATACACTTGTTTGGTGTTGCCGTTTATTTAATTACGTTGTTCCAGTTAAGCGGCAAGTGGTAAGTTATACTTACAGTTTTACATCTTGCTTGATATTGTTATAAATTGTATTTGGAGAGGATTGTACCTTTCCATGGAATACCAGTTACTATAGTTTTAGATCGAGATGCTCGATTCACTTCAGGTTTTTGGAGGAGTTTACAAAGAGTTGTCGGCACAGAGCTAAGATATAGTTCAGCATATCATCCACAGACAGATGGGCAGACGGAAAGAATAATTCAGACTATTGAAGATATGTTGAGAGCTTGCTGTCTTGTGTGGGGAGGCATTTGGGAGCGTCATTTGGGTCTAGTAGAGTTTGCATATAATAACAGTTATCATTCAAGTATTGAAATGGCACCTTATGAAGCATTGTAAGGTAGACCGTGTAGATCACTGTTAAATTGGCATGAAGTAGGTGAAAGACAAGTTTTGGGCCCGGAATTAGTTCGTCAATGTGCAGAAACAGTAAGATTCATCCAAGAAAAATTGAAAACAGCTCAGAGTCGCCAGAAGAGTTATGCGGATGATAGACGCAGACCATTACAATTTGAAGTAGGTGATTACGTATTTCTAAAGGTATCTCCTACTAAAGGTGTACTGAGATTCAGTAAGAAAGGTAAACTGAGCCCAATATATGTTGGACCGTTTCAAGTCAAGGAAAAATTGGGTGAAACAGCCTATAGATTGGACTTGCCAGCATATTTCACGAATGCGCATGATGTTTTTCATGTCTCAATGTTAAGGAAATATATCGAGGACCCATCCCAAGTTCTCAACTATCAAAGGGATGATTTGAAGCCGGATATGTCAATGCCTGAGTATCCAGTGCAAATTTCAGGCCACAGAACTCAAAAACTCAGGAATAGGGAAATTGAGTTAGTAAAAGTTAGATGGGAGAATAGACAAGGTGGTGAAGATACGTGGGAATTAGCAGAAGAAATGAGAAAGACGTATCCATATATGTTTGAGTAAGTTTTGTTCTTTTTAGGTGATAGTATCATGTTAATTAAATTAGAATTGTGATAGTTGGCTTTTAATTTTAATTTCGAGGATGAAATTTCTTTTTAGGTGATAGTAATGTAACGTTCCGATCGTTCGGATCGTTCTTGTGTGGACGTGGAGGCCAGTGTATGGCCAATGACATGTGTGTAGCAGGTGATCCCGTAGGTTTTGAGGTTTTGCTCAAAGTGTTATCTGTTTCTCGGTTTCTAACGCGGTCGTTTTGAGGGTCGCGATTGGATCGCGACAGTGAGGAGCGTCGCGTTATGATCGCGACAGACCGTGGCGTCGCGTTCATGTCACCGCTGGTTTAAGTGAACGTGTGCATGTCTGCCACGTGTCACAAGCTGGGAGCTCGGGTGATGTCAGCAGGTTTATCGCGACATCCTAGAGTGTCGCGTTTAGGTCGCGGTCGTGAAGAACATCGCGTTCTTACCTGCGTTATGTTTTTTAGTAACCCTAGCAAAACAGAGCTGGTGAAAGCTCTGCTCGGCCAAGGGGATTTGCTGTTGGGGATTTCTTGGTGATTTGGCTTGTTAAAGCTTGGTTCGACGAGCTTCCACCGCGAGGATGTTGCTTGGAGTGGAGGGAACCTTGTACGGGCTTTATTCTTCGCATTCTTCGCGAAGGTTGGGAGATTTCCTGAGTTTTGATCCATGGGATTCTTGTATGAAGTGGTTAATGTGTTTCCCGCTTTCTAAAACATAGATAGCATGTGTAGGAACACATTAAAGCATGAAAACAGACTGTGAACTAATGGTTATAAAGAGATTGGGGTGATCAGATTGAAGGGTTTAGGACAGGGATCGCACTAGCTGTCGCAGTTGCTGTGGGAGTCGCGACCATGTCGCGACACCCTGAGCCGTCGCATTCTGAAGGCGGTCTATCGTGCCGCCGTGACAACAGCCGAATGTTGTCTTTCGAGTATAAACGTTTGTGTAAGATTATCTGTTCAGCACAGTTTGTGTTATATGGTGATAGAAAGAGGTGCATTGGCACTCTCTTCGCTCGAGGAGCGTGTGGTGTGTAGTTTACATGTTGTTCATGCGATTTATGAGAAGGTTTCACGTGGCTTGAGCGTTGCGCACGTGGTTTATGTGTACGTAGTGTGTAGTTTGACGCCTTCCGTGGATACCTCTTCAGTTGGGAGCCCCAGGTTTTGTGTGAGCCAGGCATGTGAGTGCTCGGGGCTTGTCCCGGTACTGGGTACCGACAAGGTCTTGTTGTCTTCCTGGACACCCTCACTCTAGTGTTGAGTAGTACGTCCGGCTGAGGGAATGACGGAAGTGAGACAGCGACTAGAGAGTTGGTTGTGTTGTCACTTGTAGCGCGCTCGTAGTTGGAGGAGACAGACACCAGTAGACGTACTGGACCCCAGCTAGTCCTGTTTTCCAGTGTCTCACTTTAGGGAGCTCAGGCCAGAGTCCCTAAAGGTGCTAGGCATGGGCCTGCGAGGTGTGTGACTTGCAGGTTGTGGTGGTTTAGTTTGACTCCACAGTTCTTGTACTTGTTTAGTGGAGCGGCAGCTGAACCTTTCGTCCATGGCTACGAGACTGAGAGGTAGTCCTGTGTGGTTTGTCCGGGTCAGTTACTGGTGTCGCGAACCAGTTGACGTGGCTCGAGTGTGGCGTTTTCCTACAGTAGCTCGTACACTTGTTTGGTGTTGCCGTTTATTTAATTACGTTGTTCCAGTTAAGCGGCAAGTGGTAAGTTATACTTACAGTTTTACATCTTGCTTGATATTGTTATAAATTGTTAGTGTAGCATTTCCTGCTTTATTACTTGTGTTGGTTTGCTCGGTTTCTAGGGAGTTTCCCTACTGAGCAAGTGACACGTGAGGCTCACCCCTACCTCCTACCAGGTGAGGGAGATCTGGAGATTTCGCGTCCATCGTCCAGTGGAGGGTCTGCAACACCAGCAGTGTAATTCTACTTTACTGTTGTACACCTCGTGGTATGCCCCAGGTTCTGTTGTAGTTTGGCTACAACTGTTCTATGACTATGTACATTCTTGTAAATATTTATGAGATTGACAAATCTTATGAATGTTTGAGTTGATTCCTTTATATTTCTTTGGACTCGTGGTTCGATATCCCTTGCGAGGCTTCGGCCCGTTCGCAGGAGGCGGACTCGATTCAGGCTTGGTAATGGGTTAGCGGGTCTGAATGGCTTGGTCTGTCACAGTTGGTATCAGAGCAGAAGTCCGTAAGAATATAAAGGAATTGGAAATACATAGTCATGTCTCTACTGTAACTCATTGCTGGTAGTGACCCTGATTTTGTATTGATTTCTTGTATATTGTGTTGTTGGAACAATATTTGTGTAGGTATAATAATGGCTGAAAGGAGAGATGTGGGAGGTGATGGAGAAGGATCAGGAGGGGATCCTACCCAGAGGATGATAGAAAGAATTTGGGAGAGTTTAACAGAAATTCGAGTGAGATTGGATCAGCAACCACCAGTGCAACCAGCGGCAGTAGTACCACCATTACCAGAGGAGGCTGTACCTGTAGCTCCAGTTCCACCCCCACTAGAGTAGAGGTACCTCCTGTAGTACCTGTGCAACCGGCAGTTCCAGTAAGACCAGTTAATAGAGAGGGGATTACAATGCTTGTGGAGCAGTTTCTGAGATTGCAACCCCCTACATATTCGGGAGGCCCCAACCCGGATACAGCGGAACACTGGATACATGAGATTGAAAGGCTTTTTACAATAATGAGGTGTCCCCAGGAAGATAGAGTATTACTTGCAGCATACCAGTTACGAGGGTTTGCGCATGAATGGTGGCGGCTGATGATGTAGACAGTCTTTACAGGCAGGGAGGAGGATACTATCCCATGGTCGGAATTCTTGGCAGCTTTTAATGATTCCTTCTTCCCAATGCAAATTCAACAAATGAAGAGAGAGCAATTCAGGACATTTCAGCAGGGAAACCTTTCGGTGCTTGAATATCAGATGAGGTTTATAGCCTTGAGTAGGTATGCCCCATATGTTGTGACAGATAACACAATGATGGTGGAATACTTTATTCGAGGTCTGAGACCGGAATTGCAAGATGCAGTGATTCCATTGATGTGTAGAACAGTGGAAGAGGCAGCTCAGTGAGCAGCAGTACTTGAGAGGACTGTTCGGGCTAGGCACAAAGGGCTGATGCTAATTTAGCAGACATTCTTAGAATGGATGAAGTGAGTTTGGGGCGTGATAATGTGGCTAGATTGAAAGGAAGATTGTATGTCCCAGAAGATGCAGAAATTAGACAGAAAGTTTTGGAGGAAGCTCACAGATCAAGGTACACTATTCATCCAGGTAGCACAAAAATGTATCAAGTTATGAAAAAGCATTTTTGGTGGCCAAATATGAAGAAAGAAATTGCAGAATTTATAACCAGATGTGTAGTATGTCAACAAATAAAAGCAGAGCATCAGAAACCAGGAGGATTGTTGCAACCATTACCCATTCCGCAGTGGAAGTGGGATGACATAGCAATGGATTTCATAGTTGGTTTGCCCAGTTCATCAAGTCATAATGCAATATGGGTTTTTGTGGATAGATTGACCAAGGTTTGCAGATTACTACCAGTTAGTATGACTTGGTCAATTGATAGATTAGCTAAATTGTATTTGGAGAGGATTGTACCTTTGCATGGAATACCAGTTTCTATAGTTTTAGATCGAGATCCTCGATTCACTTCAGGTTTTTGGAGGAGTTTACAAAGAGTTGTCGGCACAGAGCTAAGATATAGTTCAGCATATCATCCACAAACAGATGGGCAGACGGAAAGAATAATTCAGACTATTGAAGATATGTTGAGAGCTTGCTGTCTTGTGTGGGGGGGCATTTGGGAGCGTCATTTGGGTCTAGTAGAGTTTGCATATAATAACAGTTATCATTCAAGTATTGAAATGGCACCTTATGAAGCATTGTATGGTAGACCGTGTAGATCACCGTTAAATTGGCATGAAGTAGGTGAAAGACATGTTTTGGGCCCGGAATTAGTTCGTCAATGTGCAGAAATAGTAAGATTCATCCAAGAAAAATTGAAAACAGCTTAGAGTCGCCAGAAGAGTTATGCGGATGATAGACGCAGACCATTACAATTTGAAGTAGGTGATTACGTATTTCTAAAAGTATCTCCTACTAAAGGTGTACTGAGATTCAGTAAGAAAGGTAAACTGAGCCCAAGATATGTTGGACCGTTTCAAATCAAGGAAAAATTGGGTGAAACAGCCTATAGATTGGACTTGCCAGCAGAATTCACGGATGCGCATGATGTTTTTCATGTCTCAATGTTAAGGAAATATATCTAGGACCCATCCCAAGTTGTCAGCTATCAAAGGGATGATTTGAAGCCGGATATATCAATGCCTGAGTATCCAGTGCAAATTTCAGGCCACAGAACTCAAAAACTCAGGAATAAGGAAATTGAGTTAGTAAAAGTTAGATGGGAGAATAGACAAGGTGGTGAAGATACGTGGGAATTAGCAGAAGAAATGAGAAAGACGTATCCATATATGTTTGAGTAAGTTTTGTTCTTTTTAGGTGATAGTATCATGTTAATTAAATTAGAATTGTGATAGTTGGCTTTTGATTTTAATTTCGAGGACGAAATTTCTTTTTAGGTGATAGTAATGTAACGTTCCGATCGTTCGGATTGTTCTTGTGTGGACGTGGAGGCCAGTGTATGGCCAATGACATGTGTGTAGCAGGTGATCCTGCACGTTTTGAGGTTTTGCTCGAAGTGTTCTCTGTTTCTCGGTTTCTAACGCGGTCGTTTTGAGGGTCGCGGTTGGATCGCAACAGTGAGGAGCATCGCGTTATGATCTCGACAGACCGTGGCGTCGCGTTCATGTCACCGCCGGTTTAAGTGAACGTGTGCATGTCTGCCACGTGTCACAAGCTGGGAGCTCGGGTGACGTCAGCAGGTTTATCGCGACAGCCTAGAGTGTCCCGTTTAGGTCGCGGTCGTGAAGAACGTCGCGTTCTTACCTGCGTTATGTTTTTAAGTAACCCTAGCAGAACAGAGCTGGTGAAAGCTCTGCTCGGCCAAGGGGATTTGCTGTGGGGATTTCTTGGCGATTTGGCTTGTTAAAGCTTGGTTTGACGAGCTTCCACCGCGAGGACGTTGCTTGGAGTGGAGGGAACCTCGTACGGGCTTTATTCTTCGCGTTCTTTGCGAAGGTAGGGAGATTTCCTGAGTTTTGATCCGTGGGATTCTCGTATGAAGTGGTTAATGTGTTTCCTGCTTTCTAAAACGTAGCTAGCATGTGTAGGAACACATTAAAGCATGAAAACGGACTGTGAACTAATGGTTATAAAGAGATGGGGGTGATCAGATTGAAGGGTTCAGGACAAGGATCGCACCAGCTATCGCGGTCGCTGTGGGAGTCGCCACCAGGTCGCGACATCCTGAGCCGTCGCATTCTGAAGGCGGTCTATCCTGCCGCCGCGACAACAGCCGAATGTTGTCTTTCGAGTATAAATGTTTGTGTAAGATTATCTGTTCAGCACAGTTTGTGTTATATGGTGATAGGTAGAGGTGCATTGGAACTCTCTTCGCTCGAGGAGCGTGTGGTGTGTAGTTTACATGTTGTTCACGCGATTTATGAGAAGGTTTCACGTGGCTTGAGCATTGCGCACGTGGTTTATGTGTACGTAGTGTGTAGTTTGACGCCTTCTGTGGATACCTCTTCAGTTGGGAGCCCCAGGTTTTGTGTGAGCCAGGCACGTGAGTGCTCGGGGCTTGTCCCGGTACTGGGTACCGACGAGGTCTTGTCGTCTTCCTGGACACCCTCACTCTAGTGTTTAGTAGTACGTCCGGCTGAGGGAAAGACGGCAGTGGGCAGTGACTAGAGAGTTGGTTGTGTTGTCGCTTGTAGCGCGCTCGTAGTTGGGGGAGACGGACACCAGTAGACGTACTGGACCCCAGCTAGTCCTGTTTTCCAGTGTCTCACTTTAGGGAGCTCAGGCCAGAGTCCCTAAAGGTGCCAGGCATGGGCCTACGAGGTGTGTGACTAGCAGGTTGTGGTGGTTTAGTTGGACTCCACAGTTCTTGAACTTATTTAGTGGAGCGCAGCTGGACCTTTCGTCCGTGGCTGCGAGACTGAGAGGTAGTCCTGTGTGGTTTGTCCGGGTTAGTTACTGGTGTCGCGAACCAGTTGACGTGGCTCGAGTGTGGCGTTTTCCTACAGTAGCTCGTACACTTGTTTGGTGTTGCCGTTTATTTAATTACGTTGTTCCAGTTAAGCGGCAAGTGGTAAGTTATACTTACAGTTTTACATCTTGCTTGATGTTGTTATAAATTGTTAGTGTAGCATTTCCTGCTTTATTACTTGTTTTGGTTTGCTCGGTTTCTAGGGAGTTTGCCTACTGAGCCAGTGACACATGAGGCTCACCCCTACCTCCTACCAAGTGAGGGAGATCCGGAGATTTCGCGTCCATCGTCCAGTGGAGGGTCTGCACCACCAGCAGTGTAATTCTACTTTACTGTTGTACACCTCGGGGTATGCCCCAGGTTCTGTTGTAGTTTGGCTACACTTGTGCTATGACTATGTACATTCTTGTAAATATTTGTGAGATTGACAAATCTTATGAATGTTTGAGTTGATTCCTTTATATTTCTTTGGACTCGTGGTTCGATATCCCTTGCGAGGCTTCGGCCCGTTCGCGGGAGGCGGACTCGATTCAGGCTTGGTAATGGGTTAGCGGGTCTGAATGGCTTGGTCCGTCACAGAAACAGTCTTTGGAGAGCTTGACGAGGCTGTATGTTGGCAGTATTGTGAGACTGCATGGTGTGCCGAAGTCTATTATCTCTATCAGAGACCCGCGGTTTACATCGAGGTTGTGGCATGGTCTTCAAGAGGCTTTGGGTTCTCAGTTGAAGCCTAGTTTGGCATTTCACCCTAAGATAGATGGCCAGCCCGAGAGGATGATCCAGATGCTCGAGGACATGTTGTGAGCATGCGTGCTTGATTAGAGGGGTGATTGGGAACATCATCTACCTTTTGTGGAGTTTGCCTACAACAACAGTTTTCATGCGAGTATCGGCATGGCTCCATTCGAAGCTTTCGATCGGCCCTGTAGATTTCCTTTGTGCTGGGAGGAGACAAGTGATAGGCAGTTGGTTGGTCTGGAGTTGGTGCAGGAGACTTCGGATAAGATTCAACATATCAGGCAGAGATTGGTTGCATCATAGGATAGGCAGAAGAGCTTTGCCGACAACAGAAGGAAGGACTTAGAGTTCGAGGTTGGCGAGCATGTATTCCTCAAGGTTTCACCTACTCGAGGCATGGTCAAGTTTGGCAGGCATAGTAAGTTGAGCTCGAGATTGATTGGCCTATTTGAGATTCTCAAGCAGATGTGTAGCGTGGAGTATGAGCTAGCTTTACCCCCAGTGCTAGAAAGTGTGCACCCAGTCTTCCACGTGTCTATGCTCAGGAAATATGTGCGAGATCTGTCTCATGTTATCAGTCACGAACCAGTGGAGATTCAACCAGACTTGTCTTATGTAGAGCGACTAGTAGCTATCCTAGATCAGAAGGTTCAGCACCTCAAGAACAAGGCTATTACATCTGTGAAGGTGTTGTGGAGAAATTTCTCACGGGAGGAGGCTACATGGAAGCTTGAGGACGCCATGAAGAAGCAATGTCCCATTTTGTTTGGTTAGTATTTCTATTCTAACTTTGAGGATGAAGTTTTCTTTTAGAGGGAGAGGGTCCCTCTAATTTTGTGCATATAATATTTATTTATTTATGTGTATATATGTTTATTTGATGTTTTTGTGTTCTGCCCAAAATCCCTATTTAACGTCAATATCTCTTGACGTTAAGAGCAGGTTGGCGGCAACTTTTGTGCCATTGACTGTGTGGCCAGAGGATCTAGGCGTCAACATCGATTGACGCATATTTCCAATTGACGGCAACTATGTGGCCGTCTACTTCTCCGACTGTGTTTAGGATCCCGGATCTAAAACCGTCTCATTTTCTTTGGAGATCATTTAGGAAACGTATCCCCAATGGTCAGGACTCCTTAAGACCTAGGTTTACCCAGACTCTATGCCTATTTAACTTAAGCATCTTGGTTAGGAGAGGACTTTTCTCATTTAGGGTTTTTTTGGTTCCGGGAGAGAAAAAGAGAGACTTTGGGAACCATGATCTGGTGATGGGGAGGCTTCTTTGATAATCTTCTTCGACTGAAAGACACTTCTAGAGGTGAAGGAGCTCTCCTAACTCCAGGAGATTAGGTGCTCAAGCGTGGAGATAAGATTTGGGCGAGGGATATCATGTTCTTGGCTTGGCCGAGAAGGGTTTCATCACCAAAATTAAATCTTCTGAGGTTTTTCCAAAGCAAGTAACTTAGGGGTTTCATCCCTAGACATATCCCCCAGAGTTTAGGCATTTTTACGTATTTTTAAATAGTGTCCTAGACCCCCAAATTCTATGTTTTTCTGTGGTTGGTCTGCACTTTTTTGCAGACAAGAGGTTGATGGCAACCTTGTTGCTGCCAAGTTCATGAGTTAACGACAATCGATTTTGCCATTAACCCACCCTGACGGCAAGACCCTTGCCGCCAAGTTCATCTGATTTTGACAGAATTATGTTTTTAATCTCTGTGCTATGATTTTTGGAATTCTAAATATTTGTACATTTTATAAAAATTTTAGTTGGTCAGGTATGGTCTTTAGGTCAAACCATGAATTTCTAAGGAAATTCTGATCATGATTACATTTAATATAATTATGTTATGGAAAAATATGCATGTCTTGACAGAGTTAAATCTGGGATAAATAGATTGATGCATGATATTGTTACAGTAAATTTTCATGAGTTTAAGGTCTCTATTTTCATGTTTTGAGACTGTTAGACCCGACTGTCCATTGTTAATCATGCCTAATTGAATTATTTAGTTAAATTGCATGAGATCTATACTAAATGTTAAAAATAGTTATACTATTATGAAAATTCTAAAAAATTATCCATATAATATGTTCCATGGGTAGGGTTTATGGTTAAAAGTTGGGACTGTTTTGATATCCATAGGTACTATTTGCAATTATAAAGTGTATTAAAGCCATATTAAGTATGATTGTTTAAGAAAATGTATTTTCAGTGATTAGCAGTATGTTTTAGTTACTGTTATGCATGATTTGATACTGTTAGATAGTCATGATAGGTTCTGTAAACTGAAAGGTATGTATTTGAATGATTTGCATGTGAAAGAACCAAATAGTGCATGTAAAATGATATTAATCATGTGATCAATTGAAATAATGTGTTTATGTGAAATATGTGCCGAAAGTGACACTGCTACAATAGAAGGTTGTGGAGCCGTACTGTAGAAAAGTCCCTATGGGAATGCTCAACGTGTATGTGATATCCTGTGGTCATCAGGATGAAATCCTGGAGGTGGACAAGTACCACTGGTTAGGGTGGAGAGGATTCTCCCTGTTCTGCGCAGTTGCCAAGATTCATCACTATAATGCCTAGGTGACAGGTATGTGTTATGTGATATGTGTGTTCTTCTTTATGGTGGTTTGAACTATGTGTCACGACAATTAATGTGTAAAGATGTGAAACATGTGTAAATGTGCAATGTGTTCATGTGAAAGAGATGTGCAAATGTGTTACAATGTGAATTAATGTGAAACCATGTAATTGTGATTTAATTATGTTAAAACAACAAGAAAAATGTGTGATTATGTGATATAAAAGCATGTGAAAAATGATAGATATCATGCTAGGTTTGTTAGTAACTATTTGCTGAATTCCATGATCAAGTTATGTAGACAAATGTTGTGAATGAGTTGTATTTAATGACATGTTTAAAGTTAAAGACCATGTGTAGAAAGCATGTTATAGGTTATTCCTATGTACTTGCTTATTTGACATGAACCATGTGCAAAACTTCTCTTATTGTTTCCAAGAATAGCATGTCATATGATATGTGTAAGAATGTGCCAATGGGTTACTTGTTGGGTCTTTGTGAAGACTCATACTTGCTTTAACATACAGGTGGGACAGGTGTCCCAGTAGTTGAGGAGGACATTGTGAGGAGTGACTCCGAGCGAGAGGAGTAGCAGTGCTTGTGGAGGATGATTTGATAGATTGTACTTTCTTTTACTGGTATGTGGACAATGGTGATATGTTATGGACTTGTATAATTGTGGACGATATTTTTTCATGCCACTATATAGATTGTGGAATGTGTGAATGATGATGGAATAAATTTATCTTTTATTTCTGTTGTACTTTCTTTTTGTTATTTATGTATATCTCGACCTACTGTGTTGTGTTGGGTACATGTCCCACTATGATGGCGCCCTTTGTATCGATGTGGATTGGTATAATCGTACTGGTATAAAGAGGGTCATTACGGAGATTGGTATCAGAGAAACTGCTTGAGATTGTACATAAATAAGCCATTATGTACACAATATTTCAAAGTCTTTATAGAAGTAGTCCATACATGTGGAAAATATCTAATAATGAATTAAAGATAGTTAGAAAATTGTTAGGACTAAGTAACATAGATTCTAACTAAGTTAATTATTTTACAGACGATGGCGAGCTGTGGTAGGCGCAGTACCCATGCTCGGGAGGACAAGCAGAGGCATGAGGAGAGTGGTGAGCAGCAGGCCCCAGCGCCACAGGGTCCTACAGTACTTCCTCCACCACCACCTGGGGATTATGGCGTATTCATGCAATGCCTGGTTTAGGCAATGCAGAATCAGGCTCAGACGCAGGCGGCACTACAGGCTCAGTTGCAAGCACAGGTTAGAGTTGTTAAATAAGGAGTAGTATGTTTTGTTGAATGTATGATTGCTTATGTGTTGTTTGTTGTCTCAGGCTCAGCCTCCAGCTCCAGTTCCCCAAGAGCATGGCCATGGTGGTTCGTTCATCATGGAGAGGTTTAAGAGGATGGCTCCGCCTTCTTTTAAGGGGGAGAGTCAGCTCCTTTTGGCAGAGAGCTGGATGATGGAGGTAGAGAAGATCTTCTAGGCTATGAGGTGTGCGGAAGAAGATAAAGTTAGCCTGGCTACTTACATGCTACAGGTACTTAGAGTATATGCACTTGTGTAAGGTTAAGATTTTAGTTTGGATGGTGCTTATGAGTTGTGTTTTGCAGAAGATAGCCGATGTTTGGTGGGCCTCCGTGCTACATACGAGGTATGAGGACGGTGCTATAGAGGTGACTTGGGCTGAGTTTACTAGACTCTTCTGGGCCAAGTTCATCCCCGAGCATATACAGGACAAGATGGAGCAGGAGTTCCTATCTCTCACACAGGGCTTCATGACCGTCTTGGAGTACGAGGCCAGGTTTTCCGAGCTTTCTAAGTATGCTCCTTCTATTGTTGCAGATGAGCGCAGGAAGGCCAGGAAGTTTGTGATGGGGCTCAAACCATCACTCAGGTTGACGCTAGTTGCTTTTGACCACCGTACTTTGGACGAGGCTCTCAGCGCAGCATGCAGGCAGGAGAGTGAGATGGACCGGTATATTGAAGTGAAGAGGACAACTCGGAAGCGGTCAGCGCCACCTTTCCAGAGGCAGGACCCGAAGAAGGCAGCGGTGTAGCAGTCGCCACAGTGTCCAGTAACAGCTCCGAGTCAGCAGGCGGTTGTACCCCAGACTCCCGGTTGCAGGCCCAACGACAATAAGATGTGTCGTCATTGTAGTAGGAGACATGGCAGATCTGAGTGTTGGAAGCTAGCAGGGAAGTGCCTAATGTGTGGCAGCACCGAGCACCAAATCCGAGACTACCCCAGACTTCAACAGTTCGCTTAGAGAGGAGCGCCAGCCCCAGCAGTGGCAGCAGTGGCACCAGTGACAGGGAGACCAGAAAGGCCTCGGGCCCAAGCCCGAGTGTTTGCACTAGATCGAGAGCACATAGAGCAGGCTGAGAATGTCACGGAAGGTATGGTTCTAGTCATAGGTGTGCAGGCTCGAGTATTGTTTGATATGAGTGCTATACACTCGTTTATTTCTGAGCGGTTTGCCAAGCAGTTAGCGGCAGAATCTGGTGTTGAAGCAGAGGAGTTAGAGGTTCCCTTATCTGTGCACACACCAGTAGGTACGGTAGCGACCAGGAAGTGCATTCCATCCTTACCTGTGTGCATCGAAGACCAAGGCTTGTTCGGGTGCTTCTACTTGCTCAAGATAAAGGACTATGATTCGATACTTGGTCTGGATTGGCTTGAGGAGCACTATGCCTTGGTGGATTGTAGGGGGAAGAAGATTACTTTCTGTATTCTTAGAGAGGATGAGTTCTCACATACGTTGCCAAGGAATTTAGCAAGAAGGTTTGTTATCTCCGCCATGAAGGCTATGAGGATGGTGAACAAGGGTTATGACACTTTTCTCGCCAGCGTGGTCTTAGTTCCTAAGGCTGGGCACTCATCTACCCGTGAGGACATTGAGGTTGTGCATACGTTTCCAGATGTGTTGCCTAATTTTTTTTCTAGATTGCCGCCAGTAAGGGAGATAGAGTTCACTATAGAGTTGCTTCCAGGAAACTATCTCTAAGGCCCCTTATCGGATGGCACCAGCTGAGTTAGCCGAGCTGAGGAAGCAATCGCAGGATTTGCTTGATAAAGGGGTTCATTCTCCCTAGTGTGTCACCATGGGGAGCACCTATGCTGTTTGTGAAGAAGAAAGACGGTTACCTCAGGTTGTGCATTGATTACAGGAAGCTCAACCAGGTGACAGTGAAGAACAGGTACCCCTTGCCGCGCATAGATAATTTGTTCGATCAGCTGTAGATGCATCTGTGTTCTCTAAAATAGATCAGCAGTCCGGCTACCATCTGTTGAGAATAAGGGTGAAGATGTGTCCAAGACTACATTCATAACTCGCTATGGACAGTATGGATCTCATGAACAGGATGTTTAGGCCACATTCGGATGGTTTGTTGTGGTGTTCATAGACGATGTGTTAGTCTATTCCCTTGATGAGGCTACACACCGTGATCATCTAAGAATTTTTCTGGAGGTTCTCTAAGAGCACAAGCTGTATGCTAAATTCAGCAAGTGCGACTTCTAGATCCGCGAGGTTCATTTCCTTGGGCATGTTATCTCAGGCACTAGAGTTACTGTTGATCCGGCGAAGGTTCAGGCGGTGCTAGAGTGGGAGACTCCAAGGACACTATCCAAGATTAGGAGTTTTCTTGGTTTAGAAGGCTATTACAAGTGGTTCATTAAAGGCTTTGCCTCTATTGCTGCACCTTTGACTAAGTTAACTAGGAAAGGAGTTAAGTATGAATGGTCTGAGGATTGTGAGAGCAGTTTCCAGTTGCTAAAGACGAGGCTTATATTTGCACTCGTGTTGATCTTGCCTAGTGGTGCAGAGGGTTTTACTATCTATTTTGATGCTTCTCAGATAGGCCTTGGTTGTGTGTTAATGCAACATGGCAAGGTAGTTGCCTATGCTTCTCGTCAGTTAAAGGAGCATGAGTGTAACTATCTGACCCATGATTTGGAGTTAGTAGCTATGGTTCATGCACTGAGGATCTGGAGACACTATATTTATAGTGTCAAGTTTGAGGTGTTCACCGACCACAGGAGTTTGAGGTACCTTTTCTCTCAGAAGGAGTTGAACCTACGGACGAGAAGGTGGATAGAGTTCCTTAAAGACTACGACTTCGAGCTTCAGTACCATCCAGGGAAGGCGAATGTCATGGCAGATGGGCTCAGCAGGAAGAGGTCCTTACTTCAGCAGGATTAGAAGATGCTTGAGGATGTGGCTTGTGCTATGACTGAGTTAGAGCCACAGTTGTGTCAGGCTTTCGTGGCACAGTTATCTATCCAATCTGTTGAGTTGTGCTTATTTGATCATTGCTTTGATTTGTTTTTGATGATGACATAATCATGGTCATTCATGTTAACATTCATGTTAAGATGCTCTTAATAATGACACAACTGTTTTTGATGAGAAATATGTGTGGTGCTGATGATGAATTGATGTTTGTAACATGCTAGACATGAAAGAAATGATCAATTAAAAACAATGCTTCTATAACTATCCATGTATTCGTTGTATCTTACTTGAAATGTTATTTCATGTAGGTGTGAATGCATACAAAAGAAGCATCAAGATACAAGTGCAAAAGATCAAGAAAAACACTTCAAGTGGTCATGTGTCGACAGCTAAGATGTCACCTGTCGACAGATAGACAATCCAGAAACAAACAAGCTATTGGAAGCATAATTGGAGCAGTAGCTGTCGACAGATGAAGTGCACCTGTCGGCAGATGAAGGCTGCCTGTCAACAACTAGGGATCGCCTGTCAACAGCCCCAGTGTTCCAGGAACTTATATGGTTCTGGAAACCAGTTTTGAGCAGTAGCGGTCGATAGCTACATAGTGCCTCTCGACAGGCGAAGAGAAACTCAGATCCGATGGTCAGGATATGATCTGCATTAGGGTGTTTCCTTTTAGCACGACTCTCCATACTTGGACATCCTTATATATACATCATATGGAGGTATTTTCGCAGCAAGAAGCCACCATACCAAAAGCCTAGCAGAAAACCCAAGAGAATGCTTCTTCTTGCTGTTCTGCTTCAACCCTCCATCCAGAGAAAGAAGATACATATTCCGAACGGAGTTGAAGTCGGTTCGTCCGTGGTTCAAGCTTCTACATCATCTGATATTCATCAAGTTGAAGCTTGGAGATCTTTTTGACGACCAGAAAGAAGAGTTCTACATCAGGATTTGCTTCTACATCTCAGAACTCTTCTCTTTCAATACTTTCATATATCTGTGTATGTGTACTGATTGGAGATCAGTACGTGACATTTGTTGAAGTGTGTGGTTTGTGATCTGTACAAAGGTTGTGTATAGATCACAGTGTGTGGTGTGTTGGTCAGATCAAGGCTAGAGGATCTGATCTTTTGTGGACTTGATATAGCGTGTGTGTGTGTGGTTGAGCCGTTGTGCTCGTGTGTGTGTGTACTCAGTTCTTGAGTAGTGTGTCCTCACTGTGTGAGGGGTGGACGTAGGAGTCAATGGTTGTGATCTCCGAACCACCTAAAAATTCCTTGTGCACTGTGGTTTGATCTGTATTGCACTAGATGCATGCATAGGGATTTCGTCTACACACTAACTGTGAGTTTGCTCACACACATTGCATCAGATCAGAGGGATTTTAATTGAGTAGATCGTTTAATCCGAAGTAATTTTTAAATTGCTTAAGTTTTCGCGGAAATCTATTCAACCCCCCCTTCTAGCTTTGTCATCACCGAATATTCGATCCTAACAATTGGTATTAGAGCAAGTTTATATCTGATTCTGAACTGATCTGATTGTTGTTGATTGGTCTAATCATCTGAAACATATAAGTTCTCAAGCACCATAAATAGACCTATGGTTATTGAGTTTGATCTAAATGTCGATAAAATATAGGACTCCTCTATGAAGGCAAGCAAGAATAAAAAGGAAATCAAAGAAAAGTGCTACATGGCTCATAGAAGCTCAAAAGGTTCTTGTCGCTCAGACAAATCTGAAGAATCACACATGTCAGAGAAATCAAGAAACTCTGAAAGGTCAGGTAATTCCATCTCAAACCCAGTTGATAGATCAATATCTAACTCTGAGTCTGAGAACGATATATCCAATGATGAACTGATAGAATGCTATGAGCACTTATGCAATCAATTTAAGAAGGTAAAATCTCAAAACAAGAAGTTAAAAGAAAAATTGGAGAAGAATGAAATGATAATTGATAATGCTCAAGCATTCTATGAAGAAAATTAAGAACTAAAAATGGAGAATGAAAAATTGGAAAATGAAGTCAAAAACTATGTAATCAAGTTTTCTAAGTTGAAAGAAGATTATGATCAGGGGAATCTGAAAATTCTAATTTGAAAAATGAAAATGAAAAATTGATCGATCATAATGAGAATCTCAAATTTAATAATGATCAATTGAACAAACAAATCTCCAACATAGCTCATGATCACCAATAAAAGAAATTGTTGCATTGAAAGTTGAAAAGGAAAAATTGACAAATGAACATGAAGTGGTTATTAAACAAGTCAAAATTCTGAAAAGAGGATTTCTGAATTGAATAAAACTGTTGAGGGTTTAAAACTGCCTTGTCTAAGTTTGTTCAAGGAACTAAGAACTTGGATAATCTTCTTGGAATAAAAGTCAATTTTCAAAAGGAGGGTTTATGTTTTAACCCCTTGAACAAAAAGGATTTTGAAAACAAACAAAGACCTCATTTGTCAATGTCTCTAAAAACAAGAATTTGTTGCACCTAAAGAAAAATCTACTAAAGTTCATGTTCAGAGAAATGTTCAAAAACAAAGTAATAACTTGAATAAAATTGCTGCAAAAAGGAAGAATCATGTTTAATTGAAAATCAGAAAAAGAAAATGGAAAAGAAAACAGAACTCTACAAGGTCTCCACATCTCCTCCAGCAGCCAAAAAGGCTTCAAGGCATTCTCCAATTGCACACCATGCCATGGGATACCAAAGGGTGCCACCTCCACCCTTTCAACCCAAGGGTGATCAAAGGTATTCTACAGGACTTCAGAAATTTCAGCAAATGTATTCATACTATGATAAGCTTGAGGTAAATGCTCAACCCATTTGCTTTAAATGCAATAGACCTGGTCATCTTGCTAAATTCTGCTGGAATAAAAATCAACACTCTCATAAATATGCTAAAACAGTTCAGTGCTTTACATGTCACAAACATGGTCATATCTCTAGGGACTGTTTGCATATAAAAGATCATCTTGTGCATCTTCCCAAGCCCCATGATCATACACATGCCCATTTACATGGAAATAAAACCCATGCTCATGCTGAAAATTCTCAGAAGTCCAATGTAACTAAGAACATGATTGCTGGACAGAAGAAATGTTATGTTCATCATGCTAAAGATCCTAAAACTAGAAAATCTCATGAAAACATAGATGTATTGAACCAGAATAAAGAAAAATGTGGAACTAATGCTTCTCATTATTCCATTAATGAAATAAATACATCTATCCAAAAAATAATATCACTTTGGATTCTGAAATCATTATTGAATTCTAACATTGACGTCATTGCAGGACCCAAGCAAGTGTGGGTCCCAAAACCAGCTTAATGAACAAGCTAAGATGTCTTGTAGCCATACAGTTTAAATGGAATCATGACATTGGTTGTGCAAGGCAAGAAATGATTGGAGAACATAGGTAAAATCTTTGAAAAGAAATTGAAGATTGTTCAGGTAAAATCTATTTATGACTTCAGATTTGAACTGCTGGAATTGAAATGGATTTTTAATTCTATCTGAGCAATAAAAAATGTGTTTTAATGCTATCCCCAAATGACAATGCTTCTTAGCAATTGGAGTCATGCTAAATTTGAGGAAAAATAGATTTTTTATGTAGTGACTATTTGGTATATCAAATGGTGAAATGTCGAAGGATAAGTCTGGGTTGTCTAGAAACTATCATTATGCGTGAGAAATATTCTCCGCCAAGTATCAATAGTTTTATACTGCATAAAGATCATAAAGAAAATTGTAAATCTCAAAAATTTCATTTCATCATGTTCATACATTCTTTATGCAAATTGTTTGACAAGAACATGTTTGTATTGCTTGAATGTTCACTTCAATACCATGCATACATTATGGGGGAGTAAGTGAAAAAAAAATAAAAAAATTTGAGTGAGTTGCTTGAGGGACACTCTTACACATCATCCTCTATCTTTTTGAAATCTTCACAAATTCATGGGAGCTGATTCTTTCTTAAATCATCATGATAACATCCACTCAAATTCATGCTTGAAAATCAGTTTCCTGTGATTTCATGATTCTCTCTTCTTGACATTTCATACCTTTTACTCAAGTCTTACATCAGGATATATGAGTTTTATGATATTTCTATATGATAGATTTCATACATAAAGACTACAATAATTGTGCATTTAGTTTAGTTTCAAAGATACAATCTAAGAATAAGGCTATGACAATTTTTAATGCTGAACTCATTTAAACTGAGTTGGAAAATACTTGTAGGCACATGAGTAGCTTTAGTGTTAACATGTGTGTGTTTTGAAGATTTATCCTTAACACATGTTAAGAATAATCTCTCTACACTCATGATCATGTCTATTCTAATTAATGTAATTCTGGTCCTTTTTAAAAATATATATATTTTTTCAAACAGATAGTATTCAAAAAAATAGAGAGATACAAATAGAGCAATGAAAACTTTATTCTATCACTGAGTAACCGAGTTCATTTCACCTAATCAAGTGTTTTGGCTCGCGTCAAAAGGTGACAAACAAATTGTTTCAACTCTGTATAAGGTAATGAAGATTAAACCACTGAGTAATCAGGAGGTCTTGCATTGGGTAAATGCGACATCTTGCACTGAAACGTGTGATTTGACCAATTTACTCTTGTATTCTCTTTCACAAAATGAAAGAATAATATAAAGGGCATAAAAGAACAATATGTATATTGATCTAAATGAAGTTCATGTTAATTGGGTTTGGAGTTATTATTTTACATTGTGTTAAATATTTAGCTACTAAACTCATGTGATAAAAACTTTTGTCAACTCATCTAGGTCACTTTCATCACATTTGCTTCATCCTTTTAATGCGTTCAGGTCATTAAAACTTTGACATATGTTGTGATTGAATGTGTCTTGGTTATTAAACTTTGTTGCACAATCCAAAGACACAATAATTTTTCTCCCATATTTTAATATCAAAGATCTTATTGATTCTGATCATTTCTGATCATTCATCTCCCCAATTCCACCCTTTGCTAACATGTCAGCCATATTTTGATCTCCATCCATTGATGTTCTTTGGTATCACCTTTTCCTACTTACTTCGTTGGCACCCTCATAGGGGAGAGTGTTATAACAAGGGGGTGACTAGTTGTTGTTGATTAAGGAAGAGAGAGCATCATTTTGATGTTGTCAAAAAGGGGGAGAAATATGAATGTATATTTTGTCATCATCAAAAAAGGGGAGAATGTTGAGTTGTGCTTATTTGACCATTGCTTTGATTTGTTTTTGATGATGACACAAACATAGTCATTCATGTTAACATTCATGTTAAGATGCTCTTAATAATGACACAACTGTTTTATGAGAAATATGTGTGGTGTTGATGATGAACTGATGTTTGTAACAAGCTAGACATGAAAGAAATGATTAAGTAAAAACAATGCTTCTATGACTATCCATGTATTCGTTATGTCTTACTTGAAATGTTATTTCATGTATGTGTGAATGCATACAAGAGAAGCATCAAGATACAAGTGCAAAAGATCAAGAAAAACACTTCAAGTGGTCATGTGTCGACAACTAAGATGTCACCTATCGACAGATAGACAATCCAGAAACATACAAGCTACTGGAAGCATAATTGGAGTAGTAGCTGTCGCCAGATGAAGTGCACCTGTCGACAGATGAAGGCTGCCTGTCGACAGCCAGGGATCTCCTGTCAACAGACCCAGTGTTCCAGGAACTTATATGGTTCTGGAAACCAGTTTTGAGCAGTAGCTGTCCACAACTACATAGTGCCTGTTGACAGATGAAGAGAAATTCAGATCTGATGGTTAGGATATAATCTGTATTAGGGTGTTTCCTTTTAGCACGACTCTCCATACTTGGACACCCTGATATATACGTCATATGGAGGTATTTTCGCAGTAAGAAGCCACCATACCAAAACCCTAGCAGAAAACCCAAGAGAGAGCTTCTTCATGTTGTTCTACTTCAACCCTCCATCCAGAGAAAAGAAGATTCATCTTCCGAACGGAGTTGAAGTCGGTTCGTCCGTGGTTCAAGCTTCTACGTCATCTGATATTCATCAAGTTGAAGCTTGGAGATCTTTTGGACGACCAGAAAGAAGAGTTCAACATCAAGATTTGCTTCTACATCTTAGAACTCTTCTCTTTCAATACTTTTCATATATTTGTGTGTGTGTACTAATTGTAGATTAGTATGTGATGTTTGTGGAAGTGTGTGGTTTGTGATCTGTACAAGGGTTGTGTATAGATCACAATGTGTGGTGTGTTGGTCAGATCAAGGCTAGAGGATCTGATCTTTTGTGGACTTGATCTAGCGTGTGTGTGTGTGGTTGAGCCGTTGTGCTCGTGTGTGTGTTGTACTCAGTTCTTGAGTAGTGTGTCCTCACTGTGTGATGGGTGGACGTAGGAGTCACTGGATGTGATCTCCGAACCACCTAAAAATCCCTTGTGCATTGTGGTTTGATTTGTGGTTTGATCTGTATTGCGCTAGATGCATGCATAGGGATTTCATCTTCACACTTACTGTTAGTTTGCTCACACACATTACATCAGATCATAGGGGTTTTAATTAAGTAGATCTTTTAATTTGAAGTAATTTTTAAATTGCTTAAGTTTCCGCTGCAAATCTATTCAACCCCCCTTCTAGCTTTGCCATCACCGAATATCTGATCCTAACATGATCTACGGTGTTGGACGAGGTGATCGAGTAGCAGGGAGCTGATCCTAGGCTTCAGGGGATGGTGGGCAAGGTAGGCATTGCTCGAGATGAGGACGGTGTAATTAGATTTCAGCACCGAGTGTGTGTCCCTGATGTTGTAGATGTTCGTGAGTGAGTTCTTGCAGAAGCTCACAGGTCGTGGTTCTCCATTCATCCAGGCAGCACCAAGATGTACTAGGACTTGAAGAGAACCTTCTGGTGGTCAGGCATGAAGAAGGATGTGGCAAATTTTGTGTCCAGGTGTTTGGTGTGTCAACAGGTAAAGGCCGAGTGTCAGAGACCATCGGGCCTT
Organism: Colocasia esculenta; assembly: GCA_014218235.1. Taxonomy (NCBI): domain Eukaryota; kingdom Viridiplantae; phylum Streptophyta; class Magnoliopsida; order Alismatales; family Araceae; genus Colocasia; species Colocasia esculenta. The sequence goes on from CM024761.1 coordinate 117,776,202, forward strand.
ATGCAGAAGATGGAGATACCTATATGGAAGTGGGAGGCAATCACCATGGATTTTGTGACTTCTTTGCCCAAGTCAGCTAAGGACAATGACTCGATTTGTGTGGTTGTAGATCGTTTCTTAAAGACCGCGCATTTCTTGCGTATGAGGAGGAAATAGTCTGTGGAGAGCTTGGAGAGGCTGTATGTTGACAGTATTGTGAGACTGCATGGTGTGCCGTAGTCTATTATCTTTGATAAAGACTTGCGGTTTACATCGAGGTTGTGGCAAGGTCTTCAGGTGGCTTTGGGTTCTCAGTTGAAGCTTAGTTCAGCGTTTCACCCTCAGATAGATGGCCAGTCCAAGAGGACGATCCAGATGCTCGAGGACATGTTGAGAGCATGCGTGCTTGATTGGAGGGGTGATTGAGAACGTCATCTACCTCTTGTGGAGTTCGCCTACAACAACAGTTTTCATGCGAGTATCGACATGGCTCCATTCGAGGCTTTGTACGGTCGGCCCTGTAGATCTCCTTTGTGCTAGGAGGAGACAGGTGATAGGCAGTTGGTTGGTCCGGAGTTGGTGCAGGAGACTTCGGATAAGATTCAGCATATCAGGCAGTGATTGGTTGCAGCGTAGGATAGGCAGAAGAGCTATGCCGACAACAGAAGGAAGGACTTAGAGTTCGAGGTTGGCGAGCATGTATTCCTCAAGGTTTCACCTACTCGAGGTGTGGTTAGGTTTGGCCGGCATAGTATGTTGAGACTGAGATTCATTGTCCTATTTGAGATTCTCAGGCAGATGGGTAGCGTGGCGTATAAGCTAGCTTTACCCCCATTGCTAGTTAGTGTGCACCTATTCTTCCACATGTCTATGCTCATGAGATATGTGCGAAATCCCTCTCATGTTATCAATCACGAGCCAGTGGAGACTCCCTCTGACACAGACGCGTGGGGCTGGGGGTCCTAGATAACGGTAACAACCTATCTCATGGACAAGCCCTCAAGTGCCTAGCACCGGGTGAACAGAGAATTCGTGGGGCAACCACCACAGAAACGTCTCAACTGGCTTGTAACCAAGACAAGCCCAGCAGGCACAGGCACGCACGGCACCCCTTCCGAAAACCCCAGAAGGGCCGTCGGGCAACGCCGACACCACGGCATGGCCCGAGAAACTGAAACACCACCAAACAGAACAGAAACCATCGCTCTCCAAATAATCGATCGACCGACAGACAATCGATTATTAGACAGACGCGAGCCTCCTAGCACCACCACTAGGACATGGCGAAGGTGTCACCTGCGGTCACTGAACGCATGGAGGCAACGTACCGCGTTCCCACCAGAAGGTCCTAAGGGCAACCTTGCCCTGGGGCACACGCCGACACGCCAACCGCATCCACGGAAACACCCCGAGGCACATAGGTCTTGTCACGCCCTTCTAAACCGTCACGATACCATCGCGACGGATAGGGCAACCGCGACAACAACCGAGTCACGATGGGAAGGAGCGTCGCGACAACAACCTTGTCGTGATGGGAAACCTGGTCGTGACCCGACCCTTATCGCAACGGCCAACCGCGCCGCAATAAGGTCGCGTCCGACCCGGGTGACGCCTCCTCTGATGTCGTGACACGCTCGGCAGTCGCGACATCAGCTGGAAGGTCGAATGCCAGGATGCTACATCCCGGGGTCCCCCACACAACTACAATCACACAAACACGGGGAGGGGATCATGGAGAAAGTTGTAAAGCATGCAAACGAAACACATGGACTTCCAATCCCCGCCAACAAGAATGGGCACAAGCATCCCTACCGATTTGGAAGAACCAAACCCCCAAAAGGGCCTTCACGAAGCCACGACCGCCTCCTCCTCGCTCCACGACGCCGCTCCCGAGCTCCACAAGAGCCGCCGATGCCACCAAGCTCCAACCGCTGGAGAGGGGAAAGCTTTCCCCCTCGGAGAGGAGGAGGGAAAGGAGAAAGGGAAAGAAAGGGAAAGGGGAAGCCAGCCAAAGCTTTTAGCCTCCGACCCCTAGAACGTGACGGGGTGGGGCATTGTGATACAAACCTTATCGCGACGGCCGCCTAGACCGTGACCAGAATGCATCCCACCTGGATGCCGCGACAACCCGACAGGTCAATCTGCCACGCCTGCCACTCTGATAGGGATCAGACGACCAAAAAGTAGAAATCAGTCGTGACTCGTTGATCGGGCGCGACAAGAACGTGACGCCGAAAGCTGGCGCAACAGGGATGACTGTCTCGACGGGCCCTCCTTCACGACACTAACGCGTCGCCCAAGATGGATGCCTTAGTAGCCAATCATCCACAACGCAGTGAAGGGAACCGAAAAGCCTGAGATGTTACAGAACATCCAACAAAAAAATAATTTCGTCCTCAAAATTAAGGGCGAAACCCAGTCGGAGAAAACAATAGGTGCAAAGGACCACTAAGTCGCACCGCGACTTCCTGGTGGTCGCCACCACGACCCTGCCACAAAGGGAGTGCCTAACCAGGCATCCGACAGCTCACAGGGCACACAACAATGGCACAGAGCACACAAGCAGATGTTGACAACTCCACAGGCGCGGTGCACACCAAGCCGACCAGAAACACTAAACCCGCCAGTCGAAAACCACACGACTGAGCCTTCAATAGGCCACGCTGTTGAGACCAACTGGTCAATAACTCACTCTGTCACCAACGACTATACAGAGGTCCCAGCTACTGACGACAACCGAGGAAACGCCAAGAGGTCATCCACAAGACTCCGCTGAATGGTTGCACACAACATAGCAACAGCTAGTACCTACAGCAAGGCCAAACAAGAGCTTATTAATGGCGACCCAAAACCAATCAAAAAAACACGCACGTAGAGAACCCACAGCGAGCAAGACAGTGTCCGACGGAACATCTAGATCTCACCCAGATCATCCTCGTGGTCTGACCAAGACACCCCAACGACTGTAGAGCCACAGAAAGCTGAACCACACGCTCCACAGGCACACGTGCAGAGGAAAAACCAAAGAAGGCGTCTGATGTTGCCAAGGCCAAGCAACTCAAGATGTCGGCAACCGCACAGAAAATGAAACAACTGCAGAGGTCAAGGGCAGCACATTGACCTCAAAGAAATCCAAACTAAAATAGGGTACCCCAACCGAACACACTCACTCCCCAAGGCGAGAGGGGAAACCCAGACACTGGCCATGACCAAAGCCTAGCGTACCACCGATAGGGCTACCTAGACAAGGCCAAGCAGCCACCCCACAGCAATAATGGTACAACCACAAGGCACGGCTAGCACAAAGTGTCCCAGAGGCGGAAAGCCCAACGCTTCGAACACTGAGCAACTCGCGAAACAACGCACGAAGCTCACGATCAAGAAATACAACACAACAAACGGTGCTCACACAAGCACCAAGAGCCACCCAAAGTGCAACCACAATGCACCAGGGCTCCAGACGGCACGAAAACAAACCACTCAAGCACGAGCAGAGGGTGCCACCACAAGCACCAAAACTCGACAGGATGCAACACAGTTGCACCAACGACCGAGATAACACGGCTAAAAGAAAGGACTCTCCACAAGAGACCTGCCAAAAGCCGCCCACAAGAAACCACAAGCCACAAAGGGTAGAACAGGCCACACCGGCCACGAACCCTCAAGGCACAAGGACACATAACATCGAAAAAGAAACACGCTCGAGGTGCAGTACACAACCGCACCAGCTGCCTGAAACGACTCAAGGCCAACAGAAAGGGACTCTCCACCAGAGACCCATAAGAGAAACGTGTGAAAAACTAACGGCTTCAAGGGCGCAAAAACCATATTGGCTTTTAGAAGCACGCAAACATAGGGCATGCTCCTACCACCACAGGTGGGAGGCCACATGCCAATGGCGACACGTGCCTCCAGGCACAGCTGAGGCACAAGCGGAAACACACACTGGGACAATGCTTGCACAAGCAAGACAAACAACAGATAACCGGTGCTGCCTCACACTGAACACAGGGCACGCTACCCTACATCGTCAGTCAGGCGACAAGAAACCAGCATAGCAAGAGATGGGACAATAGGTCACCACAACCTATCGCACCACAAGGAAACCACGTGCACGTGGGAACAACCTGCTCAACCTCAAAACAGCACAAGGGGAGGAACCTTCACCACAAAGGTCTCCACAGTGCGAAAACATGGCACCAACTGCCCTGCCAACACCACCACCCCGAGCAACCCACGGAAAGCAGAGGAAGAAGGCATACAACCGGCCTCTTCCTCACACAAAAGAGAAAACATCACACAAGGCTAGCACTCCTATAAGAGGCACAGCCAGCCGAACAACCACGACGAATTGGCCAAACACAGGGCCACACAAAGGGTCAAGGTCCACCACCTTGACCAAAAGCAGACGAGCAGACTGCACGCAATAGTCCAACCCATAGGAAGATGACTCCACCAGAAGGTCGCAACAATGTGCACCGTGGCAACACAACACCACAGTGGAGCAACATCACCTTGAGAAACCAACGGAAAGCAGGGGAAGGAGACCCTTCACAACGAGTCTCTTCCACACGTAAGGGGAAACCACTAACGAGACCGGCACTTCCACAGAAGTACAAACAGCTAGACACCCACGACACTCACCAAACTACCATCTGGCAGAGCACACAGGGCGCGAGAAACGAAGCAAACCTCCCGACCATGGGGACACACGAAGTCCCACCAGCATGGTCGAGAATGTGCAAACGAACAGAAAGACAACCTGGCCAACACCACGGCCAGACACACGTCAAAGGCACCACACCTGACCGACAAAGCCCAAGCAGACTGTCACACAAACAGTCCAATAGGCAACGGTGATAGCTCATCTCCACAGAGAGAGAGCAGCGACAAACAAAAACAACACAAGGCAGCTTGGGGAGGACCTCTACCCAAAGCGCCAAGAGCCGTTCTAGGAAAACATCACCAGAACGCAGCCCAAACAAATGGCCAAACCCACAGCCAACAGAGAGCATACAGCAGACAGCGGAAGCAACACAAACTGGTTCTGGGAGAACCTCCACCAGAACCACTAAGGTGCCGTTCTGGGAAAACCCACCAGAACGCAACGGCCAACATAATAGTAGCATACCTCAACCCTGAGGTAGCACAACAACCGGCAGAAAGAAGCCCGGAATAGTCCTGAGAGCGAACCTCACCAAGGCAACAATCAATAGTTCTAGAAAAACGCACCAGAACATAGGGCAACCAAGCGATGCACCTCAACCTCGAGGGCAACACAACGGCAACCAACCAGACAACAGAGACCTCAAACCAAGGAGGTAACACAGTGGAAGACTTTAACGAGCACAGAAGCAGTCAAAAGGGAGATGAACTCTCACTAGGACAACACAATACAGTTCTGGGAAAACATCACCAGAACACAAACAGCCAGGCGATGCACCTCAACCCAGAGGGCAACGCCGCAACAACCAGAAACGAGCACATCACAGTTCTGGGGAACCTCACCTCCACCAGAACCAACGAAGAAGAACTCTAGAGCACCTCACCAGAGTTCCCAACTAGTCAGCACTAGGCCGACAACAACCACAACCAGGTGTCGCAGCGCTCAACCAGCGGTGCAACACGGCACACAAGCATCTGCTTAGCTCGAGCAAAGATGCCGACTGAGCAAAGCACAGTGCACAGCGGCGCACAGGCACACAAGGCCAAACACACAACGCACACCTCTACACAAGGAGACATCCAACAAGGACTCACCCCAACAACAAGGGGACATCAACAAGGCAACTACCTTCTACCAGATCCTCAGGCAACAACCCTGCACCGGTGAAGGCCACACCACATGCAGGCTCTCTCAGCCTTCGCGACACACCCACAGGGACACACAGGCCAAGGACGAACCCAACCGCAGCACGAGCGAAAACAACAACCATGCTCGCAGCACGCGCACTCAGCAGCAGTAGCAAACACTCTCTTGCAGCTCACACTCGAACCCTGCTGGAAAGCTAGCCACCTACAACAAAGAACCAAATACTCACCTAACAACACTCTACACGGACGGGCCAGCAGTGTACTAATACCTTTCTTTGGGACCGCCATAGTTATTAACCCATTACAAATCTCGTTGAACCCTGAGCTCTGATACCACTGTAACAACCTGAACTCCCGGACCCCCGCCAGGGACCCCGAAGGTCGCGCTACCACCCACGGATCCGAAGACCCAGAAGGGTTAGAATTTAGTCCAGTGAGATAAGCATTGAATTCAAATAACTAAAACAAGAAAGTTCGTACATTAATAAAGAAATTATGTACAACATGTCCTAAATAAAAGTACAGGTACAGAAAGAAAGGCGCAGTCCTTAAGGGGCATACCCCGAGGACTTTCAAAAAGGCCACTCTCAACTCACGGTACAAAGAGCACTCACACTCACAACTCATACTGTTGGCAACGCACGGCGAACAAGCCGCCACCACGACCGTCCGTCAACGAACTCCTGCGATAGCAAGTCCCTATCTGAAGAGAGTAGGGGGGGTGAGCCTCGTGAACAAGTCTCAGTAGGGATAACCAGTCCCTTACTAGCCAGAGAAGCAGGAACTCCAACAGAAGCCGAAGTAAGACTACTCTAGAAAGTCGTAAAGCGAGAAATGCCTACCACAGAGTACTACAAAGCAGCAGAACAGAGAAATGCCACGAGGCACAACCAAGGTCAGGCCATACATGACTCCCGCAGAACCAGCGGAGTCAAACACAATGCCGAAGCAACACCTCGGCACATGTTGGTTTGAGTGTGTTTTGAAATTCCTAAAATTGTATTTTAATGATGACCAATGAACATCACTCATACTTTGATTTTGATGATGACATATTATGATTTTAATGATGACATATTGTGATTTTGATGATGATATGTTGAACATGTTATACATTTTATACATATCACAATAATGATGATAATATCGTGTACTAATGATTTATGTGTTTATTTCTGAGGGACATACAATTCTTGCAAGGGTAGTGTCGACACAGCCCCTACTGGTGTCGACACAATGCTTCAAACCCAAGGCAAAATGATGAAGAAATGGTCAAGAGGTGCCGACACAAGATCAAGTTGTGTCGACACTAGATTCGGCTCCCATAAGGCCTGTTTGTCTGTTTTGTACAGTGTGTCGACACAGCCTGAAGTAGTGTCGACACTAGAGACCCTTCCCAGAGAACCTTTGTGCCAGTTTGGGACAGTGTGTCGACACACTCCATGGTGGTGTCGACACACTCCGGCTGAAACTCAAAAACGTGAATTTCTCAGTGGTGTCGACACACTCCGGCTGAAACTCAAAAACGTGAATTTCTCTGGACACGTGGCTGCTTGGGAATTAGGGGATTTGACCTAGGTTTCCGTGCCCATGCACCCCAAGGCACTTTATGGACATATGGGGCTATAAATACCCATGTTCCTTGTACCCCAAAGGCAAGAGAGCCCATACACTTCCAGAAGAAGCTTTTTGGCAACCAATGGGGCTTTCCAGATCTTGTTCCATCTCCAGAAGTTGCAGGCCATCCTTACAAGAGGAAGGACGTGGGAATCAAGGGGAATCTCTAGAGAGAAGCTTGCTGTGCTAGGCAAGGGAGCAGATCCAACTGAAGAGGCGCAGGAGAAGAAGGATTTCTGGCATTTCAGATGCCATCAAAGCAGAGCATCGCCAATTACGGAGAATCTCCATCGATTTCCATCAAGGCTCCTCAATTGAAGCGTCTGCAAGGCCTCTTCATCGAAGAACACTCATTCTACATCCATTTCTCACTTCAGAGTTTGTTCTTCTTTATTTCATCTATGAGATTTGTGCATGACGTTCTGTGCAAATTTTTGTGTACGAATTTGTCTTGAATCAGATCATTGCTAGAGGATCTGATTTCTGTTGTCTTTGATCTAGCTTGTGTTTTTGGGAGCCGTCGAGCTCTGGTTTGTGAGTCATCACACTCACGGTGTGGTTTGAGCCGTCGTGCTCAATTTGGAGTCATCATGCTCCGGTGTTGTTTGAGCCGTCGTGCTCAGTTTGTGAGTCGTTGAACTCAAGGGTGTTTGGAGTCGTCGTGCTCCAGTGTGTGTTGTACTCAAGGTTTTGAGTAGTGTGGCCTCACTGTGTGAGGGGTGGACGTAGGAGTCACTAGAGGTGATTTTCGAACCACCTAAAAATTCTCTGTGCAATGGTTTGAATTGTGGTTTGACTTTATATTATGCTAGATGCATGCATAGGGATTTCGTTCACACTACTAATCGATTTGCTCACACACACTAATCACACTTCAGATGAGTAAATTGTTTGGGTGAATTGATCTCTGATTCGAAGTAATTTTAAATTGCTTGAGCTTCCGCAGTAATTGGTGTTAGATCTATTCAACCCCCCCTTCTAGATCTGATCCATCACCCATTCGATCCTACAATTGGTATCAGAGCGGGTTAATATCTGTTTCTGATCTAATTTGATTGCTTCTGTTTGATCTCTATGTTAATTACTTGAATTGTTTGCTTTCCCTTTCATTATCTCATTTAATTGATGGATTCTCAAGGTTTTATTGCTGAAGGCCATTCCATCAATAGGCCACCCTTCTTCAATGGGACTGACTATTCTTATTGGAAGAATCGCATGCAAGTTTTCCTTAGAGCCCAGAACTATGAGATTTGGAGGGTAGTTGAGGTAGGTCCTTATGAGAACCAGGGAGAAGAGGAAACCTGGACAAGGGAACAAATTAGGAGGGCCACCCTAAACTACAGTGCCATGAACATGGTTCAATGTGCAGTCCACCCAAAAGAGTACTCAAGAATCTCCATGTGCAAATCTACTAAGGAGATGTGTGATAAGCTTGAGTTACTTTATGAGGGAACATCCCAAGTTAAAGAAACCAAAACAAATATTTTGTTTCTGAATATGAATTATTCATGATGAAATCTGATGAATCAATTTCTGAAATGTTTGCTAGGTTTATGATTATTGTAAAATTGACTGAAGGCTCTAGGTAAGGACTACACTGATGCTGATTTGGTAAGAAAAAGCTTGCGCTCTCTATCATCCAATTGGCACACAAAGGCTACAGTAATTGAAGATTCTAAGGATTATCTAAAATCTCTTTGGATGAACTCATAGGATCTTTAATGACTTATGAAATAAATCTGAAGAGAAGTGAAGAACACATGCTTAAGGCTAAACCAATAGCACTTAAGGCTTCATCAAGCAACAAAGAGAAAATCAAGAAAAATCAAGTTTTGATAAGTCTGAGTCTAATGAGGATGAACTTGCCATCATGACTAGACAATTCAGAAAATTTTAAAATCAAGAAGAGGAAAATTCAATGGAAAGAAAAAAAATTCTTCTAGTAAAAGGAATGCTTCTTCTTCAAATTTTAATGATAGAAGAAATAAAAAAACCGATGAAGATATTGTTTGCTACAAGTACAACAAGATAGGACACATGAAGAGTGAGTGTCTTGATATCAAAAAGGACAAATACAAGAAGAACAATAAATTGAAGTAGCCAAAAGCCATGATTGCAACTTGGTCGATGAAGACCAAAGTGAGGATGAAGAAGAGAACTCTTCAAGTTCAGCAAATGAGGAGTTATGCTTTATGGCCAACAGCTGTGATGGAAAGGATTCATAAAGAAAAGGAGCAAAAGAAATTCACAAGAACTTAATGGCAAAGAAGAGCTTCAATGAATCCAGAAAATCAACATTTCAAAAGACTTTGGCTCTAACAGCACATTCCATGAGCTCAGAGCATTCTGCATCCTCTTCAGAACACAAGAATTCAAATGGGTCTACAAGGTCAGGTAAATCAATTCCAGATTTATTTATGTATTCTAATTCTGATTCAGATGCAGATGAAAGCATGTCTTATGTTGAATTAATTCAATTCTGTGAAAAGATGCAAAATCTTAATGCAAAGCTGAACACTAAGAATAAAGATTTGAAAACGACTTTAAAACATTGCCATAAGGAAAGTGAAAGTTTGAAAAACACACTTGAATTGTTCCAGAACAATGATAAAGATCTTTCAGAAGAAAATGAGAATTTGGAAAATGAAGTTCAGAAACTGAATTATGAAAAGAAAGTTTGAAAGATAATATCAAAATTTGTGAAAACAAGTTGTCCAAGTTGAAAGAAAATCATGATCAGTTGCAATATGAAAATGTTGATTTGAAAGAGGAAAATGGAAAATTGATTGATCTCAATGAAAACTTCAAATTTGATAATGATCAATTAAACAAACAGATTTCTAACATGGCTCATGATCATCAAATAAATGAGAGATGCAAACAACTTGTTAAAGAAAATCATCATTTAAAGAGGAATATTGAATGTTTATTGAATGACAAACCATTAGATAATGATTATAGCAATTTGAGTAATAAAATTGCTGATTTGGAAAAACAAATTGCTCAATTGAAAATGAAAAGAACAAGATGAAAAATGGTTTGGATGTCATGCTAAACAAGCTTCAAAATTCAGAAAAAGAAGTTGTTATATTAAAAGCTGAAAAATAGAAGCTTCAACATGAATTGAAGAACACTACAAACACAAGTCTTGCTTCTGTGAAAACTAAGAAAAATGAAAAGAAAACTACAATAACTTCTGTAAAACTTCTATAAACAAGAACTTGCTATTTCTAATAAAATATTAGTGAAAGTTCTTGTTCAGAAACAGACAGAGAAAAAGAAAAATGCTGATGTCAAGAAGAATCATCTACTTCCTCCATCAGTCCAAAAAGCTCCAAGGCAAGTTCCAAATTCACATCATGCCAAGAGCCACCAAAAAATACCTCCTCCTCCTCATGGAAAGCCTCCTCACATGAAAAGGAAAACCCAGCAAATGCATACATGCCAAGGTAAGTACCAGGTAAGAAATGCTCTCATTTGCTTTAACTGTAAAAACCTAGTCATCTTGCCAAACATTGCTGGATTAGAAATCAAAATTTCAAAAAACATGCCAAATCAGTCCAATGCTTTCATTGTTATAAAATTGGTCATATTTCTAGGGACTGTTGGTACAGAAATGATTTTGTTGTGCATGCTTAGAAATTCCTGTCTAATGCATATGCTCATACACAGAGGAATAAATATCATGTTCATACTAAAAATATTCAGAAATTTCATGTGTATAGGCATAGAAATGTTGCACAAAATCATTCTGTTTCTGCTTATATTAAAAATCAAAAATTAGAAAACTTCATAAAAACATAAATGCATTGAGCAAGGGAAAAAGAAAATTTAAAACTAATTCTGCTCTTAGTTCTATCAATGAAAGAAATGCATTTATACAAAAATAAAAGCATTTTGGATTCAGAAATCTTTGTTGCACTCTAACATTGATTTCATTGCAGGACCCAAGTAAGTGTGGGACCCAAAACTAGCTTGATCAGCAAGTTGAGGAGTCTTGCAGCCATACATTGTAAATGGATTCAAGATATTGGCTGTGCACGGCAAGAAATGATTGGAGAAAATAGGTAAAATCTTTGAAAAACAATTGAAGTCCATTCAGGTAAAACTTCTTTATCATTTCAAATTTGAATTGCCTGAGTTGAAATGAATGTTTAATTTTTATCTGAATAATAAGAAATGTGTTTCAATGGTACTCCAACAATGAACTTTGTGTCATTACAATTAGAATCATGTTTGTGTTATCATGCTTGCAGAACTGTGCCCATGATTCTGTGTGCATATCAACTGCTTTGACTTTTTGGTATATCAAATGATGACATGTGGAAAAACAAGTTACGCTTGTTTGGAAGCTATCATTATGCGTGAGTAAAATTCTCCGCCAAGTACCAGAAGCCATGTTATGTTTAAAGCTAATTATGTGCATAATCATGTGTGAAGTGTTGCTAGCTTTTTCATTCCATGCACATATTAAGGGGGAGTAAATTTGAAAAGTGCAAAAAATGTTCTTGAAAATGCAATAAATTTCATGCTAAAACTTAAGAATAATTGACCTTTTTGCAGTGACTATGTGGTATATCAAATGGTGAAATGTGAAAGGACAAGTTAGGCTTGTTTGGAAACTCTCATCATGCGTGAGAAAAAACTCTCCGCCAAGTATCAATAATTTTTTTTTCCTGCATAAAAGGTCATCAAGAAAAATGAAAATCTCAAAAACTTTATTTTAAGTCTTTGAAACTTTTCTCCTTTAATAAATTGTCTGTTAATGCATGATGATCATGTTCATATTCTTTCTGTGCAAACTACTTTGAATGAACATATCTGAATTGCTTAAATGATCATTTCATATCATGCATATCATATGGGGAAGTGAGTCAAAAGAATCTTTGAGTGAAATGCTGAAGAAATATTCTTTCATATCTGATTTATCATCAACTCCCATTCAGTTTGTTGACAAATGTTCCTGCAAATGAATTCCTCACTCTCACATTGCATTAGGATTCTTGGTATATCAAATGGTGATTTGAAGAAAGACAAGTCAGGCTTGTCTGGACACTTTCACTATGCGTGAGTATATGTCTCCGCCAAATATCAAGATTCTTTTATGCAATTGTTGAGGGGGAATATTTGTTGAGGGGAGTCATTGTCATATCTCTTGAACTTACTTGTCTATTTTGAACCCCAAAGTCATCAGAATTTTGAGTCCTTGTGCTATTTTCTTATGAGAGAATTAAAACATTGAAACTAAACTCATTGTGCATTTAGTTTAATTTCAAAGATTCAGTATCATTTCAAGGTTAAGCAATCTTAATATTGAATGTCTTTAAAATGACTTTCAAAACACTTGTAGGCACATGAGTGGCTTTACTATTTAACATGTGCATGTTTAAGCTTCATTTTAACCACATGTTAGAATAATTTCTCTAAATTCATAGTCATGACTTGTCTGGTCAAAGAAAACATATTCCTGCAAAACATCAAAAGAAAATGATGAAAATGATCAACAATCTGGAAAGATACAAACAGAGCAATGCAAATTCTTGAACCACTGAGTAACGGGCCATTTCACCTAAAAAGTGATATGTTTCACGTCAAAAAGTGGAAATCAAAAAATTTTTAACTCTGTATAAGATAATGAAAGTTAAACCACTGAGTAATCAGGAGATCTTGCATCTGATCAATGTGATCTCTTGCACTAAAAAGTGAGATTTAACTAATTTATTCTTGTATTCTTTCCCAGTTAAAAAAAAAATAAAAGAAAATCAAATTGACAGGATGAAAAGCTTAAGACCTTCATAAAGTTCATGTATACTGAGTTTAGACCTATTATTTTACATTGTGTTAAACTTAAAGCTCCTAACATCCTTGTTAAATATTTCTGCTCATTCATATAGGTCACTTTTCTTCACATTTGCATCATTATTTTAACTACATTCAGATCATTGTATTTTGCTATACTTTGTGTTGAGTGTGTCCTTGCAATTAAACTTTCTTGCACAATACAAAGAACACAGTAATTTCTCTCATATGTAAATATCACTTTGCCTCATTTATTTTGATCATTTCTGACCATTTATTTCCCACATTTCATTTCTTGATCTCCTATAATCCTGTTTCTCTCTCTTATCTACGTTTTTGATGCTGTTAGAAAGGGGGAGAAAGGCCTTTAAAAACGGGGGAGAAAGTTCTTTAAAGGGAGAAAGTTTCTTATGGGAGAAAATTCAAAAAGGGGAGTTTTTAGCCAAGCTATTGGGAGATTGTGCATATGTTTTGTCATCATCAAAAAGTTGTATTTTAATGATGACCAATGAACATCACTCATACTTTGATTTTGATGATGACATATTGTGATTTTAATGATGACATATTGTGATTTTGATGATGATATGTTGAACATGTTATATATTTTATACATATAACAATAATGATGATAATATCTTGTACTAATGATTTATGTGTTTATTTCTCAGGGTCATACAATTCTTGCAAGGGTAGTGTCGACACCCCCTAATGGTGTCGACACAATGCTTCAAACCTAAGGCAAAGTGATGAAGAAATGGTCAAGTGGTGTCGACACATGATCAAGTTGTGTCGACAATAGATTCAGCTCCCAGAAGGCCTGTTTGCCAGTTCTGTACAGTGTGTCGACACAGCTTGAAGTAGTGTCGACACTAGAGACCCTTCCCAGAGAACCTTTTGTGCCAGTTTGGGACAGTGTGTCGACACACTCCATGGTGGTGTCGACACACTCTGGCTGAAACTCAAAAAAGTGAATTTCTCTAGACACGTGGCTGCTTGGGGATTAGGGGATTTGACCTAGGTTTCCGTGCCCATGCACCCCAAGGCACTTCATGGACATATGGGGCTATAAATACCCATGTTCCTTGTCCCCCAAAGGCAAGAGAGCCCATACACTTCCAGAAAAAGCTTTTTGGTGGCCAAAGGGGGCTTTCCAGATCTTGCTCCATCTCCAGAAGTTGCAGGCCATCCTTTTAAGAGGAAGGACATGGGAATCAAGGGGAATCTCTGGAGAGAAGCTTGCTGTGCTAGGCAAGGGAGCAGATCCAACTGAAGAGGCGCAGGAGAAGAAGGATTTCTGGCATTTCAGATGCCATCAAAGTAGAGCATCGCCAATTGAGGAGAATCCCCATCGATTTCCATCAAGGCTCCTCAATTGAAGCGTCTGCAAGGCCTCTTCATCGAAGAACACTCATTCTACATCCATTTCTCACTTCAGAGTTTGTTCTTCTTTATTTCGTCTATGAGATTTGTGCATGACGTTCTGTGCAAATTTCTGTGTACAAATTTGTCTTGAATCAGATCATTGCTAGAGGATCTGATTTCTGTTGTCTTTGATCTAGCTTGTGTTTTGGGAGCCGTCGAGCTCTGGTTTGTGAGTCGTCGCACTCACGGTGTGGTTTGAGCCATCGTGCTCAATTTGGAGTCGTCGTGCTCCGGTTGTTGTTTGAGTCGTCGCGCTCAGTTTGTGAGTCGTTGAACTCAAGGGTGTTTGGAGTCGTCATGCTCCAGTGTGTGTTGTACTCAAGGTTTTGAGTAGTGTGGCCTCACTGTGTGAGGGGTGGACGTAGGAGTCACTGGAGGTGATTTCCGAACCACCTAAAAATCCTCTGTGCAATGGTTTGAATTGTGGTTTGACTTTGTATTACGCTAGATACATGCATAGGGATTTCGTTCACACTACTAATCGATTTGCTCACACACACTAATCACACTTCAGATCAGTAAATTGTGTGGGTGAATTGATCTCTGATTCGAAGTAATTTTAAATTGCTTGAGCTTCCGCAGTAATTGGTGTTAGATCTATTCAACCCCCCTTCTAGATCTGATCCATCGCCCATTCGATCCTACAACACACACCCGCTGAGACAACGGAGCTCATGGAACACCGGAGAACCCACGTGAGACCAGAGTCTCACGACACAAGCACCAACATCCTGGACCTCCACGAGGTCGGGAAGGAACAAACCAGGTGTCACCACGAGAGACACCCAACAACCACGTGAGAAGCACCGCCTCACCACCGGCATGGCCACCTCAGACCTCCACAAGGTCGAGGGCCCACAAGCAGAACCACCATGCACCTTGGACATGCCACGAGGTCAGGGAACTACACCCTATAGTGCCACCACGGACGGCACCAAGGAACGGGTTACTAAAACAGCAGTCGGGTGTCTACACCAGGCACCCCGAGAGAACCCGCAGAATGGAAAACACTAAGCACGGCCCACAAGGCCAAACCTACAAAGCCCAAGAGAAACTAGACACGATCAGGCTACAACCACCGTGCAGGCTAGGGCAAACAGACTCACTTAGAAACCACGTGAGAAACTTTGTCACAACAAGAGCAACCAAGCCACCGCCACATGCAGCTAAGAGAGGGACACACAGTCCACCCCTCTCCCTCGCCAACCTCTGGCTCCTGCCTACGACCTTCCTAGGTAGAGTGAGGCTAGCGAGTCATAGCAAATAACACAACCACAAACCACCGCAGCCCGGCCGAGCTACGGCCCTACGCCTGACCTCCCTACATGGCTCCGGAACCAACGCAGAGCGAGGCAGTGAGAAGGACTAGCTGGTCCACACCGGAAGAGCACCTCAACCCCCTCGGAGACCCAGACCAGCTAACAGAGCTCTATAAATGGCTCACGCTGCTGTCCCCACCATTTTCCCTTCTGCTCCAAGTCTGAGACTTGAGCATGCCCGCCGCCCAGAGAAACTCCCTCTGACACAGACATGCGGGGATGGGGGGCCCAGGTAACGGTAACAACCTGTCTCGCGGACAAGCCCTCAAGTGCCTAGCACCGGGCGAACAGAGAATTGGCGGGGCAACCACCACAGAAACGACACAGCTAGCTTGTAACCAAGACAAGCCCAGCAGGCACAGACATGCACGACACCCCTTCCGGAAACCCCCAGAACGGCCTTCGGCCAACGCCGACACACACGGCACGGCCCGAGAAACCAGAACACCACCAAACAGAATAGAAACCATCGCTCTCCTAAAAATCGATTGACCGACAGACAGTCAATTATTAGATAGAGCCTCCTAGCATTGCCACTAGGACACGGCCGCGAAGGTGTCACCTTCGGTCACTGAACGCAAGGAGGCAAACTGCCTCGTTCCACCAGAAGGTCCTAATGGCAACCCTGCCTGGGGCACATGCCGACACGTCAACCACGGCCATGGAAAACACCCGAGGCACACAGGTCTTGTCACGCCCTCCTAAATCGTCGCAATACCATCACGACATATAGGGCAACCGCGACAACAACCGAGTCGCGATGGGGAGGAGCATCGCGACAACAACCTTGTCGCGACAGGAAACCTAGTCATGACGCGACCCTTATCGTGACGACCAACCGCACTGCGATGAGGTCGCGTCTGACTAGGGCGATGCCTCCTCTGATGTGGCGACGCGCTCGGCGGTCGAGACATCAGCTGAAAGGCCGACCGCCGAGACGCTACATCCTGGGATCCCGCTCACAGCTACAATCACAGGAACACGGGGAGGGGATCATGGAGAAAGCTGTAAAGCATGCAAACGAAACACATGGACTTCCACTCCCTACCAACAAGAAAGGGCACAAGCATCCCTACCAATTTGGAAGAACCAACCCCCCAAAAGGGCCTTCACGAAGCCACGGCTGCTCCTCCTCGCTCCACGACTCCACTCCGAGCTCCACACGAGCCGCCGATGCCACCAACCTCTAACCGCCGGAGAGGGGAATGCTTTCCCCTAGGAGAGAAGGAGGGAAAGGAGAAAGGGAAAGAAAGGGAAAGGAGAAGCCGGCCAAGGCTTTTAGCCTCCGGCCTCTAGAATGCGACGGGGCGGGGCGTCGCGATACAAACCTTATCGCGACGGCCGCCTAGACCGTGACCAGAACGCGTCTCACCTGGACACCGCGACAACCCGATAGGTCAATCTGCTACGCTTGCCACTCTGACAGGCATCAGACGACCAAAAAGCATAAAGTAGTCCCGACCTATTGACCGGGCGCGACAAGAACGTGATGCCGTAATCTGGCGCAATAGGGATGACTGTCGCGACGAGCCCCTCCGTCATGACACTAATGCATCGCCCAAGATGGACGCGTTAGTGGCAAGTCATCCACAACGTAGCGAAGGGCACCGGAAAGCCCGAGATGTTATAGTTTATTTCTGTGTATATTTGTATATTTGATGTTTTTGTGTTTTGCCTGAAATCCATGTTTAACATCAATATCTTTTGACGTTAAGAGTAGGTTGGTGGCAACTTTTGTGCTGTTGACTGTGTGGCTAGAGGATCTAGATGTCAACATCGATTGATGCCTATTTTCGGTTGACGGCAGCTATGTGGCCATCTACTTCTTCGTCTGTGTTTGGGATTCCAGATCTAAAACCATCCCATTTTCTCCAGAGATCGTTTAGGAAACATTTCCCCAACGGTCAGGACTCCTTAATACCAAGGTTTACCCCCACTCTATGCTTATTTAACCTAAGCATCTCAGTTAGGAGAGGACTTTTCTCACCTAGGGCTTTTTGGGTTCCGGGAGATAAAAAGAGAGACTTTGAGAAGCGTGATCCGATGATTGGGGGGCTTCACCGACAATCTTCTTCGACTGAAAGACACTTCTAGAGGTGAAGGAGCTCTCCTAACTCCGGGAGACCGCGTGCTCAAGCGTGGAGATCGGATTTGGTCGAGGGATATCACCTTCTTGGCTTGGACGAGGAGGGCTTCATCGCCAAAATTAGATCTTCTGAGGTTTTTCCAAAGGCAAGTAACTTAGGGGTTTCATCCCTAGACATATCCCCTAAAGTTTAGGCATTTTTTTCGGATTTTTAAATCATGTCCTGGACCCCCAAATTCTATGTTTTTCTGTGGTCGGTCTGCACTTTTCTGCAAATAGGAGGTTCACGGAAACCTTGTTGCCGCCAAGTTCATGAGTTAACGGCAATCAATTTTGCCGTTAACCCACCCTGACGGCAAGACTCTTGCCGCCAAGTTCATCTGATTTTGACAGAATTATGTGTTTAATCTCTATACTGTGAGTTTCAGAATTCTGGATGTTTGTACATGTTATAAAAAATTTCTATTGGTCAGGTATGGTAGGTCGAACCATGAATTTCTGTGGAAATTCTGATCATGATTACATTTAATATAATTTATGTTATGAAAAAATATGCATGTCTTAACAGAGTTAAATCCAGGATAAATAGATTGATGCAGGATATTGTTATAGTAAATTTTCATGAGTTTAGTGTTACTGTTTTCATGTTTTGAGACTGTTAGACCTGACTGTCCACTGTTAATCATGTCTAATTGAATTATTTAGTTAAATTACATGAGATCCATATTAAATGTTAAAAAATAGTTATACTGTTACAAAAATTCTAAAAAATTAGCCATATTCTATGTTCCATGCGTAGGGTTTATAATTAAAATTTGGGACTATTTTGATATTCGTAGGTACTGTTTGCAATTTTAAAGTTTATTAAAGGCATATTAAGCATGATTGTTTAAGAAAATGTATTTTCAGTGATTAGCTGCATGTTTTAGGTAATGTTATGCATGATTTGATACTGTTAGACAGTCATGACATGTTCTGTAAACTGAAAGGTATGTATGTGAATGATTTGCATGTGAATGGACCAAATAGTGCATGTAAAATGATATTAATCATGTGATCAATTGAAATAATGTGTTTACGTGAAATATGTGCCGAAATTGACACTGCTACCATAGAAAGCTGTGGAGCCATACTTTAGAAAAGTCCCTATGGGAAGGCTCAATGTGTATGTGATATCCTCTGGGCATTAGGATGAAATCCTAGAGGTGGAGAAGTACCACTAGTTTGGGTGGAGAGGGCTTCTCCCGCTTCTGCGTAGTTACCAAGATTTGTCACTATAATGCCTAGGTGATGGGTATGTGTTATGTGATATGTGTGTCCTTTTTTATGGTGGTTCGGACTATGTGTCATGGCAATTAATGTGTAAAGATGTGAAACATGTGTAAATGTGCAATGTGTTCATGTGAAAGAGATGTGCAAATGTGTTACAATGTGAATCAATGTGAAACCATGTAATTGTGATTTAATTATGTAAAAACAGCAAGAAAAATGTGTGATTATGTGATATAAAAGCATGTGAAAAATGATAGATATCATGCTAGGTTTGTTAGTAACTATGTGCTGAATTTCATGATGAAGTTATGTAGACAAATGTTGTGAATGAGTTGTATTTAATGACATGTTTAAAGTTAAAGACCATGTGTAGAAAGCATGTTATAGGTTATTCATATGTACTTGCTTATTTGACATGAACATGTGCAAAACTTCTCTTATTGTTTCCAAGAATAGCATGTTATGTGATATGTTTAAGGATGTGCCAATGGGTTACTTTCTGGATCTTTGTGAACACTCATACTTGCTTTAACATATAGGTGAGACAGGTGTCCCCGTACTTAAGGAGGACATTGTGATGAGCGACTCCAAGTGAGAGGAGTGGCAGTGCTTGTGGAGGACGATTTGATAGGATGTACTTTCTTTTACTAGTATGTGGACAATGGTGATATGTTATGGGCTTGTATAATTGTGGACTTTAATTTATTTTCATGCTACTATATAGACTGTGGAATGTGTGAATGATGATGGAATAAAATTATCTTTTATTTCCACTGTACTTCCTTCTTGTTATTTATGTACATCTCGACCTATTGTGTGTGTTGGGTACATGTCCCACTCTGACGGCGCCCTTTATATTGATGTGGATTGGTATAATCGTACCGGTATAAAGATGGTCATTACACCTTCTCTCTAGTGATCAAATATTAGAGAAGAAATCTCTAAAGGCTTGTGACTCTATGTCACCCTCCTCCTTGAGGGGTCAGAATAGTAGTGCAAATGTGTTGTAGCACTCTATTCAGTGAAGAGAATTTGTTTGCATTTATACTAGAGACCCTTGTCTGGACAATGTTTTCTTTATCATGCTCTATCCCTGTCATGAGGGAATATACTTCATGTAGATAGAAAGTATACTCATGTGGATTATGACCTTCATTACGGATATTCAAAACTTCACTCACAAAATCTGTGGTGAGAATTATGGGTATTCCTGTAATTGTAGACTCTAAAGTATGTTCTTTGCTATCCAAATTCTTGTAAAATTCTTGAACCAAAATAGGATAAAAAATCCTGTGTTCACTTACAAAGCTTGCCAACCCTAAAATTCAATCATTTATAACAATTCTGGAAAAATAGAACTCATACCTTCATCAAAAACATCCACAGTTCTTGGATGCAGAATCTGTTAATTTTCTGTTGTAAGTGGAAATGCCTCCTGAGCCTGGCTAGTCTCATTATCAGAATCCGTTCCCCCAATTTTTGATTCAGAGGGTTGACCAATGCTCTATGATGACTGCTTACTGCTGTCTCAAGCAACTCTCCAACTTTAGCCTTATCCCCTTGAGAGTTTTCAATTTCAGAACTATCTGTGCCAATTGGGTTACTGTCCCTGGATCCCTTCGAGTGTGAACTTTCATGATCAAGTGATCCCTGATCATCAAAGGACTGGATTGAACTCTAAACATTTGGGGTTTTCTTCTCTAGAGTCTTCAGAGTGCATGGAATGAGATGCTTGCACACATTCATCCTCATCAGAAACCGCTCAAATCAACGAACTCAGTCTTCTTTTTACCCTTGGAGAAGGTCTTCTCCTTAGCCGATCTTGGATGTGAGAATCGTCGGCTAGAAAAAGATGGAACTGCAGGCTTCTTCTTCAGTGACTCTGAACTCTTTCCTTGATCGTTCCTGGCTTTGGTGCGACATTCAGATGAATCTAGTTCAGCGTCCTTCCGCTTGCCTCCACGACGTGCTGTCATCTTGGGTGCCATGACAAAATTCGAGAGATGGAGGAGAATTTTGTAGGCACGGAATGAGGGTTTGTGGGCAGAAGAGGAGAAAAAGCAATTGGATTCAAATGAGTTCGAACGGGCACATTAGTTGAGACTATTTGGGGAGGAGACGCATCTAGTGTCGACCTGCCCTAGACGATATAGTGAGCATGCGGAACAGTGAAAGGTGACATGTTCCAATGTAAGTGATGAACAAGATGTGTCGACACTAACCAAACATGTGTCGACTCTAGGAGAAAGGATTCAGTGAACTGTCCAGATAAAATTAGGAAGGAGCAATATACCATTATTACATGTATACTTTGGGAAACTTTGAGAAAGTTAAAAGAGTTATGCTCCTTCCTCACTTTATACTCCTTTTAGTGAAAATAATGGTTTGAAAGTCATAAACTTTAGTTTATCCAATTAAAGACACTAAAAAACTAAGAAGCAAAAATTACAGGAGAAAACAAAAATTCAAGTGAAATTGCAGACTTATTAACTCTTACTCAACACATGTAAAAAGGTGACCCTGGATAGATATAAAAAGTAATCCAAGATGTATTGAAATAAAATCTATCTTGAGATTTTTCAGAGAATTGAATTTCAAATTTAACTGACATTTTGCTTTTTCATAAAGAGATGAACAATCAAATCTACCATTTCTTTTTCATGCAAGAGCTCATCATGACATACAATAAAATCAACTGATTTTATCAGGAATTGTAGTTTCTTATAGCCTAGTCATTGTTCTGCAACATCGAAAATTTTATAAAAATATTTTTGAACATCTTTTACTTCTCAAGAAAAATTTGGAACCAATCAGCTCAGATGATTTTTAGAATCCAGCTTGAGAGACCATAATACATAGGAATTCAGAAATGAATAGGATGTAATTTTCACAAGATACAATATTTTCAGAAACTGTTATTTAACCTCTTTGGTGTTTTCAGTGAATTTCAAAGTTAAAATTAGTAGTTTATAATTAAAAAAACCATTTCTTTTACTCTCAGAGATAATTGACTTTAGAGTATAAGAATTTTAATCCCTCTGAGAAAATTTCCAAAGATAAAAGTTTTCACAGTTAAATTACTCCCCCTCAGAAAAGGATCTATGTGAGAAGAAAGAGAGTGATCAAAAACTGAAAAAACTGAAGAGAATTCAGGATCAATGAAATTAGTGTCGACTCACTTGCCATTAGAGTCGACCTTATTCAAGCCAAATCACAGACTTTCTAAAGGAATCTTCTTCTCAGATAGTAGTCACTGTGTATCCAATATTTTCATATTTTCTGATCATTCTGAATCACTGAACCTTATCTTTCCAAACACTGAATTCTTGAACCAACCTCCCCTCACCAAGTGCATTAAATATTGAAGTGAAGTGATCAATCAACAAGCAATATGAAATCATATGACAAGCATCATCCAAGTAAGCATTTGCAAGCAATTTATCAAACAATCAGTCATGAATCAAATAAGCACAATCCAAGTTCTCTTCTTAGAGATGAAAATCTTTCATTACACAAAGGTTTTGTAAAAATATCAGCAATTTTCTTAGTTGTTCAATGAAATGCAGTTCAAATTAGTTCTTGCTAATTTCATCTCTTAGAAAATGATGGTGATTTCTATGTGCTTAGTCCCAGAGTGCTGAATTGGATTTTTAGCCAAATTTATTGCACTAGTGTTATCACACATTATTAGGACACATCCAAGATCTACTTGGTAGTCTTGGAGTTAGTGTTTAATCCATAACCCTTGAGTGCCACAACTCCCTATAGCTACATATTCTACCTCTGCAGTAGAGAGAGCAATCGAGTGTTGTTTCTTGGAAGCCCAAGAGACTAAGCACCCTCCCAAAAATTGGCAATGACGACTAGTACTCTTTCTATCCAATTTATAGCCAGGATAATCTGCATCTGAATAAGATATCAACTTATACTCACTAGATGCAGAATACCACAATCTCAATTCATGAGTTCTTGCAAGATATCTGAAAATTCTTTCTGCAGCACTCGTGGGATTCTTTAGGACTAGCCTGAAATCTAGCACACATGCATACAGAGAATTGTATGTCTGGTCTAGATGTTGTAAGATAAAGTAAGGATCCGATCATACCTCTGTAAGTCTTTGGATCTACCAAGTTACCTTTCATATCAGCATCCAAACTCAATGTTGTGCTCATTGGTGTTGCCATGGTTTAGTATTTTCCATTTTGTACTTCTTCAGCAAATCATGTATGTACTTTGACTGATTAATGAAGGTTCCTTCCTTAGTTTGAACAGCCTATAATCCAAGGAAAAATTTAGTTCTCCCATTAAGCTCATTTCAAATTCACTTATCATCAAATCAACAAATTCCTTAACAAGGAAGATTTTGTTGATCCAACATAAATTTAGACAACCAAAATATCACTTTCCTACACTTTAGTGAAAAGGGTTTGATCTACTTTACCTTTGGATTACCCTTTACTTATAAGGAATGAACTTAATTTGTCATACCAAGCCCTAGGAGCTTGATTTAATCCATAGAGAGCCTTGTCAAGCTTGATGACATGGTTAGGAAAATTTGTACATTCAAATCTAGGAGGTTGTTCAACAAAAACTTCCTCTTTTATTAACCCATTTAAGAAGGCACTCTTAACATCCATTTGCTGTAATTTAATACAGTGAGCACATGCAAATGAGTGCAAAATTCTGATAGCTTATAGCCTAGCTACAGGAGCAAAAGATTCTTTGAAGTCAATTCCAAATTCTTGATTATAACCTTTTGCAATTAGCCTAGCCTAATTTCTTATTATCTTGCCTTCTTCACTAGTTTTATTTCTGAAAACCCATTTAGTTCCAATGACACTTTATGAGGAAGGTCTGGAACTAAATGGCAAACCTTATTTCTCTCAAATTGATTCAGTTCTTCTTGCATGACATTTGTCTAAAAAACATCTTTTAGAGCATCTTCAACATTTTGGGTTCAATTTGTGAAACAAGAGCCATTTGATCTAATTCAAAAATAAGTTTGAAATGAGATATTGTTCTTGGTGGATCAAATAAGTTACCAATGATACTACCTGAGGATGATCCCTACCATTATGATTTTCAGTTGATCTCTGTTCTCATTGACAGTTGTTGTTTCTTGCCATCTTAATCACCAAAAGTTTTACTTGTGGCAGATTCTTTTCCTGCTCGTCGTTTGAATCATCCTTTTCCCGGAATTATCCATCATCATTTTCCCTGCACACACCATCATAGAGTTCATCAAAGCTTTCAACAATTGATTATTGACATTGTAAACTCTATATACTCTAGAGTGATTGGAGTAGCCAAGAAAAATTCCTAACTCACTCTTGGGTTCAAATTTATCCAAATCACTTTTGTTGTTGTTCAGGATAAAACATTTTGCACCAAACACTTTGAAGTGAGCAATGGAAGGTTTCTACCTTTCAAAAGTTTATAAGGAGTCTTTTTGCTTAGAGGCCTACCATTGCACGATTTATGATGTAGCAAGAAGTGTTCTGCTTCTACCCAAATTTTCTAGGCAACCCACTCTCAATCAACATAGCTCTTGCCATTCAACAGTGTTCGATTGCGCCTCTCTACCACTCATTTTCTTCAGGGGTTCTGGGTGATGAAAAATTGTGAGATATTCCCTCTTCCCTACAAAGATTTTCAAAATTAGTGTTCTCAAATTCACCTCATGGTCAGACATGATTAAGATATTTTGAATTTCCTTCTGAAGGATTTCTATAGAATTCTTGAAATTTCATGAACGCATCACTTGTGAGCAAGAAAGAATACCCAAGTAAATCTTGAAAAGTCATCAACAAGTACATATCCAAACCTTTTCCCATTGAGACTGTTTGTCCTTGTGGGTCCAAACAAATCCATGTGAATAAGTTCAAAAGGCTTAGAGGATTGACTCTCATATCTACTTTTAAAGGATTTTCTTGTTTGCTTACCTGAGTACATACTTCATAGATTTTGAAATTTTACTTGAAGGAAATTTCTGGCAAACCTTTTACCATGTTGAATTTAACTAATTTGTCTAGCATATTGTAGCTAGCATGTCCTAACCTACGATGCCACAAACATGCAAGATCATTTTTATTAGTAGCAAGACAAAGATTGTTATTTTAGGTTCATCCAAATCAACTATGTAAACATTATTGATTCTTTTACCAGAAAATTTTACACAGTTTGAATTTGGCTAAAAAATTGTACAACTAAGGGAGTCAAAAATTACCTTGTGACCTTGTCACAGAGTTGACTTATGCTCAAAAGGTTGTATTCCAACCCTTCCATCAGAAGTACATCATCAATTGAATTTGAAGGACTTTTACCCGCTTTACCTGAACCAACAATTTTACCTTTGTTATTTCCTCCAAAGTCACATGTCCAACTTTCTTTTCAGACAATAAGCAAAATTTGTCCCCTATCATATGTCTTGAACAACACTGTCAAGATACCACTTGTTATTTTTGGATGTAAGACATACCTGTAACACATTCAAAGAAAGATCTTTGGAACCCAAGTACATTTGGGTCCCTTCAAATCACACAATTGAAGAACATATGAAAGTAGACTTTTTTAATCCATGGTTGCATTTTTATTGTGGGTTGAATGGTATTTTTGGTTTTATGTTGTCTCTAATTCTTTCTGTTGTTCCAAGAATTTTTGGATCACTATTTCTTTTCATTTTAATGAAATTACCTTCAAATTTGCCTTCAGTGTTCTTTTGAGGAAACCATAAATAATTATGATAACTAGACCTCTTAGGATATCCTGAATGACCAGATCTAGCAAAACTGTGAGAGTGCGTCAACACTCTATAGGCATAGTGTCGACCTGCTTGAGTCCATCTAGGCATGTTTTGTGGTCTGGTGAATGAAAGTGTCGATCTGCCATCTGTAGTGTGTCGACCTACCCAGTCATTTGGTTGCCAAGATTTGTTCCATTGAGATATTTTTGTTGATTTGAAACCAGCACTTACCTTGCCCTTTTTATTGAATTTTCCAATTTCAGAATTTTTAACATTTTCTCATTTCTTTGACTTTTTCTCCCATTGAGTTGATTTATGGATGAGGAGGCTTCTCAATTTGTTGAAGAAATAAATGTTATTGTCTTCAACCTATTTCTTTTTTCTTTAAGGTATTGAAGCCCAACCCTTCTTTGTTGAAGTTCACTTTTGTTCCCAACAAGGCTTCTAAATTATTTTTACCAGTCATAAACCTTTCTAGAGCTTCTTGTCTCTTGGTTACTTCTTTCTGAAGATTTCAATTTCATTCTTTATTTCAGTATTCACACTTTTGATAGGATCATATTTTTTAGCAACCAGTTTCATTTCTTTGACATAATCTCCATAACTTTCAATTCACTTACATTTTCTTTTAACACAGAAATTTCTTGAACAAGCTCGTTTTCTTTCTCTTCCATTGAGGTATCATGAACAATATGATTCAATTTTCTTATGAACACTTTGTTTTTCTTTTTGATTTCATCATATTGATCAAGTAATTCAAAATAGACATGTTCCCAATCACTGAATGAAAAATCTGTAAATGGAGATACTACCCCTTCTTCATCTCCTTCTTCTCCTCTAACCATCAGACAAATTTGGTATTTGTTTCATCAGCTTCTGTGCTTTCTTCTTCAACATCATCTTCCTCTTAGCTCTAAGTACAAACCATAGCCTTTTTCTTGTTATTCGTCCATTTGGGTTGAGTCTTCTTCAGAGGCTCAGGACATTCTGATTTAACATGCCCTGGTTTTCTGCAATTATAGCATACAACCCTGTTAGATCTTTTATTCACATATTGTTTAGGCTTTGAAAAATTATTCACCTGTGATTTCTTCTTCAGAAATCCCTTACCTTCTTTTCTCAGAAAATTTCTAAACTTCCTTGTGATAAGAGCAAACTCACCTGAGTCATTTTCTGAAGTGGATGACTCGCTTTCATCAGTTGCTTCCTTGATGCTTGAACTCGCCTTGAGACCAAGTGGCTTCTTCTTCTTGATATCTTCTTTTGTTCTCTTTAAGCCCAATTCATAAGTCATCAAGGAACCAATTAGCTCATCGACAGTTGTAGTTGACAAATTTCTTAACTCTTCCACTACAGTGACCTTTGTATGCCATATAGGGGTCAAGGATCTAAGAATTTTTCTAACAAGTTCTTGTTCAGTATAGGTTTTTCCTTGATTTTTTAAACCATTTGTCAACAAGGTTAGTTTGACATACATCTCTGAAATGGTTTCATCATGTTTCATTTTAAATGCTTCATACTCAGAGACTAGCATGTTAGCTTTTGTTTCTTTCACTTCAGACGTACCTTCATAGATGACCATTAAGCGATTCCATATCTCCTTTGCACTAGCACATGAAGAGACCCTTTAAAATTCTGTAGGATGAAGTGAACACTGCATAATGTTCATTGCACTCCATTTGCATTTGACTTCTTGATTTCTTCTAGAGTCCACTTTTCTTCATCTTCCGATAGCTCATAGGGTCCATTACTGACTACCCTCAAGATTTAATGATCATGTGCTCGCAAGAACACCTGCATGCGAATTTTCCAATAAGATTTAAACAAAGAATTGGAGAGCCTATCTCTGATACTGCATGTTGGGTATGGAATGAATATCTAGAGGGGGGGTGAATAGATATTAACCTCTTAAAAAATTTAAGAACCTGAACCAGACTTTAAGATATGGAAGAGCTATTTATGTCAAACAAGACAGAGCAATTGAGCAAATGCACAACAAACCACGCAATGCAAGTAGGATTTTTAAGGTGGTTCGGCTCCAGTATGGAGACCTACATCCACCTCTCACTAAACTAAGTGAGGCTTCACTCAACAACCCAAGAGTGTGAAACACTCACACAACTGTTGATTCACAGCTTTATACAACCTACTGGTTCATAGCTTCAATACATTTGATTCACACTATCGAGATTATATCAATCTCACAATCCTCACACACAAAGTGTAGGATCAGTCCTTCTACTCCAACTGGAGCAGACAACCAAGCAATTTGGTATTCATAATAAATAAGAAAAATCACACAAGAGAAATCACTAAAAGCATGCAGAAATTTAGCAAACACTCTTTGTGTTGTTTCACTGGAGTTGAGATCTAATCAGATTTCTACCGAAATTCCCAATTGAGTCTTCTCTAGGCTTGAATTCATCAGGCTCTTTCTCTGGCCGCAACTTAAGGATCAATTGTCTTCGAATTGAATGGAATTCTGATGCTCTACTTCAATTGATTAGGAGCAGGTCTTCACACAGAATGAAGAAGCGATCTAGCATCTTTTCTTCTTGATGAGCAAGTTGTACCGAAGCCTATCCTTCTCAGCTCTCAAGCTCTCTGCTCTATTTCTCTTCTCATCTCTCAGACTCTCTGCTCTATCTCTGTGTGTGTTCTCTCGAAGAGGATGCGTGCCCCTTCTTGATTCGGTATATCAGAATCTTCTTGGTGGGCCCCAACAGAATCCCCAATTCATTGGGAGATGCTTTGCCGCCAAAAAAGGTATCTTCTAGAACCTTGTAAAGTGTGCCTAGAATCCCAATCATTGGGCCTCGAGTCACGTGCCTGAAACAAACATGCTAGCAATCTCTTTTCCTCACTGGATTAAGAAGGTAGGAGTGTCGACACATCTTGAACATAGTGTCGACGCATATAGAACTTGACTTAGATCTGTGCAGATGCTTCACTAGAGTTGACTCCATGCCTTCATGAGTCAACCTTATCCATTAGACTATTATAGAGACTGGTTGTTCATAAGTATAGAGTTGACCTTATAGTAGCTGAGTGTCGACCTCTTAGAATGGTAGAGTCGACTTGATCTTCATCTAGAGTTGGCCTCGTAGAGTCAACCTAATCTTCATCTTGAGTCGACCTCATGCAATTCTTCCCTTTCAGTGCTAACAGGAAAACCAACTGGTGTCGATCTAATCTTCAACTAGAGTCGACCTTATGTGATTCTTTCCCATCAGTGCTTACTGGAAAAACCAACTAGTGTCAACCTGATCTTCGACTAGAATCGACCTTATCTGATTCTTTTTACTTCTACAGTATTGGAAAACTAGCAAGTGTCAACCTATCCTTTGGGTAGAGTCAACTCAAGTGGTTCACTTAACTCTAATAAGTCACCCACTAAGACTTGTGCGTCGATCAATGAATCAACCAGTGTCAACACACATGAGATCTTTTGACTTTGGGAATTTTCTTGTCATATAAAAACTTGTGTTAGGAGAATTCTTAGATATTTATGACAATTTTGCTTAGCTCATGACATCATCAAAACCGAGGACACAACACTGTCGTGATGTGTCACGTTGTGAAGCATGTAGTTTCCCAATTTTGTGGCTCCACGTGAGATTGGTGTCCTTGTCAGACCGCCAGGAAGGTCTTGGTGAAACCTAGTGGTGGTTGTGGATGTCATTCTGTGTGTTGAGGATTCTTTGTGAGCATGATGGTGCTCTGGTTCTCGTCATCCATGTGACGTCTCAGTTTGGGCTGGTGACCGATGCTAGTTATTGCTAGTAATGTGAGGCCATTTCCCTGAGACTTGTGGTTGCTTCTTAGGTTTTTCTTGTGTTCTTGTCGGCAACTGTGTACTCTGTCGAGTTTCGCTTGTGACAGTGTTGGTTGCTGACCAGCGTTACTCATGTTGTTGTCGGCAACTTGGTACTCTATTAGGTTTAGATGGCGATAGAGTGGGTTGCTGATCAGTTGGTCCCAATAGTGGGGATTGTTGGTGGCTGCAGCCATGTGGGTTTTGGTTGCCATTTTTTGCCGTTCAGGTCGGTTTTGGCATTGCTCGGCACCTGTTGGGTTGTCGTTTGATTTGGACGCCCAACGTGTGGCTAGAGTAAGCCGTTGGGTTTTCAATTGCATGCTTCTCATGTGTTTGGAGCTCATTGCGTAAGCCGTTGGTTTTCTAGCTTTGTGTGCTCCATGCATGTTTGGTGGTGCGTTAGTTGCCACAAGGAGTCATGGTGACACTTAGTGGCTCTTCGCACCCATGCTTATGTGCTCCGCACGCATTTGGTGGTGTGGCTGTTGCCACGACGAAGTTGTGGTGAAACTTAGTGGCTTCTTCGCACCGGTGTTGCATCTGCTCTCGTTGCTTCGTTTCGTTCCTAGGGATCCTTTGAGCGTGCCCTAAATTTTGAGGGTAAAATTTTGTTAATGGGGGAAGGATGTAATATCCCAGCTTGTCATCTTTCTGTTTGGCTTCTGGGTGACTGGCTCCTAATGCGTCTAGGCTGGGTGACGCATTAGTGAGGCATCGAGGTGGCCCGATGCGATAGTCATCCTTATCACGCCTTGCTTGTGCATCGTGTTCTTGTCGCACCCGGTCTGTGCATCGCGTCTCTTGTCGCCCCCGGTCAACGGGACGTGACAGTCTTCCTTTGCTTTGATCGTCTAACATCTATCAGGATGGCAAGAGTATCAGTAGAACAAGTCAGGTTGTCACGGTGTCCTTGCGGAATGCGTTGGTGTCGCGGTCGGTTGACCTGTCAAGTTAAGGTTCTTAACGCGATGTATCTCGCTGTTGCAACTTAGGTGCCAAAGGCTTATATCCTTGACCGGCATTGTTCCTCTTCTTCTCCCCCTTTCCTCCCCTCCGACAAGAGCTCCGCCTCCCTCTCTTCTCTTTTTGTGTTTCAGGTGAGGAGGAGGGTCATGCGTGGTGCCATGGCATTGTGGAACTTGCGTGGAGCGAGGAAGAGGTGGCCAATCCTATGTGAAGGGCCCCAAAGGGTCTATTTCTCCGTTTAAGGTAGGGATTGCTTGTGCCCTTCTCAATCTGGGTGGATTGGGAGCCCCTCGTGCTTTCTAGATAGTTTAAATAGCTTCTCCATGTTCCCCTCCCTCGTTTGGTGTGTTTGTGGCACGTGGGTGGCCCCGTGATGAAGCATCCTACGGGTCTGGCTTCCTTCTACTGTCGAGACCGCGGTGCACATCGCGACACCAGAGGAGGCATCCGACCGGTCGAGCGCGATCGTGTTGTGATGCGCCAATCTGACCCAATGGTGTCACATCTGGCAGTTGAATGCGATCATGTCGCAACGTGTTTCTCTGTTGCGATAGGGTTATTATCACGACGCGCTTTCCTGTCATGATAGGGTTGTTGTCGCTATGCCTTTTCCTGTCGCGATGGTATCATGATGACCGAGGAGGATGCGACAGTGCCTGTGTTGCCTCGGGTGTTTCCATGGTTCCAGTTGGGTGTCGGTGTGTGCCCCATGGCTAGATTGCCTTTGGGAACTTCACGTGGTGAACGCGACATGTTATCTCGCTGCCTTCAGTGACCGAAGGTGACACCTTCGTGGCAATTGTTGAACCACTCTTTATTACATTCATATTTTGGTGCTAACAAAATTTATGATGTAACTTAAATTGGACATTTTGTTTCATCTGTGTCACATCAATCTCATAGCAAAATGCTAATTCTCTCATCGATTTAATATGGTGCACTAAAATGCTAAATCGATGTTCTTTCAATATACATCGATTTCTATTCAAAAGTGCCACATCGATTTCACTAACAACGATTTCACAAGTTACACAATGATTTGATCATGTAACGATTCGTTAAGTGAAACATCAATTTTTTCGTGCAACGATTTGATAAGTTTCATAACGATTCGGTCGTTGCAACGATTTGTTTAGTGGCTGCTATAATGATTCGTTAAGGCCCATATCGATTTGATAAGTGCGTGCAACGATTTGCCCTCACATCGATTTGCTCTCTATAACGATTCGCTAAGGACCATATCGATTTGATAAGTGAGTGCAATGATTTGCCCTCACATTGATTTGCCCTCTATAATGATTCGTCAAGGCTCATAATGATTTGATAAGTGAGCGCAACAATTTGCCCTCACATCGAGTTGCCTTCATAACGATTTGTTAAGTGAGAACAATGATTTGCTCTCAAAACAATTTGCTTATTATATCAATTCGATAAGTGCCATAACGATTTGGTCTCACATCGATTTACTTTGAAGTGTTTTTGGCGCTTAAATGAAAAGTCAAATATCTTCTGACAGAAAAAGCTGCATGCATATTTCAGAGTCTTGTGAGAAAAGATATGAACTGCTATTCTTAGCATGTTAGCAGAAACACAGTGGTATGCATAGCTTTTCATAAACACTCTTTTGTGCTAACACTCTCTTCTATGCTTACAGACCTCGAAGACCACCATAGTCTGATTAAGACAAATGAAGAGAAGATGAAAAACGGCTATAACTCCAACGGATCTCTTCAATGGATCTATTCAAAAGCCGCTCATATAAAAGATGAAGCATAGCTGAAGAACAAAGGAGAGCATTCCTGAATATCCTTGAAGGAGTGTACACCCAGTGAGGAACTTCAAATTCCACATACACTCAAAGAAAGAGAGAAAGAGCCTGACCCAAGAAGAAGCAAGCAAAAGCGTCTCAAGCATTCAAGCCTTCAAGCTTTCTTTTCTCTCTTCGTTTTCTCTCCGAGCTCATTGTAAATCTGGGGGAGAGTCTGTGACTGTGAGCTAAGTTCTTAGTGTTCATCTTGTATTAGCTCTCGGTCTGATCCTTCTTTTCTAAGAAAGATTTTTGTCCAGCTGTAGGACTGTATACAGTGTAGAACCTAGCTAGGGGTTTGTGTCTAGCAGAACCGCACTGGGGTTTGTACCAGGAGGTTGGCTTCTTTACCTGTAAGAGAAGTGGGCTGCCTTCTTGCCGGGAAAGAGAAGAAGACCAGCTGGGGTGTTTGGTGTTGTATTGTCCTTGAGGGGGACTGTGCCCTTGGTTAGTAAAATCTTAAGAGGTTGCTTGGGGACTAGACGTAGGACTTCCATATGGGAAGGGCCGAACTAGGATAATTCCTTGTGTTAGTTGTGTGATTGTTTATTTGCTTCCACACTGTAACTCTTCATCACACTAAACTAACCAAACTTTCAAGTGATAATTTTTTGTGTTTAAGTTTCTGTTTCAGATTTTAGAAAACCTATTCCCCCCCCCTTCTAGGTTAACGTGCTGCTAGCTAGTCGGGACAACAAGTGGTATCGGAGCGAGGTTCCCTGATTATTCAAAGAAGATCCAACGATCTTAAAGCAAAGATCTATGGCAGCTCAAGGATATGTTGAAGGTCAATCAGTCTCCAGACCTCCATTCTTTGATGGAGAGGACTACCAATACTGGAAAATGATAATGGAATTCTTCATTCGAGGCACAGACTTTGATCTGTGGCAGGTAATTGAGGTAGGTGATTATGTTATTGTTTCTGCTGAAGGTACCACTACTATTACAACAACAGATAAAAAATAAATTATCATTAAATTTCAAAGCTAAGAACTATTTATGTTGTGCCTTATCCAAAAGGGAATTTAGTAGAGTTTCTTCTTGTAAATCTGCAAAAGAAATGTGGGATAAACTGCAGATAACTTATGAAGGAATAGATAAAGTGAAACAAACTAGGATAGATATTCTTGTCTCTCAATATGAGCAATTTAAAATTCTTCCAAACGAAAACATTACTCAGATGTATAATAGATTTTCAAGCATAGTAGTTGGTTTAATCTCTCTTGGTAAAAATCTTTCTAATGAGGAAATCGTTAGAAAGATACTTAGGTCTTTAACTATTTCATGGACACCTAAAGTGACTGTTATTGAAGAGGCCCATGATTTAACCAAATTGTCGATTGATAATTTAATAGGTTCTCTCATGGCACATGAAATAAATATGGAGCGATTATCTGAAAGTTCATCTAAGAAGAAATGTACTAATGCTCTTAAAGTGGTAGCTGCTCCTTCCACTTCTTCTTCTTCTAGCTCAAAAATTACAGGATCTGAAGACAGTGATGTTAATGAAGTTCTGTCCAAACTTTAGAAGATTTTAAAGAAGAAGTTAAATGGGTCGAGAAGGATCCAAAGGAAAGAGAAAAAGGAGAAAGAACCAGTCTGCTATGAATGTAAAAAACCAGGACATTTGAGACCAGACTGTCCAAGACTCAAGAAGACTGGCCAAACCAAAAAATCCAAGAAGCAGAACAAGAAGTTCAAAAGAAAAGCCATGGCGGCTGCTTCGGAAAAAGAAGAGGACACAAGCTCAGACTCATCAAGCTCAAGTTCAGAGAAAGAGCAAGTAAATCTAGCCCTCATGGTAGGACTAGATGAGGTACATTCTGACTCATTTTTAATTCATGCACAAATTCAGGGTCAGAATCTGAAGACTTGGAAGAAGTCTTTAATGAACTTTATGATAAACACAAGGTTATTGTAAAAGAATTGAAAAATATCAAGAACAACCTTACTTGTCCGGAAAATACTAATTCTGATCTTAAATCAGAAATGGAACAACTGGAAGAACAACTGAAGGAATGTAAAGATAATAATTATCTTTTAAATGAACATTTGAAAAGTAAGAATAATGAGAAGTTAGAGTTAGAAGAAAAATTACAAACTCTAACTGAATAAAATTTGTATTTAAAAGAATCAGTTAGAAAATTAACTAAAGGAAAAACATCTCTAGCTCTATGCTTAAAAGGGTCAAAACCTGGAAATAATAAACAAGGGCTTGGATACATACCTTCGAAAAAAGGAAAATAAGTTATAATTTCAGGAAAAATATCCTTTGCCAAATTTCTAAAAGAAACCAAAATGCCTTAGAAAAAGGCCTCTGAAATGCACAAGCCTTATCAAAAGAAAGTTTCTAAAAATTGTGTTCTAAACTGCAAAATAGATTACTTTCATTGTTGTTCTTACTGCAATAAATTAGGACACACTGTAAACACCTGCACAACAAGGCACCTAGTTTGGATTCTAAAAGGATATTTTTATGCATCTAACCATCAAGGACCCAAAAAGAATTGGGTACCTATTTCTGAATAAGTTGTTTGTAGGATAGCCTTGAAGTATCAGGATCAAAGGATGCTCAAGGCACTGATGACTGCCAGCTCTTCATCCATCTCATATCTGAAGAGGGAGTAGTCACAAATTGTTTATTTCTATTCATATTTCTACTAACAATGTTTGCAAGTTTTTTTTGTTAAGATATATGCAGATAAAAACCTTGAAGACTTGACAAAGAATAGGTGAAAGGTCAAGAGCAACAAGATCTGACTTGCCTCACATTAAGGGGGAGTCTCATGCTCAGGGGGAGCCTTCACTAAGGGGGAGTTATTCATTAAATGTCAATCATTGTTGAACCCCTCAATGGTAAGAAATTTTCTCAAAGGGAAGAGAATGTATGGTAAGATCCTTCCTTTTTGGTTAGTGACAAAAAGGGGGAGAATTTGTATGTTCTGTGAATTTTCTGTATTTTCTATGTCTTAAGTATCTTTGTCAGAAAATTCTCATAAATTTTGTCATCACCAAAAAGGGGGAGATTGTTGAACCACTCTTTATTACCTTCATATTTTGGTGCTAACAAAATTTAAATTGAACATTTTGTTTCATCTGTGTCGCATCAATCTCATAGCAAAATGATAAGTCTCTCATCGAATTAATATGGTGCACTAAAATGCTAAATCGATGTTCATTCAATATACATCAATTTCTATTCAAAAGTGCCACATCGATTTCACTAACAACGATTTCACAAGTTACACAATGATTTGATCGTGTAACGATTCGTTAAGTGAAACATCGATTTTTTCGTGCATCGATTTGATAAGTTTCATAACGATTCGGTCGTCGCAACGATTTGTTAGTGGCTGCTATAACGATTCGTTAAGGCCCATATCGATTTGATAAGTGAGTGCAACGATTTGCCCTCACATCAATTTGCCCTCTATAACGATTCGCTAAGGACCATATCGATTTGATAAGTGAGTGCAACGATTTGACCTCACATCGATTTTCCCTCTATAATGATTCACCAAGGTTCATAACAATTTGATAAGTGAGCGCAATGATTTGCCCTCACATCGATTTGCCTTCATAACGATTTGTTAAGTGAGAACAACGATTTGCTCTCACAACGATTTGCTTCTTACATCGATTCGATAAGTACCATAATGATTTGGTCTCACATCGATTTACTTTGAAGTGTTTTTGGCACTTAAATGAAAAGTCAAATATCTTCTGACAGAAAAATCTGCATGCATATTTCAGAGTCTTGTCAGAAAAGATATGAACTGCTATTCTTAGCATGTTAGCGGAAACATAGTGGTATGCACAACTTTTCATAAACACTCTTTTGTGCTAACACTCTCTTATATGCTTACAGACCTCGAAGACCACCAGATTCCGATTAAGACAAATGAAGAGAAGATGAGAAACGGCTAGAACTCCAACGGATCTCTTAAACGGATCTATTCAAAATCCGCTCATATAAAAGATGAAGCATAGCTGAAGAACAAAGGAGAGCTTTCCTGAATATCCTTGAAGGAGTGTACACCTAGTGAGGAACTTCAAATTCCACATACACTCAATGAAAGAGAGAAAGAGCTTGACCCAAGAAGAAGCAAGCAAAAGCATCTCAAGCATTCAAGCCTTCAAGCTTTCTTTTCTCTCTTCATTTCTCTCCGAGCTCATTGTAAATCTGGAGGAGAGTTTGTGACTGTGAGC
The DNA here is from genome assembly GCA_014218235.1 of Colocasia esculenta. Classification (NCBI taxonomy): domain Eukaryota; kingdom Viridiplantae; phylum Streptophyta; class Magnoliopsida; order Alismatales; family Araceae; genus Colocasia; species Colocasia esculenta. The sequence goes on from CM024761.1 coordinate 117,813,054, forward strand.
TAAGTTCTTAGTGTTCATCTTGTATTAGCTCTCGGTCTAATCTTTCTTTTCTAAGAAAGATTTTTGTCCAGCTGTAGGACTGTATACAGTGTAGAACCTAGCTAGGGGTTTGTGTCTAGCAGAACCACATTGGGGTTTGTACCAGGAGGTTGGCTTCTTTACCTGTAAGAGAAGTGGGCTGCCTTCTTGCCCGGGAAAGACAAGAAGACTAGCTGGGGTGCTGGGTGTTGTATTGTCCTTGAGGGGGACTGTACCCTTGGTTGGTAAAATCCCAAGAGGTTGCTTGGGGACTAGACGTAGGACTTCCATGTGGGAAGGGCCGAACCAGAATAAATCCCTTGTGTTATTTGTGTGATTGTTTATTTGCTTCTGCACTGCTACTCTTTATGACACTAAACTAACCAAACTTTCAAGTGATAATTTTCTATGTTTAAGTTTCTGTTTCAAATTTCAAAAAACCTATTCCCCCCCCCCCCCGTCTAGGTTAACGAGCTGCTAGCTAGTCGGGACAACAACCATGTCCTAATAGCGGTGCCAGGAGGTCGCATCTATCTAATAATCGATTGACAATCGATTATTAGCAGAGCAACGAGCTTTCCATACTGACTGGTGGTGTTCCGAGGTTCTGACTTGCTCATGCATGCGTTGGTTGGTCGACGGCCCTCTAGAGGATCCGTGCATACGTCGTGCTTGTTGGGCTTGTCTTGGGTTACAAGCCCACGGTTCAGTGTGGTTCTTGTTGTGCTTGTTCCGCCTATTCACATGGTGGTTGACACTTGAGGGCTTGTCCCGTTCAGAGGTTGTCTCCATTTTATGGGACCCCCATCCCCATGAGCCCGTTGAGGAGGTTCTCCACCCTTCGTGCATGCTTGAGTCTATGACCTAGTTAGCGAACTCTGGTAGCGGAGGGGAAAATGAGATTTGGACAACGACGCCATGTCGTCTGTAGAGCTCTCTTGCCTGGGGCGAGATGCCAAGGTCGTCGAGTTGTTTTCTTCTTAGCATGCCCAGACAGTCCTTTTTTCACTGCCTCTCTCTACATTATTTTTGGAGCCACATAGTGGTTCTGGGCGTGGGGCTGCAGCTTGGCCAGGCTGCGGTGGTGTGTGCATTCTTGTTGTGTTCTATTGCGGCTCTGTCTCTCGCTTCCGGGGAGGTTAGAGGCAAGAGCCAGCTGGCGAGAGGAGGGAGTGGCCAGTGTCTCATCCTCTTAGCTGCCATTGGTGGTGGCTTGCTTGCTGTTGTTGTGATGATGTTTCCTCATGGTGTTTCTAGGTGTGACTCGTTGCCCTATCCTGCACGGTGGTTGTAGCATGGTCGTGTCTAGCTTCTATGGGCGTTGTTAGTTTGGTCTTGTCAGCCCGTACTTCTGGTGGTTTCCACTTCCATGTTCTCTCGGTTCCGTAGTCCCGTTCTTTGGTGCCAGTCCGTGGTGGCACCAGTGTGTGTGGTTTCTCGACCTCATGGTGTGTCTAGAGTTCAGGGTGGTTTTGCTTGTGGGCTGTGGACCTCGTGGAGCTCTGAGGTTGCCGTGCTTGTGGTGAGATATCTTTCTCACGTGGTTGCTTTGTGGTCTCCGTAAGACCCCTGTCTCGGTAGGTGTGCCAAGGCTTGTTTTGTGTTGTGTCTGACTCTATTGGTTCCTACTGGAGCCGTATGTGGGCCAACCTCGGTGGTTGTTCGTGACATTTATCTCTTTCTGCTGCTTCATATTATCCTGTTATAGATTTTCCTCGCTTTACTGCTTCTATTGTAGTTACTTCTTTTTGAGTTCCTATTGCTCTGGCTGGTGAGGGACTGATAATCCCTACTAGGCCTTGTTCGCAAGGCTCACTTTCCCTGTTCTCTTTAGCTAGGGGCTCGTCGTCATGGGAGCTCCATGTGGGACGGTTTGCAGAGACAGTTGCGGTGTCGTGTGCTGTCAGTAGTAGTGAGAGCGAGTGTTTTGAGTTGTACCTGAGTGAGTTGAGAGTTATGCTTTGCAAGTTCTCGGGGTTTAAGGACTGCACATTTCTTCTTGTACCTGTGCTTTTAGTTGGGACATATTGTACAGACTTTTGTACATTGTACAAATCGTTATAGTTATTTGAATTTGGTGATTATCTCACTAGACTATTCTTCTAACCCTTCAGGATTTTTGGATCCGTAAGTGGCGGCGCAAACTTCAGGGTCCCTGGAGGGGGTTCGGGAGACTGAGTCATTACAATTTCTATGGCTTAGTTTCATGTAGAATCCTCTATGGCGGTAGTATCCTATTAGCAATCATTAAGTAACATTCATTCGTGTAGTTCATGTTGGTATTTGCATTGTTTTCATTATATGCCTTTCAAGCATATTCACATATAGTCACATGCTCTAACATAAACTTATATTGATATGTTCAGATTCTAACCATTAGTTTACTGTAACATGTTGTATACAGAATTTGGAATCAAACATGGGTTTTAAATCAACATTTCATATATTCACAAATCTCAGTTTTCATGTGAACAAAAGAATCTACATTCAGAAATGGATAACTTTGTTTACAGAGATCAAAAGTGAGCAAAATTTTAACTATAGCATGGTTTTAGTACATATTATGAAATCCTATTTTTTCACAATTTTCTTAAATTCAAAGCTTTTTATTCAAATTTATCAATGATTCAATAAATAAATTCAAGTGAAACTAGAATTTCTCTGGAATCATGAGTTGTTGTCACAGGGACTAGATTGATGTGCACAGACCTGTAAAAACTTAATCATGTTGTCTGAACTATGTTTTCACTACACATGCATCTACAAGAATCGAATAATCAATTAACCATCCATCATTCATTTATTCAGAAATTGGGAGTAACTTGTTTAAATAAAAATCCTCATCAGAAAATTCAGAAACTGAACACAGTCCCTTTTGGTAACATGATAGGACAATAAAAACTTGAAACCAAGCATTCAAATCATACACCACCTTATTCAGAAAGAAATAAAAGGTTCTGCATGGAAGAACTAGAGGGCAACATCGACTGTTGTTTACAAAAGTAGACGATAATATATGTTGTTGCCAAAGCATCTTAACGACAATGTTGGTTGTCTTTAACTAGAACTCAGTGGCACAGTAGGGTGTCGTTAAGTTCATTCTATTGGCTCTCTTGTTTTGATGATGTTTAACTATGATCCATACATTTTTAAATACCTTGCTCCAGTCATATCTAACATAATATTTCATGTTTAACTCAGAGAAAAAGGTGTTATGAGGTGAGAGGTGTCGATAGAAGATTATAAGAGTGTCTACACAAAGAGTAACTCCAGTGATGAAATTCAAGAAGAAAAGCCAGTTGTGTCGACACAGGTCCTTTATGTGTCGACACATCCTTTGTTCTCAGAAAGTAGATAGAAGAAAGGAGTTAGTGGTGTCAACACACTTCTATCTGGGTGTCGACACATGAGGTTTCCCAGAGAGCCACATTTTTGGGACTTAGTCAGGTGTGTCGACACAGGTTAACTTCCAGTGTTGACAGAGCAGTAAGCCAGGATCATGTGTCGACACATAACTTGATTGTGTCGACACACTTCGAATGATGATCCAGAATCTAAATTCTTGGACACGTGTCAGGTTTTGATTCAGGGACTTTTGAGTGAGAATTCTGTGACCCCACACTCCAAGGTACCACATGGATACATAGGACTATAAATGCCCATGATCCTCAAACTTTTAGGGTAACACACATCAGCTCTTCATTCCTTAGAACCAGAAAGTGACAGCTAAAGAGAGGTCTTATCTGAAGGGTGTTGATGATCTAGATCTGAAGAATTGGAGATCCAGTTGCTGTGAGTGATCAAGGATAAAATTGAATTCTCAGATTCAGGAGTCCACATCATAAGGCTGAAGCTGGAATTCAGAAGTTTCAGTTGGAAGCACAAAGGGTGAAATTCGAATCAGTATCATATGTTCTACAATTTCTTGTCATTCAACTGGTTCTACAACTCAACTTCAAATCATTCTATGCGTAGTGTGAAATTTGAGCTATCCTTCTGCTCAATTTCATGTGTGTGTTCTATTTTGAGATTTTGATCATCTCAATAGTGTGTGGTTATGTGTTCTGTTTGAACTGGCTATATAAGCAGATTTGTGTGTGTGTGTGGCTGGTGGATGTAGGATACACAATTGTGTAATCCGAACCACCCTAAATCTCTGTGTCACTGTGGATTGATCTATCTTAACATTATATGATTGATAAGCACGTTTGCTAATTAGTATGATATCATCTAGTAATCTGTAGATTCATACCTCACCTAGTCTATCTAGTCTAATTTGAATCTGTGCATACCTTAGAACTCTGTAATTCTCATAAGTTTCTAATCTAATAAGTGTCTATTCATCCCCCCCCCCTCTAGATTTCTTCATAGCTATCTTCCGCTACTTTTCATTTGGTATCAGAGCTGGTTCTCTTTGCATCTGATAGGTGTTTGATCTAACGATCAAGAGTTTTAGCTATGGATGTGAACAAGGGGTTTGTGACTGAGGGTCACTCAGTCACTAGACCTCCATTCTTTGATGGAACTGTTTGTTCATACGGGAAAAGCAAGATGCAATTGTTCCTGAGAGCACAAGATTATGAACTTTGGTAAATTGTGTACAAGGGTCCTGCTGAGCTACCAGAAGATGAAGACATATGGACCAACGAACAAATTCTAAAATCTACACTCAACTAGAGTGCAATGAACATGATGCAGTGTGCTATCCATCCCAAGGAATATTCCAGAGTTTCCTCATGTAAGTCTACAAAGAAAATGTGGGACAAACTTCAACTTATTTATGAGGGAACCTGTGAGATAAGAGAAACAAAGGCAAGTATGTTGGTTTCTGAATATGAGATGTTTAGGATGAAAAATGATGAAACATTATCTGAAATGTTTGCTAGATTCATGCTAATTGTAAATGGTCTTAAGGGTCTTGGAAAGGAGTACTCTAACAATGACCTTGTAATGAAGCTACTGAGGTCTTTTCTATATGCGTGGCATACAAACGCCACTGTTATTGAAGACTCCAAAGATTTGTCCACCATGCAATTAGATGAGCTAATAGGGTCTTTAATGACTTATGAAATCAATTTGAAAAGGAATGCATTGTAATGAATTCAAAGAAACCAATAGCATTGAAAGCAACATCTAGCTCCAAAAATGTTATTGAAAGTTGTGATGACAGTGATGAAGAAAATGATAGTGAAATGGCCTTACTGACAAGGCAGTTCAAGAAATTTCTAAGAAAGAAAGGGAAAGGTAAATCCAAGCCCTTCACTAAGAAAGATTTCTCTAAGAAACCAAAGTTCAATAAGAAAATTGAGTTAAATAAAAAGACTAACATCATTTGTTATGAATGCAGGAAACAAGGGCATATGAGAGGAGAATGCCCTGACCTGAAAAGAAATTTGAAAAACCAAATGTTTAGGAAGATCATAGCTATGTTAGCTACCTGGAGTGATGAAGATGAGGAAAAAAAAGAAGATAGTGAATCTGATGATGAAGAAATTACCTGTCTCATGGCAAGGAATGAGAAAAACACAGAGGTAAATTCTTCATTTGAAGATTTCTCTACTGATGACTGGGAAGAAGCTTATGTTACCTTCTTTGAGAAGTTATGTGAGTATAAATCTGAAAATAAGTTACTAAAAAAGAAAGTTAACAGTATCTTGCATGACTCTCTAAATACTGAATAAATCAATCATCTGAATAATGAAATTGTCAATTTGAAAATTGAAAAAGAAATTCTTAATGAGCAACTTGATAATGATAAGGAAAGGTGTCAAAATGCTGAAAAGAAAAACAAATTCTGATTGATGAGAGTAAAAAGCTCAAGAGAGAAAAAGGATTGCTTCAAGAAGAATAAAAAAAAACACAAAAAGAATTGCATGATAAGAAAGATACTCTGTCAAAATTTGTCAAAGGAAAACAAAATCTAGATGCAATATTAGGGGGTTGAATGAACACTACAAAGCATGGATTAGGTTTTCAATCTGAAAGTAAAAAGAAATTTGGATAGACATTGATAACATCTTTTGTTAAAGGAACATCTTCTTACTATCAATTTGGGATAAATACTCAAGAGAAACAATCCTTGAATTCAAAGCACAAAAGTGAGAATCAATCTAAAAATTCCATAACACAAATTTAGCATGGAAGAGCTCATTTCGATGATCAACAGAACATGAAGCAAGTTGTCAGATCTATTTTTCATCAAAAAATTGATTAAAGTTTCACATCCCATAAATTCATGTCATGCAAAATTTGTAAAAAAATTGGGCATTCTGATTGGAATTGTAGATCTAACATGAATGCATGCAGAGTCAATCAAGTTTTGATTCCAAGGCATATTGTTAGTGAATTGAAAAAATGGATGGCACCCAAAGCAAATTGGGTACCAAAATCTTCCTTCTATAAATTCCATTGCAGAAATGCCTTACAACCCATAAGAAAGACATATGGTACCTCGACAGTGGCTGTTCAAGGCATATGACCGGAGACAAAGAAAAATTATATTCATTGGTTGAGAAGGATGGGGGTCAGGTAATTTTTGGAGTTAAAAATAAAGGTTAAATAATCGGGACAGGAAATGTTGTTAAGAATTTCTCAAACTCCATTGAAAATGTGTTATTGGTTAAAGGTCTTGATCATAATTTGCTCAGTATCAATCAGTTGTGTGACAAGGGACTTAAGGTAATATTCGATTTTGATTCATGTGAAATTATTGATAAAGAATCTGGAAAAATAAAATTTCTTGGTCAGAGAATCAATAATGTTTATCTAGTCGACTTGAATGAACAACAAAATGAAAATCTTTGTTTGGTTGCAAATCAACATGATCTGTTTCAACTTTGGACATCGGTTTGGGTTTGTGATTGTTGATGATTTCTCTAGATTTTCTTGGGTGTTCTTTCTATCTCACAAGAGTGATACTTTTGAGAATTTTCAAAATTTCTTCAATAAGATTGAGCAAGGAAACACAAATAAAATTTGCTCCATACTCAATGATCATGGAGGAGAATTTGACAACAACTTATTCTTTGATTTCTGCAGGAGCAAAGGAATTGATCATAAATTTGCCTCACCAAGAACTTTTGAACAAAATGGAGTAGTTGAAAGAAAAAATAGGACATTGGTTAAAATGGCCTGCACTTTACTAATTGAAAGTCATCTTTCAAGAAGTTTTTGGGTAGAAGCTGTAAACACCTCATGTTACATTCTTAACAGAGTTATGGTAAGACCAGTCCTAAAGAAACATCCTATGAGCTTTTGAAAGGTAAAAAACCTCACATTGCTTATTTTAGAGTCTTTTGGAGTAAAGTCTTCAATCACAACAATGATAAGCAAGATTTAGATAAGCTTGAAAAGAAAAGTGATGTAGGTATCTTTCTAGGATATTCTAAACAATCAAGGTCATATAGAGTCTTCAATAATGAATCAAGAACTGTGGAGGAACCTCCATATGTTGACTTTGATTAGCATTATGAAAACACTGATGACTTTAACTCTTGTAGAAATCAAGAAGATGATGTTGACATCCTTGTAAAGGAATCAGATTAGTCATTGGAAACAAAAGATGTACCTGAAAATGAAGGTGTGTCGACACATCACAACAACAGGTCGACACCAGATTATAATAGGTCAACAGAAAATGTTAGCACATTGATAGGAGTCAATTTCAGGTACTCTAGAGATCACCCTCTTGAAAATGTTGTAGGAAATGTCAATGACAAAGTTCAAACTAGATGACATTTCAAAAATATCATTGAACAAGATCAAATGGCCTTTATATCTCAAGTAGAGCCTAAGAATATTAAAGAAGCCTTAAATGACAATTCTTGGGTAAAGACAATGCATGAAGAATTAAATCACTTTTAGAGGAACAATGTTTGGAGCCTAGTTCCTAAAAATCCAGAAAATTCAATAATTGAAACTAAGTGGGTGTTTAGGAATAAATTAAATGAAGAAGGGAAAGTGGTTAGGAATAAAGCTAGATTGGTTGCAAAAGGATATAATCAAGAATTTTTGGTAGATTTTGAAGAATCCTTTACACCAGTAGCTAGGCTAGAGGCAGTGAGAATTTTGTTAGCATATGCATGTTCCAACAACTTCAAACTGTTTCAAATGGATCTCAAAACTGCTTTTCTAAATGGTTACATTAAAGAAGAAGTTTTTGTTGCACAACCACCTAGATTTGAGATCCTGATAAACCTAACCGTGTTTACAAATTACACAAAGCTCTTTATGGATTGAAACAGGCACCAAGAGCATGGTAGGACAGATTGAGCAACTTTCTGGTTAGTAAAAAGTACTCCAGAGGTAAGGTGGACCAAACACTTTTCACGAAATCTGTCCACAATCACATAATTGTAGTTCAAGTATATGTGGATGACATCATTTTTGGTTCTACCAACCCTTCACTATGTGAAGAATTTTCAAAACACATGCACAGTGAGTTTGAAATGAGTCTTATGGGAGAGCTACAATTTTTCCTTGGATTGCATGTTAAACAATTTGAAGATGGATTCTTTATTAATCAAGTGAAATATGTAAAAGAGCTACTGAAGATATTTCAGTTTGAACAAGCCAAGCCAGCACCTACTCCTATGTGCACAAGTATCTAACTGGACAGTGATCAAAAAGGTAAATTGGTTGATGCAGGATAGTATAGTGGTATGATAGGCTCTCTCCTATATGTTACTGCAAGTAGACCTGACATACAATTCAGTGTTTGTCTTTGTGCTAGATTTCAATCTAGTCCCAAAGAAAGTCATTTGCTTGCTGTTAAGAGAATTTTTAGATATCTCTCTGATTCATGTAATTTGGGTTTATGGTACCCAGCTTGTTGCCACATTGATTTGATTTCATATTCTAATGTTGACTATGCTGGATGCAAACTTGATAGAAAAAATGCTAATGGTTATTGTCTGTTCCTAGGACGCTGCATGGTATCATGGGCATCCAAGAAACAACACTCAGTTACACTTTCCACAACAGAAGCAGAATATGTTGCTACAGAGAGCTGTGCAGCTCAAGTGTTGTGGATCAAAAGTTAGTTGCTTGATTACAACATTGACATTATGTTCTCATGGATGCATATTAGTAATCCAAGTCCCATCAGGTGCTACTTGAGCGGAGGTGACGAAAGATGAATCGGCAATTTGCATAGTGCAGTCGTGCTAGCCACCGAAGTGGCAACAAGTGTTCTGCCTCCGAGAGTCGGAGGGCTATAGGTTTATTGCACGCACCATTTGACTTCATCAAACAAAAGTGGAGATCGGGTCGGGACCAAGATCCCGCCGTTGCCTAAATGCAACGACGTTTATTACATCTCTTTAGAAAGAGAAAATCCTTGATTAATCGCCAGAATTGAAAGTCTTGTAGCCTAAAACGAGACATCCGATAAAAGGAACAAAATAGAAACTCAATATTGCAATTAAATCTGCAAGAGAGTTAAATGTGCGTGTGTGCTTTTCATCTCTTAGTGTCAATTTGTTCATTCATTCATTTGTTCTTTTATCTATTACACGTCTTTTCTGTTCAATTATGCCATATCTTTTAACATGCTTTTAATTGCCATGGTTCTTTTCATGATTCGGTGCCATTTAGTCATTGCACGCTCAAATAACAACAAGCACAGCCCATTCTGCAGGGTAAATAACCCATTCTGCATGACATACACACTCCATTCGATTCGGCAAATAAAATTATTCAGCAGCTAAAACCATTCTGCAGGGGCGATTCGGCAAGGGCGAATCGGTAGCCATACCCATTCTGCAGGGGCGAATCGGCAAGGGCGATTCAGCAGTCATACCCATTCTGTAGGGGCGATTCGGCAGGGACCATTCTGCAGGGGTGAATCGGCAAGGGCAATTCTGCAGGGCAGATTGATTCTACAAGGATACTATTAATGGGGCTATAGATTCACTTAAACAATCAAAAAAAGGAGAGAGCCAACCGATTCGAATATTCAAACTAAAATCCGGCAGCATTTCCCCTCATATTGGATGATGAGGAAAAACATGGTAACCGCCCACCACAATGGAGACGAACCGGAAGTAAGGTGTATGTCAAAGGATGACATCACCGAATGGCACGCGGTGCCGGTTATCCCCAAGGCATGCCTAAAGGGAGATCGGTTGGTACTGAGACCAAAAGGGAACCCGATTAGCTATTGAACAATGTGTGAGTCCATTTAACCAGGCCTAGATATTGCATTATCCAGCCTAGAGTCTCATGAATTTCTCATTTACAGGTGAATCTGCAAGGCTGACAATTCTGCACGAGCGATTCGGCAGGGGTTCTATTCAAATGATTTGGTAAGAGACCTTGCCAAATCACTTAGCTCTTAGTCATTCATTCTGCAGAGTACCCTGCCGAATAAATAGGCAGCTCACAAACCAGAATGATTCTGCAGCCCTTGTCGTGCACAAAACACGAAGTAAACGGAGGCTCCGAGTGCCGAGTGGGAGGGGAATAGCATCCAAACCATGAAAGGGTCCTGTTCATTCCGGACGGGGCATGGGAATTAGGTTATCCGGACCTTTGGTCCAGAATGTCAAATCGTAGTGATTCTGCGGCCCTATTTATGCACAGTTCTCGAAATCCACAAGGAATCAGAACTGACAGTCGGGATGGCAGAACCCACAGCATGTATGGACACCATCTGTAAGCTTGAATTGGGCATGGATATGGATTATCCAACCCTTCATGTTTAAAGCTACACAAAATAGTGATTCGGCAGCCCTTTGGGGACGCAGTTCTCAAAATCCAGGAATGATTTGAGTGTCCAATCAGGATGATAGACTATTTAACATGCAAGGAACCCATTTATAGGCTTGAACTGGGCCTGGATATTGTTTATCCAACCCTTCATGTTCAAAGCCATAGGAAACAGTGATTCGGCAGTCCTTCAGGGACGCGATTCTCAAAATCCAGGAATGATTTAAGCGTCCAACCAGAATGACAGACTATTTAACATGCAAGGAACCCATTTATAGGCTTGAACCGAGCCTAGATATTGTTTATCCAACCCTTCATGTTCAAAGCCATAGGAAACAGTGATTCGGCAGCCCTTCGAGGATGTGATTCTCAAAATCTAGGAATGATTTCAGTGTCCAATCGGGATGACAGACTATTTAACATGTAAGGAACCCATTTATAGGCTTGAATCGGGCCTGAATATTGTTTATCCAACCCTTCATGTTCAAAGCCATAAGAAATAGTGATTCGATAGCCCTTCGGGGACGCGATTCTCAAAATCCAGGAACGATTTGAGCGTCCAATCGGGATGACAGACTATTTAACATGTATAGACACCTTCCATGAACTCAAACAGGGCCCAGGTATTGCTTACCTGACCGTTGATGTTCAAAGCCTCATGGAACAGTGATTCGGCAGCCCTTCCGGGATCCGGTTCTGATAACGTGCAAAGAATCTGAGCGTCCGATCGGAAACACAGACCATTTAACATGCATAGACTCCTTCCATGAACTCAAATAGGGCCCAGGTATTGATTACCTGACCCTTGATGTTCAAAGTCTCATGGAGCAGTGATTCGACACAATTTGGGACAGTGAAACTGAGGCAGCGATGGGGGGATTTTGACAGTGCTTTGACTGCTCCTAAACCCAGTAAAGGAGGTACATATATGGATCTACATGACCTCCCTATATTGGGTGCTCAACCTCCATAATGAGTGCACAAAATCTAAAAGAAAACACATCAAAGGAGGAGCTGTTGATGAAATGCATGCATGGCTGTGGGTGGCTCCCCATGGAGTGCCCTTGATGGGCTGAGGGACAGTCAACAATCCTCCTCACTACCCCAAATGGAGTGAGACAATGAGGTCTCATGCAAGAAGGAAACAAAAATGGACACATTGAGGGGAAACAAATCACATCTCATGCACACAAAAAACACTTCGGTCTTATGCCAAAACTCGTTTAAACAAGGGCAAATGAAGCATATAAATATGGGTTTCTATTAGCCCATGCTCATCATAACCGAGGCCATGCAAAAGGAGAATGGAAGAAGGGGTCTTTTGCTATTGGGGAATGGGGGATTACACAAAGAATGAGAGGAAAAGAAATAAAAGAAGAAAGAAAAAAAGACATACAGGGGATTGCCGTAGCAGTCCCCTAACCCTCCTTCCTCTCTCTTCTCACCCTTTCTCTTCTCTTCTCTTGGCCCTCTTCTCTTCTTCTGGATGGAGCAGGTGAAGACCAGCCCAGGAGGGGCTCCCTTGCTGCCCAAGCTTCTTTTCCTCTTCCTTTTGCTCAGGCCTCTCTTCTCACACAGCCCAACAGCCTCTCCACCGCCTTCCTCTACTCCTCTGTTCCCGTAACCAGCAAAGGAAGCCCCAAAAAGGTCCCCAGCCAAGTACGCAACGGCCAGCCAAGAAGAGACCTTGGAAGCTTCTCTTTTACAACAACTTTTTTTTTAGGTAGTGGGGAGGTGTGGAGTTTGCTTAAGATGACCCCCTTGCATGGGCTATTTTGGGCCCTTTGATAATGGGTCTCCTTGGACCTGTTAAGGGGACCTGTGAGTGGTCTTTTAATGGTCTGTTTGTTGAGTTTGTAATGGGATGGACCAGCTGTGGCAAGGCCCAGCGTGGTTTCTTGGTTGTCCACATATGGTGTTCTTGGTGATGAGAAATTATGGACAAACCCCTGTTCATCATAGGACTTGAAATCTGAATATTCAAACTCACCTCCGTAATCACTCTGTATAGTGGTAATAACAAACTTTTTATCATGCTACACTTTCTTGCACCACACTTGAAACTCCATTAATGTATCATTTTTATTGGCTAGAAATAATACCCAAGTGAAGCATGAGACGTCATTAATGATCACAAAGCCATAAGATTTCCCAGCTAGGCTAGAAGTTTTGGTTGGGCCAAATAAATCAAGATAAATGAGTTTAAGTGGGCACGTGCTACTCACAATATTTTTCTTTTTGAAAGATGCTCATGTATGTTTTCCATTAACACATGCTTCACAAATTTTATCAGTTTCAAATATCAATTTAGGTATGCTTCTCATAAGGTCAATCCTACATAATTTGGATATTACTCCAAAACTAGTATGTCCCAAGCAACGGTGCCACAACCAAACATTATCTTTTTCATTAGCCACAAGACAAAGGTTTTCGAATTCTATTTGGTCCAAACCAACAATATAAACATTATTGACTCTTTGGCTTAGGAATTTTATTTCATTGGAATCTTCACATATTACAGCACAATGAAATTTATCAAAGACAATTTTAAACCCTTTATCACCGAGTTAACTGATGCCAAGCAAATTATGATTCAACCCTTGGACAATAAGTACATTTTCAATGTGATTTCCAATATTACCTATACCAATGATTTTACCTTTGCCTTTACCTCCAAATGTGACCTCACCTCCAACTTTATATTGCAGTTCAGTGAATTTTGACTTGTCTCCCGTCATATATCTTGAGCAGCTGTTGTCCAAGTACCACTTCTCGCTTTGAGCTCCGAGACATACTTGCAAGATAGTCTAATTCTAGTTGGCATTTGGTACCCAAATCCTCTTGGGTCCACTGGAGTTAGTTCAAGAAGGCAATAAGGCCCTTCTAATCCAAACAAATTTAACATTTTGTGAATTTCTCTTAAAAGGACATATGGTATTGATGTGCTCATTACCACCACAAAAGAAAAACTTAATGTTAGAAAATTGTGGTTTCGGCCTAGAGAAGTTGGCATGGTTGTGAGTGACATGTTTGGACCTTTGAGCATTTACCTTTTTCTGGGTTTGAACATAGAGGGGTTTTAACATTTTCAATTTTTGAGTTGCATGCACAATAGAAGTTTTAGTTCTTGACTGCAATGCTTTCTTTTTATTGGGTATGTAATCGAGACCTACTCTTTGGAAGTTGACAGGAGTTGAGAGGACCTCATCCAATTTTTTCTTTTCCTTCCATTTATCTAGACACATCATTCTTGTGTTTGGTTACTTTCTTTTCATAGGTGCTCACTATAGATTTCAATTCTGCATTTTCAGTTTTTAGTTGACAGTTTTCTTTTCCAGTTCAGAATTTTTATTAATTGATTTCTCACTGTTCATGCATTGAAATTCTTCTTCATAAAGAGCCACTTTAGAAATTAAGACTTCATTAGACTCTTTTAATATGTCACATTCATTTTTTAGAACATTACATGCAGACCATGGAGGTTCATCATGAAGAAAGACTTAGTTTTATTTTTTAGACTTTTATTTTCAGATCTTAGCTTTTTTAATTTTTTATACAAGGAGGCATAGACAATTTCCCAATGATCTGAAGTGAAATGTTCAGATTCATCACTTACCTCTTCGACTTCTTTGCCGTGAGCCGTGAGACTTATCTCTGAATTCTGAAGATGAGCTGTCTGAGTCCTCATCGCTCAATGTGCTCACCACGGCTTTGAGTTTTCTAAATCTTCCTTTCTTAAACTTCTTCTACAACTTAGGGCATTCTCTACCCATGTGCCCTAGTTTCTTGCGTTCATAGCAAATGACCTCTTTTTCTATGTTGTTCTCACAATTTTTTGGTAGAGCTTTTCTATATGGCTTCATGGAGTTGCTTTGGAAAGGCTTCCTTTTGCGAAGAAAGTTTCACATCTTCCTAGTTAGCAAAGCCAATTCCTCCTCATCACTGACCACATCACTGTCTTCTTCAGTGCTGCTCTCCTGATGAGTAGATGCAGCCTTGAGGGTGATCCCCTTACCTTTGATGACTTCTGGCTCATTCCTCTTTATGTTTATTTCATACTTCATCAGGGATCCGATTAGTTCCTCAAGTGAGAGGGTAGCCATGTTCTTGGAGTCCTCTATGACAATTGTCTTGGTGTGCCAGGCTGGAGGAAATGACTTGAGAACTTTTCAAACCAACTCTGATCTCGTGTAGTCCTTTATGTTGAACCACTCCTATATTTTATCCTTTATTTTGGTGATAAAAAAACCCATGTTTAAATTAATAACATCATCAATATATTTCATATCATGTTACTTCCATGAATACAATATATTCTTACATTATCACACTAAAGTTTAACTTTGTCATATCTCATGTTTTGGTTAATACAATTGCTTAGTTAATGTGAGCATAACTATCTACATATATAATCTTCAAATGCACTATAATAGTATCACAAAAGAATGTATTTTATAAACACAATATTTGGATAGCACATATGTTCTTCTGTTTGCTCAAAATTTTTCTAAGTCCACAACTAGTATATATATATATATATATATATATATATATCATACTAACTCTAACTCCTAGAATGTTGAAGTATGATATCGACTGTTGAACAAACGAAGTCCAACTCTGACTCCTGAAAAGTTGAAGTGGTTCAACTCCTGTTGCCCAGCTAGGTAGCCCAGAGGGGGGGTGAATGGGTCTTTAAAATTTATCAATTAATACCTGTTCACTAAAAATGTTCACACACAAAGACACACTTTGATGGATGTTAGTTATTGTTAGGATAAACAACAATCACACAAAGAAGCAATCACACAACACAGGATGTATCCTGGTTTGGACCTCCTCTCCACAGGATTCCTACATCCAGTCCCTGAGCAACAACTCAGGATTTCACTATTCTAGGGTACAGTCCCCCTATAGACACTACAACACTTAGCTCAGCTGGTCTTCTCTTCTCAGCCCGAAGAGGAACAACACCCTGGATACCCCACTAGGTCTTCCTTCACACCAGAAGGGCACACACACACCCTGGATACCACCAGGTCTTCCTTCACACACGAAGGGTACAAGCACAGAAACAAGTAAGCAAGAGATTAAGCCCCTAGATCAAGCTTTGACAAGCTAAGATCTGAAGCTAGGGACTGAGAGCAATGAGATCTACAAACAAAAGCTCACTCTCAGAACCAAACAAGCTCTCTCGAAAATCTACAAACAATGCAGAGAGCAAAGAGCTAATCTAATGGAATGAGGCTTGGCTCTTTCTTGAGAACTCGCAGAAGACTTGATGTTCAGAGAGTTTTCTATGACTATCATTCTCTGTCTATGTGTATTTTACTTCTGGCGCTCCTTTCTTCAATATATAGCTTCAATTTGAAATCTGAACATTGAAGTATCCGTTGCCTCTAGCTTTTGGTGGACGTTAGACTGAGTGGCACTTGGAAGCTTCCAGCCAACAGTCCATTATCCATTTGTGCATGCATAGAGATAGGATCTTCTGAAGTGTCCTTTGACTTCTACAAGGTCGAACATTGTATGACGAACATTGTCAGAGACCTGCATACATTAAATGCTAAAACAGTAGACAGCTAGGCTGTCTCTTGTTTTCAGTCAACGTTGGTGTGAATATTCACCAAAATAGTAATGCCATTTTGTTGTTCTAAAAGATGCATACGGAATAGACACGATAATGGACGATATCGACTGCATGCATGCAGAGATACGTTCAGTCTTCATTAAATGCACAACTGACAGAAGAATATGTGTGAAGACTTTGACAATTCAACCCGTTGAAAGCATAAGTCAGATGTCAAGTTGATTGATATGAAATCGATGCATTTATGACTTATGAAATCGTTATGCAACCAAACAGCAAATCGTTGTGGAATATGAAGAATCGTTGTGATCATTAAGGAAATCATTATGATTACTTAAGAAGTCGATGCGCAAAGCAAATCGTTATGAGAACCAAAGAAATCGATGTGATTACTTAAGCGGTCGATGCTCAACGAAAATCGTTACGACGTCTGAAGAAATCGTTGCGATAAGCAAGTCGTTATGATAATTAAAGGAATCATTACGATAGCAAATCGTTGTGATAACTAAAGGAATCGTTACGATAGGAAATCGTTGTGACGTCTGAAGAAATCATTGCGATAAGCAAATCGTTATGATGACTAAAGAAATCATTACGAGAGCAAGTCGTTACGATGACTAAATGAATCGTTACAAGAGCAAGTCATTACGATGACTAAATGAATCGTTATGAGAGCAAGTCGTTACGATGACTAAAGGAATCGTTACAAAAGCAAGTCGTTACGATGACTAAAGGAATAGTTACGATGAATAAAGAAGTTGATGCAAGCAAATCGTTGCGCTCTCTTTAAGAAGTCGTTGTAGGAACGATTTCTTTTGAAATCAAAAGAAGTTTCAATCTATGATGAAATCGTTAAGGTACTTATGAAATGGTTATGAAGAAATCGTTACAGTTCTACTGTAATCGTTATGATCTATAAAAGAAACCGATGTGTACTTAGACAAATATGATGTTGTAGATACAATGTAAAGATACTTACCTATTTTGGCTTATTTTCCTTTGGTATTAATTCCTGTGCTTAAGACTTGTAGAAAATAGGTTAGTGACCTTTAATTAAGGGTTTGATAATTATCACAATAATATGGTTTTGTTAATTACCAAAATAGAAATGTAATTACTTTTAATTATATGGGGATAGATTGTTCATCAATCTCCCTCTGTTTGGTGATGACAAAACTATAACAAACTTTAGCAAATAGCATAGATAAATAGATCTCCATATGTATTTCAGAGCTGTACTGCAATAATTCTCCCCTTTTTGTCATTAGCAAAAAATAAATACAAGGAAAAGACAAAGAAGAAGAGAAAACAACTGAATGAGACAGGAAATACTATTTGTATTCATTCATTCTGGGAAGGTACAAGGAGATAAAAGGCAGGAGAGAGGAGGGAGGAAAAATGAGAAATGATTTCCCATACCTGTTCTTCCTGCTTTTCAAAAACTTGACGAAATATACCAGGGGCAAGAGTGTACTTGGGTCCCATGGAGGGAGCCATTGTCTTCAAATGGAGAGCCAACTGCTCATCACGGAGATTTGCATAAACTTCTTTGATAAGGGATATTCTTTTGAAGGATACTCATCCAAAACTGGCACGAGCAAGAAATTGATCAACTGAAATGGGATAGAAGTTCTGCTTGGCCTTCAGCTCTTGACAAAGAGCTAAATAGACTTTATATCGCTCAACCCAAATCTGGAAGGGATCTTGGACTAGGTGAATAGAGTTCATGTCTAAAAATGTAGCTGCAAAAACTGGAGAGTGACCTTCCCTGGCTTGACATTCATTAAGCTCTGACAGTTGCTGAGCAGAGAGAGGGTAAAATCTGTCCCAGTCTGAAGGTGTCAACCTCTCACATTCTGACAGAATAGGAGCTAGAACCTCAGCACTGACATGGCCTTGGTGGTATTCTCTGAAGAGAAATCTATGAAATGCCACTTGGAAGCCCTTCTATACCTTGATTCTGCCCATTACTCTGGAAAAACATTCAAATATGATAGACCCAACAGAAGAGTCCATGACCAGAGAGTGAATAAGTGGAAGCAAGATTTCCTATGGCACCTGAAGGGTGGCAAAGTCTACTTGGACAGCTTCATTGTGGGCGTCGGCTGAACCAAGTGCATCTATGGCCTGCTTAAATTGGCTGAATTGGACCTCAGGGAGTCGATGGACATATCTATAGTTGTTGAAGAGTTGGAAATGCCTGGCCATCTTGATCTCCTTCTGAATGAATGGGGCCCAACAATTCTTGTGATGAATTTGGAACCATTCTGAGAGAGTCAGGGAATGGTCCCTTGGATGGAATCTAGCAGACTTAGCCAGAAGAAATTTTTTGTATAGCTCTCTGTGCCCCCTAGCCCATTGCTCCTCAGACATGGAATGAGCAATAGAAAAGATTTTGGATTTTTCAGTTTTGGTGAGAGGGGTATAAGGTAGAATGACATTTAAATGGTCTGAGAGATTAAGAAAAGGAAGGTTGACAAGGGTGGCAAAGACAACCTTCTGAAGATACTCTCTATACAGTGGTTTATTTTTGTTGTCCACTGTGAGCGAAAACCACAGAGGTGGATGAAGAGGTTCAGAGGAAAGAGAGGAGGTGGATGAGATTTTCCTCTTTTTAGGAGCAGAACTAGAAGAGTTTGCCCTATGAATATGATGCCCAACCTTCAGTACAGACCGGAGGATGACTTCTTCAAACTCATCCTTCATTTTCCCAAGATACGGAGATTCAAGTTGAGCATCCTCAGGAATTATAGTAATGAAAGAGGGTGGAGGAGAAGGATGTAGAAAAGAATGTGAGGTAGAAAGTGGGATATTAGATGGATAAGAAGAGGGTGGACCAGAAGAAGAGGAGGCTCCAGTTGATGATGATACTGGAGGAACCTCAAAAACAGGTGGAGGTGGAGAAATGGGTGTTGAAGATGCAGGAGATGAAGTGGATTGTGAAGGAAAAGGTGTAGGTGATGAGATGGTTCTGGGTTGTGGTTTCTTGAAGGTTTGAGGTGCAGGTGGAGCTGTAGATGATGAAGGTGGTGATGGAGGTACTGGGGTCTGAGTGGAGGAAGGAGCTGAGGGCTTAGGAGCTACAACTTCTTCTTCTTCAGCTACTTGCTGCACAGATTTTGACTCCAAAGGCCCTGATGGCCCTGACACCTTCTCAGCTGGCCCTAAAGGCCCTTGCACTTGCTCAACTGGCCTTGACGGCCCTGAACCACTTACCTCTGCTTGTGAACTAGCTACTGCCAGCCCTGATGGCCCTGCCACTTGCTCATCTGGCCCAGATGGCCTTGGAACATCTTCTTCACTTCTTTGAGCAGCAGGAGGTGGAGGAGGAGGAGCTTGGGCTCCAACTGCCTTCAAAATCTTAGAAAGCATGGACTTCATACTTCCCATTTCTTTGTTGAACCATTTCATAGCATTTCTTACTTGAGATATCTCTTTGGTGACTGATGCCTGGTTCATGAATATGGAATTTACATCAGATTGCAATGAGCATAAGATTTCTCCTTGAGCATCCAACCTCTCTATCACAGGCTTCAAATTGATAATGACTCTTTGCCTCATCTGTCTCTGATAAAGAGTGTCAACTAAGAGAGGGACATCTGGAACTTCTGCTGCTTCCCCTTTCTCCTGGGCCTTGTCCATTGGAGGCTACTGATCTTGGTCATCCTCATAATCTGAGGAACTGGCAGTCTGACCTTCTCTGAACTGGTTCTTTGGGGGATTTTCATTTCCCTCCCCTTAAGTCTCACTGCCCTTCTCAACTTTAGCTTCTTCTTCAGCATGCACACTTTCCATGGGAACTTCAGTTTGTGTTGCTGCTGCTGCTTCTTCTTCTTGAACTGGGAGGACTTCTGAATGAATTTCAGTGTGGCCTGATGCCACAGCACTGACTCCCTGGATCTCCTCTACCACTGACTGCTCCCCCTCAATGGGAGCATCTACCATTACAACATCCTCTTGAATTTGGACTTGCTCCTGCTGGCTTGGAGCTTCTTCCATAATTACATCTTCTGTGTGGACCTCTGCCACAGATTTTGCTATACTTGGCTCATGTGCAACTGGCTCCCCCTGAGAGATGGAGTCCAGTGCATCCCTAAGTAGACTGCCTACTGAACGCGCAACATTGTTGACTGTGCATTTTCGTTGTCCAGAGTTCCTCGCACAAGTCAACATGCGCACTTCCTCTAAACTGTCTCACAAATTTAAAATAGCAAATATAAACTAGTAAAATGGTGAGCACAGGTCATATCCACGGAGAGGCCGAATAGAACTTGAATTAAAACTACTTTGACTTGGATCAATTCTTAAAGACACTTTCTCACCAAAATCACATTGCATTAAAAGTAATTCTGTAAACAACATCAATTAAAATTCTCACAACTTGACAAATCAATTTTAATGGGAAACAAATAGACTTGAAAACCAAAGAATGTACCCTCACAGCTCGAGGGATGAACACTTAATAATTGCAACTCTCCATAAACACCGGACCGTATCCTCACAACGCAAAGATAGACAGAAAATTAAGAAACAAAAATTTATTGTGACACTAATCAACTAAGCACCAACAGATCTTTAATTATCAATGCGTTAAAATTGAACTAAGAACTCTTGATGACAGATCAAATTAAACACTCTTTTCACTGAAAACAATATGAACTATGAGAGGTTCAAATCACGGTACCCTCAACTTGAGGGATGAAGATCAAATCAATAAAGAGAAAGATATAAACTGCACATCCAACATCCGATCTGTCCAGGGGAGAGAAGAACACTAAACGAAATAAAAATCTCCAAGAATAAAAACAGAAGAGGAATCAAATTTCTGATCTCTCAATTGTTAATTGCTCTCTACTACCTTCGGCAACTTTTTGTATACCATCACCGGACTAACCCAGAACATACCAAGTAAAGGGGGGTGTTCCTGGTTGCCTTGTATCCTTCTCCACAGCGCAGAAGACAGGAAGAAGAACAAGCAGATCAGTAGTAGAAAAAGAACCTCCTAATCTCCCTGGATCAAATCCCCACTGACGAGCAGAGCAAACCACAATATCGACTAATGCAAATACTGATCCAAAGAACAATCCTTGCAGCAAGGAGAAGAACCAGAAATCTGAACCTAAAAATCCCAAAATAATACAGAACCTCCTTGATCTGAACCCGCCATTTGATCCCCTTGTGCAATTGCTCAATCAGAAGAACAGAAGAAAACAAGAATTGCTGTGAATCGATCTCCAATAGCTCAAATGCTCAAACAGAAATGAGAAAATGGAATCTAAATTGCTAAACTGAAATTCCCAACAATAAGAACTCTACATCTGATGCTCAAAGAAAATACAGAGAAAATGGCAAGGAATTAAACTAAAATCTGAACAAGAGAACTCCCGAACATCTCAACTCGTCTCCCTCACTGCTCTGCTCAAAAGTAAAAATACAGGAAAGAAATCTGAAATCCCTAAGAATTTCTACTGGCAAACCCCAAGAACAAGAAGAAAGGAAAATTACAGAAAGAAACTAAAAAAAACTAAAAACTCCGAACCAGCCAACCATCCTCTGTGAAATCTGGAAGAATAGAAAATACAGGGAAATGGAGATTAAGAATCCTAAGAAAAATGTCAAAATCCCCTGAGATGAGGACCTTGGGGTCCTTATATAGGCCTCAGGGCCTTCCAGGTGCCTCTGCATCAACTTCTTGTGTCGAACGGCCATCTGCCACTTCAGCATAGCCCAACCATCGCCGAACCAGCTTCATTCGCACCCACACCCGGGATACACCGGACCCAGCCCGTACAGCCTCCATCGCCTAGCACACAACCAGATCTAGCCAGCGCCCTTCTCACCCAGCCGCACCAGTCTGGTCGCCTCCTCAGCACGAGCCCTCCGCCAGCCAGATCCGATCGCCTCCTCAGCCACTGCACCTTGGCGCCTGGCACAGCCGCACCAGACAGCCCAAATCGCACCAGCTTCACACGCGCACACCAAGGATCGGCCAGCAATCCCTGGTGCACCGCCTTCCTTGCTGGTCTCCTGCCATGCCCGCTTCCACCTGGCTGCACCCAGCAGAACCCGCCGCGCCACACCGGATCTGCACACCCCCAGCTGCGCACCGCCTGGGCTCAGCTCAGGTGCTAGCTGCGCTGGCCCAGCTTCCCTGGCCGTGCCGCGCCTCAGCTCCATCGCCACCTCAGCCAGCTCCAGCACACACCAGAGCTCCGCCATCGCCAGGCCTCCTCTGCAGGAGCTGCCCCCAAATCGCCTTCCAGGAGCTTCCAGCAGCTTCTGCTGCTGACCTGTTAAGAAGAAAGAATAAGTAAGTAAAGAAAAATGTTGCGTGGCCTATTTAATGAAATCAAGAAGGGCATAATGGACCCATGGGGTGAAAATAGATGTTGGCCCAATGGACCCATGAGGAGAGGGGTATGTGGCATTATTTGGGTGAATCAAAAAAAATTTTTACACACTAATATTTACAAAAGATTTTTTGATAAAAAAAATTATTTATATACAATGTAAAGAAACATAAGAAACATAAACTATTCAAAATTTATTGATTTTATTAAATGAGACTTTAACTATGTGTTCAACTCGAGAATTTAACTAATATGCTTTAAAATTTATTTTTGGATGAAATAAAAATTAAAATCAAAATACACTTTATTTACAGATAAAGACTGTCTAAACTTAACTGTATGTATGAAATTTAACTCGAAAAATTGTGCAGTTATCACCTACTTGGGAAGATGGAAGAGGAACCTTTGAGAATTGCCCAAAGGGCTCAATAAGCTCAGGAGGGATGTCCTCAATTCTTCTGCTGCTTGCTTCTTTTGCTACTGCTTCTAGGTCATCTTGGGCTTCACCAAGGATGGTTTCACCCTCAACCGCACAAGTCTTGGACCACACACCATTCACTACAGAAAATCTACTTTTTCTTAAATTTCTGGACCTAATAGCAAGGCCCATCTTTTCAGACACATCACCAACTACACTTATGCCAAAATGATGAAAGATTTTGGTCAGGAGATGGGCATATGGTAGTGAGATGTTCAATTTGCTTTTTATATCCCACACTTGAGATCTTGCAAACTTCATTCTCTCAATGATGAGTTCTGCAGTATTAATTTCCTGATTCTGGATAGCCCAGTACATCATGTCTGAATCAGCCCTGGTGCATGAGGAGAAAGTTGCACTCCTTGGCACAATGATCTGACAAATTATAAAATGCAGTAATCTTTTAAAGGCACTAAGCTGGTTAATATCCAGCTTCCCATCCTTCAGCTTGAACTCCGGACCTATTATCCCCAAACCCTTAACCTTAGTGTCCACAGAGTGGACTCCACTTTGACCAGAGATAGAGACTTCAAACAAAGATGCTAATAGATCCCTGGTGATTCTGATTTGGGTTCCCTTGACCATAGAAGTCAGGGTCCCATCCTCTTCTATCTTCAGACAGACATAGAAAGCCTTGACAAGATTTGGATAACTTACATCAGAAAGGGTTGCAATCTTCATCCATTTCAGCCTCTGTAGAGCTTCAACCAAACTGCCCATTCCGTTCTTCTCCAAGTCTACTAAATCCACTACCTTGTGCCCACAAAGCTTTGCCTTAACTGAAGCGAACCTGGCTTGCTCTTCTACAGTGAGGAATGCAGCTCCGTAACCCCCAACACTACCGGAAACAGTTGAAGAGGCCATGGAATCAAGCAAGAACGGTTCTGGATGTTTGGAAGGGTGGTTGAGGGAGAAGCCCTCAAGAAATTTCTGGCAGGAGAGGTTGAATGCTTCAAATGTGAGAGAAGTCGATGCCAGGGGCGAAGGGTTATCGCCTCAGACAAACAGAAGGATGAAAGCGATAAGAAGGAAGACGAATCGATCCCACATAGATTTCGAGATTTATGAAATGGAGGATAAATGCCCTTTTTGAAGAGGTGCGCCTTTATTGGCAGAAAACGACAAACCCCGGTTCGAAAGAAATAAAGAATTACACACACGAACCGACGGAAGAATTTACGCAAGAAGGATAAATAAGAAGTAATTGAGATAATTTTTGCTCACTTCAAGGAGAATAATTAATTGGGCTCCGAAATTCAATATTTCAGTATTTAACGTATAAATCTATCACAATTTACACATGTCTAATTCCCTTCTGAGAGAAGTGAACCTCTCTTCGGGTATGGCTTTTGTGAAGATATCTGTCAACTGATTATTTGTATCAGTAAAAGATATTTCAATATTATCATTAGCTACATGATCACGAATAAAATGATATCTAACCTCAATGTGTTTGGTTCTTGAGTGTTGTACTGGATTTATGGTTAAGTTTATGACACTTGTGTTGTCACATAATAGTGGAATTGCCTTGATGTGCATTCAGTAGTCCTCAAGTTGTTGCTTTATCCATAGGAGTTGTGTACAACAACTTCCAGCAGCCACGTACTTAGCTTCAGCTGTTGAGAGTGCTACTGAATTCTGCTTCTTGGAGGACCATGATAAGGATATCAAGCATCTTGTAGGAAATTGACAACAGCCACTGGTGCTTTTTCTATCTAGTTTGCATCCAGCATAGTCAGCATCAGAGTACCCTACTAAATTTACTTCACATGATTTTGGATACCAGATACCTAGATCATGAGTTCTAGATAAATATCTGAAAATTCTTTTAACACTAATTAAATGAGATTCTCTAGGGTCTGCTTGATATCTAGCACACATGCATACACTAAATAGTATAACAGGTCTGCTGGCAGTTAAGTAAAGTAGAGAACCTATCATACCTCTATAGATCTTTTGATCTACTTTCTTACCATCTTTGTCACTGTCCATTCTTGTTGAAGTGCTCATTGGTGTTGACAGTGGCTTGGAATTTTGGAATCCAACTTCTTCAAGAGCTCCTTGGTGTATTTGGCTTGACAGATGTGGGTGCCATCTCCTCCTTGCTTGATTTGTAATCCAAGGAAGTAGTTCAGCTCCCCCATCATACTCATCTCAAATTCTCCCTGCATAAGCTTCTCAAAGTACTTGCAAAGAGATTCATCAGTAGATCCAAAAATTATGTCATCTACATAAATTTGTACAAGTAGTATGTCTTGACCTTTGACTTTATAAATAAAGTGCTATCTACTTGTCCTCTAGTGAAACCATGATCTAATAAAAAAGAACTAAGCCTTTCATACCAGGCTCTAGGTGCTTGCTTTAAACCATATAGTGCCTTATGAAGTTTAAAAACATGATTTGGAAATTATGAATCATCAAAACCCGGGGGTTGTTCTACATAAACTTCTTCTTTAATGAAACCATTAAAAATGCAGATTTGACATCCATTTGAAATAATTTCAAATCTAGAGCAGATGTATATGCAAGTAAAATCCTAATAGCCTCAAGTCTAACGACAGGTGCATAGGTTTCATCGAAATCTATGCCTTTCTCTTGGGAATAGCCTTGAGCTACCAATCTGGCCTTGTTTCTTAAGATCACACCAGCTTCATCTAATTTATTTCTGAACACCCATTTGGTGCCAATAACTGGATGACCTGATGGTCTAGGAACAAGTGACCATACATGGTTTCTCTCGAACTGATTCAGTTCATCTTGCATGGCTAGAATCCAAGACTCATCAGTAAGAGCTTCATTGACCGTCCTAGGCTCTATTTGAGAAACAAATGCTAGGTAATCACAAGGGATTACATTACCTCTTGTTCTTACCCCTACAGATAGATCACCAATAATATTTTCAGGTAGGTGATCTTTCTTGTATCTCCACTCCTTTGGAAGATTTTCATGTTCAATGTATGTTTGCTGCAAGTCTTCCAGAGGTGGATCTTCCTTGTCCTCAATTGATGTGTTCTTTAATTTCTTAAACAAGTCATCTGCATCATCAATGTCGCTCTCTGCTTCCTTTCTCAAGGAAGGGTTAGTTTCATCAAAAATAATATGTACAGACTGTTCAATCAATAAGGTGCGTTTATTAAACACTCTAAAACCTTTAGGTTTAGTAGCATTCCCCATGAAGATGCCTTCATCTGATTTGGCATCCAACTTACCAATGTCTCTTTTGCCGTTGTTGTGAATGAAACATGGATATCCAAAGGTTCTAAAGTGACTGATCTTTGGCTTCTTTCCCTTGAACAACTCATATGCAGTCTTCTTCAAGATGGGTGTGATCATTACTCTATTAATGATATAGCTTGTTATGTTCACTGCTTCAGCCCAGAAATACCTTGGTAAATCATATTCTGACAGCATTGTTCTAGTCATATCTAATAAGGTTCTATTCTTCCTCTCAGCAACTCCATTTTGTTGTGGTGTCCTTGGTGCTGAGAAGTTATGCTCAATCCCTTGGTCATTACAGAATTTTGTAAAATTTTCATTTTGAAATTCTCCTCCATGATCTGACCGGATTCCAACAATGCAAAACTTCTTGTCTTTCTGTACTCTTCTGCTGAAGCTTACAAAACTATCAAAGGTGTCATCTTTATGCTCCAAGAAGGAAACCCATGTGAATCTGGAATAATCATCTACAATAACAAATCCAAAATTCTTTCCTCCAGAACTAGTGGTCCTTATTAGCCCGAATAAATCCATGTGAAGGAGTTCTAAGGGTTTAGAAGTGGTTACCACAGTCTTTGACTTGAAGGAACTCTTAGTGTGCTTCCCCTTTGCACACGGTTTGCAGATACCATCCAATTTATTGATGACCTTTGGCAGACCATCCACAAGACTTCTCCTTCTGAGCTTATTCATGCCATCCAAACTGCAGTGGCCCAATCTTCTGTGCCACAGCTCAGTTTACTGCTCTTTGCTGGCCGCTAAACAAACGTCTTGATCCTTGAGTTCTTCAAGATAGAGCACATACAGGTTCTTTTCTCTGTTAGCTTAGAAGATTACTGCTCCATCCTTCAGGATACTGCACTTGTATTCTTGGAACTTGATCTGATGACCTTTGTCACAAAGCTGGCTGATGCTTATGAGGTTGTGCTTTAGCCTTTTGACACATAGTACATCTTCAATAACTGTTTTCCCTTTGTTGCTCACAGAACCACTACCTATCATTGTTCCTTTTCCATTATCTCCATAGGTGACTGTTCCTTCTTCAGCTTGGAGATGAGTGAACAGCTTCTTGTTCCCTGACATGTGCCTTAAGCACCCACTGTCTAGGTACCACTTTAATGCTCGAAGGCTTCCCTTCTCTTTAGTATTTGCCATAAAAGCCAAGTTGGCTTCTTCTTCTTCACTGTTTGAGCTTGACTCACTGTCTGAGTTGCTGTTGTTGCTCCATGCTGCTGCCATATCATTTATCTTATGCCTCCTAAATTTCTTGGAGCTTTCTCTCTTTCTGAATTCAGGCTTCTTGAGCTTTGGACATTTTGCTTTGATATGTCCTGGCTTTTTGCACTCGTAGCATATGGGCTCACCCTTTTTCTGATCCTTTCCATATGGTTTCTTGAAGTCCTTATTTTTTTGTAAGTGACTTCTACCAGATTGGAACTTCTTCTTCTTGGCTAGAATGCGCTGCAGTCTTCTTGATAGCATGGCTTCTTCATCTTCGCAATCATTTGAGCTTTCATCTTCGGCTGATGACTCATCTGATCTGTCTTCTTCTGCTTTAAGAGCATTTGAATGTTTCTTTCTACTTGAGGACTCTCCTAGTCTCTCCATATTTATCTCGTAGGCCATAAGGGACCCAATGAGCTTTTCCAAAGACATGCTCTTTAGATCATTAGCTTCCTCAATGGTTGTTACCTTGGGAGTCCATGTAGATGGAAGAGATCTAAGGATTTTTCTAACCATATCTCCAATCTCATAGGTCTTCCCAAGTCCTGCTAATCCATTTGTAATGTCTGTGAATCTACTGAACATTTAAGTTATGGACTCTCCTGGCTGCATCTGGAACCTCTCATATTGAGTTACCAGAATATCTATTCTGGTTTCCTTAACCTTGTCCGTGCCTTCATAAGTGATTCTCAATTTTTCCCACATCTCCATTGCGGATTTGGAGGCTGATACTCTATTGAATTCTTTCTTACTGAGAGCACAGCACAGAATGCTTATAGCCTTACAGTTTAAAGAAATCTTCTTCTTGTCATCATCTGTCCACTAAGCCTTTTCGTTGGTGACTAGGAGATCGCCTTCTTCAACTATGGACCATATCTGATAGTCATGACCTTGTAGAAAATACTCCATTCTTGTTTTCCAGTAAGCATAGTCTTCTCCATCGAACAATGGTGGTCGGTTGACAGACTGACCTTCATTGTGACCTTGGGCTGCCATGGATCTTTACTCTTCAGATCGTTGGATCATCTTCTTTGTCGAAGAGACTTGCTCTGATACCACTTATTGCCGAGCTAGGTAGCCCAGAGGGGTGGTGAATGGATCTTTAAAATTTATCAATTGATACTTGTTCACTAAAAACGTTCACACACAAAAACACACTTTGATGGATGTTAGTTATTGTTAGGATAAACAACAATCACACAAAGAAGCAATCTCACAACACTGGATGTATCCTGGTTCGGACCTCCTCTCCACAGGAGTCCTACATCCAGTCCCTGAGCAACAACTCAGGATTTAACTAATCTAGGGTACAGTCCCCCTATGGACACTACAACACTCAGCTCAGCTGGTCTTCTCTTCTCAGCCCGAAGAGGAACAACACCCTGGATACCCCACCAGGTCTTCCTTCACACCAGAAGGGCACACACACACCCTGGATACCACCAGGTCTTCCTTCACACACGAAGGGTACAAGCACAGAAACAAGTAAGCAGGAGATTAAGTCCCTAGATCAAGCTTTGACAAGCCAAGATCTGAAGCTAGGGACTGAGAGCAATGAGATCTACAAACAAAAGCTCACTCTCAGAACCAAACAAGCTCTCTTGAAAATCTACAAACAATGCAGAAAGCAAAGAACTAATCTAATGGAATGAGGCTTGGCTCTTTCTTGAGAACTCGTAGAAGACTTGATGATCAGAGAGTTTTCTATGACTATCATTCTCTGTCTATGTGTATTTTACTTCTGGAGCTCCTTTCTTCAATATATAGCTTCAATTTGAAATCTGAACGTTGAAGTATCCGTTGCCTCTAGCTTTTGGTGGACGTTAGACTTAGTGGCACTTGGAAGCTTCCAGTCAACAGTCCTTTATCCATTTATGCACGCAAAGAGATAGGATCTTCTGAAGTGTCCTTTGGCTTCTACAAGGTCCAACGTTGTATGACGAACGTTGTCAGAGACCTGCATACATTAAATGCTAAAACAGTAGACAGCTAGGCTATCTCTTGTTGTCAGTCAACGTTGGTGTGAATATTCACCAAATAGTAATGTCATTTTGTTGTTCTAAAAGATGCATACAGAATAGACACGATAATGGACGATATCGACTGCATGCATGCAGAGATACGTTCAGTCTTCATTTAATGCACAGTTGATAGAAGAATATGTGTGAAGACTTTGACAATTCAACTCGTTGAAAGGATAAGTCAGATGTCAAGTTGATTGATATGAAATCGATGCATTTATGACTTATGAAATCGTTATGCAACCAAACAGCAAATCGTTGTGAGATATGAAAGAATCGTTGTGATCATTAAGGAAATCATTATGATTACATAAGAAGTCGATGCGCAAAGCAAATCGTTATGAGAACCAAAGAAATCGATGTGATTACTTAAGCAGTCGATGCTCAAAGCAAATCGTTACGACGTCTGAAGAAATCGTTGCGATAAGCAAGTCGTTATGATAACTAAAGGAATCGTTACGATAGCAAATCGTTGTGATAACTAAAGGAATCGTTATGGTAGGAAATCATTGTGACGTCTGAAGAAATCCTTGCGATAAGCAAATCGTTATGATGACTAAAGAAATCGTTACGAGAGCATGTCGTTACGATGACTAAAGGAATCGTTACGAGAGCAAGTCATTACGATGACTAAAGGAATCATTACGAAAGCAAGTCGTTACGATGACTAAAGGAATCGTTACGAAAGCAAGTCATTACGATGACTAAAGGAATCGTTACGAATGCAAGTTGTTACGATGACTAAAGGAATCGTTACGAAAGCAAGTCGTTACGATGACTAAAGGAATCATTACGGTGAATAAAGAAGTCGATGCAAGCAAATCGTTGCGCTCTCTTTAAGAAGTCGTTGTAGGAACGATTTCTTTTGAAATCAAAAGAAGTTTCAATCTATGAAGAAATCATTAAGGTACTTATGAAATGGTTATGAAGAAATTGTTACAGTTCTATTGTAATCGTTATGATCTATAAAAGAAACTGATGTGTACTTAGACAAATATGATGATGTAGATACAATGTAAATATGCTTACCAGTTTTGGCTTATTTTCCTTTGGTATAAATTCCTATGCTTAAGACTTGTAGAAAATAGGTTAGTGACCTTTAATTAAGGGTTTGATAATTATCACAATAATATGGTTTTGTTAATCACCAAAATAGAAATATAATTACTTTTAATTACATGGGGATAGACTGTTCATCAACTCCCACTTTTGGAAAGTCGAAGTGGTTCAACTCCGACTCTTAGATAGTTGAAGTTGATCAACTCTGACTACTGGAAAGTTGAAGTGTGCATACACCAACTTCAACTTCTGAAGAGTTGAAGATGACACACTCCGACTCCTGGAATGTTGAAGTGTGCATACTCCAACTTTGACT
The DNA here is from genome assembly GCA_014218235.1 of Colocasia esculenta. Taxonomy (NCBI): domain Eukaryota; kingdom Viridiplantae; phylum Streptophyta; class Magnoliopsida; order Alismatales; family Araceae; genus Colocasia; species Colocasia esculenta. Next base: position 117,844,033 of record CM024761.1, read on the forward strand.
TTTGAAGAGTTGAAGTTGACCAACTCCGACTCCTGCATAGTTGAAGTGTGATACATGCTCCAACTTCTTTACAGTCAAATCTTCTATACTTAAACATCGATTGCCTCTATATTTCAAACATTTCAAAATGTTTATGGCAGCAACTAAAAAATTCATATGTACTTCACATATTATCTTATTATTTCTCTGTCTGACTGAAGATCTTTTTGTTGTCTATCCTTCAAGGTAGGTGAGAAGTTGTCAGCAGTAAATAAGGACTCATTCCTTCCTGCTAGACAAAAAGGGTTGTACCTAACATGTCTGGATGTTAGCAGAAAGCATGGAAGTAAGGCAAAGTATTGGTCTTTTGTCGGAAGACCTTTTTAGTCTAACTCTATCTTCTGTGCCTACATATATCTAGACTTCCCACTACACCAACTGTTTGTTAGACAGAAGAAGAAGAAGAGTAGATGAAGAAGAAGATGACCAACGGCTAGAAGAGTTCCAACAGATCTCTTCAACAAATTTGTAGTGACACGATCGTTCGGATCCAGTTTAATGGGTTACAAGTGTGGTGCTCTTGACCAAGAGGTTGTCATTAGGCCTTAGTCGAGGTTTCCATGCATTGTGTGGGCATTTTGGGCCTTAGCTCTCAGCCCATTTAGCCCACAGGTTCACTGGTTGTGAACGCGACGGGCATGTCGTCGCGTTTTGAAATGCGACGGGCATGTCGTCGCGTTTTGAAATGCGACGGCTTACTACGTTGCGATTCACAGAACTGCCTTTGAGTTTAGCGGCCCAAAGTGTTTTGATTGGTGACGGTTAGGGTCGTCGCGTTTAACTCTTAAACGCGACGTCTGCCTACATCGTGATTTTGATTAGTGTTTAAATGCTCTGTTTTGGCCAGACAGAGAAAAAGAGCTCTGTCCGGCGATGGGGGAGGCTGTTGTGGCATTTTCTGTGGCGTTATATGGCATCTGGTGGTTCATGCCATGCGGGGTCCACGTGAGGATGGCGTCCAGAGCGTGGGTGCCCTGACGACGAGGTGTTCTTCACGTTCTTCATATTCATTCAGTTGGTAGGGAGACTTCCCCTCTTGTTTAATTTGTTTTAAATGGATAAGCGGTGGAATTCATGTCAAGGGTGGTGTGCTATAACTTGTTTCTACTGTTTATTGGTTTAATGGTAATTGAGAAGGGTCTGCATGAGTGTATGGTGTGTGTGGACTATTTTCTAGAGAAGGAAACAGTGTTTAGTCGTCTGCCTGAGAAGGCGACGGACTGAACCGTCGCATTTTAGTTTTGAACGCGACACCCTGTGTCGTTGCGTTCTTGCACACCGATTATGCTACATTGACTCCCTTGGACTCAACCACTCGACCCGTTGCGTTCTTGTAAGGCAACGACATGGGCCATCGCTATTTGAACTATGACTATTGGTTTTGGTCTAAAGGCGACGTATCGGGCTGTCGAGATATAGTCGCGACACTGGGCCCTGTCGCATTAGTGTTTTGAATTGCGTCCGGACAGGTCGTCGCTATTTGAAAGGCGACGCCTATGTCCGTCGCATTTTAGCCTCCGAAGGGTAAGTTGTGTGCTTGGGCAGTGAGGGTCCTGTGTGGGCCTTGCCCTGGTCTTTTGTTGTCTTTTAAAGATTACCTAAGGTGGTTAATGTTAGTAAAGCATGTGTAGAGTTAAGAGTTGTTGTGGGATTAGTTAGTGCAATGTGTGATTCATGTTAAATATGTTATTGTGATTAGTTAAAAGGTTAAAGTGTTATTGTGTTTTGGTATTTCCGTAGAGGTCGTGAGATGACCAATGACAGGCAAGGTTAATGGATGATATTGTGGTTCATGTATGTATCGGTGTAGGATAGCATGAGGGTCACATGGTGACCGGTGACCAGCTAATCATGACACTTGTATATCGTGGTTTATAATAAAGGTTGTATAAGTACATATCGTGGTTTGTGTATTTGCCGAGTCTGGTGGTTCGGCGCCTATTCCGGAATACCTCCTCGGTCGGGTACCCCAGGTTCTCTGTGAGCTAGGCACGTGTGTTCTGTTGTGCTCGGGGTGTGTCCCGGTACGGTGTGTACCACAGAGGTCCATGTCGTCTTCTTGCACACCCTCACTCCTGTGTTTAAGTTGTACGTCCGGCTGAGGGAAAGACGACAGTGGGGCAGTGACTTGTGAGAATTTGTGTTTGGTCGCTTGTAGCACGCTCGTGGTTGGGGGACGGACACCAGTAGACATACTGGTCCCCAGCTAGTCCTGTGTTCCTAGGGCCTCACTTTAGGGAGCTCGGGCCGGAGTCCCTAAAGGTGACAGGCATGGACTTGCAGCAGTGTGGTCTACAGGGGTGATGTTGGTTGGTCTTCACAATTGGTTGACTTACTTTGTGTGTTTGTGGAGCGGTATCTAGACTGAGTAGTCCGTGGCTACGAGACTGAGAGGTGGTTCTTGTGCTGTGTTGTCCGGGTTGGATACTGGTGTCATGAACCAGTAGTCCGTTCTCGTGTGGTGGCGTCGTTCCTTTCTTACTCGTGTTTTGCCACTGGTTGTGGCTTGTGTGTGTGACTCGCTGGTTAAGGTTTTACCCATTGAGGTCTACCCTGGTGCTGGCATAGTTGTGGTTATGGTTCCATGGTGGTACCTCGTGGTAGTAGGTACCTGTACCCTTCATGGGTAGCTTTGTGTTGTGGGACATCGTGCACCAGCCTCTTTAGGTGTTGAGATGGACATGTGTTTCGTGGAGGTCGTGTGGTGTGACCTTCCACACGTTATGTTTTACCCGTCTTCAGGGTAAGCTTCCATTAATGGTTATAGTGTGTGGTGGATTGGCTTGCTGATGCCAGTTATATTACCCTACATGGGTAGGTTGTCTGTGAAGCTTGTAGCATAGGAAGCGGTTCGCCTGTGGGGCTTGTAGCTTAGGCGACCAGTTGTTGTAGTAGTTTGGCTATGAGGCATGTGGCCTAGGCGTTACAGTTGTTGAACGGACTAGTGGTGCTGTGTGTAGACACCCGTATCTGGCCTATGAGTTGAACCACATTTCTTGTCATCTTAGTGAGCCCCTAGTTGGTCACTCACCTTGAGCGCACTATTAGCCTTGCTTTGAGCCCATTAAGAAGCCCAATTTCATTTAATCTCGTCCATTATCCTTTTAAAGGAGTCCTTGTGCCTTAATTGCCTATCATTCTCCCATTTAATTGGCCATTTATTGAGAATAATCGATTTTCAGCAACGCGACATATCGTGGCGACGCGTTCATCTTGTCACGCCCCCATTGGCCATCGCGACAGCCCATGCATATCCATGCACGTGGCTTCCCAGTCGTGATGCCTTCGGCTGTCGCGTTCTTCTAGGTCGTGCCCCTGTGATATGTCGCGACTACAACCATGGCAACAGCCTCTGTAACCACCTCCACTTTATCCTCCCATGGCCTTATCTCTATCCCATACAACCTCCCAACCCCCATGACCACGGTTTGGGGTTATGCGAGACTCTAGGAACCCCTTTGGACTCTCCCAATCCGGATTTAATGACATTTATCCTTTATTTGGGGTAATTATCATTGAAAAATAGGATATTCTATAACATCACATGTTTTCCGGATCCCCGTGGATCAAGGTTTAGCGGGTTTGGTGGCCGATATGTGGCCCATGAGTTTGAGTTTTAGGTGTTACGCGTGTTGTGAGGCTTGGTGGGCCGGCTATTAGGCCCAAAGCGCTCACAGGTTTTCTGCCTGTGAACGCGACAGGGGTGTGCGCCGTGTTCTGAACGCAACAGCCCTAGTGGTCGCGTTCCTGTTATTGCTATTGAGTGGTCGATGTCTGCATGTGCGCCATGTGTTGCACGTTGGGCGGCCTGCTGACGTCGGGCTTGATAAGGCGACGGTCACCTAGGTCACGATCAGGTCGCGACGGGGGTGCACGTCGCGATCCCAACCGCTCTGCTATTTTTAAGAACCCCGATCGAACATAGCAGTGGAAGCTCAGCTCGGCCAGGGGGAGTTGATGCGGGGTTTTTTTCGGACGGTTCGAGGTTCTGGAAGTGCGTGGGGCGTGTTCTCGCCGCGAGGACATCGCGTGGAGCGAGGGAAATGCCGAGGGATCTCCAGTCTTCGCGTTCTTCGCGAAGGTAGGGTGTTTCTACCCCGTTTGATCGTGTGGATTGCTCGTGGTGTGGATTCGATTCGTTTAAAGCTTAAAGAACAGTAGATACCATGCTAGGGTATCCATTAAAGCTTGTAAATTGAGAATTAATCATGATTTGAATGGTTTGGAATGGTGATCCATGGAGTTTCTCCCGGATTAGGGTTTGCGCCTGTGAAGGCGACATACCTTGCCGTCGCGACAAGGTTGCGACAGGCCGACCCGTCGCGATAGGGTTTCCCATTGCGACAGGTCGGGGCGTCACGTTCTGAAGGCGACCTAGCCCCATGTCAGACCTCAGCTGAGAGGTCCCGTTATGCATGTTTTCTATATTTTGAATATATGGTTATCGGTATTTGTTGTGCATGGCAATGATAGGTGGAGCCAGTGCACATATTACGCTCGTGGAGCATATTGCTCACAAGGTGGGCATGTTTTACATGGTTAATGTGTTATGTACATAATCAGTTTGTAGTTTACGTAATATGTGTGGTGCGTCGGCACCTGTAGCGCTCTTGGAGCGTGCTATCCATGTGTTGGACATGTTGTTTACGTGAATGACGTGTGGTGCACCTGGCTGGTGTATTATACACATGGTGTCTACGTGGTTTGAATGCCGTGCATGTGGTTTGTGTGTGCATGGCACATCGTACATTATTGTGTTTATTATATCTTAATTATTGTGGTTAGTCCGTGGTATTGTGGCGGTGAGGTTCACGTTTGAACCTAGCCTTGATCCTTTAGGATCTTTTATAGATTATCCTAGATGGATAATTAGTAAAGTATAAGTATGATTATTATATAATTATTGTGTAATGTGTTTAGTGTGGTAGTGGAGGTCACCTTATGACCGATGACAGGCTGTGGTGTTATTATTAATATGGTTTATGTGTGTGATTATGTAGGTTAGCTTGTAAGTCACAGGGTGACTGGAACAAGCTATTCCTAACATATGTACTGTAATTGGAAATAGAAAGTGTTTGTGTATATACCGTGGTTTGAGCTTGCCGAGTGTGGTGGTCTGGCACCTATTCCGGAATGCCTCTCTAGTCGGGTACCCCAGGTTCTTTTTGAGCCAGGCACGTGTGTTTGTTGTGCTCGGGGTTTGTCCCGGTACTTGTGTTGTACCGTCGAGGTCTGTGTCGTCTTCCTGTACACCCTCACTCCTGAGTTGGAGTTGTATGTCCAGCTGAGGGAAAGACGATAGTAGGGCAGTGGGTTGTGTTTGTGGGTGTGCAGTCGCTTGTAGCGTGCTCGTAGTTGGGGGTGCGGACACCAGTAGACGACACGGGTCCCCAGCTAGTCCTATTTTCTAGTGCCTCACTTTAGGGAGCTTAGGCCAGAGCCCCTATAGGTGCCAGGCATGGGCCTGCGGGGTGTGTGACCTGCAGGTGGTGGTGTTTGTTAGTCTCCATAGTTAGTTGCTTGACTTGTGAGTTTGTGGAGCCGTAGCTTGACTGAGGGTCCGTGGCTACGAGACTGGGAGGTAGTTCTTGTGTTGTGTTGTCCGGGTTGGATATTGGCCTGATCAGCCAGTAGTTCATTCCCGTGTGGTGGCGTCGTTCCTTTCCGATTCGTGCTTTGTCACTGGTTGTGACTCGTGAGTTTGTGACTCGTGGTCGAGGTTTGACCCGTTTGAGGTGTGCCCTGGTGTTGGCACAGTTGTGACTGCGGTTGTAGCTTGTGGTGTGCCCGAGTGGTGGCACAGTTTTGGTTATGGTTGGTGAGTGTTGACTCACTAAATGTTGTTTAGCTCGCTATGGTGTGCCCTGTTATGGCACTGGTTTACTTGAGGTTTCTGTGCTGGTACCTAGTGGTAATAGGTACTCGTACCCTGTGTGGGTAGTGCTTTATAGTGGTACGTTGTGTTCCAATCTTTTCAAGTGTTGAAGTGGTAGTCGTGTGGTATGACCTTCCACTCGTTGTGTTTTACCCTTCCTCGAGTAAGGTTGCAATTATGGTTTTAATATGTGATAGATTGGCCCACTGTAGCCAGTCCTGTTACTTATGTGTGGCTTTCGACATATCGTGGTTTGGGGTAGAATGGACCAGCTCTTGGTCAACGGTCCTATACCCATGTGTTTGGGGTTACCCTGTAAAGCTTGTACCCTGGGTAGTGATTCGCCTGTGTGGCTTATAGCTTAGGCAACCAGTTGTTGTAGTAGTGTGCCGGTGAGACTGTGGTTTAGGCACTTCAGTTGTTGGGCAAACTAGTAGTATCGTACTAGTCATGTAGTCCCACATTCCTTCTGAGGACTTTATGTTTATTGTCATGATTATATTTAGTTGTTATTTATTGTAATGATGTGAGCATGTTATAATTTGGCTATCGGTGTGAGCATGAAATGGTTTGGCTATTGGCATTGCCAATGAGACCCTCTAGGGTTGAGGTGTTCATAGTTTTGTTGTTGTTTTGGGTAGCCCCTGCTGAGCCTGTGACTTCTTGAGGCTCACTCCCCTACAGTTCTTTTAAGGGCTTTCCGTGTGTTTGGCTTATAGCGGCATTGTGTCAGACTTGTACCACCAACAGTTGAGTTGTAGTTAGTATCTGTGTGAGCTTGTGCTCCCTCGGGGTATGCCCCAAGTAGTTGTACTTTTATTTAGACATATATTAATGTAATGGAATAGTTGTACAAATATGTGAACACATATGAACACATGTACTTTCTTGTGTCTTATACTGTTGTGGTTTGTCTTTTATATTCTTCTTGGACACATGTGTGAGATATCCCTTGCGAGACTTCGGTCCGTTCGCGGGAGGTGGATCTGGATATGGAGCCTTATTTGGCATAAATATCCAGGGCCGTCACAGTTGGTATCAGAGCAATGTCCAGTTAGAATATGAAAAGACATTGAAAGTACAATGTCCTAATACATGGATTAATGTCCACTGCGAGTAGTAAGTCTGTGGTTTTGTGTTGGTTAATATGGTATTTATCTGGGTTTTTGTTCTGTAAAATGTGTTTTTTGAGTTGAGAATTTGGCAGCCATTAGCAGTTGTTGAAAGTTGATGTGATTAGAGGTGGTATAATCTGTGTGATTATACCAGTGTGTTAGTTTATGATAGAACGGTTTTGGTTGTTAAAGATTCACTGTTAAAGGAATGAAGAGATAATAAATTTGGATATGGAATTTAGTAAGTAAGTTATAATGAGATATAGAGTTAGCAGAGACAGGTATATGGTAATGAGGTGATGAGGAACAGGTCTGTGTGTGTGTCAGAAATGATTAAATGTGCAAAATATAGTTGAGAACCTCAGCAGAGGTGAGATCTGGGTCAGATGATATCAGGAAACAGTATAAATGATAATGTGATTAGTGCCATGAGGAACTTGGCATGATTAAGGCAGATCAGCTTTAAAAAAGGTACTAGTACATAAAAGAGCAGTGATTTATGGCAGATAGATTAAGTATGTCTGAGATTAGAAATTTAAGAAAATGTTGTTATGAATAATGTTGGTAACAGGAAGTGTGATATGAGGATTTGTATAAATAAGTACAGAAGGATCAGTTGAACAAAGAGAGAGAGAAAAGAAGAATCAGTGTGCAATGTGATTTTCTGAGAATTGCAGAAGAGGAATATTTAGTTGATGAATGGCAGATTATGAGGAATTTTTCAGAAAAAACTATTAAAGATTGTTGTGTTAAAGACAAGAGCGGTGAAAGTTAGTACCAGTTTGAGGAAAATCAAATTAAAGTTGAGAATATTGAAATGAGTTTATGCAAATAAAATAGAATGGAAAGAAGTGTATTAATGGTGAAGCAGTTAGGAATATTGAGTTAAGAGAAACAACAAGGTAGATTGTGATATTTATGTTATTTGAGAAATAGCATTTAATGGAATAAGGGAAGCAGATAGAGCAAGTTTATATATTAAAGAAATTGTTATTCAAATTTGAGTTTTTCTTGTATTTTAAAGAAAGATGATTAGATATCATAAAGAATTATAGTATGAACGGTACAGCAAGATTAGCCAGACAGCAGAATGAATAAGAGAAGTATTTTGCGGAAAAGATGTTATGATTAGAATGATTGGCATTTAGATTAAAAAAAAAGAGATATGGATCAGAGAAAAGAAGAATTTAGTAAATAATGAAGTGAATGAGATCAGATGAATAAGAAATGTCAGTTAGAGTTTGCATATCGGTACAAAGAAATGATTCAGTTGAACATAAGTGAACTGTTATTAAGATATTCTAGAGTTTCATACAGGAGCAGGAACAGATTAATTAAAGAATATTTGAAAAGTTATGCAACAAAATTATGAGATTAGCCAGAGAATGTCAGTAAAGCAAGAAAGGTATATGAAGAGCACAACATGTCAATAGTGGTTTGGCAGATCAGAAATCGCAGTAATACCTTCAGCTCAGATTATTAAATAAGATGATTTGAGAAGCAGTTGATTAGGAATGAGTACAGTTAAAGCCAGAAGGGAGTAATTGAAAGCAATAATGAGAATAGAAATTGTGGAGTATTTTGCAAAAGTGTTCAGTGTGATCAGAGTAGCGCAGCGGAAGCTGAAGCAAAAAAGATTTAATATTCACAGATTGTTCAAGGTTTGATGGGATAAGAAGAAAGTGTAAAGTTTTACACAGTGAAATAAGGAACAGAGGTTATTATGGTTTTTAATCAGAGATAACTTAAAGCAGTATGAGCAGAATAATATGAAAGGGCAGAAATTCAAAGATGGTGATGGTTTTCTTTGAAGAGGTGACAATTGCGAATGTAAATGCAGATGAGGCAAGATAACAGCAAGCATGATAAATAGAAAAAGAAAATGGCACCGAAAAATTCAAGAATTTGGAAAGATTATAGTATGGTAAAGTATTACAGTGTAAGATACTCGAGAAAGGTAAAGTGGTCCTGAAAGAAATGTTGCAAACACAGCCGGAAAAATGTGAAAGTAGGTTCAATCCAAGGAGATAAAGCGCCACCAGCAAGGTAGAATCGCCTACGGAAAAATGATAAGGAAATAGCAGATTGAAATTACAGAATAAGGCAGTTGTGGAATGAATTGAGAAGAAAGGAAAGGCAGAACAAACATGGGAATGAACAGATGCATCAATTAGTGCAGATGATTAAAGAGAAAGATACAAAGGAAGTGTATCCTACTTGCTCTATATACGGTTTTGTTTCTTTTTAGGTGATAATCCGGTTTGTTGTGATTTGTTTTGCATGTCGAGGACGACATTCTTTTTTAGGTGATAATAATGTAACGTCGCGCGTTTTCCAGATCAACGTGGATCCAGGTTTAGTGGGTTTGGTGTGGCCGATATGTGGCCCATGAGTTTGAGTTTCAGGTGTTACGCGTGTTGTGAGGCTTGGTGGGCTAGCTATTGGGCCCAAAGCGCTCACAGGCTTTCTGCCTGTGAATGCGACAGGGGTGTGCGCCGCGTTCTGAACGCGACAGCCCTGGTGGTCGCGTTCCTATTACCGCTATTGAGTGGTCGACGTCTGCATGCGTGCCACGTGATGCGCATTGGGCGGCCTGCTGATGTCGGGCTTGATAAGACGACGGTCACCTAGGTCGCGATCAGGTCGTGACGGGGGTGCACGTCTGGATCCCAACCGCTGTGCTATTTTTAAGAACCCTGAGCGAACAGAGCAGGGGAACGTCAGCTCGGCCATAGGGAGCAGCTGTGGGGTTTTTCCGGACGGTTCGAGGTTCTAGAAGTGCGTGCGGTGTGTTCTCGCCGCGAGGACGTCGCGTGGAGCGAGGGAAACGCCGAGGGATCTCCGATCTTCGCATTCTTCACGAAGGTAGGGTGTTTCTACCCCGTTTGATCGTGTGGATTGCTCGTGGTGTGGATTTGATTCGTTTAAAGTTTAAAGAACAGTAGATACCATGCTAGGGTATCCATTAAAGCATGTAAACTGAGAATTAATCGTGGTTTGAATGGTTTGGAATGGTGATCCGTGGAGTTTCTCCCATATTAGGGTTTGCGCCTGTGAAGGTGACATACCTTGCCGTCGCGACAAGGTCGCGATAGGCCGACCCGTCGCAATATGGTTTCCCATTGCGACAGGTCGGGGCGTCGCATTCTAAAGGCGACCTGGCCCCATGTCGCGACCTCAGCTAAGAGGTCCCGTTATGCATGTTTTCTATATTTTGAATATCCGGTTATCGGTATTTATTGTGCATGGCAATGATAGGTGGAGCCAGTGCACTTGTTACGCTCGTGGAGCGTAGTTCTCACAAGGTGGGCATGTTTTACGTGGTTAATGTGTTATGTACGTAATCGGTTTGTTGTTTACGTAATATGTGTGGTGCATCGGCACCTGTAGCGCTCTTGGAGCGTGCTATCCATGTGTTGGACATGTTGTTTACGTGAATGACGTGTGGTGCACTTGGCTGGTGTATTATACACGTGGTGTCTACGTGGTTTGAATGCCGTGCATGTGGTTTGTGTGTGCATGGCACATCGTACATTATTGTGTTTATTGTATCTTAATTATTGTGGTTAGTCCGTGGTATTGTGGCGGTGAGGTTCACGTTTGAACCTAGCCTTAATCCTTTAGGATCTTTTATAGATTATCCTAGATGGATAATTAGTAAAGTATAAGTATAATTATTACATAATTATTGTGTAATGTGTTTAGTGTGGCAGTGGAGGTCACCTTGTGACCGATGACAGGCTGTGGTGTTATTATTAATATGGTTTATGTGTGTGATTATGTAGGTTAGTTTGTAAGTCACAGGGTGACAGGAACAAGCTATTCCTAACATATGTACCGTAATTGGTAATACAAAGTGTTTGTGTATATACCGTGGTTTGAGCTTGCCGAGTGTGGTGGTCCGGCGCCTATTTCGGAATGCCTCTCTAGTCGAGTACCCCAAGTTCTTTGTGAGCTAGGCACGTGTGTTTGTTGTGCTCTGGGTTTGTCCCGGTACTTGTGTTGTACCGTCGAGGTCTGTGTCGTCTTCCTGGACACCCTCACTCTTGAGTTTGAGTTGTACATCCGACTGAGGGAAAGACGACAGTAGGGCAGCGGCTTGTATTTGTGGGTGTGCAGTCGTTTGTAGAGCGCTCATAGTTGGGGGTGCGGACACCAGTAGTCGACACTGGTCCCCAGCTAGTCCTGTTTTCTAGTGCCTCACTTTAGGGAGCTTAGGCCAGAGCCCCTAAAGGTGCCAGGCATGGGCCTGCGGGGTGTGTGACCTGCAAGTGGTGGTGTTTGTTAGTCTCCACAGTTAGTTGCTTGACTTGTGAGTTTGTGGAGCCATAGCTGGACTGAGGGTCCGTGGCTACGAGACTGGGAGGTAGTTCTTCTGTTGTGCTGTCCGGGTTGGATACTGGCCTGATCAGCTAGTAGTTCGTTCCCATGTGGTGGCGTCGTTCCTTTCCGACTTGTGCTTTGTCACTGGCTGTGACTCGTGAGTTTGTGACTCGTGGTCGAGGTTTGACCCGTTCGAGGTGTGCCCTGGTGTTGGCACAGTTGTGACTGCGGTTGTAGCTTGTGGTGTGCCCTAGTGGTTGCACAGTTTTGGTTATGGTTGGTGAGTGTTGACTCACTAAATGTGGTTTAGCTCGCTATGGTGTGCCTTGTTACGGCACTGGTTTACTTGTGGTTTCCATGCTGGTACCTTGTGGTAATAGGTACCCGTACCCTGTGTGGGTAGTGCTTTGTAGTGGTACGTTGTGTACCAATCTTTTTAGGTGTTGAAGTGGTAGTCGTGTGGTATGACCTTCCACTCGTTGTGTTTTACCCTTCCTCGGGTATGGTTGCGATTATGGTTTTAATATGTGATGGATTGGCCTGCTGTAGCTAGTCCTGTTACCTTATGTGTGGCTTTCGACATATCGTGGTTTGGGGTAGAATGGACCAGCTCTTGGTTAGCGGTCCTGTACCCATATGTTTGGGGTTCGCCTATGAAGCTTGTAGCTTGGGCAGTGATTCGCCTATATGGCTTATAGCTTAGGCAACCAGTTGTTGTAGTGGTGTGCCGGTGAAACTGTGGTTTAGGCACTTCAGTTGTTTGGCAGACTAGTAGTATCGTACTACTCATGTAGTCCCACATTCCTTCCAAGGACTTTATGTTTATTGTCATGATTATATTTAGTTGTTATTTATTGTAATGATGTGAGCATGTTATAATTTGGCTATCGGTGTGAGCATGAAATGGTTTGGCTATTGGCATTGCCAATGAGACCCTCTGGGGTTGAGGTGTTCGTAGTTTTGTTGTTGTTTTGGGTAGCCCCTGCTGAGCCTGTGACTTGTTGAGGCTCACTCCCCTACAGTTCTTTTCAGGGCTTGCCGTGTGTTTGGCTTGCAACGGCATTGTGTCAAACTTGTACCACCAGCAGTTGAGTTGTAGTTAGTATCTGTGTGAGCTTGTGCTCCCTCGGGGTATGCCCCAGGTAGTTGTACTTTTTATTTAGAATATATTAATGTAATGGAACAGTTATACAAATATGTGAACAGCTATGAACACATGTAGTTTCTTGTGTCTTATACTGTTATGGTTTGTCTTTTATATTCTTCTTGGACACGTGTGTGAGATATCCCTTGTGAGACTTCGGTCCGTTCGCGGGAGGCGGATCTGGATATGGAGCCTTATTGGGCATAAATGTCCAGGGTCGTCACATATTCTCTCTCCAAGTCTTTATAAGCAAGGTCCTCTCCTCCAGGAAGGGAGAGCCCTGTTTTTCACCCCGAAGGGCTGCCGAAATCTTTGGTGACCTGGACTTAGCTCGCATATCTTCCATTCCCCCCATTCTCCTCCTATTCCCTTCACCAAGTCATGCTCATCTCTTCATCCACAAGGCTTGGAGCTTGAGGAGGGCGACTTCTGAAGCTTCTTCAGTGCTCAGGGATTTCATTTGGAGCCAGGGAGTCGCCCCATACGGGGCTCTTTCTTCCCTCTCATCTCATTTCTTTCCCTCCCTGCATGTTTATTACTTTGTTAGATATGAATTCATTTCCCTTTTCCTCCCACGTTTTCATATACCCAAGGGGTTTAAAAACCACACCTAGGTCTGTTCCCACCATGCTTCATCTTTCCTTTTCATTTTTGAATAGATATTACGCTTAATATGTTCTAACAGGGCCTTTTTTCTTATTTTCATTATTTTGGCAGGTACTTGGGCAACATGCACGAGTAGCTCTTGTCTTCTAGCTGACCGAAGGACGGGAAGAAGGTCCAACCACATCTCTCCCGCACTACAAAGAACACGACTGGGAAGGGTGACACGATAGCATAGACGCGCCCTATATGGGCGATGCGACTCCAGACCCGTCGCGACAGAGTTGATCGTCGCGATCTCAGTAAGTCCATAGTTCTCTTTCCTTTTCCTAGTGTAGTTAGCCTATACTATTTTTATCATTAGGCAACTATCTTGGTGGAAATCACATTCCTATTTCCATGCTCCTATAGCAGATAGATATTTGCGTGTTTTGGGGGTCACACAATCCACGTGATTACACCTTTTGGCGATCACGGTGGGACCTTCAGTGCTAACCTTGTGATTGTTGCTTGCCTACCTGCCTTGTTTTCCTTTGTTAATGCTCTCCTAGAACCCTGTTAAGTCCATTTTTCTGCTGCTTCTGTCTTTCTGTGTTCTGTGATTAACGCGGTGTATCGTGACGCCACGACCACGTCGCGTCCACAAGGGGCGACGCGACTCCAGGTACGTGTCCTTCCCTTTACCATACATTGAGTTCTGTCCAGTGAGTGCAGCCATGTATTCACCATGCTGTTATGCCACGTATATTGGTGTTTCTGTTTGATAGAATCCTGCTAGGGTCCTGGTTCTCCGTTTATTTTCACTGTTTGATTTCAGTTCGGGTCGTGGAGGATCGTGGGGTCGCGACAGTGTCGCGCCCTAGTTGGAGGTCACGTTAACAGGTTCGCATTGTTTGTTATTATTTTCAATCCATGTATCGATTTCTGTGTGTCTTATGAGTGTTAATGTGTTGTTTAGTCCATTACATGGTTGATTTGTGTGTTAGGTCTCTGTAGCCTATTGCTATCGCGCCGGGGTTTCCGTTCGCGATAGGGTCGCGGTGTATCTGGCCGCCGCGACTTCGTCAGACACCTGGTAGTTATTCTATGTTAGCACAAGTTAGGTATTGCATTAATTCATGCATGTACACTATTGATCCTTGTTGTTTAGGTTATCCTCCTTGGATGAGTGGGTCCTCTCACCTGCGAGCACTCGTGGGCTGATCAGGGTCGCCTTCCGAGGGCCTCCGTAAGTCCCCGTGACTGTACGCACGTTGCAGTTCACCGGGCTGGTTGTACCCGTTGTACCTTTAGCTTGAGCCATCCCCACATGTCAATTATGTGCCACCCTTAGTCACACCGAAGGACTTGAGTTCGTACCTATTAGGGTCCCCCTTGACCGATTGATATTCCATTAATCAATCCATTTAAAGGTTAAGTACAAACTCTAAAATTTGGATGCTAATCATGATAACTTGATGTGCGTATTCGGTGTATCCCTTCTTATCTCACAGTCCCTTCTTGTTTGTGATAGAGTCTATGATTTGTTTGGTTAGTGTCATCTCCCCTAATTGTTTAGGGGCGGTGCATGCGTCATTATTTAGGAAAATCGAGTCAGTCCCCTCCATCTATTGTGCTATATCATAACCCCATGTTCAACATGGACCACTTCCGCGTCCTTGCCGATGATTTTGTGCCCATTGGGCTTCTAGACGATGTAGCCCAACCCTCCGCAGCTATCCTCTCCGGGCACATTGAGCCCTCTCTTGCTGCCGGTGGTCAATCCCGCCCTCCTTCTCCTCCTAGGGTGGATGGCTCACATTCTCAATTTAGTCAGCTTCTCCCCCATTTGAGCTCGGACCAAGTCTGTGAATTTCTGGCCGCTACCAAAGGTAAGCGACCCTTATCTCCTTCTACTCACAATTTTGCCCAACAGGCAGCTTCCTCTGCTCTTGTTATTTCAACGCCACATGCACCCTCCGTTGTGGCAGATCCTACACCCCTCCGTCAGCGGGATATTCACTTTTCTGAGCCCAGCTACCTTCCGGCGTGGGAGGTTCGGCCCAAGTCCCCTCCGATGTCTTCCTTCTATCAGGCCGAGCCGGTTCCCCTTTCCCGCGAGAGGTCTTACTCCTTAGAGCACCCCCACTCCCTCACCCCTACTCACCATGTCTCGTCCCCCTCCGACTTCCTTGCGGAGTGGACAACCATGAAGATGGAGCTCCATGACTTAAGGAGACAATTGGACTCGCAGAAAGCCGTGGACATTCCCCTTCCATCATTTCAATACCTCCGGGTCCCACCTCAGTTAGAACTCCCTGTGTTCCAGCGCTATTCTAGGGTAGGAGACCCCTATGTTCATTTGAAAGATTTTGTGTATGAAGCTGCACCGCACAAGTACGACCGCCACCTTATGGCGTACTTGTTCCGGAAATCATTGGATGGTCCGGCCCTCGAGTGGTTTTATTCTCTACCACCCGAGGAAGCCGAGGATTTTCAAATAGTTCAAGAATGGTTCTTACAGCAGTTTTAGGATTGGGTTGGACCCGGGTACTCTTTTGTTGATCTAGTGGCCGAGAAAATGAAGCCTGATGAGGAATTTGCTGTCTACATCGATAGATGGCGTGCCTTGGCTGCTAAAGTCCGATGCCCGATGCCAAAAGAGGAGAAAGTTAAATTGCTTATTTCCAATGCCACACCCACCTACCGTGCCATTCTAGCTATGGACAACATCACTTCCATGCACCAGTTATATAGCCGAGCCCGTTTCATCCATACCCAGCTCAAGGATTCGCCCATCCACTCTATGTTTAAGGCCCCTAAATCCCGCTATCCCAAGAAGCCTCAAGGACCTGTTACTGAGGGAATCCAACCAATGAGCAGGTAAGTGCAGTGAACAACCCTCAAGGCCTGGTCGGTAGGGCACCCCTTAATCAGCAACCACATCAACCCTGGAACAATTGGCAGCCGCCTCCTCAAAACCAGAACCCTCAACAAGATCAGCGCCAATACAACCAAGTCCCTCCACCTCAAAATGGCTATGCTCCTTGAAAGCCCAATGCGCCCAAGAGGGTGTAATACCCTCCTCTTCCAGAAAGTCTTGCTGATATATTTGCGGCCCTCATGTCTCTAAATGCTCTTAGGCTCCCTCTCGAGAAACCAAATTGGAACATGGTAGTAGATCAAACAAAGTACTGTGTGTACCATCGCCATCTAGGCCACAATGTGTCAGATTGCTTCCAATTTAGGGACATTATATATGATCTTCATGAACAGAATCAAATTGATTGGGCCGAGATGAAAAGGTTGATCCAGACACTGAGGGACCAACAGGGTCAAAGACAACAGCAACAACAACAAAGGCGACAGCAGCCTCAGCAACAACAACAACAATTCCTGCAGTAGCAGCAACTGTTTCATCAACAGCAATACCAGGAGTAGCAGCCACAGCAACCCCAGCAGCCAGCCAATGACCTCGGCATAATTCGTAACCCTATGCTGCAACATCAGCCTGCTCCGAACCCACAACCAGCTCCACCACCTCCTCCACCCGCTCAAGTTAATCCCATCATCTACCATCCACCACCAGCAGCCGCGTGGGCTTTTGACGATGAGCATGAAGTGGGCCAGCTCTTGGCCATTACCCATGCCCCACCTACTACCACCACATCTACATCCGCCACACCTACCTCCTCCACACCCACCATTGCTACCATCACCTCGCCACCCTACGACTCCACCGTCATGCCATGTGTTATCCCGCCACCTCTCAATATCCCATTCTTCCCTGCGCCGGCATCCATAATAGCCAACCCCTCCATCTCGACGCCACTCCTTCTCCACTCCACCATAACCTTGCCCTACGGAGCGGGCGCATGTTCCATCGGATATACCCAAATGCATCCATGCCGGGTCAACCAACCCAACCTTCCAACCATCAGCAGCAGTAAGAGATTGAAGAGATAGATCCGTCCCAGGGACCCAATAAGACATTTTGAAGCACCTAGATCAGACGCCAGCGAAAATATCTATCCTCGAGCTAATCAAAAGGTCGCAAACACATCAAGACGCCCTGAGAGCATTCCTGCAAAGGGTCATGGTGAGTGAAGACATGAACCTCGACAATCTGCCCTCAGTGCTCTCTATTGTAAACAAGGGGCCAACAATTACCTTCTCATATGGTGAGTTAGCTTCTCCAGAAGCTAGAAGAATGCCCTTGTGTGTGACTTTGACCATAAACAAAGTGGTTGTGGATGCCGCGTTGGTCGATACAGGAGCTTCTATTAATGTGTGTCCACTGAGCACTTTAAGGGCCTGCAATATTTCTGAACGCCAACTGCAGCCTACCCCTACAACCATAGCGGCGTACGACAACTCCCGACGGGCTTGCCATGGCATCATCTCTTTACAAGCAGAATTGGGCCCACTTGTCATGACAGTGAATTTCTATGTGCTTGACATTGATCCAACCTACAAAGCTATTTTGGGTCGCCCATGGATTGAGGCGTTAGGGGCAGTCCCCTCTACGGCTCATCAATGCTTGAAATTTCCATTCCAGGGTCATATAGTCAAAGTTAAAAGTGCAGCAACTTCGCATACATTGGAGACCATTGAGAAGATAATGCCATCGGTATGGCCATCTAACAAGCCCATTATCTCAGTGCTTGATGTGAATTTTCCATGGGCTTACACATTTTCCAGCAGCCGTCAGATTGTATCTCCATCAGTGGCCGCCATTAAGAAGAACACATTGACAAACACCAAGGGGTGGAACATCATGGTTAGAATTGGATATCAACCAGGAAGGGGTCATGGCACCCGCCTTCAGGGGAGGACTCAAATCATCAATGACCCCAAGAAATTCACAAAGCATGGCCTTGGATATCAAGAGGTTCTAAAGCCATGGGCGACACATTCATCTGCACCAAATACAGACCAAGACCCTCTCACCCGGACACTCTATGATCATTTTGTTAGAGGACCTGTACAGCCGGGTTACAATACCATCATGACAGAGGCACTATTATCCCCATATCAAGCTCTGGAGGCCCAGCGACCCAGCAAAAGGAGAAAGCCTGAAGAAACAGGGGTAGAAGAACCAGATCGGGAAGACTTAATCTCACCCATTAGTTTTTTGTTTAGGGAGGACAACACCGTGCAGTTCCCGATAGTAGAGGCAGAAGAACAAGAGCTCGAAGACCTTGTCTTTGCAGTCAGTCAGTTATTCAGTGAGGAGAACATTTCATACTCTCCAACAATGGAACAGTCAGTATCAGCAATCACCACCAAGTGACAGTTGCTTGGACCTGGTGAATATTTTGAAGTCATAAACCCCATCAACCCAACAAAGGAGTTCTAGCCAGGGTGTTCCCGGCCTTCTAGTCATTTTGTGTCTTCCATCCTTGTTTATAATTTCGCCTTCATCCCTCCTCCTCCTCTTCTCATCCTCCAATTCTCCTCCGACGCTCTCGAAGCGTTGACCATCTCTTCCTCTTCTTTCACCATTTCTTTCGATGGCTCGATTATGTCCATCTCCCGATGTTTTTCTCTTTTAGTCTAATATGTTATGCTTAATTAAAAAAAAAACAAACAAACAAAATGCTTTAATTCCCTCTTTTTTCATCATTTTTGACGGCGATCCCCGCCCTCCCTTTCCTTCCCTCTCCTTCAGATGGCGATCCCCGTCTTTCCCTTTTCAAGCACCGATCTCCCGCTTCCACTTCCGCTGTAATCCCCTCTCCCAATGGCAATCCCTGTCACTCTGCTGCAATCCCAGCTCCCGACAGCGATCCCTGTCACTCCACTGCAATCCCTGCTCCCGATGGCGATCCCCGTCAATCCGCTGCGATCTCCGCTCCCGACGGCGATCCCCGTCACTCCTTGCTCCCAACACTCAGACGGCGATCCCTGTCCCTTCATTTCCTTGCTCTCGACGGCGTTCCCTGTCACCCCGACTTTCTTTCTTCCTCGGCGGCGATCCCCGCCTCTCCTTCCCCCTTCTACGCGCAAACTACGATCCTCACTCGCCTGACCGTCATGGTCACGCTAGGCGATCTGGGTAAGGGGCCTTCTGTTCCCCAGCACCCCAACTCCTCTACAGACACCCTGGGTTTGGGTGGTCTGTCCTTGCCTCCAGTCCCATCGGAGGATCTGTGCGGCCCTGCCACACATGTCTCTTTCCCTTCCAATAAACCTCTGGACATTCCTCCAGAACCTCCTGTAAATATTAGCCCTAGGATAGTTTCAAGGGTAGAATCTAGTAAGCCCCCGTCCCTAACTAGGAAGAGCAAGGGTAGTGGCATACCTCGTAGGTTTTAGTTAGATCTGGCGCAAAGGTGTGGCGCTCTTCTAGCTGTTGAAGAGTTTGCCCAAGAAGTAGTTATTTTCAACATAGAAGCTCAGCACAAAGAGGAAGGGCTAGATGACGGATTTGGAGTATATGAAATCCTAACTAAAGAAGACCCAGCGGATAAAGAAGATGGTGAAATAGAGGACACTGCCGAGATGTATGCGATGATTCGATGAACCCACATCGGCAGTGGACGAGCCCACCAAAGTGGTAAATGTTGGAATAGAAAAAGACCCCAGGCTCCTAACTATAGCGTCCAATCTCCCTCCTGAGGAAGAAGAGATGCTCATAGAAATGCTGAGGGAGTTCAAGGATTCTTTTGCCTAGTCATATGACGACATGCCTGGCATTGACCCCGAATTGGTGGAACATAGGTTAATTTGGAAGCCAGGGGCAGTTGCCGTCAAGAAAAAATTGAGATGATTCCTCCCCCACATTGCTTTGAAGATGAAAGAGGAGATTGATAAGCTACACAAAGCCATGTTCATTCGTGTAGTCCTCTATCCATTGTGGGTGGCAAACATAGTCCCAGTAATGAAGAAAGATGGAAGAGTGCGAATTTGCATTGACTTCCAGGACTTGAATAAGGCATGTCCAAAAGACGATTTCCCTTTACCTCGTTTGGATGTGTTGATCGATAACACCGCGGGGTATGAAACTCTATCGTTCATGGATGGATACTCAGGATATAATCAAATCTGTCTAGCCCCAAAGGACCAAGAGAAAACCTCCTTCACCACGCGCTGGGGAACTTATTGCTATGTGGTCATGCCGTTTGGATTGAAAAATGTCGGCGCCACTTATCAAAGGGCAATGTTAGCTATCTTCTACGATATGATTCATATAGATGTTGAAGTGTACGTGAACGATATTGTGGTGAAGTCTCAGACTCGAAGAGAACACTCCTCCGTGCTTGCCAAAGTGTTCTGCCGTGCACGAGAATATCAATTGAAGATGAATTCAAAGAAGTGCGTGTTTGGGGTTTCTTCAGGAAAATTGCTAGGGTTCATAGTCAGCAAACAGGGGATTCAAATAGACCCGCACAAGGCCAAGGCAATCAATGAGATGCCTCCTCCTAAGAATATATCTGAGCTTCGAGGTTTGATTGGTCGATTACAGTTCATAAGGAGATTCATATCGCAGCACTCCCAAAGATGTCGACCTTTCTATGAACTGTTGAAAGGAGGAGCCAAATTTGAATGGAATGCAAAGTGCCAAGAAGCCTTCGATGAACTCAAGAGTTATCTCATGAATTCGCCCATGCTGCAAGCTCCTGTCCCTGGGAAACCCTTAATCTTATATCTATCTACAATTGAGGACTCCCTGGGAGCTGTCCTTGCGCAACATGACGAGCTTGGAAAAGAAAGGGCAGTTTATTACCTATCTAGGCTCTTCAATCATTCCGAGCTCAAACTCACCACAATGGAGAAAACGTGTGCAGCGCTAGTATGGGTAGTGCAGAAATTGAAGCATTAATTCTTAGCCCATAAGGTGAGTTTGATTTCTAGAATGGATCCTATTAGGTATCTCCTAATGAAGCCAGTCCTCGCCGACAGATTGGCGCGTTGGCAGAGCTTCTTGTCTCAATTCGATATCACCTTTGTAGTCTAGAAGGCTATAAAAGGATATGCCATTGCTGAGCACCTTGCTCACCTTCCTCTTCCTCACAGTGACATAGTTCAAGAGGATTTCCCCGATGAAAAACTGTCACTCATCTCTCGCGATCCCTTCTGGTCGTTCCACTTTGATGGAGCTCTCAATTCTAGGGGACGAGGTATAGGTGCTGTCTTGCTCACCCCAGAAGGGATCACCATTCCACTCGCATATCAAGTCCAGTTCCCTGCCACCAACAATGTCTCCGAGTATGAAGCTCTCCTAGTTGGTCTTAAGCTTGTTTATCTTTTAGGAGCACCATCTCAAGATCATAGGAGACTCTTAGCTCATTCTTCGGCAGGTCCTTTCTACCTATAGAACTCGTGACTCCAAGCTCAAGCCTTATCAAGATCTGGTCACGCTCCTAGCAAAGCAATTCTGCAAGCTCATCTACATTCACACTCCTCGCTCTCAGAATATCCTGGTCGATGCTCTCGCATCCTTGGCCTCATCTCTCTCTTTCCCTCTCAGCCGCAGTGCTGAGACAATCACTATTCAAAGATTGGAAGCTCCCTCCACTCAGGACCCTTGGTTCAATAACCTTAAGAGCTCTTTAGTCTTAAAGGCAGAGAGAAGAGAAGCGAAGGAAGTAATGCTTGTAGAGCTAGGAGAAATGATGGCAGAAGAAAGGCCATGGTACCATGAGATCGAGTTGTATTGCAGAGACAGTACCTTCCCAGAAGAAGCGGAAGCAGAAGATAGAAGAGCAATTCGTAGAGCAGCATTAAGATATACCATTGTTAGAGAAGTGTTGTACAGGCACGCTCTAAATGGGATGCTCCTCAAATGTTTGTCGAACGAAGAAGCCTGGAAAGTAGTGAAAGGAGCCCACTCTAGTGAATGTGGAGGGCATGTGAACAGCCAAATGTTGGCTAAGAAGATCATTAGGCAGGGCTATTACTGGCCAACCCTAGAAGAAGATTGTTCCATCTACGTTCGTAGGTGTGTCAAGTGCCAAGTCCATGCCGATAAAATCCATGCTTCATCCTCTTCTTTGCATCCACTATCTTCCCCTTGGCCTTTCTCCATGTGGGCCTTTGATATCATCGGCCTCTTGGTGATCCTAATGCTTAAGTAAAATAAAAATCTTTCATCCTTACTGCTACTGAGTATTTTACCAAGTGGGCTGAAGCAGAAGCATTCGCAGAAATCAAATGTTCAACCGTGTGCAGAATCATCACGAGGAACATCATCTCGCGGTTCGGAGTGCCAAGTGGCTTCATCACCGACAATGGACCCCAGTTCATATCACAAGAGCTTCAAGACCAATCTAAGAAATTCAACATTTCCTTGCATAATTCATCTCCATATTATCCACAAGGCAATGGCCAAGCCGAAGCCACAAATAAAACACTTTTGAAAATTCTAAAGAAAACTTGTGAGTCTCATAAGTTCGTTGATTGGAATGAGAAATTGATTGAGGCTCTATGGGCCTACCGTACCTCCATCCGCACGCCCACTGGGCAAACTCCCTTTTCACTTACTTGTGGGATGGAGGTAGTTTGTCCACATGAGATCCTTATTCCTTCGCTAAGAATTCAACGGGACAAAGAACTTAATCCCGATGAACGTCGAGAGGCGTTGCTTTCACAGCTGGAACTCCTAGACGAACGGCATCTAGCCGCGGCCGATTATGTGCTTTTATATCAAAATAGACTCTCAAGATCTTTTCAAAAGAAAGTGATTGAACGCAAATTCCAAGAAGGAGACTTGGTTTTGAAGAAAATTTTCATAAAACCTGGAGGTCCTAGGTCAAAATTTCAACCAAACTGGGAATGGCCATACGTTGTTAAGGAAGTGTACCCTGGGAACGCGTATAGGCTTGTCAATGCCGATGGTGAGGAGCTCTCTCACCCGTGGAATGGGCTGTATCTTAAAAGATTCTACCCTTAATAAAAGGTTTTCAACAACGACATCATTTTGCAAAAGAATGTTAGTAGCTATGTGTCTTACTCCATTTCATTTGCTGTCAAACGACCCTTATGCTCAGTCACACACACCACATGGTAGCACAGGGCTAATTTGTCTTTAGTTGGTGGTGTTTCTGCCTAGCCCTAGTATGGGGTGCGAAGGTCAATTCTCTTCTTGGTCGGACAAGGTCTAGAGGCAAAAGGACACTAACTTGAGGACTTGACAAGGTGTAGCTCATATGTATGAAGTCTCAAAGAGAGACGGTCTATTCAAAAGAAAGAAAGAAAAGAAGAGAAAAGAGAAAATTGATAAAAATATGAAGCAGAAAATTTGAAAATAGGGGAATGTCAAAGAGTGGCAGTACAGCTCCCGCGGGACGTCCTTGAGCCCTGTCGTACGCATGCCCCCGGACAAGATAATGACCACAAAGTCTCTGGACAACAGATGGATTCCATATGAGATACAACCTTGCAAGTCATACAAGCCAGTCTCCCAAGCACCAAGTCCAAGTCTTGTCTCCTTTAAGTCTTCCTATCCCCGCTAATGACTAAAGAACCCCGTACCTGGTCTATGTTCGAACATAAGCGACTAGGGGCAAGTGGCCTTTGAAGCCAAAGCAAATGCACACTGTGTTTACGGGATAGGACAAGCATAAGACAGGAGCAAGATCTATAGCTAATCACTGAAATGCAGAAGATGTCGTTATCAAGAAAACCCCAAAAACCCAAAAAAAAAAATCAGAAAACCCCAAAAATAAAAACAAATCAGAAAACTAAAAAAAAAACAAAAATTTTCAGAAAATTCCAAAAAAAAAAAAACAAAAACTCCAAAATCCAAAAAAAAAAATCAGAAAACTCCAAAATCCAAAAAAAATCACAAATTTTCAAAATTCAAATAGATTAGAAAATCTCAAAATCCAAAAAAAAATTAAAAAATTCCAAAAAATCCAAAAAAAATGGTGTGTACATATCGCTTTCCTTTTGCATGCGTTATTCCAATTTATTTATCGCCTATTTGAATAAGGCTCAGCCCCTTGACAATTACAAAGTTGAAATCATTTTACTCAGCGCAAGGGGCTGAGCCAAAGAGCCGATCTAACCTGTTTTTCTAAGTGTGCAGGGGCAGGGAATTTTTTGGAATGTGCGCGCAACGATGTACTCAATGTACTTTCTTCATCTCTCTTATTCGGATTTCATCTCACACTCGTATCAATTGCAATTCATTCATTTTTTTTTATAAATATTGACATAAAATAAAAGATCAACCAAGAGATAAGCAATATGTACAAAGATAAGGGGGAGGTGGCTCACAAACTCCTCACTGTCCACCACCACTCTCCCCAGATCCCTCATGCCTATCTGGTGGTGGTGGCATCTCACCACCACCCCTGCCTCTCCGGGCGCTCGTCTCCCCGCCGAGGCGCCTCTCCTCCTCCTCATTCCTGCGGCGGCTGGAGGAACCTGCTAAATACTATATGACGGAGGCGTCGATCGCTTCGCTGGCTCCACTCGCACCGCTCCTGCTCCGGCTCCGTGATCGGCCTATGGCCGTCATCACCTCCTGAAGTCCTCGCGCTAATGTTTGCTGTGCATGCAGATCAGCGCGCAGCCGGGCTAGCTCCTCCTGGTCCACCGATGAACCTTGCACCCACAGCGTCGCCAGCTCCCTCGCCACCTCTGCCGCCCGGGACTTAGCTGCCTCCGTAGGGATGCGCAGCTGATCTCTCTCTCCTGTCACAGCGTCGACCTACCCTTGTAGCTGGGTCGCTCGGTCCGTGTCAGTCCTCAGCTCCGTCTCCTGTAAGGAAAGCCAAGTCAATGCCAATTGTAAATATAAATAATTTTCAATCAATGAATGTATTGCTTACCCTCTCAGCCAACTCTGTCTGCGCCTCCTCGGCTCTCCTCACCGCGGCTGCCAGTCGATCCTCCAGATCCGACTGGGAGCCCTTCGCTGCTCTGGAGGAGGAAGCACCAGCCTCCGCTGCTCTCCTCACCCTATCTAACTCCCTCCACTACACATGCAACACACGTTAGTTTCTCAAATCAGCTAAGGAAATTAGTAAGGTACTGAAGTCTGAGTAGGTACTTACCAGCTGTTCCAGGTCCCTCGGAGCCACCTCGCGATCCTGCACCGCCGAGTGGAGCAGGGCCCGGAGCGAGGCAATCTCCCTGGCTACATCTATCTGTAATTCATCAGATCTGTCAGTTCAATTCAGTTAGAACAATTCATAAGGTTTGAGTTTAGAAGCTTACATGTCGCCTCGCTCCCTTGTAAACCCTCGCCCTGTACTTTAAGGAAAATGCCTGCAAGTACACGGCCTCTGATCGCACTCGCCTGATGCGGTGCTCCTAGTCCGCAATCTGATCTCGGGCCCACTCGTGCCAGTCCATGGTGTCATGGAGTCCCCGGAAGCTCTGACCAGCCCTGGGAGTCCAATCTCGGCTGGGGAACTCCACCGCACTCTGGTGATGGCCGAGTGACCTCTGGGTCAGGTGCAGGTGGAGAGGAGGTGCAGGTGGAGAGGTAGCACAAGGTGGAGTGCATGCACCCACACCGACCTACCGAAGTAGGGGCGGGCCTGCACCAACCTGGGCTATCCTCATCCCCCTCCTCTAGATATGGCCGCCACACCACCTGCACATCAAGCACATCTTGTTAGTAGCTGATAACTACATATTTTTTTGCGTTAAATTTCATACATATAGTAATTTAAATAGTCTGTGTCTATAAATAATGTGCGATTTGATTTTAATTTGTATTTCATGCATGAATAAATTTCTGAACATATTAGGTTAGAATACACATGAATAGATTTTCATTCAATAAGTCATATTTTTAGATTCACTTTGAAAAATAAAAAATATGGTATATTAATAAATTCTTGTTACAATGATATTCTTGTAAATAGTCTTTACAATAAATAAGTATGACTATGTAAATAAATAAGTTTAAAAATAATAATAATAATAATAATCTTTTATCCTACCTAAATTCCATCGTACCCTTTTTTTTCTCATTTAAACATAAAAATCCACGCACACCACTTAAACCTTGTTTTAACATATCTTTCTTTCAGAAGCTGTTGGAAGCGCCCATCTATGCTGATGGGGCTGGCGAAGCAGTGGCAGGGTTTTCGTGCTTCTGGTTCCTGCGAAGCACTGAGCAGCTGCGGCGGTTCGAGAGCTGGATGGAAGCCTTGGCGCTGCGGGTTAGGTGATGCAGCGCCCGAGCTTGCCAAGGGCACGACGATCTGATCCTGTACTGCGGCTGCTGTGCGGTCTGGCGGATGGTGGTTTGAAGGCTGGTGTGTGGAGCTGTGAAGGGCTGGGCATGGCACGAGCTGGCGCGGCGGATGGAAACCAGGGGTGCGTAGTGAAGCGGCTGTTGAGCTGGCGATTTGGGGCGACCCTGGGTTCAGGATGGCGCTGCTAGATGTAGCCGGCCAAGGTCGTGCAGATGCAGAGGTCTTGCGAAGCTGGAGCAGTGACGACGGGAAGGAGGCTGACTTGGCGATCTTGGTGCAGAGCTGAGGCAGCATCCAGGAGGCGGGAAGAAGGGATTTGGGGAGATGCAGAGGTCTTACGGAGCTGGAGCAGTGACGACGAGAAGGAGGCTGATGTGGCGATCCTGGTGTAGAGCTGAGGCAGCATCCAGGATGCGGGAAGAAGGGATTTGGGGAGATGCAGATGTGCCTGGAAGGTTCCACTGTCCCTATTTAAGGACCCCAAGGTCCTCTTCTCTGGGGGGGGCTAGTTCGAATTTCTTAAGAATTTTAGTTTACTTTTCCTGTATTTTCTTTTCATTGGAGTTGAGGGTTCGACTGTGGGAGTTTTTAGAATTTCTAAGTTTCCTTTATGTTTTTCCTTCCTTCTGGTTCAGCTGGTTGAAGCAGGGGAGGGGTTGGAGTTCATAGAGATTTTTTTTTCTGCAATTTCTATTTCTGTAATCTTTCCTTTCAGCAGATCTATGTGAGAGGGAGACGAGTTAGAATTTTTTTTATTCTTAATTGTTCTTCCAGTTCTTAGGGGTTGGCGATGGAGCTTTTGGAATTATTTTTGCCATTTATTTTTGTCTTCATTCATAGCAGAAGGGAGTTGGGTTGGGATTTTGTTTAGAATTTCTAGCTTTTGTTCTTCCTGTTCTTCCAGAAATTGGAGAGCTTCGCCAGGGAGCCTTTAGAATTTCTTTGTGCCATTTTATTTCTGTAATCTATTCCTTTCAGTAGAGTTTGGGAAAGTAGTGTTTTCTTGTTCTGGTTCGATTGGAAGGGGGTGGAAGGGAGATTGGTTGGTCTTTAGTTTTGTGTTCTTTCTGTTCTTCCGGAGTGCTTGGGTTTGTTTTGCTAGTGAACTTTTGGGATTTACGTTTGCCACTTATTTCTGTAATTTTTCTATTTTAGTAGAGCTGTGAGGGTTGTGGAAGGGAGATTGGTTAGGAGCTTCGCCATTTCAAGTTCTTGAGATTGTTTTCCTGCCATTTTACTTCTGAATTTTTCTTTTCTACAGAGCATGTGGAAAGGGGACGAGTTCATCCACTTCAGAATTTTAGGGAGAATTGTTTCTTCTGTATAATCTTCTGTTCTTAGTTTAATTGTTGGATGAGGAGAACGATCTAGCGACAGTTGCTTAGTCCAAATTTTTCTGTGCTGAGCTCTTCCATTTCTTCTGTGGTGATTTCTGCATTTCTTCTGTTGATTGTCCGAGAATTCTACGGTGAGAGTTTGAGGGCTGTGAGAGATCCATTTATTGCATTTATTTTCCATTTTCTTTGTGTTGAAGAGCTCAATCCGTTGGCATTTAATTCAGTTCACTTGAATTTTCTTTCTTCTGTGTGAATAGCTAAGATCAGTAGTTCCTTAATTTGTTCTGTGCAAATCGTTGAGAGATCGATCTATGGAGCAATCTGTTTCTACTTCTGCTGTTTCTAGTTAGATTAACTCAGTGAAATTTACTTCTTACTTCTCTTCTTTGTTAATTCCATTTCTTCTTTCTTCTGTGAATAGTTGGTTTGGGAGACTATGATCCGATGCACTTGTTTAGTTCTTCGGGTTGTAGAGGGTGATCCCGCGTTTGAGTAGTGATAGATAGTTTAGCATTTGAGGGATTTGATCGGTGTGGTTTACATATTCACTTTTAATGCATTGTCGAATGGTGTCAAGTCAAAGTAGTTTAATTCAAGCTCTATTCAGCCTCTCCGTGGATATGACCTGCTCTCACCGCCATGCTAGTTTATCTTTGTTGTTTTAATTTTGTGAGATAGTTTAGAGGAAGTGCGCATATTGATCTATGCAATGAACTTTGAACAACGAGAGTGCACAGTCAACAATGTCGCGCGTTCATCTTAGCGCCGTTGCCGGGGAGGCATTAGAGTTTGATTTAATCTGCTTTCATTTGATTTCATTTGCATTGGGGTTCTATTGACTTGTTATTGGGTTTTTATTTTAGATTTGCACATAAGGAGGAACTTGGAGATTGGGCTTGGCATTTGAAGCCCATTGGAGGAGCTGCTGATTTCTTTTCCCATTTGTTTATAATTCAGTCTTTTAGATAGGGGAGTGTGAGTGAAATTGTAGTGAGGTTTTGATGTACTCTTTGTGCATGTACAGAGATTTCTTTTCAGTTGGCATGTAATAATTAGACTTTTGTGGTTTGTGTGGTTTAAGAATTAGTTTATAGTAGCACCTTATATTTTCTTAGTTTCATTTCATTTAGTTCAAAAATCAAATGAAAATTAAAAAAATTTCTAAAATCCAAAAAAAAATTCAAATCGCTCTTTCATGTTAGCCGTTTGATTTGCAAATAAAAATTTCATCTTCTTAAGATTAGAATCCCATGTTTTAGGACATTCATCATCTTAATTGTAATTTGAATTTCATTTTCTTGCATTGAAGAGTGCGGGGGAAATGTAAGACTTCCATCGCTCGTTTCATGCATTAGACTTAGCATTAGACAACCCATTGTTTGAATATGATATGTGCACTTCATGTTTTTAAATGGGACTGCTTAAGGGCTTCACCCATTAGAAAAAAGAATAAAAAGATAAGGTGAGGGATTTCATCACCCTTTCCTTTGCCCAAAAATCACAAAAAAAATTTCCACATTCTTGCATTTGCCTCAGCTATTAATAAAAACCAGTAGACTTGGCCCTAGGGTTCATAATTAGATTTGTTCTTTCTTAAATTCAAAACTTCTCTTTAAGTCTGGTGTCTAGGACTAGAGGTTAAGAAGCTTATGCTTAAGGGAGTCAGGTTATCTAATTGGGTCCTTGCGAAAGCAAGGGGGCCTCCCTCTACTCCACCTCTTACCTGGCCGGTACAAGAAGAGTTAGAATTGGATTTAAGTAAGCATAAATCTGATTTTGAGAAAATAACATAAGTCCAAGGAAGACTTAGTGGTAGGTTCATTTGATTTGAAAGTGTTTGTTTGTTTGTGTTTGTTTAAAAATTCATAAAAAATCAATAAAAATCTTAAAAATTCAAAAATCATAAATAGAGGGCTTTTCCACTATGCATGCTTGGTAGACGATCCTTGAACATAGATTTGGCTCAACCTATGACAAGATTGAGAGATTCTTCCATATGATGGCCAACCAAGAACAAATTCAAGCTGTCTAAGGTTTTTACAAACCCTCATATGATCCATATTCTAACGCATACAATCCTGGATGGAGAAACCACCCGAACTTTTCTTGGAAAAATCAATCTGAACAAATTTCTGAGCCTTTTTTCAAGCAATCCATGTACGGTCAATCTTATCCCAATCAGAATCCGGGATTTGACCAATCTTCTTATTCCAGACCTCCACAATTCCAAGGAAATCAAAATTTCAATCAATTTGCTCATACCAATTTTCAGCAACCTTCATACAATCAACCACCATCTTCTCAGCCCAATTGGGAAGATAAAATGAATCAACTTCAAAACATGATGATGACTCTTTGCCAAACTGTGCAAGAACAACAAAATCAATATCAAAATCAGAACCAAAATATTCAACAAAATTTGGATAGGATAGAGTCTCAGATTGCTGATGTGTGTAGGAGGGAATTGGGTGAGTTACCAAGTCAAACTATAGCAAACCCAAGGAACAACCCTTCTGGATTTTATCAGAACCAGCAAAACCATCAAGTCCAGGGGTACAGACCACATGTTAGACAAAATGGCCCTCTACCACAAAACCCACAAAATTTTGTCCAAAACATTCCAGCACCACAAATTCAAAATCAACTTATACAACAGGACCATCCTCCTGCCCAAGAGGGGCCCCCAAGTGGAAAATATGAAAACAGTGTCTACTTTAAGAAGTGGAAACACCATAACAAATCATCACTCACACATGTCAACATTGAATGAGGATAAAGAGAATGAAATTGAACTTGAAACTAAAGAAGAGGTTGAAGAGAATGTTGAAAAATCCAAGGGAAAAGAGAAAATAACTGAAGAACCTCTAGACAAAATAAAGATGAATGAAGACCCAAACTGCTACATTCCAAGAGTCCCTTTTCCTGAAGCTTTAAAGCCAAAATCCAAAAACAAACCAACTGGTAATGAAGAACTCTTGGAAGAATCGTGTTGAAGAAGCAGTAGACCAACCCTGTGCTCTAGGGTTTGAGGGAGAGGAAGGACAACTTACTTCCATGTTTCAGAATAATGATCTGTCATTTCCATTAGAATGTTCTCCTAAGGTTGAGCTAAAACCACTCCCTGCTAATTTAAAATACATTTTCTAGAAGAGAACGAGACTTGGCCCATCATAATTGCTAGCGATCTTGATGAAGGGTAGGAGAAGAAACTAATTGAAGCCTTGAAAATTCATAGAAAAACTTTTCAAGTGCATGATAAGGTTTGGTTGTTTAATTCCAGGCTTTGTGTGTTTTCGGGAAAATTGAAGTCCCGATGGGATGGTCCTTACATTGTTGTCAGATCTTACGACAATGGTGCTGTCATTATTCTCGATCCTAAAACTGGACAATCATTCACTGTTAATGGGCAAAGGGTAAAGCATTTCTTTTAAAGCCCACTTTTCTTAAAAATTGATTCTACCAAGCTAGCTGAACCAAACGAAGCCTAATTGCATCCGGCTGAAGACGAAATAAACTTAGCGCTTCTTGGGAGGCAACCCAAGTGTACAGATTTCCTTTATCAGGTAATTCTTTGTCTTACTTTCTTTTCCTGTAAATAAGTAGGGGGGAGAGGTAGAATAAAGCATGCATTCATAGTCCCCACTCTAACCAATGCTTTATTTTCTTGCTTTTAGCTTGTGCATATGCAAATAAATTTTTTTCACAATAAAATTGCGTGACATTGCGCAACCCAGACTATGTGTTTGATCTTTAACCATTAAAATTTTGTAGTTGTCACACTCCTCTACAAAAATTCATGTTAGGTAGCCTCTAATAAAGGATTACATGTACTTCTTGTCTACCTTATGTAAGGATTTATGGTAAGAGGTTTTTATACACACACTACACAACCACTTAGACTAGCTGAACTCGAATGTAGCAAATTTGTCAAGACTAGTAGGAGAGAGGTGATTGATTTTCTCCCTTCCCCTTAAGTGAATTGTGAAGGAAGTGAAGGCATGTGATCAAGGAACCTGACTATCCACCCTTCCTTTAAGAGGAAAAGAAAAAGAAAAGAAAAGAAAAAGTAAAAGAAAAAGGAAAATATATATCCATGAAAAATGCCCCAGATCTGAGTAAAGTTGGACTCACTACTCTTGAAAAGTGATGGGTTGTGCAGCATTGTGGATGAAAAGAAATAAAGAAATTCTGAGTGCACAAAGTGTAAATAAAGAGGCAAAGTCCTCAACTCAGAGAAATAATCCTCAAGGAGTTGGGCAGAATGGAACTGAGAGAAACAACCTGATCTGACTGAGCAATGATCTTATTCCACAATTCTTTTCTTCTCCCTCGAATTAATCTAATCTCAAATATTAGCGAAGGCAGAGGAGCTCCAGGAGGGCTGATGTGAACTCTTAAGTGAGCTACCACTTATGCACTAATTTCTTGCCATAAACCCTTACAAATAGGAAAGACATATCTTTACGTTAATCTTTTACATGATGGTTGTTTAGCATGAGGCATTGTATTTTCAAGTCCTACATTTGGAGTAATTTTCATTGCTAAGGGACTAGCAATATTAAAGTAGGGGGGAGTGATAACTACATAATTTTTTGCGTTAAATTTCATACATATAGTAATTTTAGACAGTCTGTGTCTATAAATAATGTGCGTTTTGATTTTAATTTGTATTTCACGCATGAATAAATTTCTGAACATATTAGGTTAGAATAACATCAATAGATTTTCATTCAATAAGTCATATTTTTAGATTCACTTTGAAAAATAAAAAATATGGTATATAAATAAATTCATGGTACAATGATATTCTTGTAATAGTCTTTAGTAATAAATAAGTATGACTATGTAAATAAATAAGTTTAAAATAATAATAATAATAATAATCTTTTATCCTACCTAAATTCCATCATACCCTTTTTTTCTCATTTAAACCTAAAAATCCACGCACACCACTTAAACCTTGTTTTAACATATCTTTCTTTCAGAAGCTGCTGGAAGCGCCCATCTGTGCTGATGGGGCTGGCGAAGCAGTGGCAGGGTTTTGGTGCTTCTGGTCCCTGCGAAGCACTGAGCAGCTGCGGTGGTTCGAGAGCTGGATGGAAGCCTTGGCGGTGCGGGTTAGGTGATGCAGCGCCCGAGCTTGCCAAGGGCGCGGTGATCTGACCCTGTACTGCGGCTGCTGTGCGGTCTGGCGGATGGTGGTTTGAAGGCTAGTGTGTGGAGCTGTGAAGGGCTGGGCATGGCACGAGCTGGCGCAGCGGATGGAAACCAGGGGTTCGCAGAGAGGCGGCTGCTGAGCTGGCGATTTGGGGCGACCCTGGGTTCGGGATGGCTCTGCCGGATGTAGCCGGCCGAGGTCGTGCAGATGCAGAGGTCTTGCAGAGCTGGAGCAGTGACGACGGGAAGGAGGCTGATGTGGCGATCCTGGTGCAGAGCTGAGGCAGCATCCAGGATGCGGGAAGAAGGGATTCGAGGAGATGCAGATGTGCCTGGAAGGTTCCACTGTCCCAATTTAAGGACCCCAAGGTCCTCTTCTCCGGGGGGGCTAGTTCGAATTTCTTAGGAATTTTAGTTTACTTTTCCTATATTTTCTTTTCATTGGAGCAGAGGGTTCGACTGTGGGAGTTTTTAGAATTTTTAAGTTTCCTTTATGTTTTTCCTTCCTTCTGGTTCGGCTGGTTAAGCAGGGGAGGGTTGGAGTTCTTAGAGATTTTTTTTTCTGCAATTTTTTTTTCTGTAATCTTTCCTTTCAGAAGATCTATGTGAGAGGGAGACGAGTTAGAATTTTTCTAATTCTTAATTGTTCTTCCACTTCTTAGGGGTTGGCGATGGAGCTTTTGGAATTATTTTTGCCATTTATTTCTGTCTTCTTTCATAGCAGAAGGGAGTTGGGTTGAGATTTTGTTTAGAATTTCTAGCTTTTGTTCTTCCTGTTCTTCCATAAATTGGAGAGCTTCGCCAGGGAGCCTTTAGAATTTCTTTGTGCCATTTTATTTCTGTAATCTTTTCCTTTCAGTAGAGTTTGGGAATGTAGTGTTTTCTTGTTCTGGTTCGATTGGAAGGGGGTGGAAGGGAGATTGGTTGGTCTTTAGTTTTGTGTTCTTTCTATTCTTCTGGAGTGCTTGGGTTTGTTTTGCTAGTGAGCTTTTGGGATTTACATTTGCGATTTATTTCTGTAATTTTTCTGTTTTAGTAGAGCTATGAGGGTTGTGGAAGGGAGATTGGTTAGGAGCTTCGCCAGTTCAAGTTCTTGAGATTGTTTTCCTGCCATTTTACTTCTGAATTTTTCTTTTCTGCAGAGCATGTAGAAGGGGGACGAGTTCATCCAGTTCAGAATTTTAGGGAGATTTTGTTTGTTCTGTATAATCTTTTGTTCTTAGTTTAATTGTTGGATGAGGAGAACGATCTAGCGACAGTTGCTTAGTCCAAATTTTTCTGTGTTGAGCTCTTCCATTTCTTCTGTGGTGATTTCTGTATTTCTTCTGTTGATTGTCCGAGAATTCTACCGTAAGAGTTTGAGGGTTGTGAGAGATCCATTTATTGCATTTAGTTTCCATTTTCTTTGTGTTGAAGAGCTCAATCCGTTGGCATTTATTTCAGTTCACTTGAATTTCTTTCTTCTGTGTGAATAGCTAAGATCAGTAGTTCCTTAATTTGTTCTGTGCAAATCATTGAGAGATCAATCCATGGGGCAATCTATTTCTATTTCTGCTGTTCTAGTTAGATTAATTCAGTGAAATCTGCTTCTTACTTCTCTTCTTTGTTAATTCCATTTCTTCTGTGAATAGTTGGTTTGGGAGACTGTGATCCGATGCACTTGTTTAGTTCTTCCGGTTGCAGAGGGTGATCCCGCGTTTGAGCAGTGATAGTTAGTTTAGCATTTGAGGGATAGATAGTTACATATTAACTTTTAATACATTGTCGAATGGTGTCAAGTCAAAGTAGTTTAATTCAAGCTCTATTCAGCCTCTCCGTGGATATGACCTGTTCTCACCACCATGCTAGTTCATCTTTGTTGTTTTAATTTTTTGAGACAGTTTAGAAGAAGTGCGCATATTGATCTGTGCAATGAACTTTGAACAACGAGAGTGCACAGTCAACAATGTCGCGCGTTCAGTAGCCAAGTAAGCTAAGTAATTAAAATCAACTTGAACTTAGAGAGGAGAGTTAGATCGCTTACATCTAGCTGAGGGTAGACATCAATGGCGTCCTGGAGGGACGCTAGCTGGTCCTCTAAGGGGTGCGTGTCCCTACACGGCACCCAGCATCGAGTAAATGGCACGATGCCCGGTTGCCCCAGGACCCCCCTCCTCAGACCGAAGAGGTGTAGGTAGGCCCAGACCTGCACAAAAACAAGAATGCACAGTTAAATCACAATTATAATATCAAAAGGGCAATTTAAGTCAAAAGGATCAAGAGAAGAAGAGTGTACCTGAAGGAAGGGGTAGAATCCGATGATAGCTATCTGCCAGTCGGACGAGCCCAGGCTCTCGAACTGATGCGCCAGGAAAGCTGCTCCCCACGCATAGCCCCTACCTCACCTAGGTCCTCTAGTAGTGGCAGGAACCGACAGGGGACTGGGTCTCCCCTCGTGGCAAACAGAAGTCTACCAAAGAAGAGGGTGAGGAAGCGTCGCAGGTCTATGTCTGCCTGAGCCCCTGGCTCACTAGCTAGACTCTCTCGGCAACCCTCCGCCAGCCACTGCAGCTGCTCATCCACAGACTCGACTACCCTCCTCCCGGTCTCAAGCAGCCCTAAACTCTCCTAAAGCTCGACTCTAGAGACGAGGGAAGACCTCTGCCCTACAGTCTAGCCTAGGAGCCTATGGGCAAGCTCTCGATAGCAGGGGTAAGTGTATCCACTCACCGGACGCCCGTAGACCCTCAATCCAGTGATCCTAGTTACATCCTCCAGGTTGGGGATCATATGTCCCCATGAAAGCACGAAGGCAGTCACCTCCGTGTCCCACCTGCTATGCAGGGCCTGGGTGAGAGGGGCATCCGCCCTCATCCACTCTGTCCTCAATACCTCCCCAAACCCCATCTCATCTAAATAGTCCCTCTGGAACCTGGGGAAGGCTAGGTAGACTGCTAATACTAGGACCCATGAAACCTGGGCCCTCATTCCTCCCTGGAAGCACAAAGTTATAGACATCGGTCAGTTTCATCCTGTTCAGGTTTTGGTTTCTGTTGGGATCGTGACGGCCCAGAAAGCCACGACCTTGTCGTGATGCCCCGATGTGTCGTGACCTGGTCGCGGTCCAACCTGGTCACGCCCCCCTAGTGGACCGCGACCTTGTCGCGACTGCTTTGGCCGATGCTACATGGTCGTGGCCCGTTGACCTGTCGCGACACCTGGTGTCGCGACGGGCCGACCCGTCGCGATCTCAGTCGCAAACTAATCGGAATTTTCCTTGTCTGGCGGTCGTCTCTTTGGGCATCATGCCCTACATTGGGCCCTCTAGGGGCATCACCACACATCCACACATAGAAAATCAAGGTTAGGGGCCTCAAAAACCAACCTTTTTCATGGAATCCTCGCGGGCCCTCGCCGCCGCTTCCAAGTCAAGCGTCGGAGCTCATCCTCCTCCTCCATCTCAACCTCCGGTACTGCTTCCTCTGCCGGCCGCCGCCTCCCACCGTCGGGAGCTCCTCCTCACCGCCGTTCTCTTGCCCTTCCCATCGGAGGAACCCACGCCGTCACCGTTTCCCTCCATTGCCTTCGGGAGAGTGAGTGAGAGATTGAGAAAGGGGATTGAGAGGGCAAGAGAGTGAAGATGTGAGAGTCGGGATTGCCAAGGGAGGAAATTGCCGGAGCTTGAATTATTCTTGCACGATGAACGCACAAAAGGGGGGAAGAAAGAGGTTTTCGCATATTTGAACGCTCGTTGGTGTCGCGACGCCGCGGTGCGTCACATTCTGGTCGCGGTGGCAGGGTAGGCCGCTACAATGTCGAAACCTGAATGCGTCGTCCCTAGGGGTCACGTTATCAATAGAACACAGTGCACACAGAGTAAGAATCTGATTTTATTGATTCAATCTATTACAATGCCTAATTTTTTCTACATTCAATCAAATGCACTCTTCTGCTCTAATTAACATCTGATAACCATGTCTACATCAATAAAATCCACCTCAAGCTCCCTGTTCAGCCGAACAAATTCTTTCAATGCCTCGAGGTACTCTCGTGTCATGTCCTCCTCTTTCACTACCTCCACTTGGAGGATCCCCACGGTGCATCCCTCCCAGTGGATGATGGCGCTTCTCACATCTCGCTCATCTTGGTCATCACCCCCCTTCCGATCCTAAATAGGTGGGTAGTGTGAGAGCAGAGGAACCACTGTACGTGCAGCTCCGCATTGAAGGTGGCAGCCATCCAGGTTATATAGGGCCAATGCCTCGTTCCCTATGAGCCATAGAGCCAGTCCCTTGCGCTATGGTAGGCAGATCATCCTATTATGGAGGAAGCGTGGGCGCATGTCGAACTCTGCCACCGTCATTATCTTAAAGTAATCACGCCATCCTTTCAGCCCCTTCACTTGTGCCATCTTGCACCAAGCCTGTGGTGTCATGTAGAGGGGTGCACCGACAAAAGCTAATGGATGATGCAGCATGCTCTTGCACTCAGTGGAGAGGTTGTCCATCGCCCGAAATTGTATGTGCATTCCCATCCAGAGCTCAAGGGCGACGACGGAACCATAGAAGGGGCCTCCAGTTGCTGCAGAAGAAAGACCGGCATAGAGATAACCAAGGACGGCCTGTGCAATGCTCATACCTTCAGAAATAGAGTCGATTATGCTCAGGTTGGTGAAAGAGATGGCACCGTCTTCTGCTGGGAAGAGAATGATGCCGCAGATGCAAATGGCGGCAGCCTGGCTATGGCGAGGTAATTCCCAGTCTTGCGCTTGCACTGAGAAACGACCCGCTGGGAAATAGGGAGAAGATGGACATGGTTCTAGCTAGTCATGCTGTGCAAATCTATTTTCTTGGTGGTGATCTCACCGAGAATGCTCCATGTGTCGATAGGCGCCACAGTGTAGAAGAGGGCATACTCCTCACCCCTCTTGTACCTAGGGAGACCCAGCATCAACTCCAATTCCTCCAGCAGGATGGTAGCTCCAAATCTGGGAAGATGAACGTATGTATCTAGGGATTCCATAGTTCTGTCAGTGCAGTGATGCTATCCCACACATGCACGATCTTGTGGTACTCTGCTTTTCCAGAACCAGCACTGTCGATAGCCCCCATTTGCATAGATGACGGTAGAAGCCAGAGGGAGCATGTCTATCATAGGTGCCAACCATGGGACTTTTGAGAACCTTCTAAGTCCCGGAAGAATCTGAACTAGCAGGAGAAAAGAAGAGAATTGGTAGGAGCAGAAAGAAGAAGAAGAAGAGCTTGAAAAGAGAGAAGAAGAAGAGCATGAAGAAAGTGCACTTACTTGGAGTTCCGGCCTTGCGCAAATGTGCCCGCGCACGGAGAGAGGCGATGTAGCTCGGCGTGAGACACTCGGGCCGCCTTGGGGCCTGCGTATGGCTTGATATCATCTTGAAAGGCGGAGAAAGACCTCTTCATGGCTGTGAGAGAGAGAAAACAAAGAAAAATCTGGGAGAGAGAGAGAGAGCTATGAGATTATCTCCCCTAAACAACCCTTTTTTTAGAGTTCTAGGGGGCTAATCCAAGCTAATCCCGTACCTAGGTGATAGAGTCATAGTAAAGTGGGTTGAGGAGTCCTAGTGTTAGTCTAGGTGGTCTTAGGATGGGGATAAGCACAGGTTTTCTGTATTTATCGATTCGGTCGAAGCCGTGATACACTGCGTCTCGGTCGCGACATGTCGGGGCGTCGCAACTATGTCACGACCCTCAGAGGCGTCGCCTCTTTATCTTGTTTGTTGCTTTGTGTCTGTTCATAATTTATTGCATAGTTTGAATTGTATGTATGTATGTATGTATGTGTCATTGTTGTGCTTGTTGTTTCGTTTAAAAAAAAAAATCAGAAAACTAGAAAATAAAAAAAAATGGTCTTCACAGGTAATTTAAGTAGGTATTTCTATCCCTATTCCCTCGCATTACTATATGGTATTCTACTTATTATATCGTTTCAAGGACCGACTGGTTCCCAATGTGCTTTGGGATTTGAGTTCCCCTTTAACAAAAACAATGATAATCTAGGTGCATATTGTTAATCGTTGGATAGGCCGCTA
The DNA here is from genome assembly GCA_014218235.1 of Colocasia esculenta. Classification (NCBI taxonomy): domain Eukaryota; kingdom Viridiplantae; phylum Streptophyta; class Magnoliopsida; order Alismatales; family Araceae; genus Colocasia; species Colocasia esculenta. The sequence continues at coordinate 117,882,811 of CM024761.1, forward strand.
AGTGAGGTATGTTTGGGAATGACGGACTCTGTCTTGCACAGCGGTTGCAGGAAGACTCTCAACTCAGTCTTGTCTGGCTTAGCAATATTATCCTTGATGTATTTTCTATTTTCTCTTTTCTTTGCATTTGTTTTGATGATTTCTTTTCCTTTAGCCAACATGCATCATGTAGGATTTTGAGCTATCACGACTCATCTCTGGCTGATGGTGAACCCTTGTTGAGTGCCCAGCCATTCTTCATTGTTCAAACAAGAAATCCCATTCCACTCCGAATCGGAAGGTCTGCCTCCAAGCGAGTTGTTCTTGCCAGTTTGTCAAGAATTTCCCTGTCTAGATTCTCTATCCAATTTTCAGCTTACTCCTTTGATCCGTTTGGTTGCAAACCACTCCTAGGACAGAGTCATGAGTTACCTGCCTGGCACGCACATGTCCCTACAAAATGAAACCTGCAGGCCAATCGGCTAGCGTACCTCTTAATCAAGGGGTGATCGTCCTCTTCTTCCTCCTTCTCGTCCAGACTCATGCTTTTCCTTGCATTCTGCTCGAGCAACTAACTCGAGGCTTTCACGAAGATTCCAATTGCTTATTGGTTAGATCGGGTGTCTCTTTACCTTGACTCCCCAGTCTTCAGTCCACTCTGTGTCATTTCCGCTTCACCGTCACTTCATGACGCCTCCGCTACACTTCCGCTACACTCCCCTGCAATGTGGAAGCCAAGGAGGGGCAATATGTAGACACCTGTTTCTGGCCTATGAGTTGAACCACATTTCTTGTCATCTTAGTGAGCCCCCAGTTGGTCACTCACCTTGAGCCCACTATTAGCCTTGTTTTGAGCCCTTAAGAAGCCCAATTTCATTTAATCCTGCCCATTATCCTTTGAAAGGAGTCCTTGTTCCTTAATTGCCTATCATTCTCCCATTTGATTGGCCATTTATTGAGAATAATCGATTTTCAGTAACGCGACATATCGTGGCGATGCGTTCATCTTTCTCGCGCCCCCTTTGGCCGTCGTGACAGCCCATGCATATCCATGCACGTGGCTTCCCAGTCGCGACGCTTTCGGCTATCGCGTTCTTCCAGGTCGCGCCCCTACAATATGTCGCGACTACAGCCGCGGCAGCAACTTCCGCAACCACCTCCACTTTATCCTCCCATGGCCTTATCTCTATCCCATACACCCTCCCAACCCCCATGGCCGCAGTTTGGGGTTGTGGGAGACTCTAGGAACCCCTTTGGACTCTCCCAATCCGGATTTAATGACATTTATCCTTTATTTGGGGTAATTATCATTGAAAAATATGATATTCTCTCTCCAATTCTATACAAGCAAGGCCCTCTCCTCCAGAGAAGGGAGAGCCCCGTTTTTCACCCCGAAGGGCTGCCGAAATCTTTGGTGACCTAGACTTAGCTCGCAGCTCTTCCATTCCTCCTATTTTCCTCCTATTCCCTTCACCAAGTCATGCTCATCTCTTCATCCACAAGGCTTGGAGCTTGAGGAGGGCGACTTCTGAAGCTTCTACAGTGCTCAGGGATTTCATTTGAAGCCAGGGAGTCGCCCCATACGGGGCTCTTTCTTCCCTCTCATCTCATTTCTTTCCCTCCCTGCATGTTTATTGCTTTGTTAGATAGGAATTCATTTCCCTTTTCCTCCCACGTTTTCATATACCCTAGGGGTTTAAAAACCACCTCCAGGTCCGTTCCCACCATGCTTCATCTTTCCTTTTCATTTTCGAATAGATATTACGCTTAATATGTTCTAACAGGGTCTTCTATCTTGTTTTCATTATTTTGGCAGGTAGTTAGGCAACATCCACGAGGAGCGCTTGTCTTCTGGCTGGCCGGAGGAAGGGAAGAAGGTCCAACCACATCTCTCCCGCACTGCAGAGAACGTGACTGGGAAGGGCGACGCGACAGCATAGACGCGCCCTATATGGGCGACGCGACTCCAGACTCGTCGCGACGGTGTTGATCGTCACGATCTCAGTAAGTCCATTGTTCTCTTTCTTTTTCCTAGTGTAGTTAGCCCATACTATTTTCATCATTAGGCAACTATCTAGGTGGCAATCACATTCCTATTTCCATGCTCCTATAGCAGATAGATATTTGCGTGTTTTGGGGGTCACACAATCCTCGTGATTACACTTTGCTAGTCCTGTAGTCCCTCTTATCTTCCGAGATTATGTTTTAGCTGTTGTTAATCATGATTGTGGTGAGCATGATATGGTTTGGCTACCAGTGTTGCCAGTGAGATCCCTTTGGGGTTGAGGACTCTTTAGTTTTCAAGTGTTGTTTTTGAGAGGTCACTGCTGAGGCTCACTCCCTTACAATTCTTTCAGGGTTTGTCGTGGTTTGGCGTGTGGCAGACTTGTACCACCAGCAGTTGAAACGTAGTTAGTGTTGTGTGAGCTTGTGCTCCCTCGTGGTATGCCCTAGGTAGTTGTACTCTTTTATTGGACAGTGTATATTTATTGGGATAGTTGTACATTGTTGTATACAAGTATGAGCATATGTACTTTATTGTATCTTTTACTGTTTTTGTTGTATTTTATATTCTTACTGGGCACTTGTATGAGATATCCCTTGCGAGACTTCGGTCCGATCGCGGGAGGCGGACATGGATATGGAGCCTTATTGGGTATAAATATACAGGGCGTCACAGTTGGTATCAGAGCATGGTCCAATTAGAATATGAAAAGACATTGAGTTACAATGTCCCATACATGGTTTAATGTCCACTACTGGCAGTAAGTCTGCGGTTTTATGTGGTTTAAAGTGGTTTTCACGTGCATTTTTGTCGTGTGGATTGTGTGTTTGTCTTTATAAATTTGGCAGATGTTAGTAGTTGCTGAGTAAAGGTGTTGTTAGAGGAGGTACAGTTTGTGTAGTTAAAACAGTGTGCTAGTTTGCAGTTAAAGTATAGTTGTTTTAAGGTTCCCAGTTATAGAAATTGAAGGGATCAGTGAAGTCAAATATGAAATCCAGTAAAGGTGTTTTAGTGAGGTGCAAAGTTGGCAGAGACAAGTATAAGGTAATGGTGTGATGGAATAGCAAAGGAAACAATGTTATAATGTGGAATAGAACAATATGTGATAAGGATTGTTATGTGTTGTGAATTGTGGTTGAAACCTTAGCAGAGGTAATTGTTTGTTTTGAGATCTATGTTAATAAGTGTTAAGGAGCAGCTTGGGTACTAAAGTGATTAATGATATGGATGGTTTGGAATAATAGAGTGGGGTAGATTAGCTTCAGATGAGGTACGAGTAAACAGAGGAGTAGTGATTTGTGGCAGCTAGATTAAGTGTGCTTTGTGATTAGAGGCGATCGTAGTAAAGAGCTTGAGAATAGTGTTGTTATGAGTAATGATGATAATGGGAAATTTGATATAGAGATCCATGTAAGAATGTGCCGAGATGATAAGTCGGGTAAAGAGAGAGTAAAGGAAGATCTGTGTGCAGTAGATTTTTCTAAGAATTTTACAAGAAAAAAAATATCCATTTGGCATGTGGCAGTTTGTGAGGATTTCACATAATGTTTTGTTAAAAAATGTCGTGTTAAAGATAAGATTAGTGTCATTTAGCAGTTGGCTGAAGTCTGTGGAAAGAGAGAGTGAGAGGTAAAGTTTGTGTCAGAAAAAGATTGAGGTTAGGTTAAGGATGATGGAAATGAGTTAGAGCTATGTGAGTTAGAATAGAAAGAGATGAATCAACTGAGAAGTACTTAAGGAATATCAAGTTGAGAGGAACTGTCACACCCCGACATTTAGCAGCGGATATAAATGTCGAGATGCTTGAGCGATACAAGTGTGTGTATCACAGTCGAGTAATTCAGAGTAACAACTAAATATATAACACCAGGTTAAAGACAAAAATATTGCCAGCCAACATAATCTTTATTTCATTCCATCAACTAGTTTAAACACCTTACATCATTAGAGCCAAACATAGGGCCCAATATTGTATCTCAAATACATATGACATCAAATTAAATAACCTATCTATTATAGAACCTTCAATTCTAAACTTCTTGGCTGACTAGCTAAGTGGACGGGTATAGTTGAGTAGCTCATCACTCGTCCTCAGTCCCTTCTTTTTCCAATTTTTCATATTCATCACCTGAAAATATTAAGGAAAGCAGGTGTGAGCGCACTAGCGCCCAGTAGGATTTACATCTCATGGTGCGGGCATGCTTTACGTAGTTAACACGTTAACATTGGCAATACTATCATGCAATGCTCATGACAATAACGATAGTGACAAATCCAAACTATAACATGTACGAAGAAGATTCAACAATAGTTCCTGATGATTCTCATGTAGGACGGAACGATTATCAATGAGATAGATGACAGTACGATCACTTGACATGTAGGGGAGATTCAATAGCATGTAGCATGTACAATAAATATCTCAAGTTGAATTCCGCAGAACTCCAAAGGGCAATGACATGTAGGATTCAATAACGGTGACATGTACAATAGATTTGGCCATTTCACATGCATATAACAGTCAATCAATCAATCATTCATTCAATAACAGTATGGAAATTACCCAGATCAATCTTGCATTCAATCAAGTGATTGCCAGACACCTCAATGGATCATATACTCTCGTGATTTATAAGTATTTCAGGTGCTCCTCTCTGGACCAGACTGGGCCCTATTTGCACAGGCATAGTTGTGAATCAAAGTTCCAATAGTTTCTGGTAATTCTATTCATTCATTTATGGCCACATGATATCCAAGAAATGGACAATGATGAACTAAAGATCTTGCCAATGATGATAGAGAACAATGCAAGGGGACATGATCTAGATTAATTTTGGCAGCATAACGGCTTATTCCCATTAGTTCAATCTTTACGTTTAATGGCTTGTTTTCAATGTTATCAAATCACTCTCACGAGAAGAAGATAAGAAGAGAAGTGCATTCTATCTTCCAGATACTTCATTGGTACAACCAACTCGGTCTTCATGAGGGAATCCATGAGATATGGATAATTACGGAGGTCTTAGAGAAAAGGTCACTAGTCGGCTGATACGGAATGACCGGCCGAGAGTTTCCAAATCCCCAAGAGAGGGCTGCCTAAATGTGCAATGTGACGTGTAGAGCGTGTCTCAATCCACAATCCACTAGTATAAAACAAGACGGAAAGCTTATAACAACTATCATGACATGTATGCAATTCAATCTATCACATGGTTGCAGTGCTTTTAACATGTAATCACTTACCAATTATGGACAAGACGGAGTATGGACATAGCATGTAACAATCACATGATCACATGGATGAAATCAATCAATCATTATCACTTACAATAGATGCTCACATTCTTATGATTTTCATGTAGGTTGATCACTTTTAGGCCATTGCATAACTATATGACATGATATGACATAAGGACATGTAAATGATAGACTTAATAGCTCATTAAAACAGTCTCGGGTCGGCCTGAAATCGTGACGAACACAGTCGTCGCACTTCAAAGACCCATACATAAACAAACCACAGTTTTGAATTAAGTTACTAAATCGCGACTAACCTTCTCGTTGCGTTCAAATCGCGACGGGTAAGATGGTCGCCTTTCTGGTCGAGAATCGATTTCCACATCGATTGCCTAAACAGGAACGCAACGGTTCCACTAGTCGCATTCATAACGCGACCAATCGATATGTCGCGACGACTTTGAATCGCGGCGGTCAACACCAACACGTTCATGCTACTATTCTCTGAATCGCTACGGGTCGACCTGTCTTTTTCAGGAGATAGTTCTAAAAACTGAATATAAAAATAACAGAAATCTTTGGGCGGGAAACAAATCAAAACACGACAGAACTATCTGCCGCCTTTTCATGCACTGTGGTTGACCAGTTAGACATCAAAATGTGATAGAACTATCTGTCGCCTTATCCTAAATCGCGACATACCTATACGTCACGCTCATGCAACATCAATCGTGACTTCTGGAGTCGTCGCATTCATGGATCTTACTCGAAACCCAAAAAAAACGTGACACCCTTCAAGATAGACTTATAACTTGGGAACTAGTGATCTTTAGACAAAACCCCTAACATGAAAAATGATGAGGACAACTATTGAAGAAAACTACTATTTTTGGGTTTGACCCAATTCGGCCTCGGCGTAAAATACATAAAGAACACAAAAAGCCCTAACCATGCGCGACTCATGGAAAATGCTTAATATGACTCACATACTCTGTAACATCTTTGTCCCCTTTGAGGGTCAGCTCTCTCAGCTGTGATGGCGACATGTCGACCCGTCGCCTTCTGAAGGCGATGTAGATGACCGTCGCGTTCTAAATAAGAACGCGCCGGCCGCCCCTGTTGCGACAGGGCTCTGACAGCAGACTGTTGTTTTGTCTTTAGCTGTCTGGATGGTGGAGACACGTGTCATCATGCATGCTTGAATGCGACATACTGCTCTGTCACAATCAGATGTCAGCGTTGCATGCATGCCACGTGATGGCTTTGACCGTCAGGGTCGCAAGCTTTTCTAGATCGCGACGTAGGTGGCTGTGGCGTTAACGTTGGTAACGCGACGACCAGGTCCGTCGCGTTCTTATCATCTGTGTTAAGTGCCCAAGCCCGACAGCAAAAGCCCCATTTCGCCTATTCTCTGTGTTTCTCCTCTCTAGCGATCTCCCTTGTGCTTGGTGCTCCGTGGGAGCTTGGAAGGGAGTTGTGGTTGGCTTGGCTTGGTGAGTATGTGTGTGATTGTTTGTGTGATTTGGGTGCTTAGTTATGCTTCCCTTTCTCACTTCTCTTTCCCCTCTCTGTGGCATTCACCATGTTTTCCCTCCATCGTCTTGTGAAGGACGTGCTCAGCTTATGGACGGCGTGTTCAAGGGCGTTGGAGCTCAGAGGTGGAGGGGTGCAAGCCTACGAGAAGGCCCTAATCGGCTGGATCTTCGTATTGAGGTAGGGACCCCAAACCCTCCCCCTAGTTCTACCATGCTAGGGCCAAACCCCCTTTTCCAAGCCTAGAATCCTTGCTTAGGATGTGCATATTGTCTTATGATTCATGTGGTTGGTTTGTGATGCTTGGATCATTCTTGAGATGGGTGGGTTGAATTGAGGGTTTCATGTTCATATGTGAGGTTTTAAGTGTAGCTTGATTCCTTGCATGCATGAGGGTTTTCCTTGGGTGGTTTGCATGTCAATGGACGTGTTTCCCTCGTTTCCTTGCTTCCTCCAGTTCTGTTTTAGTTTTGTGGCATTTGGGGTGTTGGGAGTTGCTTGTTTGAGCACTCGGCTGAGGTCGCGATGGGCTTCCCAGTCGCGACTGGTCGCGACGTATCGTCGTGTCGTGTTCTCTCTGAACGCGCCCCAACACCTGTCTTGATTAGAAAAACGCGAACGGGGTACGTGTGCAGCATTCAGGAGTTCGGGGTTGTCGGAACACGACGTCTGCCTCCATCGTGATAGGATCGCGACGGGGTACATGTCGAGTTCAGAAGACCCGGGTTTGTTGCGGCGCCTTAAGCCTTAGCGTTCTTATCGCGATGGGTCGAAGGGTCGCCTTCTGCTTTCTTGTCGTGACAGGCAGGTTCTTCACGTTCTGATCGCAACGTAGCGCTGTGTCGCCTCGCTGACCGAGAGGGACTAGCGACAGGTTTTGACGTTCCACTTCCGCTGCGAGTCGGTTTTCTTGGCACTTGTGCTGTTTCTAGCATAGTGCTACTCTAGTCTCTTCGCCCGGTGCTAGGCACATAAGGGCTTGTCCACGAGAAAGGTTGTTACCGTTACCTGGGACCCCCATCCCCGCGCGCCTGTTAGAGGGAGTTCTCTGGGCGGTGGGTGTGCTCGAGTCACGGACTTGGAGCGGAGGGGAAAACGGTGGGGAAAACGGCATAGAGTCGTTTGTAGAGCTCTCTTAGCTGGGTCTGGGTCGCCGAGGTAGTTGTGGCGCTCTTTTAGTGCGGACCAGCTAGTCCTATCTCACTGGTTCACTCTACGTGGTTCGGAACCATTTAGAGGGGTCAAGCGTGGGACCATAGTCTGACCAGACTACGACGTTGTGTTTACTTTAGTTCCACGTCTCACTCCCACGGGAGGTGCTAGACATGGACCGTGGTCGAGGGTAAGGCGCATGGCACACCTGATCGGCTGACTAGTGTAGCGTTCTGTAGCTACTATGTTTGTCCAGCAGTGTTTAGCTGTCTGTGTTATAGTTTTGGGGTTCTTCTGGTGCCGTATTTTACACTGGTTTTCCGGTCCCGACATGTAGCTAGACCGATGATCGTGTAGTTTCTTCCACGCTTCCGCACTTGACTCTATTTAGTAGAATATAATTTATTGTTTATTAATTACTGCACTTAGTACTATTCTGTTGTTAGAACCAATAGGAGATTGGTAGTCCCTACTGGGCTTCTTCGTAAAGCTCATGCCCTCTTTCGTAGGTGAGACTTCATAGAAGTTCCCTCCGCGGCGGACTGAGGAGACGGAGCCGTAGTAGACGGGTCCCCAGTGAGCAGTGTTCCCCAGCTTGTGTACCTCACCCTCGGGGTATGCCTCTAAGAGACGTGTTCTTTCCCTTTTATTTCAGCACTTGTACTTTATTTACTTTGGGACTGTACTAGACTGTTACTCAGTGTTGGGCTCTATTCCTTCCTATCGTACATTTAGTGTGGTTTTGTTATTTATCTCTATACATATTGTTAGATCGATCAGTTAGCCCTTCCGGGTCTCCGGACCCGTGGGCGGCTGTGCCGATGTTCAGATTCTTGGTAGGAGCCGAGGGTCCGGGCGTCGGGGCCGTTATAGTGGTATCAGAGCTCAAGGTCTATCAGGACTTGTAATGGAAATACGTAATAACATAAAGTCCCTTAGGAAGTACAAGTAACACTGCTGGCCACTGGAGTTTTATCTACTAACCTTTTATTGTGGCTGTTTTGCAGAACATGCCTCCACACACTCGCAGGCAAGCTCGTGAGGTGGCAGAGCATCTGGAGTTAGAGTCGGACAGGTCAGTTGCAGCTGAGCAAATGCCGATTGATGCTCAGCCCCAGCAATTCAAGTAGCATGGGGGCCCGTTGCCGCAGGGCGTTCCGTTTCTGCAGGCACGGCCGCAGCAGCAGCAGTGGTTTCCACCCTCGCCCCCACCGGCCGTCATGGAGCAGTGGTGGAGAGCTATGTTCCAGGTTCCTTGGCAGTACCCGCAGTACCAGCCATATCAGCAGATGCCGGCAAGAGGTCAGCAGTTCGCAGAGATGGCAGCAGAGGAGCAGCCACCACTGACCCCGCAGGCAGCACTAGTTCAGCCAGAGGTGCCAAGTGGTACGGCAGCAGACTACAGTTGCAGCGGCAGTACCTGAGGGCCACACGGCGCTTCTGGAAAGGTTCTTCGTCTTCGGCCTCCAATGTTTTCTTGTGACCGTAATCCGAACAGGGCAGAGAGTTGGGTCCATGAGCTCGAGCGCACCTACGAGACCATGGACTGTGCAGAGCTGGATCAGGCCAGGTTGGCAGTATATCAGCTGAAGGGGTCTGCCCACGAGTGGTGGAGGGCAGTGAGGTAGACCAGTTTTCAGGGCAGGAGGCTGAACCAAATCAATTGGCAAGAGTTCCTAGTGGCTTTTCACAGTGAGTTCTTCCCCGACTACGCTTGCTGTGAGAGGAGGGACCAGTTCCACGAGTTGGTGCAGGGAGACTCTACCGTATCACAGTACCACCAGAGGTTCGTGCAGCTGCTTCGACACGTCCCCCACGTGACCGCCAGTGAGCAGGCTCGTATCGAGCGGTTCATTAGCGGGCTACTTTCGGAGTTGAGGTGGGCCATGGCTGGTCACCTCTGTGACTCCTTGACGGTAGCAGTGGCGAGAGCCACCGCCATGGAGTGGGAGTGTCAGTTTCAGCCGCAGCAGAGTGGAGGCTCAGGGAGGTCTTCTCCATACCAGCGCCCCTCGGGTAGTTGAGGGAGTGTTTCCTCTTCTTCTTCTTTGGGGACAGGCGGTGCTGTCCTGACCTCGAAGTTGAAGAAGCTGCTCACTCGTGGAGGCAGGCATCAGTACAGGCAGCCACAGCAGTAGCGACGTCAGCTGGAGCAACCAGTGGAGCAGTCTGTACAGTAGGGGGCAAGGCAGGACCAACAGGGCACGAGTTGTTTCCACTGCGGGCAGCCTGGTCACTACAAGCGAGAGTGTCCATTGTTGAGGCAGCAGCAGCAGCAGCAGGCACCTCAGGCGCAGTTTCCTCCACCCCAGCCGGCGCAGCGCCAGCAGCAGCACCAGGGTCAGTTCCAGCAGCCGCAGCAGCACCAGCAGCAGCAGCCTTAGCGAGGACGTGGACGCGGTCGTGTGATGAACATCACAGAGAGAGGCAGAGCCTCTAATCTGGTCGTCGGTACGGTTCCTATCCTTAGTAGGGCTGCTAGAGTTTTGATTGATCCGGGTGTCACGCACTGTTTTACTTCTGAGGAGTTCTTTGCTACTTTGTCTGAGTTTGCTACGGAGCGGGCCTGTGATCTAGCTGTTGAGCTGCCCACGGGTGACTTGGTGCATACTCTGGGCTACCTAGAGGGTGTCACTGCGGGCAGCCTGGTCACTACAAGCGAGAGTGTCCATTGTTGAGGCAGCAGCAGCAGCAGCAGGCACCTCAGGCGCAGGTTCCTCCACCCCAGCCGGCGCAACGCGAGCAGCAGCACCAGGGTCAGTTCCAGCAGCCGGAGCAGCGCCAGCAGCAGCAGCCTTAGCGAGGACGTGGACGCGGTCGGGTGATGAACACACCAGAGAGGAGCGGAGGCCTCTAATCTGGTCGTCGGTACGGTTCCTATCCTTAGTAGGGGTGCTAGAGTTTTGATTGATCCCGGTGTCACGCACTGTTTTACTTCTGAGGAGTTCTATGCTACTTTGTCTGAGTTTGCTCCGAGCGGGCTGTGATCTAGCTATTGAGCTGCTCACGGGTGACGTTGTGCATACTCTGGGCTACCTAGAGGGTGTCACCGTCGAGGTACAGGGCCACCAACTACCAGCCAGATTGTTTGCCTTGTAGTTCCACGACTTTGATGCCATCCTTTGCATGGACTGGTTAGAGGCACACTCTGCACTGGTGGATTGTCAGCGGAAGACCATAAGGTTTGAGCTACCTGGAGCACCTGTGCTTTGCTTCCGAGGCACCAGGTCTACCCACCGACCCTTTGTCTCTTTTTGTAGGGCTCGGTGTCTTGTCCGAGACGGTGGTGTTGCTTTCTTGGCTTCTGTGTGTGTTTAGAATTCTGGTGAGAAATATATTTCAGATCTACATGTTGTTTGTGAGTTTGCCGACGTGTTTTCGGAGGATCTACCTGGCTTGCCGCCGGAGCGGGAGGTAGATTTCTCCATTGAGTTGCTTCCGGGGACAATGACTGCATCCAAGGCACCGTACTAGATAGCGCCGGCGGAGCTGCGGGAGTTGAAGCACCAAGTAGAGGAGTTGTTTGTGTTGGGCTTCATTCATCCTAGCCGTTCGCTGTGGGAGCTCCTGTTTTGTTTGTGAGAAAGAAAGACGGCAGCCTCAGGATGTGTATTGATATCGATAGCTGAATCAGGTGACCATGAAGAACAAGTACCCTCTGCCTAGGATCGATGACTTGTTCGACCAGTTGTAGTCAGCTTCAGTTTTCTCGAAGATCGACTTGAGGTATGGCTACTACCAAGTGCGGATCTGCTCGTCAGACATCGCCAGATCAGCTTTTCGTACCCGCTATGGCCACTTCGAGTTTTTTGTGATGCTTTTTAGGCTCACGAATGCACCTGCAGCATTCATGGAGCGGATGCACAGCGTGTTTCGAGAGTACCTGGACAGGTTCATGGTGGTGTTCGTCGACGACATCCTGGTGTACTCAACGACGGCAGAGGAGCACGAGGTTCACTTGAGGCTAGTGTTGCAGACTTTGAGGAGTCACCAACTTTACGCCAAATTCAGCAAGTGTGAATTTTGGCTAAAGGAGGTGCACTTCTTGGGTCACATTGTTCTAGTGTAGATGTGGCGGTTGATCCCGCCAAGGTTGTGGTCGTGGTTTCTTTGAGCCATCCCACTACAGTTGCAGAGGTTCACAGTTTTCTGGGGGGCAGGCTACTACAGAAGGTTTGTGCAGGACTTCACTAGAGTTGTTGAGCCTTTGACCAGGTTGACCAGGCGGGAGACCAGGTTTGTGTGGACAGCATAGTCCGAGCGTAGTTTGAAGGAGCGAAGAACCGGCTGACTTCAGCTCCGATCCTTGTTGTACCTTCTAGCAGCGGCGGCTTTGTTGTCTACACAGACGCGTAGGGACTAGTTTAGGTGCTGTGCTGATGCAGCACAGTCGAGTATTGCTTATGTTTCTCGTTAGCTGAAGAAGCATGAGCAGCACTACCCGCACACGACTTGGAGCTTGCAATAGTTGTGTTCATCTTGAGGTTGTGGAGGCACTACTTGTCCATCGAGGTGTTCGGGTTTTCACGGATCACTGAAGCTTACAGTATGTCTTCAGACAGAGAGATCTGAACCTCAGGCAGCGCAGGTGGCTCGAGTACTTGAAGGACTATGACTTTACCCTTTCCTATCACCGAGAAAGGCAATTGTCATAGCAGACGCTTTGAGTAGGAGAGCCCACTTGAGTTCTTTGTGGTTAGACACTGGAGACTCCTGGAGGACGGCACTCAGGGCGTGTTCAGGCCATCGAGCCAGGGAGAGAGCAGTGTGGCCAGCATGATAGTTCACCCTATGATATATCAGCAGGTGATCGAGGCATAGAGTGCAGACGTAGACTTGGCAGACGTGTTGCAGTTGCCCGAGGTGGTGCTGGACGAGGATAGCAAGGTTCGGTTTCGAGATAGACTCTATTTTCCAGAGGACGTCAGGGAGGAGGTACTGGCATAGGCGCACAGGTCGCGATACTCTATTCATCCTGGCTCCACCAAGATGTACCATGACTTGAGGGTGCTCTTTTGGTGGCCTGGGATGAAGAGAGATATCGCTGAGTTTGTTTCGCGCTGCCTTACCTATCAGCAGGTGAAGGCAGAGCACCAACGTCCTGGTGGTGAGTTGTAGGGGTGTCAATGTCTGGGCTTGGGCTAGCCCAATTTAAACCCAGTTTAGACCAACACTAAAATAACCCAACCCAAGTCCAACCCAAATTTAATGGATCAAAGTAAAACAAACCCATGGTAGCCCATTGGGACCCGTTTCAGCCCATCAAACTAGTATGTAGATAGATTCACTATTTTAATTTAAGCATGTTTTAATTTAAAGGGAACTGTTGGTGTGGTGGAAACCGGTTTCTTTATTTAAGCATGTTTTTAATGTATGTGTAGGTATGGTAGTTATTGATAGGTATGGTTGTTATTGATGTCTCTTAGCCAATGGGCTAACCCGAGTCCAACCCATCAAGTGATGGGTTTGATAAATGGGCTTCAAAAGAGATCCATGGGCCATCATATTTTAACCCAAATTGAGTTTGGAGTGGACTACCCATTGGGCTTCAATTAACCAAGCCCATTGACACCCCTAGTGAGTTGCAGTCGCTTCCCATTCTCGTGTGGAAGTGTGAGCACATCACCATGGACTTTGGTTCTGGCTTACCTCGCACTTCACAGGGGCACGACAGTGTTTGGGTCATCGTCGACAGGCTGACGAAGACTGCTCGCTTCCTACCGGTCAGAGCAGCATGGTCAGTGGACAGACTTGCGCGGCTGTTTGTGGATAGAGTGGTACCTTTGCACGGAACCCCGGTCTCTATTGTCTCAGATAGAGATCCGAGGTTCACTTCTCATTTCTGGCGCAGCTTCCAGCGGGCACTTGGCACCGAGTTAAGGATGAGTTCAGCCTACCACCCACAGACAGACAAGCAGTCGGAGAGGACCATACAGACCCTCGAGGACTTGTTGAGAGCGTGTTGCCTAGACTGGGGCAGCACGTGGGAGTCGCACCTTCCCATGGTGGAGTTTTCGTATAATAATAGCTTTCACTCTAGCATCGGGATGGTGTCCTACAAGGTTCTGTATGGTCGACTGTGTAGGACACCGTTGCACTGGCACGAGGTTGGCGAGAGGCAGCTGCTGGGCCCAGAGTTGGTGCAGCAGTGCGTAGACACCGTGACGATAATCAGATAGAGGTTGCAGACAGTGCAAAGCAGACAGAAGAGCTATGTCGATGTCCGCAAGAGGCCACTTCAGTTCGAGGCCGGTGACAGTGTGTTTCTTCGGATGTCGCCCACCAAGGGCGTTCTCAGGTTTGGGAAGAGGGGCAAGCTCAGCCTGAGGTTTGTTAGCCCCTTTCCCATCCTGGAGCGGGTTGGTGAGGTCGCTTATAGATTGGCTCTTTCGTCTGAGTTGGTAGATGTCCACGACGTCTTCCACGTGCCGTAGCTGAGGAAGTACATGTCAGATCCGTCGCACGTACTGGACTACTCGCATCTAGAGGTCGCTCCAGACCTGTCGGTGCCGGAGTACCCAGTCAGCGTGGTGGACCGCAGGGTGCAGCAGCTTCGTAGGAGGCAGATCCCGCTCGTCATGGTGGTTTGGGAGCACCACGCCAGTGGCGATGCCACTTCGGAGCGTGAGGACGAGATGCAACAGCAGTTCCCTTACTTGTTCGAGTGACAGGTACTTTGTTTATCCTCTTCCCTCTAGTTTCGCCCTTAATTTCGAGGACGAAATTGTTTTTTTTTTTTTTGGTTAGATTGTAACATCCATGTCCCCTTTGAGGGTCAGCTCTCTCAGCTTTGATCGCGACATGTCGACCCGTCGCCTTCTGAAGGCGATGTAGGAGACCGTCACGTTCTGAATAAGAAGGTGTCGGCCGCCCCTATCACGACAGGGCTCTGACAGCAGACTATTGTTTTATCTTTTAGCTGTCTGGATGGTGGAGACACGTGTCGTCATGCATGCTTGAACGCGACATACTGTCCGTCGTGATCAGATGTCAGCGTTACATGCATGCCACGTGGTGGCTTTGACCGTCAGGGTCGCAGGCTTTTCCAGATCGCGACGTAGGTGGCTGTCGCATTAACGTTGGTAACGCGACGACCAGGTCTGTCACATTCTATCATCTATGTTTGAGTGCCCAAGCCCGAGAGAAAAAGCCCAATTACGCATGTTCTATGTGTTTTCTCCTCTCTGGCGATCTCCCTTGTGCTTGGTGCTCCGTGGGGAGCTTGGAGGGGAGTTGTGGTTGGCTTGGCTTGGTGAGTAGTGTGTGATTTGGGTGCTTAGTTATGCTTCCCTTTCTCACTTCTCTTTCCCCTTCTCTGTGGCATGCACCATGTTTTCCCTCCATCGGCTTGTGAAGGACGTGCTCGGCTCGTGGACGGCGTGTTTGAGGGCATTGGAGCTCGGAGGTGGAGGGGTGCAAGCCTACGAGAAGGCCCTAATCAGGTGGATCTTCCTATTGAGTTAGGGACCCCAAACCCTCCCCCTAGTTCTACCATGCTAGGGCCAAACCCCCTTCCAAGCCTAGAATCCTTGCTTAGGATGTGCATATTGTCTTATGATTCATGTGGTTGGTTTGTGATGCTTGGATCATTCTTGAGATGGGTGGGTTGAATTGAGCGTTTCATGTTTCATATTTGAGGTTTTAAGTGTAGCTTGAATTCCTTGCATGCATGAGGGTTTTCCTTGGGTGTTTTGCATGTCAATGGATGTGTTTCCCTCGTTTCCATGCTCCTCCCCATTCTTGTTCAGTTTTGTGGCATTTAGGGTGTTGGGAGTTGCTCTGTTTGAGCACTCGGCTGAGGTCGCGAATGGCTTCCCAGTCGCGACCTGGTCGCGACATATTGTCACGTCACGTTCTCTCTGAACGCGCCCCAACACCCGTTGCGATTAGAAAATGTGACGGGGTACGTGTGCGGCGTTCAGGAGTTTGGGGTTTTTCGGAACGCGATGTCCACCTCCGTCGCGATAGGATCGCGACGGGGTACGTGTCGCGTTCATAAGACCCAGGTTTGTTGCGGAGCCTTAAGCCTTAGCGTTCTTATCGTGATGGGTCGAAGGGTCACCTTCTGGTTTCTTGTCTCGACAGGTAGGTTCATCGCGTTCTGATCGCAACGTAGAGCTGCGTCGCCTCTCTGACTGAGAGGGACTGGCGACAGGTTTTGACGTTTCGCTTCTACTGCAACTCGATTTTCTTGGCACTGTGCTGTTCCTAGCGCAGTGCTACTCTAGTCTCTTCGCCCGGTTCTAGGCACTTGAGGACTTGTCCACGAGACATGTTGTTACCGTTACCTGGGACCCCCATCCCCGCGTTCCTGTTAGAGGGTGTTCTCCGGGCGGCGGGCGTGCTCGAGTCACTGACTTGGAGCGGAGGGGAAAGCATTGGGGATAGCGGCGTAGAGTCGTTTGTAGAGCTCTCTTAGCTGGGTCTGGGTCGCCGAGGTAGTTGTGGCGCTCTTTCGGTGCGGACCAGCTAGTTCTTTTCTCACTACCTCACTCTACGTGGTTCCGGAACCATTTAGAGGGGTCAGGCGTGGGACCGTAGTCCAGCCAGACTATGGTGTTGTGTTTACTTTAGTTCCGTGTCTCACTCTGATGGGATGTGCTAGACATGGACCGTTGGTCGAGGGTAAGCGCGTGACGCACTTGACCGGCTGACTAGTGTAGCGTTCTGTAGCTAGTGTGTTTGTCTAGGCAATGTTTAGCTGTCTGTGTTACAGCCTTGGGGTTCTTCTGGTGCCGTGTTTTACACAGGTTTTCCAGTCCCGATGTGTAGCCTAGACTGATGACCGTGTAGCTTCTTCCACGCTTCTGCACTTGACTCTGTTTAGTAGAATAAAATTTATTGTTTATTTAATTACTGCACTTAGTTCTATTCTGCTGTTAGAACCAGAAGGATATTGGTAGTCCCTACTGGGCTTCTTCGTGAAGCTCATGCCCTCTTTTGCAGGTGATACTTCACAGCAGTTCCCTCCGCAGCGGACTGAGGAGACGGGGCCATAGTAGACGGCGTCCCCTGTGAGCAGTGTTCCACAGCTTGTGTACTTCACCCTCGAGGTATGCCCCTAAGGGACGTGTTCTTTCCCTTTTTATTTCAGCACTTGTACTTTATTTACTTTGGGACTGTACTAGACTATTACTCAGTGTTGGGATTTTTTCCTTCCCTGTCGTACATTTTATTGCAGTTGTTGTTATTTATCTCTATTACATATCTTGTTAGACTGATCCGTTAGCCCTTCGGGTCTCCAGACCCGTGGGCGGTGGTGCTGATGTTCGGATTCTTGGTGGGAGCCGAGGGTCCGGGCGTCGGGGTTATTACATACTCCATGAAAATTGGGGAAAATACTTGCAATGAAACTAGACTCAATGCTCTATCCTTTGTATGTGCAACACTTATGTTCAGCCCGAGATCACCTACCTTTGTGTAGATCTAAGTCAAGTCGATGCATAGGTCACAACAGAGGATGGATGGGAAGAAGCTTTAGTTCCTGGCCATTTTCCTCCTCCTCTGGTGCCCTAGCTCGTTCTCCACAACCCCAATACAATGGTTAACCTTCCCTAAGAGTCTCTTCATGATTATTTATAGATCTAGGGTTTATTCAAGTCCTAATGTGCTTAGGAATTAGGGGTTGCAGTTTTTGCTTGGGTAGCTTCCATACTTTGGGAATTCTCCTCCCAATTGAAGGAGGAATACTATTAGGAAGGTTCCTAGCATGGCTAGGTATGAATTGGATTGCCACCCAGGGCTAATCACCCATGTTTTACCCTAATTTGCCTTTCCTAATTTTGCATATTTATGGTCACGAATTTTGGGGTTTATTGCTATTGGGTTTTGATCTTTGGCCATTTAGAGTTGTATTGGCCCAATATGATTTAAATAGCTGATTTCACACTTTGGGAGTTTAGTCATGTCATTTATTTTATTTCGGTTCACCATTTTTATTTATTTTCTATTTTTCTACATTTTAATCATTTAGTATTCTGGGGCGTTACATCCTCCCCCACTTAAGAAATTTGGTCCCTAAATTTAAACATAATGATATGGTATCATACCTAGGAATAGTTTTGGGTGGTTTTTCTTCATTCTTTTCTCCGTTTCCCAGGTGACATTGGTAACTCCATCTCGACTCCACTGGACCTTCACCATATGTATGGTACGATTCCTGAGTCGTTGTAGCTTTCGATCCAATATTGATCGGTTTCTCTTCATAGGTCAAGTCTTCTCGAATCTCCAAATCCTCATGGCTAATTACATTGTTGGCATTGAATAGATATTTCCTCAGCATGGATATGTGGAAGACGTTGTGTACATTAGCCAGTTGTGGCGGTAGTGCAAGTCTATAAGCCACCTGACCAACCCTTTCAAGAATTTCAAAAGGATCGATAAACCTAGGACTCAACTTTCCTTGATCCCAAATCTTTGAATTCCCCTTGAAGGTGAGACCTTCAAGAAAACATGGTCGCCGACTTGGAATTCCAGCTCTCTTCTCCTCTTGTCTGCATAACTTTTCTACCTTGATTGTGCTATCTTCAAACGTTCCCTGACAATCTGAACCTTCCTGACAGTTGCTTCAATTAAGTCGGGTCCAACCCATTGGTTTTCTCCAACCTCCACCCAACAAAGAGGTGATCTACAACTCCTGCCATATAAGGCTTCAAACGGTGCCATTTTGATGCTTGCCTGGTAGCTATTGTTATATGTAAACTCCATTAGGTACAACTGGTCATCCCACATCCCCTAAATCGAGCACAAGAGCACGAAGCATGTCCTCCACAATTTGATTGGTTCTTTCAGTTTGTCCATCCGTCTGAGGATGAAAGGTAGTGCTAAAATTCAGTTTTGTACCCATTGCTGCTTGTAAACCCTTCCAGAAGTGTGAAGTGAATTTAGGGTCCCGATCAGATATTATACTAGATGGAACCCCATGCAATCTAACTACTTCTTTAACATAAAGTGCAGCCACACATCTACTGACCATGTGCTCTTAATCGGCAAGAAATGAGTTGACTTAGTCAATTGATCTACTATCACCCAAATCGCATCCATTCCACCTCTAGTCTTGGGAAATCCCAGGATAAAGTCCATCTCGATGCTATCCTACTTCCATTCTGGGACTTCTAATGATAGCAATCCACCGGCCGTCGGAAATGCTCAGCCTTGACTTTCATGCATGTTAAACAATATGCCACATGGTCGACCACACCCCTCTTCATATTCGGACACCAATAAGACCTTTTCAAGTCTTGGTACATCTTTGTTGATCCAGGATGAATTGTGTATTTTGACTGATGAGCTTCATTCAACAGCTTCTTCTTGAGTTCTCCATGATCAAGGACATATGTTCTGCCTCAGAATAGTAATATCCCATCAGATGCCAGAGAGAAATCTCATCTTTGTTCTAACTTTTCTCTAATCTCAACTAAGAGGGATCCTGTTCTTGCTTTTCCTTGATTTCCGCTAGTAGATCGGATTGTAACTTGATATTGAAAATGACCACTTGTTTCTCCTTCTTTCCCATGTCTAAATTCAGACTTGTAAATTGTTTAAGTAGCTTCCATTCGCCCAGCATCATACTAGCTATCATAGCTCCTGGTTGTCTACCTAGAGCGTCTGCCACCACATTGCTTTTCCTAGGTGATACTGAATGGAAAAGTCAAAGTCTTTGAGGTATTCTAACCACCTTCTTTGTCTCATATTAAGTTCCTTCTGTGAGATAAGTATTTGAAACTCTTGTGGTCAGAAAAGACTTTAAATTGTTCCCCATAAATGTAGCACCCCGGAAATTTTAATTACATAAAAATTCAAATAAATAGAAATAAATAATTTCCATAATATCAGAATATTTAAAACACACATATCATTATCGTATGTGCTAAAACACATCGGAAAATTCTGTAAAAATTATAAATCAACCCCACACATTATTCCTAAGTGTTCCAAGAAGAAATTCGTGCAACCAAAAATCCGATTAACCAAGTGTACATCACATGGTGACCAATTATCCAAATAAGGAAACAAGTCGGAAGCCGTTAACATAGAAATACGACGCAACCATAAATTAAATAAAAATGTTGGAGAGACTTCCAACATTATATATTAATGACCCAACATCATAATTGGGCCAATGGACAACATTTGGCCCAAAAATCAAATGAAGCAAGAAAATGCATGGAAATTCGTAACTTAAATAAGCTAAAATTAGAAAGAGCCATTAAGTTGAATTGGGAGGAGATCATGCACTCTTGGCAACCCAAATTCGTGCCTAGCCATCCTTGGGGATTGCTTGATGGCCAAGACTCTGCAATGGAGGGAGAGATCTTCAAAATATGAAAAGACACAAGCCAAAACCGCAACTTGGCTTTCTTATTGCATTAGGACTCCTAAAACCCATGGTTGCTTAAATACTCTCCACTAAACCCTAGGGACGAGTTTTAACACTTGCTGGGTCGTGTGGAGGAGTTCTTGGTGGTGGGGAGCTGCGATATGACCACAAGAAGGTCATCTTCTTCTCCTATTCGTCTGCTACTACCTGTGCAACCCGTCCCTTGGAGTCGAGCAAAGTAGGGTAAAACTAAGCCCCATCGTGCAATACTTATACCCCGTGAAAGAGGGTCAAGTCTACGTTCTAACCCAAGTGGTTTGCACAATTTTCATGCAACACACTGGGAGTATTAGGCGTTCTTCAACAGACGGTCAGAACGAGGGTCTTCTGAAGAATGAAACTTCATTAACCATGAAGGTAGGTTTTCTCAGGCCAACATTAACAAGTCTTATACCAATGTGTAGAGCATCAAGTTAACTTTCGTTTCCCACTGATTTCATTGAATTCCAATGAGTACATGTAGAGTTATAGGCGTTTTGCCAAAGTCGCGCATGTCTGAGACTTTTTACGTTCGTGTTGATTTATCACACATCTTGAGGTCGTTTAAAATTATTTAAAAATCACAGTTCTCTCCTCTATCATGTTCCGAACAACTTTCATGTTGAGACTTTTGTCCGAAAAGTCCTAGTTTAGAAGATATAAGCATTGCATGGATCGAACCCCCGTGAGTGCAGTTTTTCTGCATTTTCGATTTGAACTTGAACTGCGTCAGGTTGAAAGGACGCGTTTCAAGGTCTGGTATCTTGTCGCTGCTGGGCGACGCGTGCAGCGACGCCATACTTTAAAAGGTGTCCGCGCACCCCGACGCATTTAATGCGTTGACCCGTCAAAGCTGCGTGGGTCTTCGAGCTCGCCTGGGAGTCAGCGCCGGTCTGAACTGCGGCGGCAGACCCCCACGCGTTTCAGGCGGTTTTCCCACCCAACGATTTCTTTAATATATTTCCTTGAATGCATCGCGTTATCCCGACGTGATTTATCATTAATGTGGCCATGCTTGTGGACGCTTTGGCTTCTTCACTGTTTCGACTGTACACTATGTTTTAAATTCGTCCACTGTATAGGACTCGTATTTACAAGCTTACCCAAGGTCTGTTTAACATGGTATCAAGTGTATAATTTGCATGTCTTGGTTCTAATCATCTCATGAGGACTGTTTAACGGCTTAAAAGTGATTAACCCATTTAAAAGCTTTAATTACATAAATGTTATTCTAGTTGCTCCCTAAATGTTATGATCCATTCATGCAACTTGTGATTTAATTTTCCTACTATTCTACCATGTTTAAATGAAAATTTTATCTAAAAATCATGCAAACCATGATTAGTTAAAGTGCATAGTTTTATCCCATGTTATATTGTTAAGTGCTTTCCGCAAGTTTGAAACTGATGGATTGTGGATTGAGATGCATACATCACTACACACTTGCACATCTAGGCAGCCCTTCTCTTCGAGATTTGGAAGCTCTCTATCGGTCATTCCGAATCGGTAGACTAGCGACTCTCTAAGACCTCCGTAAATCTCCGTTCTCCGTGGATTCTCACATGGAGACCGAGTTGGTTGTACCATTGAAGTTCCCTGGAGATAGCATGCACTTCCTCTCTCATCTTGTTCTCGTGAGTGTGATTTACAATCTAGACTAAAGCCATTAATGTAAATATTGAACTAAACTTTAAATCGTACTGTTATGCTGTCAAATTTATCTCTTGACCATTGTTCTCATGAAATCATGTTCAATTTACTTATTACTTGTTCTCATCATCATCATGAACATGACATTACACATGCTTAATTATTGAAACTCTCATTGGCCATTATTAATGACTGTGTGTATCTACATATAAAATTGAATTGTAATGCTGACCGGGCACGGCGAGTGTCCAAGGGCTCCAGTCTAGCCCCAATGACGAATGGTCATAATTATACTGTTAACCATGGGAGATAATGATTACTGGCGTTGCATCTACGCTGGGAGTCGTGTGTGTCGTGTTGAATGATAGATATAATAACCACATACACGTGTCCTGGTGTACATTCTTGGTGGATCTTTCCTTGGTGTACATTATTGTCTACGTGCCTGATTAGTGTTACATGATCGTGCTCGTGCGTTCTTGCTTGCTTGCTTGCATGATATGGTCATCCTGCATTTAATGAAATTAGTGATATCTCGTGTTTTTGAAAGCTATTGACATCAAGTGAAATCTTGCGTGCTTGCACAAAGTGATATATTGCTAGTTCTATCTTGTTATATCCTTCTAGATCTTGTTCTATTATGATCACTCTATCTAGCTTGTTCATATATCATGTTTCAATGAGTTTTATTCGTACATACATATCATGACATTCATCATGCTTACGTAGTTCTAAATTGTTATCACTTATATCATTGCCCGCACATTGAGATATAAATCCTACTGGGCTAGTTTGCTCATTCCCTACTTTTAACCATTCTAGGTGATTATGACATTCAAGAGGAAGAGCAGGTCGAGGATGGGAATGCGTCTTAGTGATGAGCGTTCCAAATATGAGTCTATCTATAGTTAGTTTATTTTGAGTGTTAGATTCATGTAGTAGGAAGTGAGGAATAAATGTACTTTTCCTTTTTATTGAGTCTTAGTCCTGTATTAGTTCCTTTGAAACAAATATTAGTTTTGAATACAATTTCCATTGAGTTCAATATTTGGGCCCTATGATGATGTATGTTGTTATACATTTAGTGCGTGCTAGCTATAGGCTTATTTTTCCGACTATTCACGTCTCGGAATATCGACTCGAATTATTCCGTATTATTAATATCTGCTGCGAAATTCTCTGGACGTGACAGTTTAGTGGTATCAGAGCCTAGGAATACCAAATAGGATATATGTCTCAGGATTAGGAGATACCTATGGAACATAGGTCATGGAACTAAAATATAGTATCTTGTGAGAATGGGAAGAGATTGGGAATATGATAGAATGAACAAAACACTCCTACCCATTGACTCCGATAATGTATCTAGAGACATTAATTGATTTCCATCCTTTTCTCAGGAACCTTCATAACTCTTACACTCAATTGCAATGGCTCGCAACCAGTGGCAAGCTATGTAAGACACTGTGGCTGGTCTGACCCAGGCATTACAAAATGTAGTTCAGGCTGGAAATTAGGCTACAGCTGCAAGGAATGGAGCCGATGATCTGCACCAGAATTTTAGGAGTTTAAACCCTCCTCGTTTCTCTGGATCCCCTGACCCAGACGAGGCAAAGAATTGGCAAGAGGAGATAGAACGAATTTTCCAAGTGATGCAATGCACTAACAGGGAGAAGGTGGTACTGGCCACTTTTCAATTCACTAAGGATGCCCGAGCATGGTGGAAGGCCACATCGCCCATCTGCCTAATATTGGCGAACTGGAGTGGGCTGGATTCCTGGAGATATTTCGGGGAAAATATTTCTCTGAAAGAGTGAAGGAGAAGAAAGCTGCAGAATTTGCCGCACTGAAGCAGAAGGGAATGATCGTAGCTGAGTATGAAGCTCAGTTCGCGCGTCTAGCTATGTATGCCCCACACCTGGTGGGAACCGAAAGACTGAAGGCAAATCGGTTCATGGATGGGCTCAGGCCCATGTTCATCGAGAAGCTCAGACCTCACAACATTCAACTTACACTGAGATGCTCTAAAGAGCTCAGCTGGTAGAAGACACCATGGCCAAAGTGGAGGGCATGAGGGGCAAGGACAACTCCAAGCCAGTCTTCCTCAAGAAGGGAGCACCTAATATTGCTCCAACTTTTCGTACAACAACGTAACAACAACAACAAGAGGCCGAATGCCGGAAGAGATGTTGTTGGAGACAAGAGAGTCAAAGTGGAAGGTAGGCAGTTGGCTGAAAACTGCAAACTCTGTGATAAACTAGGGCACCAAGCTGAAGAATGCTGGAAGAAGCTCGAGGCGTGCTTGAAATACGGGGGTCGTGACCACCGTATTCAGACTGCCCTATGCTGAAGAACCAGCCAGAAAGAGCTTAGAATGTACCACGGCGTCAGGGACGCCTTAATGCTGTCATAGAAGCTGACCTACCCGAGGTAGGGGGTGTGGTTGAAGGTACCATTTCCATACACTCTCAACCTGCATTTGTGCTTATTGATACTGGAGCTGCATATTCATTTATTTCCACCACATTTACTGCAACTCTACCTGTCAAACTTGTACCCTTGAAATCCAAGATCACTGTAGCTTCTCCACTAGGCTCAGAATCTGAACTCACTCACTACTTGCGGAAATGTGAAACCATAATTGGAGGACACAATCTTCCTGCCAACCTTATCTATTTAGACATGAAGGGTTATGATGCCATTTTGGGTGTCGATTGGCTAATTGAATATGATGCTGATGTAAACTGTCGCCATAGAAGGGTCACCTTTAAAAGACCAAACCTTCCAACTCTATCACTACTTGGCACCCGTTATCACAAACACCCTATCTTGATATCCTCCTTAAAGGCTTCTAAGCTGATCAACCAGGGTTGTGATGCTTTCCTACTTTCAGTCTTGTCAACTGAAAAGAAGAAACCAACCCTAGAAGACATTCCAATAGCCAGGGACTATCCTGATGTATTTCCAGAGGAATTACCTGGTATACCACCTGAGCGGGAGGTAAACTTCACCTTTGAGTTACTCCCTGGGGCAGCCCCTGTTTCAAAAGCTCTATATCGCATGTCCCCTGTTGAATTGTAGGAGTTGAAGAGACAGATCCAAGAATTGTTGGATCAAGGTTTTATCAGGCCTAGCACATCCCCGTGGGGAGCGCCAGTGCTATTTGTCAGGAAGAAGGACGGGACAATGAGGCTATGCATTGATTACCGTCAGTTAAATGAGTTGACAATAAAGAATAAGTATCCACTGCCCCGCATCGATGAGCTGTTTGACCAGATCTCAAGTGCACAATATTTCTCCAAGATATATCTAAGATCAGGCTACCATCAACTGAGAATAAAGGAAGAGGATATTCACAAGTCTGCATTCCGGAGTAGATATGGTCACTATGAGTTTGTGGTCATGCCGTTTGGTTTAACAAATGCTCCAGCGGCTTTCATGCAACATATGAACAATATTTATAGGCCATATTTGGACCAGTTTGTAGTGGTGTTCATTGATGACATCCTTATTTACTCCAAGTCCAAAGAAGAACATGAAGAACACTTGAAGGTTGCTCTGCAAGTGGTCAGAGATAATCAACTCTATGCTAAACTTAGTAAGTGTGAATTCTGGATAGAGGAAGTGTCTTTCCTTGGTCACATCATATCCAAGGAAGGAATCTCCGTAGATCCGTCTAAGGGGAGGCGGTAAAGAACTGGGCAAGGCTGACAACGATGTCAGAGATTAGAAGCTTTTTGGGTTTAGCCGGTTATTATCGTCGCTTCATTAAAGATTTCTCATACATAGTTGTACCATTGACCAGGCTTACCAGGAAGGAGAATCCATTTGCATGGACTGATGAATGTGAAGAAAGTTTCAGGGCATTGAAAGAGCACCTTACCTCAGCACATGTACTGACACTGCCAATTGTTGGGGGTAGTTTTGAAGTATACACCGATGCATGAGGGATCGACCTAGGCTGTGTGCTGATGCAAAATGGGAAAGTTATATGCTATGCGTCCAAACAATTGAAGAAGCATGAGGACAATTATCATGTACATGATGTCACGCCCCGAAAATTAGCAGCGGAATAAATACCGGGAGACGTGAACGATATAAATAGACGTATCACAGTTGAGTAACGCAGAGTAACAATTACATATAACCACACATTTGAGACCTTAATAACGTCATCTAAGGTACTCTTTATTCCATTTCAATCCACTAGTTACAACCTTACATAAGAAGACTCACTGAAAAGAGTTCATTATTCAAATGAAAATGTTTCTTTAATACATCGACTACTCAAACAACTATTCCTAGACTATCATCTCCTCATATGTCGGGTGCTCATCACTCTTGCCCTGCCCCATCGGACTCCACTGGTTCCTCATCACTACCTGAAAAGGACAGGATGATAGGGGTGAGCGAACTAGCTCAGTAGGATTTACATCTCAATATTGTGCGGGCACTAATATACGTGATTAATATTTTAATCAGGCAAGATATGAACATGTATATGATGACAACGCATGCAATACTAACAGAATGAATAGCAGAGTAGAACGGATATCATATCAGATCAAATGTCGAATTGCATATACAATGGACAGATATTTCAAGAGTAGAATCGTATCAAATGAGATTGGCCATATTCATACAGATATCATGCGTTCACATGATCAGACGTATCATATCGAATCTTATCATATCAGATCAAATCAAACTTATCATATCAGATCAAATCAAACTTATCATATCAGATCAAATCAAACTTATCATATCAAACAAAGGCACAATTTTCACAACTCTTGCAGATAGGATCAATGCCATGCCACGCACCACAAGTCCATACTCCCGCAGTTAATAAGTACGTTGGGGCGCTCCTCCCCAGGACCAGACAGGGCCCCTATTGCACAGGCATTGGTCAAATGGACCGAAGTCGCAAATTATGTCAAACAAACATATTCATATTATGGCCACAATGTTTCAATGACAAGCTCATAGTAAAAGGAACATGATCATTCATAGAGTCAAGTTATGACAAAAGCTCAAGAGAACAAAAGGGCAGTATAACGATGTATTATGTTTCATAATTCATTAATGTCTTGACATGAGGATGACTAATGACAGATCGTATACAGAACATGTGCTCTCTATCTCCAGGGTACTTCATGGTACAACCAGCTCGGCCTCTATGTGAGAGTCCATAGAGAGCAGAGACTTACGGAGGTCTTAAGGAAAAGATCGCTAGTCTTTCCGATTCGGAATGACCGGCAGAGAGCTCTCAATTCCCCAAGAAGGGTGTGCCTATTCGTGCAAATGTGTAAGTGACGAGTCACGGATCTTTCCTAGCATGTATGCATATGGACAAATAATTAATTGAACACCGGAAAGCATGTAACTATTGAAACTCATATGCAAATCATCATATTAACTTCACTAACAAGTCCATACTAACATGTATTCATCCCCATATTCACATCATATTCTTATCATATCAATTGACAATAGGGAAGATCACAAGATAATCCAATGAACATAAGGACAATCACAATTACACATTAGAATCATATTCGTATTATTATTATTTTTCAATGGGTTGATTTCTTTTAGGTCCATGCATACTATATAACATCATGCACATGCTAGTAGACATCATGTAATGATCAGACCCAAGATATGTAATTTTTTTGCAAGGGTAGTGTCGACACACCCCTTACTGGTGTTGACACAATGCTTCAAACACAAGGCAAAATAATGCAGAACTGGTCAAGTAGTGTCGACACTAGATCAGGTAGTGTCGACACTAGAGACAGCTCCCAGAAAACCTGTTGTGCCAGTATGGGACAGTGTGTCGACACTAGATCAAGTAGTGTCGACACTAGAGGCCTTCCCAGAACACCTTTTGGGCTAATTTGGGACAGTGTATCGACACTAGATCAAGTAGTGTCGACACTAGAGGCCTTCCCAGAAAAAAAACATATAGGTCAAGTGTAACCCGAAAACACATCTCATGCAGCGATTTACTTACCCCTCTTATAACTCTCTAACGAATGACCTTTAGACAAAAAGTTCAACATGAAATATTACGAGGACAACTCGTAGGAGAACTGTGATGTTGGGGGCTTGATCTAATTCGATCTCAAATCCCAAGAAAACATATAATGAACATAAAGCTAAGTGCAGCCCGAAATCGCAGAATCATGCAGTGACTCTCTTACCACGCTTGTAACTCTCTAATGAAAGACTTTTGGATAAAACCTCCAACATAAAAGATGATCGTTACTACAAGTAGAAGAATTTTGCATGAAGGAAGTGTAGTCTAATTCGGTATCAAATCACGTTCATAATAAGAAGAATAGGAAAAGCCCTAACAGTGCGTGACTTAGGGAAAACTACGAATACACAATGTGTACTCCATGAAAACTAGTCAAACCAAGTGAAAATGAACCTAGACTCAAAGATCTACATGATGGTATTGGTTTTCTTTAATCTTGGCCCGAGAACACATACCTTTGAATGCTAATAACTCTCTGCAGATTTCTGGGTTGATGCAGAGCGAGGTTGAGGAAGACCACGTTTTCCCCAGCCGTTCTCCACTCCTCTAGCGCTCCAAACTTGCTGCTCACGACCCCAACTTGTTGCTAACCCTTCCATAAACGTTTTGTGAGGACTTCTTATAGTTTTGCGGTGTATTTACAAGTCCTAACGGGACTAGGAAAGGGACTGCGAATTCTGTTTCCTACTTTCCATAAAATCTTGGATTCTCTCACCCAAAGAGGTAGCAAAGGTTTAGGAAACCACCTCTTAGGGTTGGGTCCGGTTTTGGCTTACCTTACATGGCTAATCACCCTAATTTTAACCTAAATTGCCCTCTCTAATTATTGCATAATTACATACACGAATTTCTGGGTATTTTCTTGTCCCAATTTTTATCCTTGGGCAAATGTGCTCCATTGGCCCAATCTTGTTAATGGGTTATTAATACATAATGTTGTAAGTCTCTCCAACATGTTTATTTAATTTATGGTTGGGTTATTTTTTCCGTGTTAACAATTTTCCGACTTAGTTTCCTAATTCGGGTAACTTGGTCACGTGTGACATAAACTCGGCCAATCAGATTTTTCGTTGCACGAATTCCTTCGTGGAATGCTTAGGGATAATATTTAGGGTTGGTTTATAATTTTTTTACGAAATTTTATGATGTGTTTTCTCACGTACGATAGTGGTACGTAAGTTCTATCATTTCGATAATACGGAAGTTATTTATTTACTAATTTCATACTTGAATTTGTTCATGGGTCATACGTTGTCCATTGATCCAATTTCTTTTATGGACTATCCCCACATATCGTTTGGAGTCCACCATAAATTTCTCATTTAGTTTATGATCTCATTTTATACACCTGATAATGGGTTGTCCAACTTATTTCCTAATTACGATAATAAGTCACACTAACTCTTAAATATACCTCAAGTGACTTTTATTGACCCAAATTCTTGATGGATCATTAGAATATATTATTTGAAGTCCATCTATGATTTTTATTTAATTTTCTGACTTATCTAAGTATGTGTGATAATGATTTCCTGACTTATCCCCTGATTACGATACTCAGTCGCAAAACGCCTTAAACTTGGACCATCCGATTTTCCTTTGCACGAATTTCTCTGTGGGTCATTAGGTGGTATTATTTAGAGTTGAACTACGTTTTTTTGTGAAATTTTCTAGTGGGTTTTTGTACGTACGATAACGGCACGTACATTTTTGCTATTTCACTAATATTGAATTTATCATTTTCAATTTATTTCTTTTTTTTTTATTACTAAATTTTCGGGGTGTTACATACTCCCCCACTTAAAAGAATTTGGTCCCCAAATCACCTGCGTTTATGAGCTGGACTTGCAGGGATTCAAATTGTGAATTATTCATGACATAATGATTGATTGATGATGTAACTTCAGGGTCAAATAAAAACGAGTTAGAAATGATACCTCTCATTTACCTCCTATTTGGGTTGTGCTGCCATTTTTTCCCTGTGCTTGATTTCTCATTAGGGCAATCCTTAACCTTGTGGTCTTGGCTGTCACAACAGAAACACTTGTCCTGAAATTTCCAGCACTCCTCGACCGATGATTTATTTTGATGCAATATTGGCATCTTTCTACAGGATCGGGAACTATTTTCTTCTTGCACTTCTTTCTCTTGTGTGATCTGTTACTATTGTTGGGCCGTTTCTCTA
The DNA here is from genome assembly GCA_014218235.1 of Colocasia esculenta. Taxonomy (NCBI): domain Eukaryota; kingdom Viridiplantae; phylum Streptophyta; class Magnoliopsida; order Alismatales; family Araceae; genus Colocasia; species Colocasia esculenta. The sequence continues at coordinate 117,912,953 of CM024761.1, forward strand.
TGGCTATAGGTTTGGAGTTTCTTGTGGTTGTAATTTGCTCTTTCTTATTAGTTTCGCCAACTCCTTGGTCCTCCTTAGACCTTTCCTTTCCATTTGTATCTCCCTTAGCCATTATTAGGGCATCCTCTAACAGTTGAGCAGCTTGTCTGAGTGCTTTGGTTAATCTTTGAACTGATCTCTGTCCGTCCTTAGATGGTGTAGGTATATCCTCCATTGCTGTTTATTTAAGTTCCTTCAAATAAATTATCACACAATCAGTGTTCTTTACTCCTTGTTAATGCCTTGTAACTTACAATATTTAGTTACTAAATAAAATTTTTGGACTTAGCCCATGTTTCTACCCAATCTCACCTAGTAGGTATAGAGTTCTTGACACAGGCTGAGGGTTCTAATGACACTTATCCTATCATTCCTGATTGCCTAGGACTTAGGGAAAGCCCAGGCTCAACTCAAACTCACATTAGGTATGACAGATTTTGACTCGTGTGATCTAGTTTCATTCTATATTCCTATTCCCTTGGACCATAAAGTTCAGGCTCTGATACCAACTGTCACGCCCCGAAATTTAGCAGCGGAATAAATACCGGAGACGTGAACGATATAAATAGACGTATCACAGTTGAGTAACGCAGAGTAACAATTACATATAACCACACATTTGAGACCTTAATAACGTCATCTAAGGTACTCTTTATTCCATTTCAATCCACTAGTTACAACCTTACATAAGAAGGACTCACTAAAAAGGGTTCATTATTCAAATGAAAATGTTTCTCTAATACATCGACTACTCAAACAACTATTCCTAGACTATCATCTCCTCATATGTCGGGTGCACATCACTCTTGCCCTGCCCCATCGGACTCCACTGGTTCCTCATCACTACCTGAAAAGGACAGGATGATAGGGGTGAGCGAACTAGCTCAGTAGGATTTACATCTCAATATTGTGCGGGCACTAATATACGTGATTAATATTTTAATCAGGCAAGATATGAACATGTATATGATGACAATGCATGCAATACTAACAGATTGAATAGCAGAGTAGAACGGATATCATATCAGATCAAATGTCGAATTGCATATACAATGGACAGATATTTCAAGAGTAGAATCATATCAAATGAGATTGGCCATATTCATACAGATATCATGCATTCACATGATCAGACGTATCATATCGAATCTTATCATATCAGTTCAAATCAAACTTATCATATCAGATCAAATCAAACTTATCATATCAAACAAAGGCACAATTTTCACAACTCTTGCAGATAGGATCAGTGCCATGCCACGCACCACAAGTGCATACTCCCGCGGTTAATAAGTACGTTGGGGCGCTCCTCCCCAGGACCAGACAGGGCCCCTATTGCACAGGCATTGGTCAAATGGACCGAAGTCCCAATTGTGCCGAACAAACATATTCATATTATGGCCACAAAGTTTCAATGACAAGCTCATAGTAAAAGAACATGATCATTCTAGAGTCAAGTTATGACAAAAGCTCAAGAGAACAAAAGGGCAGTATAACGACGTATCTTATGTTCATAATTCATTAATGTCTTGACATGAGGATGACTAATGACAGATCGTATACAGAACATGTGCTCTCTATCTCCAGGGTACTTCATGGTACAACCAGCTCGGCCTCTATGTGGGAGTCCATAGAGAGCAGAGACTTACGGAGGTCTTAAGAAAAGATCGCTAGTCTTGCCGATTCAGAATGACCGGCAGAGAGCTCTCAATTCCCCAAGAAGGGTGTGCCTATTCGTGCAAATGTGTAAGTGACGAGTCACGGATCTTTCCTAGCATGTATGCATATGGACAAATATTAATTGAACACCGAAAAGCATGTAACTATTGAAACTCATATGCAAATCATGATATAACTTCACTAACAAGTCCATACTAACATGTATTCATCCCCATATTCACATCATATTCTATCATATCAATTGACAATAGGGAAGATCACAAGATAATCCAATGAACATAAGGACAATCACAATTACACATTAGAATCATATTCGTATTATTATTATTTTTCAATGGGTTGATTCTTTTAGGTCCATGCATACTATATAACATCATGCACATGCTAGTAGACATCATGTAATGATCAGACCCAAGATATGCAATTTTTTTTGCAAGGGTAGTGTCGACACACCCCTTACTGGTGTCGACACAATGCTTCAAACAAAAGGCAAAATAATGCAGAACTGGTCAAGTAGTGTCGACACTAGATCAGGTAGTGTCGACACTAGAGACAGTGTGTCGACACTAGATCAAGTAGTGTCCGACACTACAGGCCTTCCCAGAACACCTTTTGGGCTAATTTGGGACAGTGTGTCGACACTAGATCAAGTAGTGTCGACACTAGAGGCCTTCCCAGAAAAAAACATATAGGTCGTGTAACCCGAAAACACATCTCATGCAGCGATTTACTTACCCCTCTTATAACTCTCTAACGAATGACATTTAGACAAAACCTTCAACATGAAAAATGACGAGGACAACTATTAGGAAACTGTGATGTTGGGCTTGATCTAATTTGGTCTCGAATCCCGAGAAAACATATGACGAACATAAAGCTAAGTGAAGCCCGAAATCGCAGAATCATGCAGCGACTCTCTTACGATGCTTATAACTCTCTAACGAAAGACTTTCAGACAAAACGTCCAACATAAACGATGATCGAGACTACTGTTAGAAGACTTTTCATGAAGGAAGTAGTCTAATTCGGTATCAAATCGCGTGCATAATAAGAAGAACGGGAAAAGCCCTAACTGTGCGTGACTTAGGGAAAACTACGAATACACAATGTGTACTCCATGAAAACTAGTCAAACCAAGTGCAAATGAACCTAGACTCAATTCTACATGATGGTGTTGGTTTGCTTTAATCTTGGCCCGAGAACACCTACCTTTGAATGCTAATAACTCTCTGCAGATTTCTGGGTTGATGCAGAGCGAGGTTGAGGAAGACCACGTTTTCCCCAGCCGTTCTCCACTCCTCCAGCGCTCCAAACTTGCTGCTCACGACCCCAACTTGTTGCTAACCCTTCCCTAAACATTTTGTGAGGAGTTCTTATAGTTTTAGGGTGAATTTACAAGTCCTAACGGGACTAGAAAGGGGCTGCGATTTCTGTTTCCTACTTTCCATAACATCTGGATTCTCTCACCCAAAAGAGGTAGCAAAGGTTTAGGAACCACCTCTTAGGGTTGGGTCCGGTTTTGGCTTACCTTACGGCTAATCACCTTAATTGTAACCCTAAATTGCCCTCCCTAATTATTGCATAATTACATACACGAATTTCTGGGTATTTTCTTGTCCCATTTTTATCCTTGGGCCAATGTGCTCCATTGGCCCAATCTTGTTAATGGGTTATTAATACATAATGTTGTAAGTCTCTCCAACATGTTTATTTAATTTATGGTTGGGTTATTTTTTCCGTGTTAACAATTTTCCGACTTAGTTTCCTAATTCGGAACTTGGTCACGTGTGACATATACTCGGCCAATCATATTTTTCCGTTGCACGAATTCCTTCGTGGAACGCTTAGGGATAATATTTAGGGTTGGTTTATAATTTTTTACGAAATTTTCCGATGTGTTTTCTCACGTATGATAGTGGTACGTAAGTTCTATCATTTCAATAATACGGAAGTTATTATTTACTAATTTCATACTTGAATTTGTTCATGGGTCATACGTTGTCCATTGATCTGATTTCTTTTATGGACTATCCCCACATATCGTTTGGAGTCCACCATAAATTTCTCATTTAGTTTATGATCTCATTTTATACACCTGATAATGGGTTGTCCAACTTATTTCCTAATTACAATAATAAGTCACACTAACTCTTAAATATACCTCAAATGACTTTTATTGACCCAAATTTCTTGATGGATCATTAGAATATTTATTTGAAGTCCATCTATGATTTTTATTTAATTTTCTGACTTATCTAAGTATGTGTGATAATGATTTCCTGACTTATCCCCTGATTACGATACTCAGTCGCAAAACGCCTTAAACTTGGACCATCCGATTTTCCTTTGTACGAATTTCTATGTGGGTCATTAGGTGGTATTATTTAGAGTTGAACTACGTTTTTTTTTGTGAAATTTTCTAGTCGTTTTTGTACGTACGATAACGGCACGTACGTTTTGCTATTTCACTAATATTGAATTTATCATTTTCAATTTATTTCATTTTTTTTAATTACTAAATTTTCGGGGTGTTACACATGATCTGGAGCTAGCTGGTGTAGTCTTCGCCTTGAAGATATGGCGTCATTACCTATATGGTGAGAGATTCATTGTGTTTTCTGACCATAAAAACTTGAAGTATCTGTTCTCTCAGTAGACTTGAATATGAAACATCGGAGGTGGTTGGAGTATCTCAAGGACTTCAACTTCACTATCCATATCATCCAGGTAAAGCAAATGTTGTGGCAGATGCTCTACGTAGAAAGTCACTGATCACATTATCAAGTTTAATGGTTGGGGAATGGAAGTTATTCGAAGACTTTGCCAAATTAAATATTGATGCTGATATCAAGAAGAAGGGATGCCTTATTGCTAGTGTTAGAGCACAACCTACACTATTAGAGGACATCATAGCACTCCAAGACAATGACCCTGTACTTGTGGAGATTAAGGCTAATCTAGACCAGAGGCTGGATTTCTCTTTATCTAAAGATGGAAGAATATTGTTCTGGGATCGAGTCTGTATACCCAACCATGCGGAGACAAAGAAAATGATTATGGATGAGGCTTACAAGACCAGGTATACCATTCATCCTAGAACTACCAAAATGTATCAGGATCTGAAAAGAAGCTTTTGGTGGCCAAATATGAAGAGGGAGGTGGCGGAATATGTCGCCTGATGCTTAACATGTCAAAAGGTCAAGGCGGAAAACTTGCGACCCGCAGGTAAACTCAAACCCCTAGAAATCCCAACATGGAAATGGGAAGGTATAGGATGGACTTTTTTTTTGGACTACCCAAATCTAGAGGTGGATTCGATGGTATCTGGGTTATAGTCAACCGCTTAACTAAGTCGGCTCACTTCTTACCAGTGAAGACTAAGTGGTCAGTAGATATTCTGGCTGCATTGTATTTGAAGGAAATAGTCAGATTACATGGGGTACCGGTGTCTATCGTGTCTGATAGAGACCCTAGGTTTACATCCCACTTTTGGAAATTACTGCAGTATTCCTTGGGATCTAAACTAAACTTTAGCACGGCCTTCCATCCACAGACTGATGGTCAGATGGAGAGAACCAACCAGGTGATTGAAGATATGGTTAGAGCCTGTGTCCTAGATTTTAGAGGTAACTGGCATGAACACTTACCTCTTGTGGAGTTCGCCTACAATAATAGCTATCATGCTAGCATTCAATGGCACCATTTGAAGCACTTTATGGCAGGAGTTGCCGATCTCCAATATGCTGGTATGAAGTTGGCGAAAAACAAATGCTAGGACCAGAGATGATAAGGGAAACCACAAAGAAGGTAAAGCTTATTAAAGAAGAATGGTAGTGGCTCAGCAAAGGCAAAAGGCATATGCAGATAATAGAAGAAGAGACTTGGAGTTTCAGGTTGGTGATCATGTATTCTTGAAAGTGCCTCTAGGCCGTAGGATCAGGCGTTTTGGCATTAAAGGCAAGTTGTTACCAAGGTTTGTCAGGCCTTTCGAAATCCTTGAAAGAGTCGGCGAGGTGGCATATCGTCTGGCATTACCACCACAAATGGATGGAATACACAATGTGTTCCACATATTCATGTTGAAAAAGTATGTACGAGATCTGTGGCATGTCATAGAATATGAGCTCCTGGAATTCAACAAAGACTAAACATATCAACAGAAGCCAATTAAGATCATGGACCGGGAACTGCGCCAACTAAGGAACAAGGTCATCCCACTGGTAAGGGTTAGATGGAATCAACGCATGGATGAAGACGACACGTGGGAAACCGAGGAAGCAATGCGCAAAAGATATCCGGAGCTATTCACAAGTACACCTCACTTGTACGAAAATTTCTATACATGAATTGGGGACCAAATTCTCTTAAGTGGGGGAGGGTGTAGCACCCCGAAAATTTATTACATAAAATTCAAATAAATGGAAATAAATAATTTCCATAATATCAAAATTTTAAAACATACGTATCATTATAGTATGTGCTAAAACACATCGAAAAATTCTGTAAAAATTATAAATCAACCCCACACATTATTCCTAAGTGTTACAAGAAGAAATTTGTGCAACTAAAAATCCGATTAACCAAGTGTACCTCACATGGTGACCGATTATCCAAATAAGGAAACAAGTCAGAAAACCGTTAACATGGAAATACGACGCACCCATAAATTAAATAAAAATGTTGAAGAGACTTTCAACATTATATATTAATGACCCAATATCATAATTGGGCCAATGGACAACGTTTGGCCCAAAAATCAAATGAAGCAAGAAAATGCATGGAAATTCGTAACTAAATAAGCTGAAATTAGAAAGAGATAATTAGAGTTGAATTGGGAGGAGATCATGCACTGTTGGCAACCCAAATTTGTGCCTAGCCATCCTTGGGGATTTCTTGATGGCCAAGACTCTCCAATGGAGGGAGAGATCTTCAAAATATGGAAAGACACAAGCCAAAACTGCAACTTGGCTTTCCTTATTGCATTAGGACTCCTAAAACCCATGGTTGCTTAATACTCTCAAATAAACCCTAGGGACGAGTTTTAACACTTGCTGGGGTTGTGTGGAGGAGTTCTTGGTGGCTGGGGAGCTGTGGAATGACCACAAGAAGGTCATCTTCTTCCCCTGTTCGTCTGCTACGACCTGTGCAACCCGTCCCCTTGGAGTCGAGCAAAGGTAGGGTAAACCTAAACCCCATCATGCAAGACTTATACCCATGGAAAGAGGGTCAAGTCTACATTCTAACCCAAGTGGAATGCATAATTTTCATGCAGCACACTGGGAGTATTAGGCGTTCTTCAATAGACGGTCAGAACGAGGGTCTTCTGAAGAATGAAACTTCATCAACCCCGAAGGTAGTTTTATCAGGCCAAACATTAACAAGTCTCATACCAATGTGTAGAGCATCACGTTAACTTTCGTTTCCCACCAATTTCATTGAATTCCAATCAGTACATGTACAATATAGGCGTTTTGCCAAAGTCGCGCATGTTTGAGACTTTTTATGTTCGTGTTGATTTATCGCACATCTTGAGGTCGTTTAAAATTATTTAAAAATCATAGTTCTCTCCTCTGTCATGTTCCCAACAACTTTCATGTTGAGACTTTTGTCCGAAAGCCTTAGTTTAGAAGATATAAGCGTTGCATGGATCAAACCTCCCCTGAGTGCAGTTTTTCTGCGTTTTCGGTTTGAACCTTGAACCGCGTTCGGTTTAGAGGACGCGTTTCAAGGTCTAGTATCGCGTTGGTGCTGGGAGAAGCGATCCTCTAAAACGCGTCTTCGCACCCGAACGCGTTTAACGCATTGACCTGTCAACGCTGCGTGGGTCTTCGCGCTCGCTTGGGAGTCAGCGCCGGTCTGAACCGCGGCGGCAGACCCCGACGCATTTCAGGAAATTTTCTCCGCCAACGATTTCTTTAATATATTTCCTTGAACGCATCGGGTTATCCTGACACGATTTTATCATTAACGTGGCCAGGCCTGTGGACGCGATTTGGCTTCTTTACTGTTTCGACTGTTTTGATTGTACACTACGTTTTTAAATGCATCCACTGTATAGGACACGTATTTACAAGCTTACCTGAGGTCTGTTTAACATGGTATCAAGTGTATAATTTGCATGTCTTGGTTTAATCATCTCATGAGACTGTTTAATGGATTAAAAGTGATTAACCCATTTAAAAGCTTTATTACATAAATGTTATTCTAATTGCTCTTTAAATGTTATGATCCATTCATGCAACTTGTGATTAAATCTTCCTACTGTTCTACCAAGTTTAAATGATAATTGTTATCATAAAATCTTGCAAACCATGATTAGTTAAAGTGTATAGTTTTCCCATGTTATATTGTTAAGTGCTTTCCGCAAGTTTGAAACCGATGGATTGTGGATTGAGATGCGTACATCACTACACACTTGCACATCTAGGCAGACCTTTCTTTGGGATTTGGAAGCTCTCTATCGGTCATTCCGAATCGGTAGACTAGCGACCTTCTCCCTAAGACCTCCGTAAATCTCCGTCTCTGTGGATTCTCACATGGAGACCGAGTTGGTTGTACCATTAAAGTTCCCTGGAGATAGCGTGTACTTCCTCTCTCATCTTGTTCTCGTGAGTGTGATTTGCAATCTAGACTAAAGTCATTAATGTAAGATTGATCTAAAATATAAATCGTATCGTTATGCTGCCAAATTTATCTCTTGACCATTGTTCTCATGAAATCATGTTCAATTTACTTATTACTTGTTCTCATCATCATCATGAACATGACATTAGGCATGCTTACTTAGTGAAACTCTCTTTGGCCATTATTAATGACTGTGGGTATCTACATTTAAAATTGAAGTAAGATGCTGACCGGGCACGGCATGTGTCCAAGGGCTCCAGTCTAGCCCCAAGGACGAAGAGTCATAAATATACTGTTAACCATAGAAGATAATGATTATTGGCGTTGCATCTGCACTGGGAGTCATGCGTGTCGTGTTGAATGGTAGATACAATAACCACATACACGTGTCCTGGTGTACATTCTTGGTGGATCTTTCCTTGGTGTACATTAGTGTCTACGTGCCTGATTAGTGTTACATGGTCGTGCTCGTGCGTTCTTGCTTGCTTGCTTGCATGATGGCCATCTTGCATTTAATGCAATTAATGATATCTTGCGTTCTTGAAAGCTATTGACATCAAGTGAAATCTTGCGTGCTTGTACAAAGTGATATATTGCTAGTTCTATCTTGTTATATCCTTCTAGATCTTATTCTATCATGATCACTATATCTAGCTTGTTCATATATCATGTTTCAATGAGTTTATTCGTACAAGCATATCATGACATTCATCGTGCTTACCTAGTTCTAAATTGTTAATCACTTATATCATTGACCGCACATTGAGATATAAATCCTACAGGGCTAGTTTGCTCATTCCCTACTTTTAACCATTCTAGGTGATTATGACATTCAAGAGGAAGAGCAAGTCGAGGATGGGAATACGTCTGAGTGATGAGCGTTTCAAATATGAGTCTATCTATAGTTAGTTTATTTTAAGTGTTAGATTCATGTAGTAGGAAGTGAGGAATACATGTACTTTTCCTTTTTATTGAGTCTTAGTCCTGTATTAGTTCCTTTGAAACAAATATTAGTTTTTGAATACAATTTCCATTGAGTTCAATATTTGGGCCCTATGATGATGTATGTTCTTATACATTTAGTGCGTGCTAGCTAGAGGTTTTTTGCCGACTGTTCACGTCTCGGGATATCGACTCGAATTATTCCGCATTATAATATCCGCTGCAAAATTTTCAGGACGTGACAATAAATGTAGTGCCTCCATATTTTCAAGGTGAACACTATGGCTGCTAACTCCAGATCATGTATAGGGTAGTTTACTTCATGGGTCTTCAATTGTCTTGAGGCATATGCTATTAGCCTTCCTTGTTGCATTAAGACACATCCTAGACCTGTTTCAGAAGCATCTGAATAGATTTCAAATCCTCCCTCTTTAGTGGGTAAGGTGAGGACAGGAGCAGTAGTCATACACTTCTTCAAGCTATTAAAGCTCTCTTCACATTTGTCGGTCCATATAAATGGATTTTCCTTCTGGGTCAGCTTGGTTAATGGCACTGTGATCTTTGAGAAATTCTTTATGAATCTTCTATAATACCCTGCCAATCCCAGAAAGCTTCTGATCTCTGTGACACTTGTCTGTCTTTCCAACTTCAATACAACCTCTACTTTTGATGGATCCACCGCAATACCATCTTGTTTACCACATGCCCCAAAAAGGTTACCTCTTCCAGCTAGAATTCACACTTACTTAGCTTGGCGTACAGTTTTTCTCCCTTAGAATTTGCAATGCAATCCTCAAGTGCTTCTCGTGCTCTTCTCTTGTTTTGGAATAGATCAATATATCATCGATGAATACCACCACAAATTTATCGAGGTAGGGGCGATAAATACTATTCATCAGCTGCATAAAAACTATAGGAGCATTTGTTAGTTCAAAAGGCATAACAATGAATTCATAATGCCCATACCTGCTTCGAAAGGTTGTCTTGTGTATATCCTCTCCTTTGATACTCAATTGATGATTCCGTATCTGAGATATATCTTAGAGAAATATTTAGCTCTAGACAGTTGATGAAATAATTCATCAATCCTTGGCAGCGGATATTTATTCTTGATTGTTAACTGATTCAGTTGCCTGTAGTCTATGCACAACCTCAATGACCCATCCTTCTTGACAAGAGAACAGTGCTCCCCATGGTGATGTGCTTGATCGAATAAACCCTTTCTCCTATAGTTTCATTAGTTGCTCATTTAATTCCTTCCGTTCCGCAGGGGACATTCTATAAGGTGCCCTAGATACTGGTGCTGCTCCAGGGATCAATTCAATAGTAAAATCAACCTCTCGCTCAGGGGGAATTCCTAGCAAGTCGTCAGGAAATACATCAGCGTACTCGCTGACAATATGGATGTCCTCAATCTTGACTTCCTTTTTTGTGGTGATAACAGCAGCTAGAAAGGCTATACAACCTTTCCTCATCATCCTCTTGGCTTGTAGTGCAGAAATGAGGGACAGTTTCCTGCGGTTTCTATCTCCCGAGAACACTAGCTTTGGATGTTGACTAAATGTTACCCAGCTTTTCTTACAGTTGACACTAGCCCCATGTTCAGACAACCAGCCTGCTCCTAGTATCACATCATAACCCTCCATGTCCATGCATATTAAATTTGCAGGTATGTTTTGAGTTTCAATCAACACTTCACTAGATGGAAAGTGGTTTCTAAGTTTGGTACCAGGACCAATAGGGGTTGACACAACTATCCCAGATTTCATTAGAACGGGTTTTACGGATAAAGTATCAACAAAGGTTTGGGATATGAAAGAATGGGTAGCTCCCGTATCAAATAGAACAAATGCAGAACGAAATAGAATAGTAAGTTTACCTTCAACCACACCACCTTAATCTGATGTAGTTGGTTCTTGTACTGCCTGCAGCCTACCCTGGCGCTTTTGGCCTCCTTGTGTTGCCTATGTTTGATTCATCATGCGCGAACAGGCCGAGATCTTGTGAGTCTTGCTACCGCAGCGCAAGCACCTCCCCAATGCTTTCTAGCAATCTTCAGACCTGTGACTAGTCTTGTCATAGTGCTTGCATGGTTCTTTGTTGATGGGGGCTTGTTGATATTCTCCATCCTTGAATTTCTTCAGCTGTTGGTTTCTAGCTTGGCCCATCGGCCGCTATGCCCCGACCACAGCAGGTGGTCTTTTTGATATTGTCCCCTGTTCCTTCTTGATCATGTTGTTCTTAATATTTTCCACTATAGCTAGAGAATCCTCCAGTAGTAGTGCTTTCTTACCATCTCCGGGTACATTTGCAAATCCATCGATCCCAATTGTGTGATGTACTGGGGCCTCAGACCGCTCATAAATCTCTTGGCCTTCACCACTCGGTTTGGACCAAGTGTGGGCATAACGAGCTAGTTTAGAGAACTGGGCCTCGTACTCAGCTACAGACAGACTCCGTTGCTTCAGATTGGCGAACTCCGCCGCCTTATGTTCCTGTACTCTATCAGAGAAGTACTTGTTGTTGAAGTACTCCTTGAACTATTCCCAGGTTGCCTGGGCAACACCTAGTGTAGCTTTATAGACTCCCACCAGGTACGTGCTTCTCTCTCTAGTTGATAAGTGGCTAGAGTAACCTTGTTCTCATCAGTGCATCCCATCACATGGAATGCACGCTCAACTTCTTTGAGCTAGTGCTCATCTTCATCTGGGTCAGTGCTACCCCCGAACCTAGGTGGGTTCATGCTCCGGAAGTTCCTTTGGAGATCTCCCTGAGTCTCAGCTCTACCATGAGTGGCCTATAGTAATGCCCGAGTCAGTGTGTTGATTGTCCACTGCAAATCCCTCTCAGGTGCAGCGGCCATTGCAATCCTTCAAGATAACTACATTATGTTCATTAGATTGTAACTTCATCACAACTTAATTCTAAATAAGGACTTAGCCTGTGTTTCTACCCCAATCTCACAGTTGATTTTCGACAAGTCGACACGTGGGATTTGGTTTGACTAAGCCTAGCAATTTTGTGTTTGCCTAGAACTTAAGGGAAAGCCTAGGCTCTGATACCAATTGTCACGTCCCGACATTTAGCAGCGGAAATAAATGTCAAGATGCGTGAGCGATATAAGTGGGCGTATCACAGTCGAGTAATTCAGAGTAACAACTAAATATATAACACAAGGTTAAATACAAAAATATTGCCAGCCAACATAATCTTTATTTCATTCCATCAACTAGTTTAAAAACCTTACATCATCAGAGCCAAACATAGGGCCCAATATTGTATCTCAAATACATATGACATCAAATGAAATAACCTATCCATTATAGACTCTTCATTCTAAACTTCTTGGCTGACTAGATAAGTGGACGGGCACATTGAGTAGCTCATCACTCGTCCCCAATCCTTCATTTTCTAGTTCTTCATATTCATCACCTGAACATATTAAGGAAAGCAGTGTGAGTGCACTAGCGCACAGTAGGATTTACATCTCATGGTGCGGGCATGCTTTACGTAGTTAACACGTTAACATTGGCAATACTATCATGCAATACTTATGACAATAACGATAGTTACAAATCAAAACTATAACATGTACGAAGATGGTTCAACAACAGTTCCTGACGATTCTCATGTAGGACGGAACGATTATCAATGAGATAGATGACAGTACGATCACTTGACATGTAGGAGAGATTCAATAGCAGGTAGCATGTACAATAAATATCTCAAGTTGAATTCCGCAGAACTCCAATGGGCAATGACATGTAGGATTCAATAACGGTGACATGTACAATAGATTTGGCCATTTCACATATAAGAGTCAATCAATCATTCATTCAATAACAGTGTGGAAATTACCTAGATCAATCTTGCATTCAATTAGGTGATTGCCAGACACCTCAATGGATCATAAACTCTCGCGATTTATAAGTATTTCGGGCACTCCTCCCAGGACCAGACTGAGCCCTATTTGCACAGGCATAGTTGTGAACCGAAGTTCCAATAGTTTCTGGTAATTCCATTCATTCATTTATGGCCACATGATTTCCAAGAAATGGACAATGATGAACTAAAGATCATGTCAATGATGATAGAGAACAATGCAAGGGGACATGATCTAGATTAATTTCGGCAGCATAACGGCTTATTCCCATTAGTTCAATCTTTACATTTAATGGTTTGTTTTCAATGTTATCAAATCACTCTCATGAGAAGAAGATAAGAAGAGAAGTGCATTCTATCTTCTGAGTACTTCATTTGTACAACCAACTCGGTCTTCATGAGAGAATCCATGAAGTACGGAGAATTACAGAGGTCTTAGAGAAAAGGTCACTAGTCGGCTGATACAGAATGACCGACCGGAGTTTCCAAATCCCTACGAGAGGCTGCCTAAATGTGCAATGTGACATGTAGAGCGTGTCTCAATCCACAATGCACCGTATAAAACAGACGAAAAGCTTATAACAACTATCATGACATGTATGCAATTCAATCTATCACATGGTTGCAGTGCTTTTCACATGTAATCACTTTCCAATTTTGGACAAGACGGAGTATGAACATAGCATGTACCAATTACATGATCACATGGATGAAATCAATCAATCATTATCACTTAGAATAGATGTTCACATTCTTATGATTTTCATGTAGGTTGATCACTTTTAGGCCATTGCATAACTATATGACATGATATGACATAAGGACATGTAAATGATAGACTGAACAACTCATTAAAATAGTCTCGGGTCGAACTTGATGTCGCGACGGACACAGTCGTCGCACTTCAAAGAGCCATACATAGACAAACCACAGTTTTGAAATAAATTATTAAAACACGACGGACCTTCTCGTCGCTTTCAAATCGCGATGGGTAAGATGGTCGCCTTTTTGGTCGAGAATCGATTTCCACATCGATTGCCTAAACAGGAATGCGACAGTTCCACCAGTCACGTTCATAACGTGACCAGTCGATATGTCGCAACAACTTTGAATCGCGGCGGTCACCACCGACACGTTGATGCTGCATAGTTTTAAAAACTGAATATAAAAATAATAGAAATCTTTGGGCAGGAAACAAATCAAATCGCAACGGCCTATGCTGTCGCGTTCATGACAGGCGCTAAAAACCATGCAGCGCACAATTTCATGCACTATGGTTTACCGGTCAGACATCAAAACGTGATAGAACTATCTGTCGCCTTTTCCTGAATCGCGACGTACCTATACGTCGCGTTCATTAAACATGAATTGCAAGTCTAGAGTCGTCGCGTTCATGGATCTTACCCGAAACCCAAAAAAACGTGGCACCCTTCATAATAGACTTATAACTTGAGAACCAGTGATCTTTAGACAAAACCCCTAATATGAAAAATGACGAGGACAACTATTAGAAGAAAACTATTGTTTTGGGTTTGACCCAATTCAGCCTCGAATTGCGTGAAACACATGAAGAACACGAAAAGTCCTAACCTTACGTGACTTATGGAAAATGCTTAATATTACTCACATACTCCATGAAAATTGGGGAAAATACTTGCAAATAAAACTAGACTCGATGCTCTATCCTTTGGTATGTGCAACTCTTATATTCAGCCCGAGATCACCTACCTTTGTGTTGATTTAAGTCAAGTCGATGCACAGGTCGTAGCAGAGGATAGATGGGAAGAAGCTCCAGTTCCTGGACGTTTTCCTCCTCCACTGGTGCCCTAGCTTGTTCTCCCATGACCCCAACACAATGGTAAACCTTCCCTAAGAGTCTCTTCATGATTATTTATAGATGTAGGGTTCATTCAAGTCCTAATGTGCTTAGGAATTAGGGGTTGCAATTTTTGCTTTGGTAGCTTCCATACTTTGGGAATTCTCCTCCCAATTGAAGTAGGAATACTATTAGGAAGGTTCCCAGCATGGCTAGGTACGAATTGGATTGCCCTCCATGGCTAATCACCCATGTTTTAACCCTAATTTGCCCTTTCCTAATTTCTGCATATTTATGGTCACGAATTTTGGGGTTTATTACTATTGTGTTTTGATCTTTAGCCCATTTAGAGTTGTATTGGCACAATATGATTTAAATAGCTGATTTCACACTTTGGGAGTTTAATAATGTCATTTATTATATTTCGGTTCACCATTTTTATTTATTTGCTATTTTTCTACATTTTAAATCATTTAGTTTTCCGGGACGTTATAGGAACAACAAAGCAGATTGTGAAAGAATATTAATGAATATGCTGTAATGATGGAATTTTTGATATTTGAGAATAAGTAGCAATGTGGAATAAAGGAATCAGGCAGAGCACGTCATTGCAATTAGAGAGTTATGTTTCAGGATTCTGACTATGGCAGTATTTTAATGAAGGATGATTATACATTAGCAGGTTATAGTGTGAATAGTACAAAGAGATTAGTCAAACAACAAAATAATTAAGAGAAATATTTTGCAAAAATGATATCGTGGTTGGTGGAGTTGGCAGTACAGATCAGGTTGAGTGTTATTGACCAGAGAAAGAAAGAGTATAGCAGATTAAGAAACAAATATAATCAGATGGTTCAGGAAATATTCAGAAAGAGTTTGCATGCCAATGCATAGAAAAGTGATTCCATTGAGTAGAAGTGTATTTTAATAAATATATTATTGAATTTGATGTGAGAGCAAAAGCCGATCAGTTAAAGAATATTTTGAATGGTTGTGAAGGTAATGTGATTAGTCAGCCAGAGAATATGACTAAAAGTCAGGAAGGTATATGAAGAGTAAGGTATGTCAATAGCGGTATGGCAGAATTTAGAATTTAAGTAAGTGGCACAACCAGAATTGAAATATTAAGAAAAGAAGATCAGAAATTCAAGTATTAATTAGTTGAGCAAGACGATTTGAGAAGCCAGTAAAATTGGAATTGAGTCCAGCTGGAGTTAGAGTAATAGTAAAAGAAGAAAGTAATTGAAAGCAATAATGGGGGTAGAATTTGTAGGACATTTTTCCAAGTATCTAGTGTAATCAGAGTGGCGCAGAGGAAACATGAAAGATTTAATATTCGTAGGTTACCAGAGATTTGATTGTTTAAAAGAAAGTTTGAGGTTTTTGCATAGTTGGGCAAAAAGGTAGAGGTTTTTAGTTAGATATGAGTTAAGGTAGTATGAGAAGATGGTATAAAGAGGTAGGAAATATAGTTATGGTAATTTGATTTTTTTTGAGAAGTTGACAGTTGAGAATATGAATAAAAATAAGGCAGAGTAACAATTGGCAATAACAGGCAGATATGGAAAGGCACCAGGAAATTTAAGAATTTAAGGATGGCTTTACATGGCGAGCACTTGAAGATGACACTTTATAATAAAGAGTTTCACGCAAGAAAAACGGCACAGAAAGAAATTTTGCAAACACAGCCGGGAAAATGTTGAAGCAGGTCGACTCCAAGGAGATAAAGCGCAACAGCAAGGTAGAATTGCTTACAGTTGAAAGGTAAAGAAAGGCAGATTGACACAAAGAGTAGAACAACTATGAAAGGAATTAACGAGAAAGGTAAAGCGGAACATGCATGGAAATGAGCAGAATGATTCAGTCAGTGTAAGACGGTTTAAAGACAAGAGCAAAGAAAGTGTATCCTACTTGTTCTTTATATGGCATAAATTCTTTTTAGGTGATAGTCTGGCTTGCCGAGATTTCGTTCTTAATGTCGTGGACGACATTCCTTTTTAGGTGATAGTAATATAGTGACACGATCATTCGGATCCGGTTTAATGGGTTACAAGTGTGGTGCTCTTGACCAAGAGATGGTCATTGGGCCTTAGTCGAGGTTTCCGTGCATTGTGTGGGCATTGTGGGCCTTAGCTCTCAGCCCATTTAGACCACAGGTTCACTGGTTCTGAACACGACGGGCATGTCGTCGTGTTTTGAAACGCGACGGCTTACTACATCGCGATTCACACAACCGCCTTTGAGTTTAGCGGCGCAAAGTGTTTTGATTGGCGACGGTTAGGGTCATCATGTTTAACTCTTAAACCCGACGTCTGATACGTCGCGATGTCGATTAGGGTTTAAATGCTCTGTTTCGGCCAGACAGAGCAGAAGAGCTCTGTCCGGTGATGGGGGAGGCTGTTGCGGCGTCTTCTGCGGCGTTCTCCGGTGTCTGGTGGTTCGTACGGTGCAGGTTCTTCGCGTTCTTTGTACTCATTTAGTTGGTAGGGAGACTTCCCCTCTTGTTTAATTTGTTTTAAATGGTTAAGGGGTGGAATTCATTTCAAGGGTGGTGTGCTATAACGTGTTTTCTACTGTTTATTACTTTAATGGTAATGAGAAGGGTTTGCATGAGTGTATGGTGTGTGTGGACTGTTTTCTGGAGAAGGAAATAGGGTTCAGTCATCTGCTTGAAAAGGCGACGGATTGAACAGTCGTGTTTTAGTTTTGAACGCGACGCCCTGTGTTGTCACATTCTTGTACACCGATTATGCTACATCGACTCCCTTCGAGACAACCACTCAACCCGTCGCGTTCTTGTTGAATGCATCGGTGTGGTTCGTCGCGATTCGATTTAACGATTAGTGTGGTCCTTATCGTGACATATCGTTCCGTCGTGATTAAGATGTTGACTGTCGGTGTTGACCGGTTAAGCCTAAAGGTGACGACATGGGCCGTCACGATTTGAACTCTGATTGTTGGTTCTGGCTTAAAGGTGACGTATCGGGCCATCGCAATATGGTCACGACACTGGGCCCTGTCGCGTCAGTGTTTTGAATTGCGTCCGGACAAGTCGTCGCGATTTGAAAGGCGACACCTATTTCCGTCGCGTTTTAGCCTCCGAAGGGTAAGTTGTGTGCTTGGGCAGTGAGGGTCCTGTGTGGACCTAGCCCTGGTCTTTTGCTGTCTTTCAAAGATTACCAAAGGTTGTTAATGTTAGTAAAGTATTGTAGTATTAAGAGTTGTTGTGGGATTAGTGAGTGAATCGTGTGATTCATGTTAATATGTTATTGTGATTAGTTAAGCGGTTAAAGTGTTATTGTGGTTTGGTATTGCCATAGAGGTCGTGAGACGACCAAGATAAGCAAGGTTAATGGATGATATTGTGGTTCATGTATGTATCGGTGTACGATAGCTTGAGGGTCACATGGTGACCGTGACGAGCTAATCATGACACTTGTATATCATGGTGTATAATAAAGGTTGTATAAGTACATATCGTGGTTTGTGCATTTGCCGAGTCTAGTGGTCCAACACCTATTCTGGAATACCTCTTCAGTCGGGTTACCCCAGGTTCTATGTGAGCCAGGCATGTGGTTATGTTGTGCTCGGGGCGTGTACCACAGAGGTCTATGTCGTCTTCTTGGACACGCTCACTTTTGTGTTTGAGTAGTACATCCAGCTGAGGGAAAGACGACAGTGGGGCAGTGACTTGTGAGAGTTTATGTTTGGTCGCTTGTAGCGCGCTCGTGGTTGGGGGGACGGACACCAGTAGACATACTGGTCCCCAGCTAGTCTTGTGTTCCTAGTGCCTCACTTTAGGGAGCTCGGGCCGGAGTCCCTTAAGGTGCCAGGCATGGACTTGCAGCTGTGTGGTCTGTAGGTGTGGTGTTGGTTGGTCTCCACAATTGGTTGACTTACTTTGTGTGTTTGTGGAGCGGTATCTGGACTAGGTAGTCCGTCGCTACGAGACTAAGATGTGGTTCTTGTGCTGTGTTGTCCGGGTTGGGTACTACCGTCATGAACCAGTAGTCTGTTCCCGTGTGGTGGCGTCATTCCTTTCCGACTCGTGTTTTGCCACTGGTTGTGGCTTGTGTGTGTGACTCGCTGGTTGAGGTTTTACCCATTGAGGAGTGCCCTTGTGCTGGCACAGTTGTGGTTATGGTTCCGTGGTGGTACCTCGTGGTAGTAGGTACATGTACCCTTCGTGGGTAGCTTTGTGTTGTGGTACGTCATGCACCAGCCTCTTCGACTGTTGAGATGGACTTGTGTTCCGTAGAGGTCGTGTGGTGCGACCTTCCACACGTTATGTTTTACCCGTCTTCGGGTAAGCTTCCGATTATGGTTTTAGTGTGTGGTGGATTGGTTTGCTGATGCTAGTCATGTTACCCTACATGGGTAGTTTGCATGTGAAGCTTGTAGCCTAGGCAGCGGTTTGTCTGTAGGGCTTGTAGCTTAGGCAACCAGTTGTTGTAGTAGTTTGCCTATGAGGATGTGGCCTAGGCGTTACAGTTGTTGGGCAGACTAGTGGTGTTGTGCTAGTCCTGTAGTCCCTCTTATCTTCTGAGATTATGTTTTGGCTATTGTTAATCATGATTGTGGTGAGCATGAGATGGTTTGGCTACCGGTGTTGCCAGTGAGATCCCTTTAGGGTTGAGGACTCTTAGTTTTCAGGTGTTGTTTTTGGGAGGTCCCTGCTGAGCCTGTGACTTGCTGAGGCTCACTCCCTTACAGTTCCTTTCAGGTTTGCCATGGTTTGGCATGCGGCAGCGTTGTGACAGACTTGTACCACCAGCAGTTGAATCGTAGTTAGTGTTGTGTGAGCTTGTGCTCCCTCGGGGTATGCCCTAGGTAGTTGTACTCTTTTATTGGACATGTAATAATGTATTGGGACAGTTGTATATTGTTGTATACAGGTATGAGCACATGTACTTTCTTGTGTCTTATATGTTGTTGTTGTCTTTTATATTCTTACTGAGAACTTGTATGAGATATCCCTTGCGAGACTTCGGTCCGATCACCGGAGGCGGACTTGGATATGGAGCCTTATTGGGTATAAATATCCAGGGCCGTCACATAATTTGTTCAAGCTACTCCATAAAAGGATGAAGCAAGGCTGAAGAACAAGACATGTGTCTTCCTGAAAATTTCTGAAAAAGTGTACATCTAGTGAGAAGCCTCAACGCCATACACACTCAAAGCAAGAGAGAAAGAGCTTGAGCTCAAGAAGAAGTGTGCACGCAGCCATCTGAAGTCTTCAAGCATTCAAGCTTCTTTTCTTTCTTCACTCTCTCTGTGCATCATTATAAAGTTGGGGGAGAGTCTGTGGCTGAGAGCTTGAGTTCCTTAGTGTTCATCTTGTATAGCTCTTAGTTTGTTGCTTATTTTTTCTAAGAAAGACTTGGTCCAGCTATAGGACTGTATACAGTGTTCCTCTTCCTGTGTGAAGAGATGGCCAGCGGGGTGCTGGTGGTTTCTGTCCAACTGTGGGACTATACACGTGTTCCCCTTGGGTTAAGGGAAGAACCTAGAAGGGGTTGTTGTTAGCAGAACCTAGCTGAGGGTTTAAGTCTAGCAGAACCACACCAGGGTTTGTTCTAGGAGGGTGGCTTCTTGACCTATAACAGAAGTGAGTTTCCTTCCTACTCAAAAAGGAAGAGGACCAGTGGGGAGCTGGGGGTTGTATATCCTTGGGGGATTGTACCCTGGTTAGTTAAATCCCAAGATTTAGTTGGGGACTGGACGTAGGTCTTTCACTAAGAAGTACCAAACTAGGATAAAATTTATGTGTTCTTGTGTGATTGTTAAATTTGCTTCCGCACTGCTACTCTATCTCCTCACATAACTACATTCACTAACCGAAGTTTTCAAGTGTTTTAGTTTCAATATTTCTGCAGGTATTCTATTCACCCCCCCCCCCCCCTCTCTAGAAAGCTTGGTACCAAACATATTGTAAGCGGGCCAACACTTTCCAAGAGCTTTGAGTCCATTTGTTATGGCATTAAATCTGGCGAACATCTCGGAGATGGTTTCTTCTGGCCTCATCTGAAACAGCTCATATTCAGATACCAGAATATTTTCCTTGGTCTCTTTAACCTTTGAAGTGCCTTCATAGATGATTTTTAGGTTGTCCCACATTTCCTTTGCGGAGCTGCACATAGAGACATGTGAATACTCATTAGGATGAATGGCGTACTGAATGATATTCATAGCACTTTACATAATTTTAGACTTTTTAATCTGATCTTTTATCCACTTTTCTTCATCCTCGGGTAGTACGTATGGACCGTTGCTTACTACTTTTCAAATCTCATAGTCCTGAGCTCTTAGAAAAACATGCATATGATTTTTCCAATACGTGTAATTACTACCATCGAGGTATGGTGGGCGATTGATTGAGTGGTTGTTGTGCCACTATGTTCTACAAATGCTTGCTTATTATTTTTGCTTATGACAAAATCATTTTCTTATCAAACTCATGAGAATGCATATAAACTCTTTGCATTGATAAAGGCTCATGAATATTATAATACACAACTTCTAGTAAACAATGTATCAACACTCATCTGAGAAAATTTTCGAAGTACACACTTATACATATATCATACTGACTCCGACTCATAAAAAGTCGAAGTGTCATATCGACTGATGAACAAACCAGTCCTACTCTGACTCCAGTAAAGTCGAAGTGAGATAGTCAAAGTCTCACTACTACTCTAGTGAAGTCAAAGTCTACTCCAGCTCCAGTGAAGTCGAAGTGAGAGTCGAAATCTCACTGCGACTACTATGAAGTTGAAGTCTCACTGGGACTCCTGTGAAGTTGAAGTTAGATATCGATTGACGTTTAAAGACCATCAGTCAAAGTCCCACAATGACTTCTCTAAAGTCGAAGTCTCATATCGATTGTCTATATCGATTGTTGAACTTGTCTTACTCTGATCCTTGAAAGTGGATGTTTGATATAGATTGTTGAACAATTGGAGACCTACTCCGACTCCGGAGAAGTCGAAGTGAGGTATCGACTTCTGTTATCAATTGTACTTGAATTTATTAATGACTAATGTTCTCTTTGCATGACAATTAATGTATTTTTATTCCAATTTACATTTTAATCCTTTGTGGAATAATTTAATGAACAAAATCAATATACGCTTTTCATACAAGTTTTACACTTTAATATTCTTCTATTATCTGAATGATAATCTATCTAATGAAGATCATACTTTTGTATTCTCTTTGACATAATATTCTTGTTATGAACATATCTGAAGTTCAGATTCATAGTATGTTTCTAAGACAACTATGTGTCTTACAAAGACACCTGAAAGCATTTTTTAAACTGTCAGTTTCTAGATTTTAAGGAAAAGATCTTTTGCAGTTGTACTACGCATCAAGCAAGTGTCCATTCCTCTTTTAATACTCACCTAACCTGGTACTTTTAAAGGACAAACTTTCTCTCTGAAACAGATAGATATCTCTTACAAATGACTTGTCTCTTACTTTCATTATTATATCTTTTACAAGTCTAACCACGAGATGGAGAAAAGGCTTTGCATGGGTATGGTGCTTGCATATATCTATATATTGAAGCTATCTAAATAGAACCATGTAGCTATCTATATAGCCTGGAAACCTTTGAGACTCAAAGATCTGATGATGGACCTCTCAAGCAATCTCACGACTCAATGTTCAAATTCAAACGACTATTTCCCAGCAGGAGAAAGAACTCTGAAGGTTACATAATGATCTGAATTTTGAAATACAACAACACATGCATGAGTGTTTACAACCACAAGTAAAAAGAGAGATCACCACATACCACACTCACAAAGAGAAGAGCACACAAGATCTCAAGAGAGCCATCTGCTCAAACTGCGACCTCCATGCTCTCTTGCATTCAGAAGTTTCTTGGGTGGCTCTTATTGTTCTATATTTCTCTTGTCCACCCTCATAGCCAGAGTAGAGCACTGGGGAGCCTTCCTCTGGTTGTTGCTAGTCCTTGGAGAGTGTGTAAGGGCTCTTACTCTGAAAAGGGGCAAAGGACACCTTTTATTGGTGTGTCCTTATCCTCACACGTACATGGGAAATCATGTGTACGAGGAAAGGACGCACTAAATAAGACCACATACTGCTCAGATGTTGGCGCTGAAATTACGGTTGTTGACAGATGCACATCAGTTGTCAACAGCTACTACTGCAAATAGTCTATCCAGAACTAAGATCTTGAACACTTGTCTGGGTTGTCAACAGACGCAACCTGGTTGTCGACAACTACTGCTGACCTTGGTTTTTCTAGAAGCTGAGTGTTGAAGGCTTTCACTGGTTGTCGACAGGCGATTTCTGCTTGTTGACAGCAATTGCTTGAGTCCATCCATCCAGAAGTTATTTTTTTATGGTAGCCTTAAATTGTGGATAGACGAATTTATGGTTGTCGACAACTACTACAACATTTCTTTGATCTCTTCTAATTCAGATTGAACTTGATCTTTTGTGCACTCCATTGTATCATATGTTCTCCGACAAGTGAAAAACTTCAATTTAGATATCATCATTAGAATTTCATGAATCAAAGTAGGATATTCTTTAATTGATAAGGACAAGATGAATATCCAGAGTTGTGTGTCAACATGTGAGTTACATGTGTCGACATATAAATGCAGTGACTTGACATGTGAATAATACACTTGTGTTCATCAACATGGCAATTACACAAGAATTATGTCATCATTAAAAACACATCAAGAACAATGGTTATGGATGTTCACACAACCATAACTCAACAAAGAAAAGCCCATATGAGATGTTTAGAGGTAGGAAACCCAACATTTCACATTTAAGATCCTTTGGGTGCACTTGCTATATTCTAAACAATAGAAAAAGAAATCATGGAAAATTTGATGAGAAAAGTGACAAGGGGATTTTCCTCAGCGATGCCATGAACTCAAGAGCTTATCATGTATTCAAAAGAAAACTCTTGTATTGAGGAAACTCACATGTCATTTTTGATGAGTCAATTTCAAGTTGACTATGTTAGACATCTCTGATAATGATGCAAAGAATGAAAACGAGACACAAGAAAACTCTTCCCAAGAATAAAGGAATCAACTGAAGATGTGCTTGACCCGTCAAATACCATGGAAAAAACTGAAGATCCACCACTTGAAGAGCTTCAAGAAAATTCACCGGGGGACACGGAACTTCCAAAAGAATGGAGATTCATGAAGGACCATCCTCCAAACAATGTGATTGGAAAAATTGAAGACAATATGAGGACATATCCTCACGAAGGCAAGTGGTAGATCAGGATTTAAATGCTTTTATTTCTCAAGTGGAGCCTAAGAATGTGGACGAGGCACTAGCGGATGAATCATGGATAGCGGCTATGCACGATGAGTTACACCAATTCCGCAAGAATGAGGTGTCGACTCTAGTGTCATGTCCTAAAAACCATTATGTGATTGGAACCTGTTGGGTTATCAAAAACAAATTGGATGAATTCAGTGGTAGTTCAATACAAGGCCTGACTTGTTGCCAAAGGGTATAGCCAAGAAATGGGCATTGACTTGGATGACTCATTCGCACCAGTGGCTCGTTTAGAAGCCATTCACATTCTTCTCTCTTATGCTTCCTCATTGAACTTCAAGTTATACCAAATAGATGTAAAATCTACATTTTTAAATGGTATATTAAAGAGGATGTGTATGTAGAGCAACCCCCATGTTTTCAGGACGCCAACAAGCCACCCACGTATACAAGCTTCAGAAGGCATTATATGGGTTAAAGAAGCACTATGGGCATGGTATGAAAGGTTAAGTAATTTCTTATTAGATAAGAATTATAAAAGAGGTAAGGCAGATCAAACACTTTTCACCAAACGTTCTGGTAAAGATATCATTGTGGTTCAAGTATATGTTGATGATATCATTTTTGGCTCAACTAACTCCAAGTTATGTAAACTATTTGCAGATTGATGCAAGGGGAGTTTGAGATGACCATAATAGGTGAGCTGAATTTCTTCCTTGGTTTGCAAGTCAAACAACTCAAGGAAGGACACTTCGTTTGCCAATCCAAATACACCATTGAGCTACTCAAGAAGTACGGGTTTTAAAACTCCAAATCACTTCCCACCCCCATGTCATCATCAATTAAAATGGAAAGTGATGAAAAAGGTAAATCCGTGGACCCTACCTTTATAGAGGCATGATCGGATCCTTACTATATCTTGCTACTTCTAGACAAGACATCTAGTTCAGTGTCAATCTTTGTGCCCGTTTTCAGTCGTGTCCTAAAGAGTCTCATTTAAGACTGTCAAATGGTTTTTCGCTATTTTGTGGGCACAATAGACTTAGGCCTTTGTTATCCCATCGATTACTCTTTTGAATTAATTGCATGTATCGATGTGGATTACACTGAATGTAAAATTGATCTGAAAATTATGAGTGACATATGTTACTTTGGGAGGTTGCTTGGTAACTTGGACTCCAAGAAACAACACTTAGTGGCACTTTCAACTGTCGAGGCAGAATATGTCAGTAGTTGTGGAACCTATGTGTTGGATCAAACAACAATTGCTTGATTTAATATTTCATTAAATTGTGTTTCTATCATGTGTGATAATACAAGTGCAAGTAATCTATCAAAGAACCCAATTCAACACTCAAGAACCAAGCATATAGAGGTCCGACATCACTTCCTGAGAGATCATGTGGGAAAGGTGACTTTTAGTTAAAATTCATTGAAACTAATGCACAACTTGTTGATATTTTCACTAAACTCCAACGTGAGGACAGGTTCACCACTCATAGAAGAGAATTGGGGTTGTGCAAAGTTTAGATGTGCATTTCGTAAGGGGGAGATGCATGTGAGTAATTCCATGCTTGCATGTTCATTTTCTCCATGTTCTAGAAAAAAAAAACTTGCATGTGTGTGTATACCCCAAATCCTTGAACTTTCTAAGACTATAATCCTTGGTAAATATAGCAAGTTTCCAAGCACGTAGCATTCATGGGTAATCAATTAGATGGATTTGTCATGATAGTGAAATTGGAGGACCCATAGAGCGTCTCTTTCTATCATTTCATGTGTCTCCATAGAAAATAGCATTAGAAAATCTTACAGGGCTCAAACCACGGCCTAAATATATTGTTGATTGACAAAATCCTTCGAATGTGCCAATCCTAGGGCCGTTCATGCCAGTTCAATATGGTTGGACCAAATTCCTTTGAATTCTAGAAATCGATTGACCAGTCCCTCAAAATCTGATGGTCAATTCTGATCGCGAGCCGACCAGTTCATTCTGGTCGCGACCGACCTAGTCAGTTGTGATCCAAGCCGTCTCCTAATATCTTGGGGTTTGTGGGCAACATCCCACACTACTTGTCCTCCATCTTTTCAGCCCTCAAGATCCCCTTCTTTCCCTAGAACTCTTTTCCCCTTCTCCAAGAGTTCTTATCCCTAGAGTCATTGGGAGATCCTCCTTCTTTATTACACATGTTCTCCTTGGCTTGCACATTGCAAGTTTTCTCTCACCGGTTTGATCCGTGTTGGGGTCTCTCCATTGCCCTAGACTCAGGAGGCGTCCCAACCTTACAAGATCCATCCTCCAAAGGTTCTGCGATGACTTTATGGGTCCACAATAGTCATTTGAACTTGAGGCATAATCGGAGGTAGGTGAAAGATCCAGGGTGGTTGCACAAGTACCCCTGACACCAAGAGAGTTCTTGGTTCAGATGAGAAGGAAACTACTATCCCTTGGTATGTGGACTTTGCCAATCTAGACGGTACCGAGACCGTGCTCAATCTTCCCTTTCAAACACAAGGGTGGGTTTGGTTCATGTCTCATCATAGAGTTTATTATCCAAATTTGGTCAAAAAATCTATGCGAATTTTTATACAAGCAACAACAGAGTATTTACTACTGTGAATGGAGTTCAGATTTCAGTAAATGATACAATTATTAGTCAGGCATTGAGCATTTCAAATGTTGGTTGTTTAGTGCAACATGTCTCGTATAATGATAGTGATCTTTGCCAAGTCATGTTGTGAAGAGATCCAACAGATTGGGTGGCACATCATGATTTGATCAATGCGAACAACTTTCTGCCACTATAAAGGATCATTCACCACATGATCACCACCATACTCTTTCCAAAAAATGGAAGTCGGGATGAAGTTATTAGAGTGCACAAAGGCATTTTCCACTGCTTATTTCACAATGTACAACTTTGTTTACGTGAGATGATGGGAATGTTCATTAAGTTAGTGAAGAATCAGTCAAAATGATCTTTGCCTTATGAAGCCCATCTTACTGCTGGAGTTGACCTCATCAATGAGTGAGTAGAAAATATTCTTGTTTTCTTGGTGTACAATGAAACCAACATTCAGAGGTTCATGAACTACAAGATTGTTAATGGACAATTCAGGAGGAATCTGGGTGATCAACATGCTAAAAACAGTGAAGAAAGTGAAAAAAATGAAGAAGAAAATGAAGATGAAGGAGAAGGTGAACCAAAAGCTCTAGGGGATAGAAATGAAGAAGAACATTTCCTATGGAACAAGATTTGCCTCCTTCCAATCCCAGAGGTGATGGCTTCCAACTACGATTGCAAGCGAGCTTGACCAGGCTTGCGGGAGAGATGGTATCTTTTTAAGGGGAAGTCCACGAAG
Organism: Colocasia esculenta; assembly: GCA_014218235.1. Lineage (NCBI taxonomy): Eukaryota > Viridiplantae > Streptophyta > Magnoliopsida > Alismatales > Araceae > Colocasia > Colocasia esculenta. Next base: position 117,940,581 of record CM024761.1, read on the forward strand.
TGGGAGAGTGTAGTGTCATGACACCCCTCCCGGCCAGTTAAGAGGTGACACTTACACACACAAAATGGAAGCATCTTGCACACACTGTTATGGGAAGGTCTTCTGTGCTGCATGAAAATGCTTATGCAGACCACTGACTAGAGCAGTACATGGTAAAAACATTAAGTGTAGTTCTCCGCACCATTCTAGTGCACACAAACATAGATACAATACCATAGTATGTTCATTAATTACATGCTAGAAAAATGCTTAATACGAAAGGTGGCATGGCCACAACTTAATCATTGTTTATCCTTCAAATCATCTAGCCCGAAGTACATACATAGGAAAGGAGGTTGGCTTGATGAGGGAACCTGTCAGGATGAAGAATTTGAAATAGGCTCAAATAAAGGCATGAGTTCTAAAGGAACTAAATAGGCAAACCAACAAGATGTAAAACATAAGAGTATGGAATATGGCATAGCTTAATAGGTTACAGAAGCCTAAACGTTACGCAAAGAGTACACTGTAAAGAAGACTTAACATGTTGCATGTTTACTAGAGTGCATGTATCACATTTCGAAAACATGAATGCTTGGCAGGGATTCAAATTCATACAAATCGAATGGCAACAAAAAAGCTCTCATGGGATGAATAACATATAGCTAACCACTTTCTGAAATATGATGTTTCATATACATACATACTAAAAATGCCCAACATAGTGAGACTAACCACCCATGTTTGATTTGTGGGATGAAACTGTCGTCATGGCTGACCCCTTACGCATGATGCCAACCATGAGGAGTCCTAACCACCCCAGAGAGAGAGAGAGAGAGAGAGAGAGAGAGAGAGAGAGGTCAAAGTACCTTGCCAAGACAATTAGACATAGGTTTTTAAAGGTTAATCGAAAAGGGTTCAGATCAGGTTTCTGAATCAAACATTCAAGTTCACAAACGACACTGTACCGAGGAGATAAGAGAGACTTCAAAAGTTGTCAATGAAGGGATTGGTTATGCCTACCTTAGTGTGGGGAACCAACCCAAGCTCCAAAAGAAAGCTAGGAGGCCCAAACTGCCAGGAACCTGCACGACACCAAGCTCTAGCCCTCAGTTATTCTCAGCAGCAAAAGATAGAAGGTTGGCTGGAAGGATGGTCACCAAGGCTATAAAAGGGAGTTCAAAAATGAGTAATACTAACCAGAGGATCCAGACACATGGCCACATGCAGGTCAAAGGAAGATACTAATCTAGTGGAGATGACTGATGGGATGATGAGTGAAAGGTTTTTCACAAGCCAACAGTGCGATCTCCGGAAAGGTATGAGTTGTTATGATAGACATAGGGGTCTCACACCAAAAACTTGATAGGCCAAAGGGGTCAAATGATGATGACCATTGCTACTAGTTTGACAAAGCACTAGCACTTAAGAGATTATACTCAACTCTGATTTGATTAGAGGACAAAGAAAAAATTGATTGGAGATCAAAGAAACTTTGACTAGAGGCCAATAACATTGGTCATATAGATTAGAGAACAAAAGGGAGCTCTTGTTGAACCATTTTGAGTATTAACCTTTTGATACTGGTGAGGACAAAATTCATGCTTATAATAAAATCCTTAATATACTTAATAACACTTTTATCTCATGAATATAATATTTTTCATTGCTCCATGAAAGATTTGCACTGTTTAGTAACCTCGTCTACTAGTTTTGGCTAGGATCAATCGAAGCTAACTTCGTCATATGCCAAGCCTCAGTTCGTTATATACGAAGTTTCACTTCATCATATACGAAGTCTTACTTCGACGACAACAATATCGCTGACCAGTTGAAGCTTAACTTCATCATATACGAAGTTACACTTCATCATATAAGAAGTCTCACTTCGACTGACAATGATATAAATTGACCAGTCGAAGCTGCACTTCATTATATACGAAGTTTCCCTTTGACTGGACATCGATTGTTGACTAAGAAATCGATTGGTGATTAAATATAGTTATATTATGAGGTAAAAATGTTATCTTTAGCTAGAGTGTCAAAGTTTAGAAACAATGTTTAATGGTAGAATTAGAGGTACTGGACCTAGGGTCCCACACACAACTTATTACAATTCTACCCCCCCCCCCATTAAAAAAATTTCATCCTCTAAATTTCAAAGTTTCCTTACCAAAGAATTGCTGATACGCATCCTTCATCCTTGTTCAGACTCCCAAGTTTCTTCTTCTATACTAGCACTTTTCCACCGCACCTTCACCATGGAAACTTCTTCTTCTCAACACTTGCTCCTTGCGGTCTAGTATTTTCACTGGCTTCTCCTCTACAGTCAGGTCTGACTGAAGTTCTAGTCCTCATGATTGATGATATGAGGAGGTCTGCCACATACTTCCTCAGCATAGATACATGAAAGACATGGTGGATGTGGGACCATGAGGGTGGTAACGTGAGCTAATAGGACACCATCCCAACTCTAGCTAGAACTTCAAATGGTCCAACATACCAGGGACTGCTTTCCTTCTTATTGAACCATAAGACACCCTTAGTCGGAGATACCTTCAAAAAACATGATCTCCACGGAGAATTCCAACGGTCTTCTCCTTTTTCAGCATAACTCTTGTGCCTATCTTGTGCTGCTATGATCCTCCTCCTAATTAATCTGATTTTCTCTATAGAATCTTGAATCAGATCTAACCCAATTAAACTCTTGTACCCCGCTTCAGACCAACAGATGGGGGTTCTACAAGGCCTTCCATACAATAATTCATAGGGTGTCATACCAATACTAGATGGTAACTGTTACTATAGGCAAATTCAACTAGTGGTAGGTGGTCATCCCAATTACCATGCAATCAAGACTGCATGCCTCAACATTCTTCTAGGGTCTTGAAGGTTCTCTCAGATTGCCCATTAGTTTGGAGGTGATAAGTGAGCTGAATTTTAACTGGGTACCCAAAGCTAATTGCAAGCCTTTTCAGAGCCTAGCAATAAACTTGAAATCTCTATCATAAATGATGGACATAGGAATTCCATGCAATCTGACTATTTCTTTGATGTACAACTGAGCCAGGCTTTCCATTGATTGGGTCTTGGTAAAAGCAAGGAAATGTGTCAACTTGGTGAGTCTGTCGACATTACCCAAATGGCATCATGCTTACTTCTGGTCTGAGGCAACCCTGATACAAAATCCATATTAATTTGATCCCACTTCCATACTAGAATTTCAATCTTTTGCATCAAACTAGCTGGTCTTTGGTGCTCAGCCTAAATAGCTGGAAAGTCAAACATTTACTCACCATCTCTGCAATGTCCTTCTTCATACCTTGCAACCAAAACTGCTTTATAGATCTCTATGCATTTGGTACTGCTAGGGTGAACCAAATACATTGATGTGCCCTTTTGCCAATGACATCAACCTAGTTTCTTCATCCATTGGCATAGATATCCTGCCCTAAAATCTTATTACCCCAAGTCATTTCTAACAAACTGGCCTAGTTAATAATCCTTGCAGGATTGGTCTTTCAATTGGGCCTCCCTGATTTGGCCCAGAAGTGCAGATCCCACCTTCAAACCAGCAAGCTTAAAACTCCTTACTTCCTTACTAGGGGAGTAAGCAATCAATTCATCCATCTCTCTCCAATGCTGATGCAACTGCAAAGCCATAAACCTCTTCCTACTTAGAGCATCAGCAACAATATTAGCCTTTCTCGGGTGGTAATTCATTGAGAAGTCTTAATCCTTAAGTAACTCTAATCATCTATGTTGCCTCAAATTTAGATCCTTCTGAGAGAAGATGTACTTCAAACTCTTATGGTTAGTGAATACCTCAAATTCTCTCTATAAAGATAGTGACGCTAAACTTTAAGTGCATGCACAATGGCTGCCAACTTTAAATCATGAGTTGGATAGTTTGTTTCATGGTCTTTTAGTTGCATGAAGGCATAAGCCACTACCTACTATACTGCATCAAGACCCAACCGATTCCCTTCAGAGATCCGTCAATGTAAAGTACAAAACCATTGAGCCTTGGGATAAAGTGAGCACAGGTGCTGAGGTGAGCTTTTCTTTCACTCATAATCGTTGGTCCTCACATAAGGTGCTCCTTTCCTAGTCAATTGAGTCATGGGAAATGCCAATGAAGAGAATCCTTTAATGAATCTCTAGTAATACCCAGCTAGTCCTAAGAAACTCCTAACTTTGGATGGATTCTAGAATTGCTTCCAATTCAAAATGGATTTCACCTTGTTGGGATCCACAGACACACCATTCCCAGAAATCAGATGCCCCAAAATTGTACTTCTGATTACCAAAATTCACACTTGCTGAATTTAGCATAAAGTTGATTCTTCCTCAGAGTTTCTAATACTATCCTCAGGTGTTCAGCATGCATTTCCTCCATGGTGGAGTAAACTAGAAATCATCTATAAACACCACCACAAAGTTATCCAAGTAGGACTGAAAAACTCTATTCATCAGATCTATGAACAATGCTAATGCATTGGTTAACCCAAAGGGCATCACTAGAATTTTATAGTGTCCATAAGGGTTCTGAACATAGTCTTGGGAATATCCTCTTCCCTAATTCTGAGCTGATGATGACTAGACCTCAAATCTATCTTAGAGAACACAACTGCAGATTGAAGTGGTCAAATAGATCATAAATTCTCAATAACGGCCACTTATTTTCATAGTTACTGATTTAATTTCCTGTAATCTATACAGAACTTGAGGGATCCATTTTCTTCCTAAAAAACAAGATCGGGGCTCCCCAAGGTGACACACTAGGCCTGATGTAACCCAAATCTATCAACTCTTGCAATTGCTTCTTCAATTATGCAAGCTAAACTGCTGCCAATCTATAGGGAGCTATAGACATTGGCAAGGTGTCCGACATGAGTTCAATAGAGAAGTCAATCTCTTTATAAGGAGAAAGGCTTGGCAAACTATCAGGAAAAAACATCAGGAAATTCATTTACAACTTTTATGCCCCTAACGGATTTTTGCTTATTTTTAGAGGGAATTGAGAGCACACAAGCCAGGTACCCCTGACACCACTTCTTAACCATTTCATGGCCTTGAGGGTTGATATTAAGTTCTTGGGGCTTCAACTCTTAGTACATTGGTAACTATACTCCAGCTTTCTCAAAGGTCAGAGTCATATTTCGACAATCTTGCACTGCAAAATGATTAGCTAACCAGTCCATTCCTAGAATCAGATCATAATCCTGCATATCAAGTATGTACACATATGCAGGGAGCTCATGGTCCCTAATAATTCTTATACTTACATTGGGAATGGTTAAGGAGAGGATAGCTATCTAACCAGTGGGACAATCAAGAGTCGTACCCTCATCAAGTAAAGCTACTTCCTTTTTCAACAAGTTGGCAAAATTGCGAGATATAAAAGAATGAGTGGCCCCCAGATCAAATAAAATTATGGCATGTACTCCCTCAGTTAGAAGAATACCTTCAGCCATAGTAGGTGATTCCCTCGCTTCTTCCTTGGTCAAGGTAAAAACTTTGGCCTGCCCTTGTGGGGTTGTTGCCTTGGGGCTTGCTACTGCTGAGGTGGGGGAGGTCCTTAACCATGTGTCCTATCTAGACATAACAAAAAACATCTCCCAATTGTCTTCCAACATTCAGTCCTTGGTTGTTTTGCCGTTACTAAGCACAAACTGGCAATATCTTATTGCCTCCTCCTTCTGGGTGCCTCGTGGAAGGCTTCTTGTTCTTCTCCTTCTTGTCTTCTCAGGCAAGCTCCTTTTCTTCTCAGGTTCACACTTTGTCCTTGACATACTCCTAATATTCTACTTTGACTATAATGGATATCCTCAAAGTAGTGGTCATAGTATGAGGATCCATAGGTGCCACCCTATTGCGCACACCAGGATTCAAACCTCTAAAAAATTTCTTTACTCATCTGACTTCATCACTACATATGTGGGGTGCAATTTTTTCCAAATGGATGAACATAACGTCATATTCAAATACACTCAAACCCTTCTTCTCTAGCTGAAGAAACTCTAGCTCTTTCTTATACTTGATGTGCTGAGGGGTGTACTTTCATAGCATACTTGCAAAAATTCCTCCTAACGGATATCATTAGTCTTTCCTTAAAGATGTTTCTCAGCATGCATTGCGACCAGTCATCAGCCCTATCTTGAAGCATGTAGGCGGCTAGGGTCACTTATCCTCCTCTGCACATCTTTAGTTGTGAAAATCTTCTCCATTTCCCTGATCCAACCTTCCAATTCTTCCGGTTGACTGGTTCTAGTAATAGCTTGAGGTCCCATTTTCTTGAATTTCTTTATCAATAATATCCTACACCCCTATCTAGTTGGGGAGTACTAGGGTTCCTCATCATGGTCTACACAAACTGTTGAAACCACTACATAAATGTAGTAACGTAGGGAGTGGCAGAAGCTCGTCAGGGATCACCAGTTGGGGTGTCTTGTGCTCCCCCAGAGGATCCTCCAACAGTGGGTTCCTCATGACTGGAAGTATCCAAACCATTTCCCCTTCCGTCCATACTCCTAAATCAAAGCCACCTAGTTGGAGACTAACAACTCCAAATGAAAGTTCTTCACCTCAGGTCCTAAGAATAGTAGGTTATAAATAGCCAAAAGCACACATGCTCTAATTCTTATTAACATTTTATTAAGTGAATGATCACAGATCAACCTTATCCCATAACCAAGGCTCTGATAGCATCTTTAGTGTTATGACACCCCTCCCGACTAGTTAAGAGGTGGCACTCACACACACAAAACGAAAGCATCTTACACACACTATTATGGGAAGGTCTTTTATGCTGCATGAAAATACTTATGCAGACCACTCAGCAGAGCAGTACATGGTAACAACATTAAGTGTAGTTTTGTGATGACCCAACCAACAAACTGGCCCAACAACCATGCTAGTTGGTAGACTTTCCACGAATGTCACCCATCCTAGGACTACTCACCACTGAGCACGCTTAACTTTAAAGTTCTTTTCCTACTCGAGCTCTGAAAATAACTAGTCCGAGTTGTTGGTAGTCTACTGATTTCGTCCATTTAACATATTCTTATATGAGGTGCTACAATCTACCCCTCTTATATAAGCGAGGTCCTCGTTGCTATTCATATATAGCACATAGTCAAACCACAGACAGATAGGATTCTAGATGTGGCCCCCACAGGCTCAAGAGGTGGCTCTCGCTATGTAGCACTTTACAACATTATGGCCTCAAGAGGTGGCTCCCATAGCATAGCACTTTGCTCTGTGTGGCACTTAATTCTTGCACTTCTAGCTTGGCAAGGCTCTGATACCATTTGTAACGACCAACCAACAAACTGGCCCAACAACCATGTAGTGGTAGACTTCCAAGAAGGTCATCCATCCTAGGACTACTCCCAACTTAGCACGCTAAACTTCAAAGTCTTTTCCTACTCGAGCTCTGAAAATAACTAGTCTGAGTTGTTGGTGGTCTACTGATTTCGTCCATTTAACATATTCTTATATGGGGTGCTACAATCTACCCCTCTATATAAGCGACGTCTTCGTTGCTGTCATATATAGCACACAGTCAAACCACAGACAGACAGGATTCTAGAGGTGGCCCCCACAAGCTCAAAAGGTGGCTCCCGCTATGTAGCACTTTACGCCATTATGGCCTCAAGAGGTGGCTCCATAGCATAGCACTTTGCTCTATGTGGCACTTAATTCCTGCACTTCCGGGTGGGGAAGGCTCTGATACCATTTGTGATGACCCAACCAGCATACAGGCCCAACAATCGTGCTAGTTGGTAGACTTTCCAAGAAGGTCACCTATCTTGGGACTACTCCCAACTATGCACGCTTAACTTCAGAGTTGTTTTCCTGCTCGAGCTCTGAAAATGACTAGTACGAGTTGTTGGTAGTCTATTGATTTCATCCATTTAACATATTCTTATGTGGGGTGTTACAAGATCCCCCTCGGATGTTTCTGGGATGCAGGGATAGGAAGGAGGGTATATATAGAGGTTGGATAGGAGTCCTAATGCATTTATGGTTTTTGTTTTCTGTTGTTATCCGGAGACTGTGCTGACAACAATGCAGTGTACTGTTAGGCAACTCCTGGCGACACTGACCGCTATTATTGGACCCTCATGGATGATAATATTAATTGTCGCTGACATGATTCAAGTGACAATCTCGATTGTCGCCTGCAACATTCGACACAAAAGCATAAACAGAAGGCAATAACAACATACCATATCACACACAAAGGAAAAAACATGCTGAGAATTCCCTGCTCTTTATTCATGTTTATTTAACTATATTGATGTCTATGAAGACTAACATTTTTTAGGAAAATACATTCATGGGGAGCGGCTACGATCCCTCCTAGCATCATAAAAGGGAGAACATCTGGGATGAAGTGGCTCTAGATAACGCAAATATTCCTCCAACTCTGCAGCATCCTCCTACACCCTAAGGCGGGCAGTATGAAGGGTACTGTAGTGCACCCAAGTTTTCCTATGCCACTGCAGAAACTCACGATCATCCTCAAAACCTCATTGACGTGCCATGAACATCCTGTCTGAGACCGAGTAAGAGGAATTCGTTGAGGTATGCATAGACGAAGATGGCACCGGTGAGGTTGATACAACAATACCTGGTCATGGCAACCAGCAAGAGATATTGGGTCTTTGTCTTCCGAGCTGCAAACTACCTTCCCAGAAGACATCTAGGCATAGGAATGAAGTCTTCTTCCCTCATGAAGCTCACAAAGTCCCTCCAAGCATCTCTCCCCTTCAAGTGCGTTGTCACTACCTTCACCCAATATTCAGGGTTGTACCAAGCTCTAGTGGGGTAGATAGCACTCCTTTTGAAGATCCAGGACAGGACAATGTGTCTACAAAGTCGAATTTAAAGTGCAGCTCCATCCATAATTGAAGTATAAACAAACAGCCACAAGTTGGACCTCCCATGCACATGGAGTCCAATGAACTATACAAATGGCTTAAGATAGTTTGACCCAGAGTATTCCCTTGCACCAAATGCATCACTATGCTGACATGCTCATATCGCAGGATGTCACTAGTAGTAGAGAAAAGGAGAACACCGGCTAGACACATAGCCAGACCATCTGTCACCATTACGAATCTCAAATGCTTCTACTCAGCACTCTGATCTGCCCTCGTGATTTCACAGATCTCGTTCTTCAACCATGTAGCAAGTCTGTAAAGATGGATCCCTTCCTGATTTGTCATATGCAATAGGGCATCAGACATAGTGACAGCTAGAAATGTATCCCAAGGGCACGATTAGCCTAAGTTCTCAACTAGAAGGTCTTCCCACCCAATGAAGAATTCTATATCTTCCACCAATATCGTCGTCTAAAATTGTTGGAAGATGAAAGTATGAGTGTACGGGTTCAAGAACTCTATGAGCACCTTGAGACTGTCCCACTCCCACCACATGTTCTTCAGGCCTTGTGCGAAGGTAACCAAGCGCACCAGGTTCCACGGATCAAGAAACGCCTGCATATCAAAGGAGATGACGCTAATCAGATCCACGAGCCATCTGTAATCCCTCCTATGCCTCTGGTTGGGAAAAACTAGAAGAGGCTGCATACCAAAGCCAAAAGCAACCAAATTCAAAGAAAATTTTTGGCAAGAAAAAGAAGAGACAGTAAACAACAAGATATAATGGAGAACCTACTTCTCCTGCATGAACCTTTTACCCGAGATGACCCGCTATGCTTGTCACACTCCGAGAGCTCGCCATGATGAGTTTCATAGTTTCTCTGGTCGTTCTTCAATTCAAAACCTCAGCAGAGAGCAAACAATAACGAGCCCTTGGAGAGATAAAGAGATAAAGAGTCCTATCTGCAGAAAATTCGGTCAGTCTGCAACTAACTATTTTAATAACAACAATGTCCCCAATAAAAATATAACGACAATAAATGTTGTCGCCATAAAACTTGAACGACAGTCACCATTGCCGCCATAATAGGGTCAGCGACAATCAACATTGTCGCTAGGTTTAATCTCAGTCTACTCACTCCTTTGCAAAATCCATGCATAAATACACAATCAAAAATACGAGTACCCTCAGGTATGTCTAACATAGGTCTTTAGCTTCAACCAGAGGCGAAGAACTTGGCAACCATGAACCTAGAGTACCCTTTCATCAAAAATAGTGACGGGTTTCTGATCTCCCAGTTATTCAACTGGCCTTTAATAATTCCTCTAGTATACTAACCTGCATTTAGGTAGGTCAAACCCCCACATGCTGCATGTCATCTTCACTGCTAACTTTACTAATGAGGAAGTAAGTTTTTCCCCTGTTATGTGCTTTAAAGTCCTAATGGCTAGAAATGAGTTCTGCCAGTCTGTTCTTCAACTGAGAATAATCTGGTGAAATCCTAAGTTTGAACATGGTTCAATTGGTTGTCTGTTTACCCACATCACATTTTATCTTTTGACTTAGCCGATAAGTCACAACATGACCCCTTCTACTGGACAGAGTGTCCCAACATGTGTCGAAGTCTCGAGGCAGTGACCGAAGGGCCCACAGGGTTGCAGTTGTGTTAACATGTAAGGTTCATCCTTTTCTTTCCTTGGTTACTGAGTTGACAATTGATGGCATAACCCCTTCGACCGGACAGAGTGTCCCAGTGTGTGTCAAAGACTCTCGGCGATGACTAGAGGGCCCATAGGGTTGCGATTGTGTTAACATATAAGACTTAGATACCTTTTTCTTTCTTGGCTATTCAGACATCCTGTTGACTCAGGTCTAGACAAATCCCCTAGCTTGAGAGTTGTCCCCATCATCGGGGATGTTCATGTCATTCTCTAGAGTTTTCTTTGAAGCTTCAAAAGCTCTCTCGCGTCCGTCTTCTTTTCGAGACACCCACTTATCAGTCCACTCTGCTACCTAGCAAAGAGAATGTCTGGAGGGGCATTTGTAGGCATGGGTTTTTGACCATCTTCACAGAATACATCCATAATCCATCAGGCCCATTAGGCCCCTTTGATCGTTCAATCCATTTTGAGAGCCATACACCCCCATATCACGCCCATGCATTGGCGACAAGATCGATGTCACTCACATGCTATTGATGGTAATGACCTCTGTCGTCGAAGCGATGCTAGTGGTAGAGTTGATTGTCGCTGAGATAAGTTGAGCATCATACCCCATTGCCGTCAATACTGTTTTACCCAGTCTCTGTATAACTGCCCATGATCTCAATCTGGAGACTGTAAGCCCACTCCCCGGCCTACTCCCGCACTTCTCTTGATCATGGGGAGTGGGGAGGCCATGTTGGCAGTCCCAAGACCTTGTCAAACTCCTTGTTGGGAGGTTTCCACTAGTCTAAACCCTTTTCAAGTGGATTGCCATCTTGGCAATCCATGATTATGTTGGGTTTACAAGTGATTAAATGTTTTTGATGATGTGAATTAATGAACATTGCAATTGATGATGTTACAATGACACATTTGTTAAGACCATAAAGGACATGACCAAGTGACAAGATGAGTTTATATGTATTCATGATATCTCACTTATAATGTTTTCACATGTAGGTTGACTACATACAAGACAAGTACCCAAAAGTCCACTTCAAATAGACACCAAGACAGCTCCTGTCGACAGCAAGGCAAGCATCTGTCGATAGAGGGACATTCCAAGAACTGGACAGGAAGTAGGACAGTAGTTGTCGACAACCCCAGGATGCCTGTCGACAGACATTATCTCCCAGCAAACTTCAAACTTCTGGAAAACAGCTTTCTATAGTAGTTGTCGACAGCACCAGGCTGGCTGTCGACAGGTCCAGTGTTCCAGTAACATGAAGAGTTCTGGAAAACCAGACTTGAGCAGTAGCTGTCGACAGCAGAAAATCGTCTGTCGACAGACGAAGTTTTAGAAAGATCCGATGGTCAAGATATGATCCATATTTGGGTGATTCTTTCAAGGACGTCTCTCCATGTTTGGACACCCATATATATAGGTCATATAGGGTTATTTTCGAAGCAAGAGGCCACAACACCAAAACCCTAAGCTAGTCTCAAGAGAGAAAGCTTCCACCTGCTGCTCTGCTTCAAGTCTCCGTTCAGAGCGAAGAAGAAACATCTTCCGAGTGGAGTTGAAGTCAGTCTGTCCATGACTCAAGCTTCTCCATCAGTTGATCTACATCCAAATGAAGCTTGAAGTTATCTTGGACGACCAACAAGAAGAGTTCTTCATCAGGATTTGTTCTTTCAACTCAGAACTCTTCTCTGTTTTCTTTTTCTCATACTTTTGTGTGTGTGGTTGTGTTTCAAGTGTTCCTTGTGCTTGATCCACGTGGGTTATGTTGTTTTGATTGTGTGTTCACATCAAACAACGTGTGTGTGTGAGTTGTAGTGTTGAACTCGCTCATAAGCAGTTGTTTCTGCGTGTGTGTGGACAATGGACGTAGGATACACAAGTTGTGTACTCCGAACCACCTTACATCATCGTGTCTGTGGTTTGAACATTTTACGTTAGATGTTTGGTAGGCACGTTAATCTTTCACACGCTACATAAATTGCTACTCTATCTACTTACAATTAACACACATCCAAGTTTGGTTCAAACTCTGTTTGAGATATCAAAGAGCCTGCATCTCCATTGAAAAGAAGGTCGTAAAGTTTTAATTGACAGTAATCTATTCAACCCCCCCCCCCCCTTCTAGATTACCATAATAGGCAATTCCGCACATCTTTCAATTGGTATCAGAGCGAGGTTTCTCTGATTTACTGTCTTAATTGTTTGATCTTACGGTCAGGAGATTCTCGATCTATGGAATCTAACAAGGGGTATATGGCCGAGGGACATTCAGTGACCAGGCCACCCTTCTTGATGGTACTGATTATCTTTATTGGAAAAATCGTATGCAGGTGTTTCTGAGAGCTCAAAACTATGAGCTTTGGAAAATAGTCCACAAAGGAGCATATGTGCTGCCTAAGGATGAAGATACGTGGACAAAGGACAAAATTGCCAAGGGAACCCTCAACTGGAGTGCACTGAACATGATGCAGTGTACTGTGCACCCCAAGGAGTATTCAAGAGTCTCCACATGCACTTCAACAAAAGATGTTGCCCGGTTGACAACCCCAGAGGGGGGGTGAATGGGTCTTTAAAAATTTTACTTGATTAGTACCTGTACTTAAAACATTAACACAAAAGACGTTCTTCGATGAAGGTTAGTAACAGTTAGTTCAAAGCGCAATCACACAAGAAAAACAACCACATAACACAAGAAATTATCTGGTTCGGACCTCCTCTCCTTAGGAGTCCTACGTCCAGTCCCTGAGCAACAACTCAAGATTCCACTAACTAGGGTACAGTCCCCCTATGGACACTACAACACCCATCTCAGCTAGTCTTCCTTCACACGAAGGGAATTACACCACCCTGGATACCCCACCAGGTCTTCCTTCCACACAGAAGGGAACAACAACACCCTGGAAGCTCTACCAGGTCTTCTTCCAACTGAAGGGAAACAGCACCCTGGATCCCACCAGGTCTTCCTTCACACACGAAGGGAAACACCACAAAGAGAATAGAATGAATTCAAGCCCCAAGATCAAGCTTCAACAAGCTAAGATCTGAAGCAAGCAGGACTGAGAGTAAAAGATCTAGAAACACAGAAGACTCTCATAACTACACGAGCTCTCTCAAGATTTTCACTACAGAGAGGAGTGCAAAGAGCAACACAAGAAGGAATGAAGTTCTTGGCCCTAGAATTCTATCAGAAGATTTGAATTGCTTGTACGTTCCAAAAAATCCTTCATGTTGTCTTCTGATCTTCTGTCTTGAATTTTATCTCCTGTTGAAATACGGCCGTTGAAGTAACCGTGTCTCTTAGATTGGTAGACGTTAGACTGCTTGACATTTGGAAGCTTCAACAATCTTTTATCCAGTTGAGCACGCAAAGAGATAATGTCTTCTGGCGTCTATATGGTCCAACGTTGTATGACAGAATGTCTTTAGGACACTTATTAATTGCTAGAACAGTAGACAGCTAGGCTGTCTCTTGTTGTCAGTAAACGTTGATGTGAATATTCACCAAAATAGCAATGCCAAATAGCTTGTTCTAAAAGATGTTTGACAGAATATGCACGATAATGAAAAGATATCATCTGCATGCATGCAGAGATACGTTCTGTCTCCATTAAGGCACAGCAGTCAGACAGATAAGAGAAGACTTTGACTATTCAACGCTTTAAGAGATAAGATAAATATCAAGTCGATATAAACCATAAAGGCGTTGTCTATATGACTTATGAAATCGTTATGGCAAGTAAGTCGATGTGTTCAATGAAGAAATTGTATGAATACTTAACAGATCGTTATGAGCTCTAAAGAAATCGTTGCGCGAAGTAAATCTTTATGAGCTCTAAAGAAATCGTTGCGCGAGCAAATCGTTATGAGCTCTAAAGAAATCGTAGCGCGAAGCAAATTGTTATGAGCTCTAAAGAAATCGTGCGCGAAGCAAATCGTTATGAGCTCTAAAGAAATCGTTGCGCGAGCAAATCGTTATGAGCTCTAAAGAAATCGTTGCGCGAAGCAAATCGTTATGAGCTCTAAAGAAATGGTTGCGCGAAGCAAATCGTTATGAGCTCTAAAGAATCGTTGCGCGAAGCAAATCGTTATGAGCTCTAAAGAAATCATTGCGATGAGCAAATCGTTACGATGGACAAATCGTTATGATGACTTAAGAAATCGTTGCGATGAGCAAATCGTTACGATGAGCAAATCGTTATGATGACTTAAGAAACCATTGCGATGAGCAAATCATTACGATGGGCAAATCGTTATGATGACTTAAGAAATCGTTGCGATGAGCAAATCGTTACGATGGGCAAATCGTTATGATGACTTAAGAAATCTTTGCGATGAGCAAATCGTTACGATGAGCAAATCGTTATGATGACTTAAGAAATCGTTGCGATGAGCAAATCGTTATGATGAGCAAATCGTATGATCACTAAAGAAATCGTTGCGATGAGTAAATCGTTATGATGAGCAAATCGTTATGATGACTTAAGAAATCTTTGCGATGAGCAAATCGTTACGATGACTTAAGAAATCGTTGCGATGACTTAAGAAATCGTTACGACGAGCAAATCGTTACGGTATCGACTTGTTAGCTCTATTGAAACTGTCATACATAAAGGAAATATTATGGACATAGAGAAATATAACTTTTAAAGATTAAAGCTTCAGAAATATGATACTTACCAATATTGGCTTGTTTGACCTTGGTATATTTCCTGTACTTAAGACTTTAGAAATTTTGATAGGGTTTGTTAATCACCAAAATAAATATGTAATTGAAATTATATGGGGAAAGACTAATCATCAATCTCGCCTTTTTGGTGATGACAAAATTTATCAATAAGCATGAATAAAAAATCTGAATATTTACGGAATGTATTTTAGACATGCTAATTTTCTCCCCCTTTTTGTCAGTAAGCAAAAAGATACTCTGAGACAAAGAAAGAAGAGAAAAATGGAAGGGCAGACAACCAACATATATTGATCAGTTTTGAGGATTTACAGATGAGTAATAAGCAGGGGATAACAAGGAGCCAAAGCGCCTGATGACAGGGAGTGACTGGCCTTCCTGCTCTTCAAAGAAGGCTTGAAAGGCCCCATTTCAATTTGATAGGAGGGTCCCATGGTGGGAGCCATCCTTTTGATATGAAGCTGTCGTTGATCTGAAATGAAGTCCCCATACTTAACACTGCCAAGGGCTAACTTGTAAGTTAAGAAGGACCTAAAACTGGCAAACCGAAGAAAGGCTTCAATCTTTAGGGGATAGTCAATCTTAAGCGACCGAAGCTCTTGCTTTAAAGCAAAGAAACTTTGTATCTTTCGACCCAGGTCAAATAGGAATCCCGGATGAGGTGAAGAGAGTTGGCATCCAAAAATTCACCAGGTGACAGGGGAGGTTGATTGGACCTGGCCTGAGAGGCATTTAGATCGCCTAGCTACTGAGCAGACAGGGATAGAGTTTCGTCCACTCTTCAGGAGACAGCCGCTCACATTCAGAGAGAATGGGGGCCAGAACATCTGCCTTGATATGCCCCTGAAGATATTGCCTGAAGACGAATCTTGGGAAGGATAAGTCACGGCCTCTTGCACAAATAATCTGGCCATTACCCCACAGCTCGCTCAAAGATAAGTGTTCCCACGGAAGAGTCCATAATCAAGCATGGAGAGGGGGAAGGAACACTACATCAGGAATAACCAGGGTGGCAAAATCAACCTGAAGGACTCAGTATGAGCTGTGCTTGACTGAGGGCCCTGATGGCTGCACGAAACTGACCCAACTGAGATTCTGGGAGGCGATTACATTGCAGTAGTTACTGTACATTGATACTGCCGGATAAATTTGATTTCTTTATGAATGAAGCGCCAAACAAATTCTGTGATGGATTTGGAACCACTCAGAAAGAGGAAGAGGAGCTTCCCTAGGCGGATATCAGGCGCTTGAACTCGGCGGAATTGACTGTACAGGTCTTTGTTGCTTCGAGCCCACTGCTCTTCATTTTTGGCTTCAGTCATGGAGAAGATTTTTGACTATTGAGCCTTAGAGAGATGGGTATAAGGAAAGATGGTGGTGAGATGTTCAGAAAGATTTTGGAAGGAAGGCCAAAGATATGGGCAAAAACTACCTTTTGAAGATATTCTTCATAGATAAGTTTCTGCTTGTTGGAGATAGAGAGGGAAAACCAAAGGGGAGGATAAAGGTTCAGAAGAGACAGGATGAGAGGATGTGAGTCTCCTCTTCTTAGAGACAGGACTAGAAGAGCCTATCCTGTGAGAGTGGGTCCCAACAGCCAGGACTGAACGAAGTATTGCTACTTCAAATTCATCCTTAATATCCTGGATTTCTATTTGTGTGAGTTGGGCACCTCAGGGATAATGGTAATGAAAGAGGGAGGTGTAGGTGGATTGAAGATAGAATCAAGAGTGATTGTAGGAAGAACAAAAGTTTCTGAAGTAGAAGGACCAGAAGAGGAAGGTCCAACTGAAGAGGATGCTGGTGGAAGCTGAGGAGGAGAGGATGGTGGAGGAGGAACAATGGTGGAAGAAGCAGAGATGAGGCAAGTTGAGAGGAAAAGGTTGGGGAGAGGAAACAGATCTTGAACGGGGTCGTTTAAAGGTGGTTGGAGCTGGAGGTGCAGTGGAAGAAGATGGAGGAGAGGGAGCAGCTGGAGTGGTAAGTGAAGAAGAGGCAGGGGGCTCAGGAGCTACAGCCTGGTCTTCTTGTACAGCTACCGGATCCACTGGATTGAGTGACTCCTTCTCCGGTCCAGACTCCTGACACAAAACAGAATCTTCACTAGGCACCTTTTCAGAGGGCTGAACTTCAACACTTGGCCCTGATGGCCTGCTGGAGCAACAACTGAAGCCCCTGATGGCCGCTCCACAAGATCAACACTGACTTGCCCTGATGGCCCTGCATGAACCTCACTTGGCCCTGAAGGCTCACGCTCTTGAGGAGTAGGATCTTTGGGCCTACTGCCTTCAAAACCTCAGACAACATCAACTTCATAGAGCTTAGCTCCTTATTGAGCCACTTCATAGCAACATTTGATTGAAAAATGTCATTTGACAAGATGCCTGGCTCTCAATGACAGTACTTACAGCTGAATTTACTGAGTCCAGGCTGCACCTTGATCATCCAATCGCTTCAAGATGGGCTTAAGTGCATCTTCTTTAAAAATTTCTTCTGCCTTTTGTGAGCAGTTTTCTTGCTGGGCTTCCCTTTTCTACTTGCTCCTCGATCTCTATTGGAGCTTCAAACTGCTCTTCATTCACAGGAGCATCTTCAAAAGTGCCCCTTGAGATGCTGCTTCCTTCTCAATATCTTGCTCCCCCTGAATAGGAGCATTCTCCACAAATCTTCCTTGCTCCCCCTGAATAGGAGCATCAACTATACAGAATCTTCAATGTGGCTAGGTGCCACAGACTGATCAACCAAACTCCCACCGTGTTTTGATCCACTTGGAGGAGTGAATGGAGTCTAATACTTGACGGAGTACAGAAGCCACAGAGGAGGTGGGAAGAGGATCCTCTGATCTTCTGACAGAATCTGTACTTCTAATTTTCTTCAGCAACTGGAGTTTCCATTGCAACTTCTGAGTAGGCAACACTTCCAGTGAAGCACTAGGCGCTGCGGCCTCTCTTGCTGCTGGTTCTGCAACTGCTGATGGACCCTCTGATTCTGTTGCCACTGCTTCGAGTTGGACTTCTTGGGCTTCCCCTAGGATGGGTTCACCTCAGCTACTGATGTCTTGGTCCAAACTCCGTTAACCACTGAAAAACCGCTTTTCCTTAGATTTCTGGACCTAATTGCTTGGCCCATTTTCTCTACAACGGCGCCAGAAACATCTACTCAAAGTGCTGAAAGACTTTGGTGAGCAAGTGAGCATAGGGCAAGGATATATTCAACTTACTCTTGGTATCCCATATTTGATCACGGGAAAATTTCATCCTTTCCATCATTACTTCGGCCATATTGATTTCTTGGTTCTGAATGGCCTAAAACATCATATCCGAGTCTGCCTTGGTGCAAGTTGAGAAAGTTGCACTTCTAGGAACCAAAATCTGACAAACTATGAATGAAGAGGCGATTGAGAGCACTCAACTGATTAATATCTAACTTCCCATCTCTCAGTCTGAACCCTGGTCCTACAATACCAAGTCCTTTAGCTTGGGCGTCCACGGTGTGAACCCACTGTGCCCGAAGTCTTTACTCCAAATAGCAATGCAACAGCTCATGATCTATTTTTATTTGGTTCCCTTGACTGATGAAACCAGGGACCCGTCTGCCTCTGTTCTCAAGCACACATAAAAAGCCTTCACGAGGTCTGGATAGCTTACCTCAGAGAAGGTGGTGATTCCCATCCACTGCATCCTGCTCATTGCGGCCACTACACTGTGCATGCCGTTCTTCTCAAGATCAGCTACATCCACTGCCTTATTTCCACAGACCTTGGTCTTCACGAAAGTAAACCTTTCTGCTGCTCTGCCGATAGAAACTCAGCGCTGTAGCCACCCAAACTGCCGGAGATATGGACGATGCCATGGACTTTGGGTGAGAAGGATTTTCTGGAAGGTTGAGATGAAAGAGGAGAGAAAGGTCCTCAATAAATTCTTCGCGGAAGAAGAGAGGAACTTCAAATGAGCAGAGAGGCGATGTTAGGTCGTTAGGGCATCGGCTCAGGCAACCAGACGAAAGAGGGAAAAGGTGTAAGGGGGGAGATGAATCGTTTTCACATCGATTTTGGGGTTAAATAAAATTTTTGCCGAAAAGCAAGCGCCAAGAGGTGGCAGAAAACGACAAATTTTGACCAGCCATAGCAAACTTTATTGAGGAGAGCGATCAGTAGGAAACAATTTTAAATTTCTTTTGCTTAAAGCCAAGGAGAGAAAATTTACTTAACTCTGAACATTTATGTCCCAGTTTTAAACAGAAGTCTTTTCACAAATTACACATGCCCAATTCCCTTCTAAGAGATGTGAATCTCTCTTCGGGTAAGGCTTTTGTGAAAATATCTGCTAACTGACCATTTGTTAATAAAGGATATTTCTATGTTACCATTTGCTACATGATCACGAATAAAATGATATCTAACCTCAATATGCTTGGTCCTTGAATGCTGGACTGGATTTTTGTTGAGATTGATAGCACTGGTGTTGTCACATAGTAGTGGAATTGATTTGATATTTAGTCCTAAATCCTCAAGTTGTTGCTTTATCCATAGGAGTTGTGTACAACAACTTCCAGCAGCCACGTACTCAGCTTCAGCTGTAGACAGTGCCACTGAATTTTGTTTCTTTGAGGACCAGGATATTAAACACCCTGCAAGAAATTGACAACAACCACTGGTGCTTTTTCTATCTACTTTGCATCCAGCATAGTCAGCATCAGAATATCCTACTAGATTAATTTCACAAGATTTTGGATACCACAACCTAAATCATGAGTTCTAGCTAAGTATCTAAATATTCTTTTTACGGAGATCAAATGAGATTCTCTAGGATCTGCTTGATATCTTGCACACATGCATACACTGAATAGAATATCGGGTCTACTAGCCGTTAAGTAAAGCAATGAACCAATCATACCTCTGTAGATCTTTTGATCTACTTTCTTACCATTCTTGTCACTATCCATCCTTGTAGATTACTCATGGGTGTTGAGAGTGGCTTTGTGTTCTCAAAACCAAATTTCTTCAAAACTCTTTGGTGTATTTTGCTTGACAGATGTGGGTGCCATCTTTTCCTTGCTTGATTTGTATCCAAGGAATATTTAGCTCCCCCATCATGCTCATCTCAAACTCTCCTGCATCAACTTTTCAAAGTACTTGCAAAGGAGTTCATCAGTAGATCCAAAGATAATGTCATCTACATAATCTGTACAAGTAATATGCTTTTAACTTTTGTTTTTACAAATAGAGTGTATCTACCTGTCCTCTAGTGAACCATGGTTTAATAAAAATGAGCTAAGCCTTTCATACCAGCTCTTGGTGCTTGCTTTAACCATATAAGCCTATGAAGTTAAAAACATGATTTGGAAATTCTGTATCATCAAACCTGGAGGCTGTTCAACATACACTTCTCCTTAATAAACCATTTAAAAATGCGGATTTAACATCCATTTGAAATAGCTTTAAATCTAGAGCAGATGCATATGCAATAAAATTCTAATAGCCTCAAGTCTAGCTATAGGAACATAGTTTTCATCGAAATCAATGTCTTCCTCTTGGAATAGCCTTGAGCCACCAATCTGGCCTTGTTTCTTAAGATTACACCAGTCTCATCCAATTTGTTTCTAAACACCCATTTGTGCCAATAACTGGATGGTCTGATGGTCTGGGAACAAGTAACCATACTTGGTTTCTTTTGAACTGGTTAAGTTCATCTTGCATGGCTATAATCCAGGATTATCAGAGAGAGCTTCATTGACTGTCTTAGGCTCTATTTGAGAGACAAATGCTAGATAATCACAGGTATTACATTACCTCTTGTTCTTATCCCTACGATGGATCACCAATAATGTTCTCAGGTGGGTGATCTTTCTTGTATTTCCATCCTTTGGAAGATTTTCATGTGTAATATCTTGTTGTTGCAAGTCTTCCAGAGGTGGATCATCCCTGTCTTCAATTGAGGTATCCTTAAATTTCTTGGACAGTTCGTCTGCATCATCATTGTCACTTTCTTCTTCCTTTCTCAAGGAAGGGTTAGTCTCATCAAAAATAATATGCACAGACTGTTCAATTAATAAGGTACATTTGTTAAATACTCTATAACCTTTGGGTTTAGAAGCATACCCCATGAAAATACCTTCATCTGATTTGGCATCCAACTTACCAATGTCCCTTTTTCCATTATTGTGAATGAAGCAAGGACATCCAAATGTCCTAAAGTGGCTGATCTTTGGCTTCTTTCCTTTAAACAATTCGTATGCAGTCTTCTTGAGGATTGGCCTGATCATTACTCTGTTGATAATATAGCTTGCTGTGTTCACTGCTTCAGCCCAAAAGTATCTTGGCAAATTATATTCTGACAACATTGTTCTTGCCATGTCCAATACAGTTCTATTCTTCCTCTCAGCAACTCCATTTTGCTGTGGTGTCCTTGGTGCTAAGAAATTGTGTTCAATCCCTTCATTTTCACAGAACTTTGCAAATTTCTCATTCTGAAATTCACCTCCATGATCTGATTGAATACTAATAATGCTGAATTTCTTATCTTTCTACACCTTCTTGCTAAAGTTGATAAAACTTTCAAATGTATCATTTTTATGTTCTAGGAATGACACCCATGTAAATCTGGAATAATCATCAACTATAACAAATCCGAAATTCTTTCCTCCAAGACTGGTGGTCTCATTGGCCAAATAATCCATATGAAGGAGTTCTAAGGGTTTTGAGGTTGTCACTACAGTCATTGACTTGAAGGAATTCTTAACATGTTTTCCCTTGGTACAAGGTCTGCAGACACCATCCAATTTTGTGCTGACCTTTGGCAGACCTTCCACAAGATTTTTCTTTAGCAGTTTTCTCATACCTTCTATGCTGCAATGTCCAGTCTTCTGTGCCACAATTCAGTTGATTGATCCTGTTTGCTGCCAGACAGACATCTTGATCCTTGAGTACTTCAAGATGAAGTGCATACATGTTATTTTCTCTATTGGCTTCGAAAATTACTGCTCCATCCTTTAATATGCTGCACTTTGACTCTTGAAACTGAATCTGATGACCTCTGTCACAAGCTGGCTGA
This sequence comes from Colocasia esculenta, assembly GCA_014218235.1. Taxonomy (NCBI): domain Eukaryota; kingdom Viridiplantae; phylum Streptophyta; class Magnoliopsida; order Alismatales; family Araceae; genus Colocasia; species Colocasia esculenta. The sequence goes on from CM024761.1 coordinate 117,962,856, forward strand.
TGCTGATGAGATTGTGCTTCAGCCCTTTGACAAGCAATACATCTTCAATGACTATTTTTCCTTTGTTGCTCACAGAACCACTGCCAATTACTGTGCCTTTCCCATTGTCTCCATAGGTAATTGTTCCTTCTTCAGCTTGGAGAAGGTGAAAATGTAGCACCCTGAATTTTCAAGAAAAATAAAATTTAAATAAAAAATTAAAACCTAGCTAAATGGATATTTAAATGAAAAGAGCATTAAATAAAACCCATTAATGGAAAGAGTAATGGGCTTTGCTTAATGGACCCTCTAGAATTTATTGGGTCCAAAAAATGAATTTACAAAGGGAGAATATAGAAATACCCTAAATTCGGAGTTTAATTATCTCATAATTGTAAGGGTTATTAAAGCAATAAAAGTGGCAATTAGAGTTGGAATAGGATTCCTAAACCTACCCCATATAGTCTAGCACGAATTTAGATACTATCCTAACCCAATTAGAGATTGGAAAGCAAGAGAGGAAATGTGAAGTTAGGAAATCTCGGAATTAAGATGATTTGAGTAGTAGTAGGAATAAGAACTTGTGTTCATAAATACATCTCTTAACTACCCTCTTGGCCGACCCTAGCTCGTTGCCAAAGGTTGTTTGTCGTGGAGAAGAGGCCAAGGAGGAGAGGATCTCGTGGTGAGAAGGAGTTCTTGAAGCTTCTTCCTCGTTCTTGGAGTTCTAAGCCCTAGAAGATAAATCGAGTCAAAGGTAGGCATTCTCACAAGCTAAAATCCTGATATTTCGTCTGTAGATTGTTCCATACATCAGGAATAAAACCCTCAAGTTTCATAATTTTCCATCAAGCATATCTTTTGTTCTTGATTTTTCATGTTCTGCAACTTACATGACCCCGAGCTCTCTTCTTAACTCTTGATCTCCTTGTATACACAACCCCATGCTACGAGATTTTTAAATGTGGAACTGATGCATGTTAGGCATCTTTTGCCCCTAAAAGCCCTAATTTCATCGAGCATGTTGATCGAATTTAATCGATCTTTCTCTCTGTATCATGTTCTGAATAACTCATTCTTGCTCATGTTCAAACCCTGTATGAACCATGCTCTCTCTCTAATTCCGATTTACTGGAAGTACCCTTACATGTCTAGTTTAATTTGCAACTGGTTTCATGATTTTTCATCGTGTGTACAATTAGTTATGATTTTCTAAACGACCTTGTCTCAAAATTTAAATGTTCTGGTCCGCAATCCAATGTCTGGTCTGACTCCTGTCAGAGTCAGGCGCAGACCACCAGATTGCGACTGCCCGATATGTCGCCTTCTGGGGTCATATTGCGACAGCCTACCCGTCGCGACCAAGAAGGCGACAGGTAAGCCGTCGCGTTTCCAGTACCTGATTCGCAAGTCCTGTTGCGACCCTTTCCCGCCTCTGTCGCGTTCACCAGGCCGTTGCGACAGTACCCATGTCACGATCTGCCTACCCCTGTCGCAATCCTTACTGGCCTATGTCGCCTTCACAGAATTTGCATGAAAACCCATAAAAACACTTGTTTTAAAAATGGAGCTTTATTGAATGCTTTAAAATACATATTCACGACTTCTCTTCTATCTATGATGTCTCTTACACATGCACACATAACCATCCATATATGGCTGAAATCTGGCATAAAATATCTCATAATGTATCTGGTAATTTATTGCAATAAAGCATATTAATTGCCCTATTTTAAAGGACTTGTATTCGTTTCTTACGTTGTTTCTATACCGATATCGACTCTCCACTGTTCTAGAATCCTCTAGAATGTCGAGCACTTGTTTTCTATATACACACTTTCTTGGCTTGGACGACTCTCCGTCAGATACTCCTTCTGCCGACTAGTGAGTCTTTGCACAAGGCCTCCATAAGTCTCCTCTGATCATGGATTCCCACATGGTCGACGAGCGTTTGTACCCTAACACCCATTACCCTTTAGGGATCGATATGATCCAAACACTACTAGAAGTTCGCTCTCATCTTGAATCACGCCGGACCTCTGGACCTATGCTTAACATGGCCAGTGGTAGGGTCGTGAGTTCCACCTGACTGCCACCATGTGCGCGTGTTGTGCAACTGTTCTATCGCCTGTTACTCGAAACGTTACGCGCATTGTCCCTTAGCTCTCATCTATACTCGATTCGCTCATCTATTCACGTTCACTCTACTTTCTCGTCTATTCATCTAGTACTCTCATCTATTTCTTGGTACTCTACTTGGCCATAAATTGATTGTCTATGATAAAAAAACATGACTATGGTAGGCAACATTATAGGCCCCGGTCTGGTCCTTGGGAGGAGCCCTGAAAGGCTATAACTCGCGAGGGTCCAATGATCTGGGTGATGGCATACACCTACGCATGAACACGCAAGATTTGATCTATGGCAATCAATTAATCAAACAGTCAATTATTGGTTTACTTGAAACTCGTGGTTGAAAGAATATCGACCAACACTTGCTATCGTGACTTGTGCGCTGTTGTGCAACTTTATACTTGTTATCTTATTATACGGCCAACCCGATATCAAGACTTGTCGTGCTATACTCTCGTGCATTGTGCTATTGTCCCTTGTTGTCGTGTACCAGTACTTTCTATACGTTTCTCGTTACTCTCTCTAGTTTCCTGCTTTATAAGACATTAACACTTAAAGCATGCTTGATCCTGAGATTTAAGTCCTACTGGGCGTTATCGCTCCCCTGTGTTATTTGTCGTTGTGTTCTCAGGTGAGACCGAGGATGAACCTTATACTCAAGAGGACGGGGACGACCTGGAGTGATGTCTTGAGTACCCTAGCGTCCTATTGCTATATTTAGCGTTGTAGTAGTTAGGTTTGAAGTTTAGTCTTTTACTTTCTTTCAATGTAATTGGGCCCCTATAGAATGGCTCTGATGTTAGTGTTGTAACTAGACATTTGAAAAGTTATTAGTTAGAAAGATTTGCTTTAGTATTAATCAGTGTGCAATGGTTTGATGTCTAGTATTCGCTCTATTTTTTTTTCTTTTTTCTTGCAACTGCCTTCGCGCTCCGATATTCCGCGTCGGGGCGTGATAGAAAAGCTTCTGATTCCCTGACATGTGCCTTGAGCACCCACTGTCCCGAGAGTTACCCTGAAATGAAAACATAAGTTTTAGGTACCCGAGTTCCTTTGGGTCCTGATGGTTAGTATCACTGGTTTCCCTTCTTATTATCCATTTCTTATGTCTTGTTGGACATGTTTCTTTTATGTGACCTAACTTATTGCAATGACTGCAACAAGATGTTTTTGTTATTTTTTCAATATATTTGAAATGGCTTTATATGATATGTCTTGTTCTGGTACAAATTTTGGAGTCGGGTATATTTTAGGATAGACATGGTTTCTTCTTCATTATCTGGAGGTATATCCTAATCCATGTTTTTTCTTTCTTGATCTTCTAGCACCTTTTAATATTAAGGGATTTTTACCATTTGTAATTTTTCCAATGTGCTAGATAACTTAATATTTTCTTCTGTTAGTGTCTTAGTTTTCAGTTTTCAGTTCATCTGAGCTTGCTTGTTTTTCTAGTTTCATTATTTGTTCATTCTTAGCTTTTAGATCCTCACTTAACAGTTCATTTCTCCTATTAAGTTCAGTTATTTGGCTTTCTAATTGATCATTTTCTGATTTTAGATCTGAGTTTGTGTTTTCTAGACAAGCATTATTTTTCTTGCTTACTTTTAATAGTTTGGTTGCTTCTCTATATTTACAGTATAGTTCGTTGAAGGCTTATTCTAGACTATCGGAATCTGAACCTTTCAAGAATCAAAGGATGAGTCAGAGGTTACCTTTTCCTCAGTATTTGCCATGAAGGCCAAGTTGGCTTCTTCCTCATCACTGGTTGAGCTTGACTCACTGTCTGAGTCGATGTTGTTGCTCCATGCAGCTGCCATAGCCTCTTCTTATACTTCCTGAATTTCTTGGAGCTCTCTCTCTTCCTGAATTTAGGCTTCTTGAGCTTTGGACATTCTCTTCTTTGATATGTCCTGGCTTTTTGCACTCGTAGCATATGGGCTCACTCTTCTTTTGATCCTTTCCATCTGGTTTCTTGAAGTCTTTATCTCTCTTGAAGTGTCTCTACCAGATTGAAACTTCTTCTTCTTTGCTAGAATGTGTTGCGATCTTTTTGATAGCATAGCTTCTTCATCTTCACAGCCACTTGAGTTCTCATCTTCAGCTGATGACTCATCTGACTTGTCTTCTTCTGCTTTAAGAGCATTAGAATGCTTCTTTCTGCTAGAGGATTCTCCTAGCCTTTCCATATTGATCTCATGGGCCATAAGGGACCGAATGAGTTTTTCCAAAGACATTCTTTTCAGATCATTAGCTTCTTCAATAGTTTGACCTTGGGGTCCATGAGGATGGTAAGGATATAAGAATTTTTCTCACCATGTCTCCAATCTCATAGGTTTTTCCTAGTCCGCTAACCATTTGTGATATCTGTAAACCTACTGAACATCTGGGTTATGGACTCACTTGATTGCATCTGAAATCTTTCATATTGAGTAACAAGAATATCAATTCTTGTCTCCTTCACCTTGTCTGTGCCTTCATAGTAATTCTAAGCTTTTTCCCACATCTCCATTGCGGATTTGTAGGCTGAAACTCTGTTGAATTCCTTTTTGCTCAGTGCACAGCACAGAATACTCTTAGCCCTACAGTTCAAGGAGATCTTCTTCCTGTCATCGTCTGTCCACTGAGCCTTCTCATTTGTGACCAGGAGATCGCCTTCTTCTACTATTGACCATATCTGATAGTTGTGACCTTGGAGAAAGTACTCCATTCTAGTCTCCCAATAAGCATAATCTTCACCATCAAAGAGAGGGGGTCGGTTGACAGACTGACCTTCAATGTTACCTTGGGCTGCCATGGATCTTTACTCTTCAGATCGTTGGATCTTCTTCTTTGTCGAAGAGACTCTCTCTGATACCACTTGTTGCCGGTTGACAAGCCTAGAGGGGGGGTGAATGGGTCTTTAAAAATTTTACTGATTAGTACCTGTACTTAAAACATTCACACAAAAGACGTTCTTCGATTAAGGTTAGTAACAGTTACTTCAAAGCGCAATCACACAAGAAAAACAACCACATAAAACAAGAAATTATCCTGGTTCGGACCTCCTCTCCTTAGGAGTCCTACGTCCAGTCCCTGAGCAACAACTCAGGATTCCACTAACTAGGGTACAGTCCCCCTATGGACACTACAACACCCAGCTCAGCTGGTCTTCCTTCACACGAAGGGAATTACACCACCCTGGATACCCCACCAAGTCTTCCTTCCACACAGAAGGGAACAACAACACCCTGGAAGCTCTACCAGGTCTTCCTTCCAACCGAAGGGAAACAGCACCCTGGATCCCACCAGGTCTTCCTTCACACACGAAGGGAAACACCACAAGAGATAGAATGAATTCAAGCCCCTAGATCAAGCTTCAACAAGCTAAGATCTAAAGCAAGCAGGACTGAGAGTAAAAGATCTAGAAACACAGAAGACTCTCAGAACTACACGAGCTCTCTCAAGATTTTCACTACAGAGAGGAGAGCAAAGAGCAACACAAGAAGGAATGAAGTTCCTGGCTCTAGAATTCTATCAGAAGATTTGAATTGCTTGTACGTTCCAAAAATCCTTCATGTTGTCTTCTGATCTTCTGTCTTGAATTATATCTCCTGTTGAAATACGGCCGTTGAAGTAACCATTGTCTCTTAGATTGGTAGACGTTAGACTGCTTGACATTTGGAAGCTTCAACAATCTTTTATCCAGTTGCGCACGCAAGAGATAATGTCTTCTGGCGTCTATATGGTCCAACGTTGTATGACAGAATGTCTTTAGGACCCTGGACATATTAATTGCTAGAACAGTAGACAGCTAGGTTGTCTCTTGTTGTCAGTAAACGTTGATGTGAAATTCACCAAAATAGCAATGCCAATAGCTTGTTCTAAAAGATGTTTGACAGAATATGCAAATAATGTAAAGATATCATCTGCATGCATGCAGAGATACGTTCTGTATTCATTAAATGCACAGCAGTCAGACAGATAAGAGAAGACTTTGACTATTCAACGCTTTAAGAGATAAGATAAATATCAAGTCGATATAAACCATAAAGTCGTTGTCTATATGACTTATGAAATCGTTATGGCAAGTAAGTCGATGTGTTCAATGAAGAAATGTTATGAATACTTAACAGATCGTTATGAGCTCTAAATAAATCGTTACACGAAGCAAATCGTTATGAGCTCTAAAGAAATCGTTGCGCGAAGCAAATTGTTATGAGCTCTAAGAAATCGTTGCGCGAGCAAATCGTTATGAGCTCTAAAGAAATCGTAGCGCGAAGCAAATTGTTATGAGCTCTAAAGAAATCGTTGCGCGAAGCAAATCGTTATGAGCTCTAAAGAAATCGTTGCGCGCGCAAATCGTTATGAGCTCTAAAGAAATCGTTGCGCGAAGCAAATCGTTATGAGCTCTAAAGAAATCGTTGCGATGAGCAAATCATTACGATGGGCAAATCGTTATGATGACTTAAGAAATCATGGCGATGAGCAAATCGTTACGATGAGCAAATCGTTATGATGACTTAAGAAATCGTTGCGATGAGCAAATCGTTACGATGGGCAAATCGTTATGATGACTTAAGAAATCGTTGCGATGAGCAAATCGTTACAATGAGCAAATCGTTATGATGACTTAAGAAATCATTGCGATGAGCAAATCGTTATGATGAGCAAATCGTTATGATGACTTATGAAATCGTTGCGATGAGCAAATCGTTATGATGAGAAAATCGTTATGATGAGAAAATCGTTATGATGACTTAAGAAATCTTTGCGATGAGGAAATCGTTACGATGACTTAAGAAATCATTGCGATGACTTAAGAAATCGTTACGACGAGCAAATCGTTACGGTATCGACTTGTTAGCTCTATTGAAACTGTCATACATAAAGGAAATCGTTGTGGACTTAGAGAAATATAACTTTGAAATGATTAAAGCTTCAGAAATATGATACTTACCAATATTGGCTTGTTTGACCTTGGTATATTTCCTGTACTTAAGACTTTAGAAATTTTGATAGGGTTTGTTAATCACAAAAATAAATATGTAATTGAAATTATATGGGACAGACTGATCATGTAGTAACCTGAATTTTTAAGAAAAATAACAAATTTAAATAAAGAATTAAACCTAGCTAAATGGATATTTAAACGAAAAGAGTATTAAATAAAACCCATTAATGGAAAAGAGTAATGGGCTTGCTTAATGGACCCTCTAGAATTTATTGGGTCAAAATATGAATTTACAAAGAGAATAATAAGAAAATATCCTAAATTCGGAGTTTATTATCTCATAATTGGAAAGGAGTTATTAAAGCAATAAAAGTGTCAATTAGAGTAGGAATTGGATTCCTAAACCTACCCCATATAGTATAGCACGAATTTAGATACTATCCTAACCCAATTGGAGATTGGAAAGCAAGAGAGGAAAGGTGGAGTTAGGAAATCTCGGAATTAAGAGGAATTTGAGTAGTAGTAGGAATAGGAACTTGTGTTTACATAAATACACCTCTTAAACCCTCTTGGCCGACCCAAGCTCGTGCCAAGGGATTCTTGGACCAGGGGAGAGGCCAAGGAGGAGGAGATTTCGTGGAAGAAGAACCTTTCAAGCTCTCAACCCCGTTCTTCAAGTTCTAGCCCTAGAAGAGGAAATCGAGTCAAAGTAGGCATTCTCACAAGATAAAATCCTATATTTCGTCTGTAGATTGTTCCATACATCAGGAACAAAACCCTCAAGTTTCATAATTTTCCATCAAGCATATATTTAGTTCTTGATTTTTCATGTTCTGCAACTTACATGACCCCGAACCCTCTTCTTAACTCTTGATCTCCTGATATACTCAACCCCATGCCACGAGATTTTTACTGTAGGGACTGATGTATGTTAGGCATCTTTTCCCCTAAAAGCCCTAATTTCATCGAGCATGTTGCTCAAATTAAATCGATCTTTCTCTCTATGTCATGTTCTGAATAACTTGTTCTTGCTCATGTTCAAACCCTTATGAACCATGCTCTCTCTCTAATTCCGATTTACTGGAAGTACCCTTACATGTCTAATTTAATTTGCAACTGGTTTCATGATTTTTCATCGTGTATACAATTAGTTATGATTTTCTGAACGACCCTGTATCATTTTATTTCAAGTTGGTCCGCAATCCAATGTCTGGTCTGACCCCTGTCAGAGTCAGGCGCAGACCACCAGATCGCGACTGCCCGATATGTCGCCTTCTGGGGTCCGATTGCGACAACATACCTGTCGCGATCAAGAAGGTGACAAGTAAGCCGTCGCGTTCTCAGAACCCGATCTGTAGGCCATGTCGCGACCCTTACATGCTCCTGTCGCGTTCTGCCTGGTACCTGTCGCGATCCTTACAACCCTATACGTCTTTTTACAGTTATACCCCCAGTAAAACATTGCCTAATAATGGAGCAATATTGAAAAATTTTAAATACATCTTCACGACTTATTTCTATCTATGATTTCTCTTGCACTTGCACACACATGAACCATCCATATATGGCTGAAATCTTGCAGAAAATATCTCATAATGTATCAGGTAATTTATTGCAATAAAGCATATTAATTGCCCTATTTTAAAGGACTTGTATTCGTTTCTTGCGTTGTTTATATACCGATATCGACGCTCCACTATTCTAGAATTCCTCTAGAACGTCGAGCACATGTTTTATATACACACTTTACTTGGCTTGTGGTGAACACTCCGTCGGATATTCCTTTCGCCGGACTAGTGAACTCTTGCACAAGGCCTCCGTAAGTCTCCTCTGATCATGGATTCCACATGGTCGACGAGCCGGTTGTACCCTAATACCTATGATACCCTTTAGGGATCTATATGATCCAAACGGCTATTAGAGATTCACTCTCGTCTTAAATCACGCCGGACCTCTGGACCCGTGCATAACAAGGCCAGTGGTAGGGTCGTGAGTTCCACCTGACTGCCAACACCAAGTGCGCGTGTTGTGCAACTGTTACTATCACCTGATTACTCGACGTATTACGTGCAATGTCCACTAGCTCTCATCTATACTCTACTCGCTCACCTACTCACGTTCACTCCACTATCTCATCTATTCATATAGTGCTCTTATCTATTTCTTGGTACTCTATATTGTCCATTGACTGATTGTCTAAAGATAAACAATATAACCAATGCTTGACAATATATAAAGGGCCCGATCTGGTCCTGGGATGTGCGCCCGAAAGTGCTAGTGCCCATGGGAGTTAAATGATCAGAGTGTTTGGCATTACACTCAAGTGCTATCTATCTCGACTATCTATATGACAATCAAAACACAAAACGTGCTATACTCTCTCGATGTCTAGAATGACAAACAAGTGCTATACTCGTCGTGCTATTACCATATTTGTGCTAGTTGTGCTATGGCCTTCCTACTATTCGTGCTATATTCGATACTTGTGCTATTTTTTGGAAACTATACTCGATCTCGTGCTATTGTGCTATCCTGTTCCATGTGTGCTATCTCTTGCTATATTTTGACTCTCTTGAACCTGCTATCTTTAGATACTCTGCCATTAAATGCGTTATTATTTAAAGCCTGCTTGAGCCTGAGATTAAGTCCTACTGGGCGTTATCGCTCACCCTACGTTATTTGATGTTGTGTTCTCAGGTGAGAACGAGGATGACACATACACTCAGGAGGAAGGAATGACCAAGAGTGAAGCCAGGAGTACCCTCGAGTCATTATGTTATCTTAGAGTTGTAGTTAGTTATTTCCTTTTATTGCAATGTAATTGGGCCCTATAGAATGGCTCTGATATTAGTGGTTGTAACTAGACATTGGAAAAGTATTATGATAAAGATTTGCTTTAGTATTATTCACTGTGCAATGGTTTGATGTCTAGTACTCGCTCTATACCTTTTTCTTGCAACTGCCTTCGCACTCCGATATTCCGCGTCGGGGCGTGACAGATCATCAAAAGATGTGGGACAAGCTTGAACTCATCTACGAAGGTACGTCCGAGGTAAGGGAAACCAAAGCAAGCATGCTAATTTCTGAATATGAGATGTTTAAAATGAAAAATAATGAAACCATATCATACATGTTTGCGAGGCTCATGCTAATAATAAATGGATTGAAAGGTCTTAAGAAAGAATACTAAGAAAGTGACTTGGTAAGGAAGATACTTCGGTCTCTTCCATCCTCTTGGAATACTAAAGCCACTGTCATTGAGGATTCTAAAGATCTTTCAAAATGAAATTGGATGAGCTGATTGGTTCCCTCATGACATATGAAATAAACAATAGAGGAATGAAACTGAAGAAAACCCAAGGAAATCTATTGCCTTAAAAGCTTCAAACAAGGTTTCTCTAGCTCCAAAAAGGATGTCCAACAGGAAAGTGATGAACCTGAAACTTCTAGTGATAGTGAGAATGATAAAATGGCCATGCTCACTAGAAAATTCAAGAAATTCCTTAAGCTCAAAAGGAGAGGCTCAGGTAACTTTAAACCTTTTCAAAAGAAAGATTTTTCAAATAAATTTGAGTCTAACAAAAAATCTGACATTGTATGCTATGAGTGCAAGAAACAAGGGCACATGAGAGGAGAGTGCCCGGAACTCGAGAGGAAACTGAAGAGAGAAAATTCACCTTCAAGAAAGACAAGGAAATGTTGGCAACTTGGAGTGATGAAGACGACGATGTGGACGCACAAGAAGCCTTTGGAGATGAGAGATTCAATGCTTAATGGGAAGAAGTGACGACTCAAATGAGGTAAACTCTTCCGTTGAAAGATATACTGTTGATGAATGGGAAGAAGCTTACACTGTCTTATTTGAAAAATTCTGTGAATTCAAATCTGAAAATAAAGCACTGAAAAAGAAAATCAACTCTTTTGTTCATAGCACAAATAATAATGAACAAATTGCAATCTTAAATAAAGAGATTGAAATGATGAAAATTGATGAAGAAGCTCACAGTGAGGAAATGGACTATTTGAAAATAAAATTGCATGAAATTCAAAAGGAAAAGGAAAGCTTAATCAACTTTCTTGAAGGTCTTCAAAATGAACATCAAGATACTAAGAAAAAGTTGGAACAAGCTGAAAAATCTAAAAGAAAAATCTGAAGATCTTACAAGATTTGTTATGGGAAAGCAAAATTTTGATCCAATTTTAGGATCAAATACTTTTGTCCCAAAGCATGGAATTGGGTATTACCTGTAAAACAAAAGAAAATAGGACAAACATTGATAACTTCCTTTGTTGATCCAAGTCCAAGCACAAGCAAACAAGTTCATTCCAAGAACAAGAAAAATCAAGCCAAGGGTAAGCAACAACAACCCAAAGAAAATCATTCAGGTGTTCAAAAGAAAGAGCTGTCTGTCGACAGGCTCAATGCAAGCTGTCGACAGGTCTGGAAGAAGGTTGTGAAGACTCAGTCAACTAGGCAACCAAAAAGGAAAATTCAAATGAATGGTCAACAAAATAACAAACCAACTGTTCTGAAAAATTATCCATCTTGTAATGTATGTAAGAAATTTGGCCATAAACAACATCAATGCTGGAATAAACAGAAATGCGCAAATCTTGATTCTAAAGCATTTACTTCTTGGCATGAATGATACTGTGGCACCCAAAGTAATTTGGGTACCAAAACCTCTTTTCTGATCCATCTATGCAGGAATGCCTAGCAGCCCAAACTCAAAACAAATGGTACTTGGATAGTGGCTACTCGAGGCACATGGCAGGCAACAAAGATAAATTTTGTTTACTGGTGCAAAAAGACGGAGTCAAGTTGTCTTTGGAGGTACAATAAAGGCCAGATCATTGGCACAGGTAAGGTTGGTAATATGCCTCTAACTCAATAGACAATGTATTGCTAGTTGATGGTCTTAATCACAATTTCCTTAGCATAAGCCAATTGTGTGATAAATGTCATAAAGTTGTTTTTGAATCAAATTCATGTCAAATTGTTGATAAGGAAACATGAAGTCTTAAGTTTTCTGGAAAAAGGGTGAACAACATTTATCTAGTTGATTTGGACGATCCAGAAAATGAAAATTTGTGTCTTGTTGCAAATAAAAAGGATGAGCTTACTTTGTGGCATCGCAGGCTTGTCCATGCAAGCTACAATGTCTTGCACAAGATTATGAGGCTGGAATTGGTAAGTGGACTTCCTGAAATTTCTTTCAATAAGAATGAAAGTTTTTGTGATGCATGTGCACAGGGAAAACAAACCGAAATCCTTCAAATCAAAAGCACCGGTAAGCACCTCTAAACCCTATGAACTATTGCATATGGACCTTTTTGGACCTACTAGAACTCTAAGTCTCAATGGCAAACGGTTTGGTTTTGTCATTGTGGATGATTTTTCTAGGTTCACTTGGGTCAAATTCTTGGCACACAAAATGAAGCACTCACAGTCTTTAAAGATTTCTTTAATAAGATTGAGCATGGAATGTTCATAAGATATGCTCAATTCGCACTGATCACGGGGAAGAGTTTGATAATAACTTGTTTTCTGATTTTTGCAGGCATCAAGAGATAGATCATATGTTCTCCTCTCCAAGGACTCCCGAACAAAATGGGGTAGTGGAGAGAAGAATATAACATTGGTGGAAATGGCTCGCACTCTTTTGGTGGAAAGTCAACTCTCAAGGAGTTTTTGGGCAGAAGCAGTTGAAATGTTGCGGAAAACACTGCTACCAGAAATCTAGAAGGGGGGTGAATAGATTTCTCAAATTTTAAAAATCACTTCAACAGAAACTTAGAGAAACTTAATCGAGTGTGAAATCTGAGTGTTAATGGCAATTCTAAACAAATTAGACAAGCTAGATGATGGAATTTTGACGAACCTATCAAGCATCTACCGCAAGAGACAAGCAACCACAATGACACAAGGATTTTGGGTGGTTCGAATTACACAACAGTGTATCCTACATCCACCATCCACACACACCACACAATTGTGGCTTATCTTGCCAGTTCAGAAAAGTCACAAAGAAACACACACACTCTGAGATACCGAAATCTCATATTCAATCACACACACGTGAAATTGGGCACAAGGATTGCACCACTTTCACAAAAACACAAAGTATGGAATGAGATTGAAATGAGAAACCAGTCGGAGCAATTGAATTCCAAGTTGAAGAGGACTGGTTCGAAGATCCCTGTTTCTGCTTCAGGAATGGGGATCAGCATTTCTGCTTCAGCTCCAGGAAGAAGACTCAGATGGATCAAAATTCTCCTTCAATTGGATCGTCCAAGGCATGCAAACCTCTTGTTCCTTCAGATCTGGGAGCAATTCGCCAGGTTGGAGCCTTCCTCAGAAATAGATCAGAATTCTCTGGAGTCTTGGAAGAACAGAAGTATATGGCTCGACTCTCCCCTTAAGGCCAAGTGGATAAGGGGTATTTATAGCCCCATAGGTCCACAAAATATCTGGGATCTGTGGGCATAGAATTCCCGCCAAAAAGCCTTTCCCAAAAGCCTCCACGTGTCCCTGTTAATTACATCAAACGAGAAAGAAAAATTAGACAGACTGTGTCGACACACTTACCTATGTGTCGACACCTTGTCCCAGTCATCACAAAACTGTCTCCTGGAGTCTGGAACTAGTGTCGACACACAACCAGATTGTGTCGACACCACTGGGTAATGACTGATGACTTTGTTCTGGGACAATGCACTAGTGTCGACACAGTTGAGCTGTGTCGACACCACTGAGTATTTACTGATGTCTTTGTCCGGGACATTGCACTAGTGTCGACACACAGTTGAGTTGTGTCGACACCACTGAGTATTTACTGATGTCTTTGTTCTGGGACAGTGCACTAGTGTCGACACACAGTTGAGTTGTGTCGACACCACATAGTACTTTTGAGCTGTAAATGTGAAGGAAACATTGTGAGATAAAAATGTAAGCATGATAAGCATGATTTTAAAGTATTATGAATCACATTGGCTATCATCAAAATCAGAGATCCAACAATCTCCCCCTTTTTGATGATGGCAACTATGATCATTAAGTAACTTGACTTTTTCACAAATATGACCAATTTCAAAGCAAGTCATAGGCATAATAAGTACATCCACAATTTTTCATCAACATCATCCAACCATTTTCATTTCTTGGCAAACACCATATCATTCATTGTGACAAATCAGTCATACAAACATTCAGCAATGCAAGAAATGTGCTTACAAGAAATGTGCTAGCATTCACATCAAAAAGAAATGTATTCCCAGTGATGCATGCCTAAAAAGTAATCATCATGAATCCTTCTCCCCTTGACATCATCCAAACAAAAGATATCAAGCAGAAGTGGTAGGGTATGATGAGTCAAATCTGAAATCAATTATTCAGGGATTTTTAATATGATAAGAATTCATATCCTTTCTCAACATTATCCCATCTATTAATTAGTGGGCTGAAAAATATCTGACAAGAAATTAATCACCAAGAATTCTGAAGAATTAGAGTGATTGCTTAGTGATATAAACTATTCTATACAGTCAGTGTCAACCTTTTTCACTTTTCTTAACCAAAAATGATCTGATTGCTTTAGGATTTAGACAACACATATAGAGATTGAACACTTTTAGAAGATTAATGCAGGGTTAAGCTGTTCATTTCTTTGACCTTTTTTTTTTTATTTGTCACTTTGAAGTAATGAGCAGTCAATATAGTAAGTCTTTTTCACTCAAGTAAACATGTTGTTTACACACCAGAATCCCTGGTTACTAGAGATTTACTAATTTTCTGCCTCAAGGGGTGAATGAAAACCTTTTTACATGGAAATATACGTTTATCAGACGCCAATATTTCCAATTACTCAGTTAACATTTGATTTTTTTTTTTGTCTTTAATTTACCCCTTAGAACAGAGATAACATAGCACTTCATGACATACATGGCACTTCACTATTTCTGAAGGTGTGCAGTTCTCAGTGTTATGCCATTGCTCTGTTAAACGTTTTCTTTAGAATGAACATTGAGATTTGACACAGCTTTACCTTTCATCAGTCTTGAAAGAAGTGTTAAAATCAATACATGATTGAGCAAAAATCCATGAAAGAAATCAAATTACTTGAGGAATTCAAAGAAAAAAGAGTATTAACAGAAAGAACATGTTATAGCATTTAAGAAGTCATCCATATGTTCTTTAGAGACTGAATGAACATTTCATGTAGAGATATTCATCAGCACACTGAATTAACTTTGGTTTAATGAGAGAAAAATGGTACTGAATTCTTTAGCTCCCCCTGAGTTATTGATCTCATCTATTTGTCATCATAAACAGTTATGATTCTGAATTCAATTTTCAGACTTTGCCTTTGTTTCACAAGCAACAAGCTCCCCTCATATGTGAATTAACGAGCCATTCAACATTCAGATTTTGGCAGACAAATTCATCAAGTAAACAAACATGATCAATCACAATACAAAAAAAAAAAAACAGAATGATTCTTACACATTTTAGATCATGGGTACAAGGCGGAGGATTTTCCTCAACACATAATGATAGCTTTCAAACAAGCATACTTGTTCTTCCACTAATCACCATTTGATATACCTCATAATCTTAGCATAACGAATCGCAAAGTCTTATCAAATTTTTATTTTTATTATTTTATTACAAGTTCTCTTCTTAAGGAAGTGAATCTATCTTCAGCCAAAGGTTTTGTGAAAATATCTGCAATTTTTTTCAGTAGGGATGAATTCTAATTCAATGTTTTTATTTGCAATTTCATCTCTTAGAAAATGATGCCTGATTTCAATATGCTTTGTTCTAGAGTGTTGAATTGGGTTTTTGGAAAGATTGGTTGCACTAGTATTGTCACATATGATAGATGAACATCCAATATCAATGTTGTAGTCAAGCAATTGACTTTTAATCCACAACACTTGAGTTGCACAACTTCCTGCAGCAACATATTTTGCTTCTGCAGTAGATAGTACAACTGAGTGTTGCTTTTTAGATGTCCATGTTATCATGCAATTTCCTAAGAATTGACAATATCCACTAGTACTCTTCTATCAAGTTTACATCCAGCATAATCAGCATCAGAATATGAAATTAGATTAGCAGGACATCCAATTGGAAACCATAAACCCAAATCACATGTTCCACAGAGATATCTAAAAATCCTCTTAGCTGCAAGCAAATGACTCTCTTTTGGACTAGAATAAATCTAGCACAAAGACACACACTGAATTGAATATCTGGTCTACTTGCAGCAAGATACAAAAGAGATCCAATCATACCTCTGTATTGCTTTGCATCAACCAGTTACCTTTTCATCTTTTTCCAATTTGATGCTTATACTCATGGGAGTAGTTGCTGGTTTGGCTTGTTGAAAGTGATATTCTTAAGAAAGTCTTTGACATATTGGCTTGATTAATAAAGAATCCATCCTGATGTTGTTTGACCTGCAAACCAAGAAAGAATTGTAATTCTCCCATTAGGCTCGTTCAAATTCACTGTGCATTAGATTAGAAAATTCTTCACACAGTGAAGGGTAGTGATCCAAAAATGATATCTCTACATACACTTGAACTACAATGATATGATTATGAATTGATCTTGTGAAAAGAGTCTGGTCCACCTTACCTCTGGAGTAATTCTTACTAACCAAAAAATTGCTCAATCTATCATACCATGCTCTCGGAGCCTATTTTAAACCATAAAGAGCATTATGCAATTTGTAAACATGGTTAGATTTATCAAGATCTTCAAATCCAGGAGGTTGAGCAACAAAAACTTTTCTTTAATATAACCATTTAAAAAGGCAGTTTTCACATCCATTTGAAAGAATTTGAAGTTTTTTGGAATGCATATGCCAAGAGATTCTCACTGCTTATAATCTAGCTACTGGTGCAAAGGATTCCTCAAAATCAATTCAAATTCTTGGTTATATCCTTTAGCAACCAGTCTTGCTTTATTTATGACAACTTTTCCTTCTTCATTCAATTATTCCTAAACACCATCTAGTTCCAATATTGAGTTTTCAGGATTTTTAGGAACTAGACTCCAGACTTTATTTCTTTTGAATTGGTTCAGTCATCATGCATGGCTTATATCCAAGAATCATCTTTTAGTGCTTCTTCAATGTTTTTGGGTTCTATTTCAGAAATAAAAGTCATATGATCTTGTTCAATGATATTTCTAAATGAGATCTTGTATGGACTCTGTCATGTACATTTCCAACAACATTCTCAAGTGGATGGTCTTTAGAGTATTTAAAGTTACCCTTTTGTTTCTGTGCTTACCTGCTCTGGTGTCGACTCAGTATCCAGTGGTGTCGACACACTTTCAGGTTCAGCAGCTTCTTCATTTTCCACAATTTGATCTTTTTCTCTCATAAGAATGTCAGCATATTCTTCTTGATTCCTGAACAAATTAGGGTCAGTAGATTTTTCAATATTCTCATCAAAAATGACATGAGGAGTTTCCTCTACATTTTTGATTCATTGTTAAACACTCTATATGACCTTGAATTTTCAGAGTATCCAAGAAAGATGCCTACTTCACTTTTCTTTTCAAATTTATCAAGATCATATTTGTCATTATTGTGAAAAAACTTTACATCCAAAGACTCTAAAATATGCAATGTGAGGTTTCTTACCTTTCATAAGTTCATAGGAAGTTTTCTTAAGGATGGTCTTACCATTACCCTGTTGAGGATATAGCATGATGTATTGACAGCTTCTGCCCAGAATTTTCGTGGAAGCTTACTTTCAATCAACAAGGTTCTTGCCATTTCAACTAGAGTCCTATTCTTCCTTTCTACAATTCTGTTCTGTTCAGGAGTCCTTGGAGAAGCAAACTTATGCTCAATTCCTTTATTCCTGTAAAAATCAAAAAATAAATTATTATCAAATTCTCCACTATGATCAATAAGGATAGAATGGATTTTATTTATTTTTGCATTTTCAATTTTATCAACAAATTCTTTGAAGTTTCTAATGTGTCACTCTTGTGAGAGATAGAAAATACACCCATGTGAATCTAGAAAAATCATCCACAATCACAATCCAAATCTATGTCCACTAAGACTGAGTGTCCTAGTTGGACCAAATAAGTCCATATGCAACAATTCAAAGAGTTTGGAGGTGATTAAGGGTGCAACTGATTTGAAAGATTTTCTGGTTTGTTTGCCTTGGGCACATGAAGATATAATTGCATTTTTTCTTTCTTCTTATTTTTGGCAAAATTCACAAGAGAATTCTTAACAACTTATCCAGAACAGTTTCACTAGCATGACCTAACCTTCTATGCCACAGTTGAAATAGATCATGCTGATTGGCAACAAGACACAAATTTTCATGTTGATGATTATTCAAATCAACCAAGTAAACATTATTTATTCTTTGTCACGAAATTTATTTTTCCATTATCTTTTTCAACAATTTCACATGATTTAGAATTGAAAATTACCTAAGGCCTTTGTCACATAGTTGACTTATGCTCAAGAGATTATGATCAAGACCTCAACAAGTAAAACATTCTCAATGGAGCTTGAAGGAGTCTTACCAATTTTTCCTGTTCCAATGATTTTACTGTGTTCTTACCTCCAAAATTACTTGTCCACCATCTTTTTCAATCAATGTAGAAAATTTTCCTTTATCTCCAGTCATATGTCTTGAACAGCCACTATCAAGGTACCACTTATCTTTGTGGGCTGTAAGACATTCCTGCAAAACAGATTTAGAAAAACAATTTTGGTACCCAAATTGCTTTGGGTCCCATCAGTTGTTTCAGCTCAACAGCAAGATGTTTTGGAATCCAGATTTGTTATATTTTCTTCAAATTTGTTCTTGATCTGCATTTTCATCAGTATGACCAGATTTCTTGCATATGGTGCACATCATGACTCTTTATGGTATGAAAACATTATTCCTTTTGGTATGAAAATTATATCCAACTGAGAAACTTTTGTTGTTCTTTGGATACAAATCTGATCTATCATTTGATTTCCATTTTTGTTGATTTTTGCTTTGAACTTTTTCTTGTTACTTGGTTTTGTTTTTGGATTTTAGATTGTTTGTGGTTTTCTTTGATGTTTCTTCAAAGTTGCTATAAGAGGTACTACCTTGAACAAATGAAGTTATCAAGGTTTGTCTAATTTTTTCTTTGTTTTCAGGCTGATAACCTAGACCATGGTGATGATGTTGTTCTTTTGAATTCCTAAGATAGCATCTAGGTTTTGCTTGCCTTTGACAAGTTTAACACAAGTCTCTTTCTTGTCATCCAGTTCTTCTTAATAGTTTTTAGTTCCTCTTGTATCACCTCTCTTTCATTATGAGTTTTCATTTTCATTCATCAATATCTGTTTTATTTTTCAATTGATTGACATCTCCTCTTTTCATCAATTTGTTCATTCACACATTCTTCTCCTTTTTTAGATTATTGATTCATCAGTCAACACTTTTAATTGCTCATATTCTTGAGGACTTTGCACCATGCTGTTCACTTTCTTTTCAATGTCTTATTTTCATTTTTCAATTCGCACAATTTTTCAAATAACACAACATAGGTTTCTTCCAGTCATCAGTTGTAAAATCCTCAAGGAAGGACTTACATCAGTATTTTCTTCATGCCTTGCCATAAGACATGTCACCTCTTCCTCATCTGAGCTACCTTCTTCTTGGTCTTCTTCATCCTCATCACTCCATGTAGCTAACATTGCTTTTGTCTTTTTGAATATCTATTTTTTCAGCTTCTTCTTTAGATCAGGACACTCTCCTCTCATGTGTCCTGGTTTCCTGCATTCATAACAAATGATGTCAGTCTTTTTAGTGGTTTCCAATTTTTTGTTAAAATCATTTTTCCTTGAAAATCCTTTCTGATGAAGGGCTTGAACTTACCTTTTCTTTCTTTCTCAAAAACCTTTTGAAATGCCTTGTCAATAAGGCTAGTTCTTCATCATTATCTTCATCAGAAGAATCATCATTTTCATCAGATTGATCAATAACAATTTTTGAGCTAGATGAAGCTTTTAGAGCAATAGGTTTCTTAGATGTGTTCAAAGAAACATTTCTTTTCATAATTTCATATGTCATTAGAGAACCTATTAACTCATCCAATTGCATGGTTGACAGATTTTTGGAATCCTCAATTACAGTAGCCTTTGTGTGCCAAGCTGATGGAAGTGATCTAAGGACTTTCCTAACAAGGTCACTATTGAATATTCCTTTCCTAGACCTCTAAGACCATTTACTAAAAGCATGAATCTAGGAAACATCTCAGAAATGTTTCATCATTCTTCATTCTAAACATTTCATATTCTAAGACTAGAATACTTGCCTTGGTCTCCCTTACCTCAGAAGTTCGCTCATAAATAAGTTGGAGTTTTTTCCCACATCTCCTTGGCAGTCTTACATGAGGACACTCTGGATACTCCTTAGGATGAATGGAGCATTGCATCATATTCATGGCACTCTAGCTGAGTGTGGACTTGTTGATCTGGTCCTTGGTCCATAAACTTTCATCCTCAGGAAGTTCATCTGGTCCCTTGTCAACTATCTTCCAGAGCTCATAATTTGTGCTCTAAGGAATACTTGCATCCTGTTTTTCAATAAGCATAGTCAGATCCATCGAAAAAAGGAGGTCTAGAAATTGAATGACCTTCAGCAATAAATCCCCTAACATCTCCATAGCAATAAACTCTTGATCGTTAGATCAAACACTTAAAGTGTAATGAGAACGTCTCTGATACCAAATGAAATGTTGCGGAAAACACTGCTACCAGAAATCTAGAAGGGGGGTGAATAGATTTCTCCAAATTTTAAAAATCACTTCAACAGAAACTTAGAGAAACTTAATCGAGTGTGAAATCTGAGTGATAATGGCAATTCTAAACAAATTAGACAAGCTAGATGATGGAATTTTGACGAACCTATCAAGCATCTAGCGCAAGAGACAAGCAAACCACAATGACACAAGGATTTAGGGTGGTTCGGTTTACACAATAGTGTATCCTATATCCACCACCCCACACACACACAATTGTGGCTTATCTTGCCAGTCAGAAAAGTCACAAAGAACACACACACACTCTAAGATACCAAAATCTCAGATTCATTCACACACACGTGAAATGGGCACAAGGATTGCACCACTTTCACAAAGACACAAAGTATAGAATGAGATTGAAATGAGAAACCAGTCGGAGCAATTGAATTCAAATTGAAGAGGATTGGTTCGAAGATCCCTGTTTCTGCTTCAAGAATGGGGATCGGCTTTTCTACTTCAGCTCTAGGAAGAAGACTCAGATGGATCAAAATTCTCCTTCAATTGGATCGTCCAAGGCATGCAAACCTCTTGTTCCTTCAGATGGGAGCAATTCGCCAGGTTGGAGCCTTCCTCAAAAATAGATCAGAATTCTCTGGAGTCTTGAAGAACAGAGTATATGGCTCGACTCTCCCCTTAAGGCCAAGTGGATAAGGGGTATTTATAGCCCCATGGGTCCACAAAATATCTTGGGATCTGTGGGCATAGAAATTCCCGCCCAAAAGCTTTTCCCAAAAGCCTCCATGTGTCCCTGTTAATTACATCAAACAGAGAAAGAAACATTAGACAGACTGTGTCGACACACCTTACCTATGTGTCGACACCCTGTCCCAGTCATCACAAACTGTCTCCTGGAGTCTGGAATAGTGTCGACACACAACCAGATTGTGTCGACACCACTGGGTAATGACTGATGACTTTGTTCTGGGACAATGCACTAGTGTCGACACACAGTTGAACTGTGTCGACACCACTGAGTATTTACTGATGTCTTTGTGCTGGGACATTGCACTAGTGTCGACACACAGTTGAGCTGTGTTGACACCACTGAGTATTTACTGATGTCTTTGTTCTGGGACAGTGCACTAGTGTCGACACACAGTTGAGTTGTGTTGACACCACAGAGTACTTTTGAGCTGTAAATGTGAAGGAAACATTGTGACATAAAATGTAAGCATGATAAGCATGATTTCAAAGTATTAATGAATCATATTTGGCTATCATCAAAATCAGAGATCGAACAATCTCCCCCTTTTTGATGATGGCAACTATGATTCATTAAGTAACTTTGACTTTTTCTCAAATATGACCAATTTCAAAGAAAGTCATAGGCATAATAAGTACATCCACAATTTTTCATCAACATCATCCAACCATTTTCATTTCTTGGCAAACAACCATATCATTCACTTGTGCCAAATCAGTCATACACAAACATTCAACAATGCAAGAAATGTGCTTGCAAGAAATGTGCTAGCATTCACATAAAAAGAAATGTATTTCCCAGAGATGCATGCCTAAAAAGTAATCATCATGAATCCTTCTCCCCCTTTGACATCATCCAAACAAAAGATATCAAGTAGAAGTGGTAGGGTATGATGAGTCAAATCTGAAATCAATTATTCAGGGATTTTTAATATATGAAAGAAATCATATCCTTTCTCAACATTATCCCATCTATTAATAGTGGGCTGAAAAATATCTGACAAGAAATCAATCACAAAGAAATTCTGAAGAATTAGAGTGATTTGCTTAAGTGATATAAACTATTTATACAGTCAGTGTCAACCTTTTTCACTTTTCTTAACCAAAATGATCTGATTGCTTTAGGATTTAGACAACACATATAGAGATTGAACACTTTTAGAAGAATTAATGCAGGGTTAAGCTGTTCATTTTCTTTGACTTTTTTTTATTTTTTATTGTCACTTTGAAGTAATGAGCAGTCAAATATAGTAAATCTTTTTCACTCAAGTAAACATGTTGTTTACACACCAGAATCCCTGGTTACTGAGATTTACTAATTATTCTGCCTCAAGGGGTGAATGAAAACCTTTTTACATGGAAATATACGTTTATCAGACGCCAATATTCCAGTTACTCAGTTACATTTGATATTTTTTTTTTGTCTTAATTTACCCCTTAGAACAGAGATAACACAGCACTTCATGACATACATGGCACTTCACGTTTTGTGAAGGTGTGCAGTTTCTCAGTGTTATGCCATTGCTCTGTAAAACTTTTTCTTTAGAATGAACATTGAGATTTTGACACAGCTTTACCTTTCATCAGTCTTGAAAGAAGTGTTTAAAATCAATACATGATTGAGCAAAAATCCATGAAAGAAATCAAATTACTTGAGGAATTCAAAGTAAAAAGGAGTATTAACAGAAAGAACATGTTATAGCATTTAAGAAGTCATCCCTTATGTTCTTCAGAAGACTGAATGAACATTTCATGTAGAGATATTCATCAGCACACAGAATTAACTTTGGTTTAATGAGAGAAAAAAGGTATTGAATTCTTTAGCTCCCCCTGAGTTATTGATCTCATCTATTTGTCATCATAAACAGTTATGATTCTGAATTCAATTTTCAGACTTTGCCTTTGTTTCTCAAGCAACAAGCTCCCCCTCAATATGTGAATTAAGAGCCATTCAACATTCAGATTTGGCAGACAAATTCATCAAGTAAACAAACATGATCAATCACAATACAAAAGAAAAAAAACAGAATGATTCTTACACATTTTAGATCATGGGTACTAGGCAGAGGATTTTTCTCAACACATAATGATAGCTTTCAAACAAGCATAACTTGTTCTTCCACTAATCACCATTTGATATACCTCATAATCTTAGCATAACGAATCACAAAGTTCTTATCAAATTTTTATTTTTTTTATTCCAAGTTGCATATTCCAAGTTCTCTTCTTAAGGAAGTGAATCTATCTTCAGCCAAAGGTTTTGTGAAAATATCTGCAATTTGTTTTTCAGTAGGGATGAATTCTAATTCAATTTTTTATTTGCAACTTCATCTCTTAGAAAATGATGTCTGATTTCAATATGCTTTGTTCTAGAGTGTTGAATTGGGTTTTGGAAAGATTGATTGCACTAGTATTGTCACACATGATAGATGAACATCCAATATCAATGTTGTAGTCAAGCAATTGACTTTTAATCCACAACACTTGAGTTCACACAACTTCCTGTAGCAACATATTCTGCTTATGCAGTAGATAGTGCAACTGAGTGTTGCTTTTGGATGCCCATGTTATCATGCAATTTCCTAAGAATTGACAATATCCACTAGTACTCTTCCTGTCAAGTTTACATCCAGCATAATCAGCATCAGAATATGAAATTAGATTAGCAGGACATCCAATTGGAAACCATAACCCAAATCACAAGTTCCACAGAGATATCTAAAAATCCTCTTAACTGCAAGCAAATGACTCTCTTTTGACTAGACTGAAATCTAGCACAAAGACACACACTGAATTGAATCTGGTCTACTTGCAGTAAGATACAAAAGAGATCCAATCATACCTCTGTATTGCTTTGCATCAACCAGTTTACCTTTTTCATCTTTTTCAATTTGATGCTTGTACTCATGGGAGTAGTTGCTGGTTTGGCTTGTTGAAAGTGATATTTCTTGAGCAACTCTTTGACATATTTGGCTTGATTAATAAAGAATCCATCCTGATGTTGTTTGACCTGCAAACCAAGAAAGAATTGTAATTCTCCCATTAGGCTCATTTCAAATTCACTGTGCATTAGATTAGAAAATTCTTCACACAGTGAAGGGTTAGTGGATCCAAAAATGATATCATCTACATACACTTGAACTACAATGATATGATTATGAATTGATCTTGTGAAAAAGTCTGGTCCACCTTACCTCTGGAGTAATTCTTACTAACCAAAAATTGCTCAATCTATCATACCATGCTCTCAGCTGGAGCATTTTTTAAACCATAAAGAGCTTTATGCAATTTGTAAACATGGTTAGGTTTATCAAGATCTTCAAATCCAGGAGGTTGAGCAACAAAAACTTCTTCTTTAATATAACCATTTAAAAAGGCTTTTCACATCCATTTGAAACAATTTGAAGTTTTTGGAACATGCATATGCCAAGAGAATTCTCACTGCTTCTAATCTAGCTACTGGTGCAAAGGATTCCTCAAAATCAATTCCAAATTCTTGGTTATATCCTTTAGCAACCAGTCTTGCTTTATTTCTGACAACTTTTCCTTCTTCATTCAATTTATCCTAAACACCATCTAGTTCCAATTATTGAGTTTTCAGGATTTTTAGGAACTAGACTCCAGACTTTATTTCTTTTGAATTGGTTCAGTTCATCATGCATGGCTTCTATCCAAGAATCATCTTTTAGTGCTTCTTCAATGTTTTTGGGTTCTATTTGAGAAATAAAAGCCATATGATCTTGTTCAATGATATTTCTAAAATGAGATCTTGTATGGACTCTGTCATGAACATTCCAACAACATTCTCAAGTGGATGGTCTTTAGAGTATTTGAAGTTACCTCTTGTTTTTGTGCTTACCTGCTCTGGTGTCGACTCATCCAGTGGTGTCGACACACTTTCAGGTTCAGCAGCTTCTTCATTTTCCACAATTTGATCTTTTTCTCTCATAAGAATGTCAGCATCTTCTTCTTGATTCCTGAACAAAGTAGGGTCAGTAGATTTTTCAATATTCTCATCAAAAATGACATGAGGAGTTTCCTCTACATTTTTGATTCATTGTTAAACACTCTATATGACCTTGAATTTTCAGAGTATCCAAGAAAGATGCCTACTTCACTTTTCTTTTCAAATTTATCAAGATCATATTTGTCATTATTGTGAATGAAAACTTTACATCCAAACCTCTAAATAGCAATGTGAGGTTTCTTACCTTTCAGAAGTTCATAGGAAGTTTTCTTAAGGACTGGTCTTACCATTACCCTGTTGAGGATATAGCATGATGTATTGACAGCTTCTGCCCAGAATTTTCTTGGAAGCTTACTTTCAATCAACAAGGTTCTTGCCATTTCAACTAGAGTCCTATTCTTCCTTTCTACAATTCCGTTCTGTTCAGGAGTCCTTGGAGAAGCAAACTTATGCTCAATTCTTTATTCCTGCAAAATAAAAAAATGAATTATTATCAAATTCTCCACCATGATCAGTAAGGATAGAATGGATTTTATTTATTTTTAAATTTTCAATTTTATCAACAAATTCTTTGAAGTTTTCTAATGTGTCACTCTTGTGAGATAGAAAATACACCCATGTGAATCTAGAAAAATCATCCACAATCACAAATCCAAATCTATGTCCACTAAGACTGAGTGTCCTAGTTGGACCAATAAGTCCATATGCAACAATTCAAAGGTTTGGAGGTGATTAGGGTGCAACTGATTTGAAAGATTTCCTGTTTGTTTGCCTTGGGCACATGAAGCACATATAATTGCATTTTTCTTTTTCTTCATTTTTGGCAAACCATTCACAAGAGAATTTCTTAACAACTTATTCAGAACATTTTCACTAGCATGACCTACCTTCTATGCCACAGTTGAAATAGATCATGCTGATTGGCAACAAGACACAAATTTTCATGTTGATGACTATTCAAATCAACCAAGTAAACATTATTTATCTTTGTCCAAGAAATTTTATTTTTATTATCTTTTTCAACAATTTCACATGATTCAGAATTTAAAATTACCTTAAGGCCTTTATGCTCAAGAGATTATGATCAAGACCTTCAACAAGTAAAACATTCTCAATGGAGCTTGAAGGAGTCTTACCAATTTTTCCTGTTCCAATGATTTTACCTGTGTTCTTACCTCAAAATTACTTGTCCACATCTTTTTCAATCAATGTAGAAAATTTTCCTTTATCTCCAGTCATATGTCTTAACAGCCACTATCAAGGTACCACTTATCCTTCTTGTGGGCTGTAAGACATTCCTGCAAACCAGATTTAGAAAAACAATTTTGGTACCCAAATTGCTTTGGGTCCATCAGTTGTTTCAGCTCAACAGCAAGATGTTTTGGAATCCAGATTTGTTTTATTTTCTTCAAATTTGTTCTTGATCTGCATTTTTCATCAGTATGACCAGATTTCTTGCATATTGTGCACATCATGACTCTTTGTGGTGTGAAAACATTATTCCTTTTGGTATGAAAATTATATCCAACTGAGAAACTTTTGTTGTTCTTTGGATACAAATCTGATCTATCATTTGATTTCCATTTTTGTTGATTTTTGCTTTGAACTCTTTCTTGTCTACTTGGGTTTTGTTTTTGGATTTTAGATTTGTTTGTGGTTTTTCTTTGATGTTCTCTTCAAAGTTTCTATAAGAGGTACTACCTTGAACAAATGAAGTTATCAAGGTTTGTCCAATTTTTTCTTTGTTTTCAGGCTGATAACCTAGACCATGTTTGATGTTGTTCTTTTGAATTCCTAAGATAGCATCTAGGTTTGCTTGCCTTTGACAAGTTTTAACAAGTCTCTTTCTTGTCATCCAGTTCTTCTTTAATAGTTTTTAGTTCCTCTGTATCACCTCTCTTTCATTTATGAGTTTTTCATTTTCATTCATCAATCTATTTTTATTTTTCAATTGATTGACATCCTCTCTTGATTTCATCAATTTGTCCATTCACACATTTTCTTCTCCTTTTTAGATTATTGATTTCATCAGTCAACACTTTTAATTGCTCAGATTCTTGAGGACTTTGCACCATGCTGTTCACTTTTCTTTTCAATGTCTTATTTTCATTTTCAATTCACACAATTTTTCAAATACAACATAGGTTTCTTCCCAGTCATCAGTTGTAAAATCCTCAAAGGAAGACTTACCTCAGTATTTTCTTCATGCCTTGCCATAAGACATGTCACCTCTTCCTCATCTGAGCTACCTTCTTCTTGGTCTTCTTCATCCTCATCACTCCATGTAGCTAACATTGCTTTTGTCTTTTTGAATATCTATTTTTCAGCTTCTTCTTTAGATCAGGACACTCTCCTCTCATGTGTCCTGGTTTCCTGCATTCATAACAAATGATGTCAGTCTTTTTAGTGGTTTCCAATTTTTTGTTAAAATCATTTTTCCTTGAAACATCCTTTCTGATGAAGGGCTTGAACTTACCTTTTCCTTTCTTTCTCAAAAACCTTTTGAAATGCCTTGTCAATAAGGCTAGTTCTTCATCATTCTCTTCATCAGAAGAATCATCATTTTCATCAGATTGATCAATAATAATTTTTGAGCTAGATGAAGCTTTTAGAGAAATAGGTTTCTTAGATGTGTTCAAAGAAGCATTTCTTTTCAAGTTAATTTCATATGTCATTAGAGAACCTATTAACTCATCCAATTGCATGGTTGACAGATTTTTGGAATCCTCAATTACAGTAGCCTTTGTGTGCCAAGCTGATGGAAGTGATCTAAGGACTTTCCTAACAAGGTCACTATTTGAATATTCCTTTCCTAGACCTCTAAGACCATTTACTAAAAGCATGAATCTAGGAAACATCTCAGAAATAGTTTCATCATTCTTCATTCTAAACATTTCATATTCTGAGACTAGAATACTTGCCTTGGTCTCCCTTACCTCAGAAGTTCGCTCATAAATAAGTTGGAGTTTATCCCCCACATCTCCTTGGCAGTCTTACATGAGGACACTCTGGAATACTCCTTGGGATGAATGGCACATTGCATCATATTCATGGCACTCCAGCTGAGTGTGGACTTGTTGATCTGGTCCTTGGTCCATAAACTTTCATCCTCAGGAAGTTCATCTGGTCCCTTGTCAACTATCTTCCAGAGCTCATAATTATGTGCTCTAAGGAATACTTGCATCCTGTTTTTCCAATAAGCATAGTCAGATCCATCGAAAAAAGAGGTCTAGAAATTGAATGACCTTCAGCAATAAATCCCCTAACATTCTCAGAGCAATAAACTCTGATCGTTACATCAAACACTTAAAGTGTAATGAGAACCTTCTCTGATACCAAATGAAATGTTGCGGAAAACACTACTACCAGAAATCTAGAAGGGGGGTTGAATAGATTTCTCCAAATTTTAAAAATCACTTCAACAGAAACTTAGAGAAACTTAATCGAGTGTGAAATCTGAGTGTTAATGGCAATTCTAAACAAATTAGACAAGCTAGATGATGGAATTTTGACGAACCTATCAAGCATCTAGCGCAAGAGACAAGCAAACCACAATGACACAAAGATTTAGGGTGGTTCGGATTACACAACAGTGTATCCTACATCCACCATCCACACACACACACAATTGTGGCTTATCTTGCCAGTTCAGAAAAGTCACAAAGAAACACACACACTCTGAGATACTGAAATCTCAGATTCAATCACACACACGTGAAATTGGGCACAAGGATTGCACCACTTTCACAAAACACAAAGTATAGAATGAGATTGAAATGAGAAACCAGTCGGAGCAATTGAATTCCAAATGAAGAGGACTGGTTCGAAGATTCCTGTTTCTGCTTCAGGAATGGGGATCAGCTTTTCTCTTCAGCTCCAGGAAGAAGACTCAGATGGATCGAAATTCTCCTTCAATTGGATCGTCCAAGGTATGCAAACCTCTTGTTCCTTCAGATCTGGGAGCAATTCGCCAGGTTGGAGCCTTCCTCAGAAAATGATCAGAATTCTCTGGAGTCTTGGAAGACAGAAGTATATGGTTCGACTCTCCCCTTAAGGCCAAGTGGATAAGGGGTATTTATAGCCCCATGGGTCCACAAAATATCTTGGGATCTGTGGGCATAGAAATTCCCGCCCAAAAGCCTTTCCCAAAAGCCTCCACGTATCCCTGTTAATTACATCAACAGAGAAAGAAAAATTAGACAAACTGTGTCGACACACCTTACCTATGTGTCGACACCCTGTCCCAGTCATCCAAAACTGTCTCCTGGAGTCTGGAACTAGTGTCGACACACAACCAGATTGTGTCGACACCACTGGTAATGACTGATGACTTTGTTCTGGGACAATGCACTAGTGTCGACACACAGTTGAGCTGTGTCGACACCACTGAGTATTTACTGAGTCTTTGTGCGGGGACATTGCACTAGTGTCGACACACAGTTGAGCTGTGTCGACCCACTGAGTATTTACTGATGTCTTTGTTCTGGGACAGTGCACTAGTGTCGACACACATTTGAGTTGTGTTGACACCACAGAGTATTTTGAGCTGTACATGTGAAGGAACCATTGTGAGATAAAATGTAAGCATGATTTCAAAGTATTAATATCACATTTGGCTATCATCAAAATCAGAGATCCAACAGCAGTGAATACTTCATTCTATATTCTCAACAGCATGGTAAGGACCTGTGTGAAAAACCCCCTATGAACTGTTAAAAGGTAAGAAACCCAGTATTGGGTATTTCAGGGTTTTTGGCTCAAAGTGTTTATTCAAACAATGATAAAGTTGATTTAGACAAGTTTGAGCCGAAAGTGATCATGGATATTTCTGGGATACTCAAACACTCTAGAGCATATAGGGTGTTCAACTATAAAATAAAACTGTGGAAGAAACTCCACATGTTGTTTTTGATGAGTATCATACAAAGACTGACATTTCTAATTTACCAGGAATAATGATGGAGATGAAGGAACAACTTTTGGGGAACTACAAGTAAATCAAGTAAAGCAAAGGATTTCAACATAGTTTCAAGACTAACAGTGGATATCTTCGCAGGTACAATGATGAAGATGATGAAATACTGTTTAATAAACAAGATGTTGAATCTGAAGGAGATCCACAAAAGGAAGAGCCTCAAGGTGAAACTCTTCAAGATAATCCTCCACAAGATCGCCTTCCTAATCCAAGATCAACCCGACTCTTCAACAATCATAAATGTGAGGTACTCAAAAGAACACCCACTTGATAATGTGATAGGAGATGTAAATGATTCAGTTCAAACTAGGTCTAAGGTTAGACAATTAGTTGAACAAGATCATTTAGCCTTTGTCTCTCAAGTGGAACCTAAAAATTTGAAGAAGCACTAAAAGAAAATTCTTGGATAGATGTTATGCATGAGGAACTTGGTCAGTTTCAAAGAAATAATGTATGTGGTTTAGTTCCTAGAACCCTGAGTTTTATGTCATAGGCACAACATGGGTGTTTAGGATAAACTAAATGAAGAGGGTAAAGTGGTGAGAAATAAGGCTAGACTGGTAGCAAAAGGATACAGTCAAGAATTTGGTATAGACTTTGAAGAATCCTTTGCCCCTGTAGCTAGACTTGAAGCAGTTAGAATTTTGTTGGCATATGCATGTTCAAATAAGTTCAAACTTTTTCAAATGGATGTTAAAACTTCCTTCTTGAATGGCTACATCAAAGAGGAAGTCTATGTTTCTCAACCACCTGATTTTGAAAATTCTGAAATGCCTAACCATGTTTACAAGTTGCACAAAGCTCTTTACAGTTTGAAGCAGGCACCTCGAGCTTGGTATGACAGGCTAAGCAACTTCTTGGTGAGTAAAAACTACACAAAAGGTAAAGTGGACCAAACACTCTTTACTAAGAAAGTTCGCAATCATATAATTGTTGTTCAAGTTTATGTGGACGACATTATATTTGTTTCCACTAACCCATCACTGTGTGAGGAGTTTTCCAAACATATGCACAGTGAATTCGAGATGAGTCTGATGGGGGAGCTTCAATTCTTTCTTGGTTTGCAGGTGAAGCAACTTGAAGATGGCTTCTTCATTAATCAAGAAAAATATGTTAAGGAGCTTCTCAAAAGATTTCATTTTCAACAAGCCAAACCTGCCTCAACCCCAATGAGCACTAGCATTAAACTGGAACATGACAAGAAAGGTAAATCGGTAGATGCAAAGCAATTCTGAGGTATGATTGGCTCACTCCTGTACCTTACTGCAAGTAGACTGGACATTCAGTTCAGTGTTTGCCTTTGTGCTAGATATCAATCTAGTCCTAAGGAAAGCCACTTGGTAGCAGTAAAAAGGATTTTCAGGTATCTCTCAGGTACACAAGAATTGGGTTTATGGTTTCCAGTAGGTAGTGACCTTGACTTAATTTCATATTCTGATGCTGACTATGCTGGATGCAAAATTGATAGAAAAAGTACTAGTAGATACTGTCAATTCCTTGGTGGGTGCATGGTTTTCTGGGCATCCAAAAAGCAACACTCGGTTGCACTCTCCACTGCAGAGGTAGAATATGTTGCTGCAGGGAGCTGTGCGGCTCAAGTGTTGTGGATCAAAAGTCAATTATGTGACTATAATATTGATATTGGATGCACACCAATCCCATGTGACAACACTAGTGCTATCAACCTTTCAAAGAACCCAATCCAACACTCAAGGACCAAACACATAGAAATAAGACATCACTTCTTGAGAGATGAAGTAGCCAACAAGTCCTTGGAGCTTAGCTTCATACCCACTGAAAAATAATTGGCTGACATCTTCACCAAACCATTATCAGAGGATAGGTTCACATCCTTAAGAAGAGAATTGGGTTTATGCAAGATTTAATGAAACCAATACCAAATTGAGAGGTAAACAACCCTTGTGAAAAGTGACTATGAGGTATATCAAATGGTGATAAGTGAAAGAACAAGTTAAGCTTGTTCGGAAACTGTCACTATGCGTGAGGAAATATTCTCTGCCAAGTATCCATAGACATTATCTTCATAAAGGTTATTCACTTCACAATAGGATAATTGGTTTTCTTTAGTTTTGTCATATACATTTTCTTCAACTAATGAATCTCACATGACTACCAGGTTTTTGGATATTGTTCTGTGTGTAAGTGTTTGCTTTGATTCTGAATATCATGGTTGCTATGATCAAATGATGAGTCAACACATGCACACACTATGGTGGAGCAATGAAAGGCTAAGTGAGTGATTATCTGAAGTAAAACACTTCATACTTCATGTATTTTGATCCCTCATTTATTGGTTGAAATTCCATCTCAAATCAAAGCCTTAACACTGAGTTCTCACTTGTCTGTCGATAGCCACCAACACAATTGTCGACAGCCAAGCCCTCTCAGAACACATCTTCTGATTGATTTCAGTAGTTGTCGACAAGCTCCTTCATTCTGTCGACATCTGGTCTCTTCCAGAACGACCTTTTTACTAAAATTCAATAGTTGTCGACAGATCCTCCAGTGCCTGTCGACAGCTGTCCCCTCCCAGAAACAACTTTCACTAGAATTCAGTACCTGTCGACAGACCAATTCTTGCTGTCGATAGATACTCTATTTTCTGTCTAATCTTCATCCTTTCTCATTCTCTCTCATTGAGTATGTGCACAACCTTTGAATAAGGGGGAGAATTAGGATTTATGGTCATTACTATTTGTCATACTACCATAGTATCCAAGATGTAAATTTCGTCGCCATGATTTTGACGTAATATTTTGAGCTTGGATTTAGGTTGTGTCATCTAGAAATCTTTGAGCAACTCAAATGAATTCAAGATAATTCAATTGAATATCTCCCTTGTGGTTGCTCATATCTCTAAAATGGATTGATAAGTAAATTGGTACTTGAACTTCATGTTTCACTTTGGCCTTTGACCTTGTACAACTAGTCACCTTGTCTATTAATCAACAAAAAAAAGGGAGAAAAGCTACCTATTTCAAAAATCATACAAGTAAGAAATAACATGGGATAAAGGCAGAGCAATGATGATTATTCCTGAGTAACCAGGGACATGGGCATCACAAATGTACGTCTTCGCGTCAAAAAGTTATTTCATTAACTCTGTTCATTGATATAATGGTCACTCATACTGAGTAACTGGAGGTATGGGCATAACAAATGTCTACCTTCACATCAAAAGGTGTAAGTGAACCTAATTATCACTTCTCTCATATCACTTCAATAAAGGACACAAATCCCAAATTGCAAGAAATAGAGTGAAGGCTCCATTATCTTAACTCAAGGGAAGAGGTTGTCTATTGTCAATCAGTCATGTGAATGTTGT
Organism: Colocasia esculenta; assembly: GCA_014218235.1. Classification (NCBI taxonomy): domain Eukaryota; kingdom Viridiplantae; phylum Streptophyta; class Magnoliopsida; order Alismatales; family Araceae; genus Colocasia; species Colocasia esculenta. The sequence goes on from CM024761.1 coordinate 117,996,716, forward strand.
CTTCAATTACCAAATGAACATCACCACTAAGTCATATGATTTTCTTCAATGGTTTTATTCAACGAGATTTTCTTTATTTCGCTTGGGTTTGAGCGTAGTTCTCTAAATGCCATAACTTAAACTTCTCGAAGTATTATCTCTTAACCATTGTACATTTTGTTTATGTCTTCATACTATTGGACATGACACTTAGTATTGAGTCTCAAACCTTTTCTCATCCTTAGAATCATATGTGCATGCTCATTTCCATTTAAAATTTCACAAAAATCAGTTCTGGCACAAACCTGCTCAGCAGCTGTCGACAGCCCCCATCTTGTTGTCGATAGTCGGTGGCCCAGGGCGGTTTAGAAGCCCAAACGGCACGCAATTTGGCCAAATTTTGTGGGGCCCTTTCTATTTGAAATTCTCATTCCACTTCCTTAAAAGGGCATTCACGGACTCTTTCCTTCTTTTACCCCCTCTACAACTCTCTTCTCCACCTTTTCAACCCTAACCTCCTCTATCCAGGGCACCGAAACCCCGTTTCCTATTCTCTCTACGTCTCCTTCCTCACGTTCATCTCCTCTTCTCAGAGATCCTCTCCTATCTGTCCGTCTTCTCTCTCATGGCTCCTAAGGGCAAGCGTGTAGCTTCTCGTCGCCGTCCTCTTTCACCCGAAGTCGGCGAAGGTTCCACGGCCCCCGCCGAGCGTCGAAGCAAGCATCGGGATGATTTTCTGCCGGAGCTCGTTGTTCCTCGCAACCTTCATGCTTCTAGGGTCCGGGGAACATTCACCATGTTCATGCATCCTCGTTTCGTGGACTTTGTGTCCATAGAAGATATGTTTCCTGGTCTTCAGCCCCTGTTCGATACTCAAGGTTGGACCAACTTTGTGTACTCCCACACGCGGTATTCTCCTACCACTGTGACAGATTTCTACAACAACCTTCAGATGACAGTGGTAAGTGAGCAATTGTAAACCACTGTTCGGGGCACTATTTTTCACATCACCCCAAATCTCTTCTGTCGTGCACTTCAACTTCCTAACTCCGGGGTGAATATTCTTGTCCACCCTTCATCTGCCTCTGATTATTACACCCCCATCACCAATCAAATTTATCATCCAAGTGTGGACCATCTTAAGCTCAATGCCAACTCTTTTCCTCAACTAAATCATCTCATCCATCACATTTTTACTACTATCATTGTGCCTAAAGATGGAAGTAGGGAACTTGTCACTACGGTCCACAAGTCCCTCTTCTACTATTTTTTGAAGTGTGAACAAGTCAATCTTCATATTCTAATGGTGGACCTCATCAAACAATGTTACTCAAATCTCAAGAGGTCAATGCCATATGCCTGTCCCATTACATCCCTTCTCTCTTTTATTGGCATTCTCATTTCTGACTCCGAGTGCACCAAACTCAAATCCATAAGCACTTTTGATCTTACTGCGGTGCATCGTATGGGATACAAGTTTGTGGATGGGATAGTAACTAGAACTCTCAAGGGTCAAGCACCAACTGTTGAGGATGATTTTGCTGAAGATGAAGACGATGAAGAAGGTGCTGATGAAGACTCCCAGGCAGAGCCAATGGATGCTCAGGGAGATGATCCTGCTGATGCTGAGCACCAAGAACCAGCTCCTTCTCTTCGGGATTTCATTGCTGGTCATATGGCTCAACTGCAAATTCAATTCACCACGGGTTTTAAGCAACTCAACACCCGTCCTGATCATGTTGATACTAGGATGGATGCATTGGCCAACACCCAAGTGCAGATTCAGCATAGGCTTAATAGGCTCTCAAGGAATGACGATGATGTTTAGAGAGTCTTTGGGGTGTCTAGGTCCTAGTTTCTATCTTTCAGTACTGGGTCACTTAGTCTTTGTTGGGTCACCATGTCAATCATGTACTTTTCCTCCTTTTCATTTCTCCTTATGTCAAGCAATGGACCTCTTTTGTAACTGAGTGTAATGACTGTTCTATGAATGCAAGCCTCAGTTATTTTGCTTAACTCTTATCCATGTGTGCATCATGTGTCTTTTGAATGTTGTCAAAAGGGGGAGAAACATCAATTCCAAATCAATGAGCATAAAATGAAAAATTTTGTCATCATCAAAAAGGCGGAGAATGTTGGGTTTACAAGTGATTAAATGTTTTTGATGATGTGAATTTAATGAACATTGCAATTGATGATGGTACAATGACACATTTGTTAAGACCATAAAGGACAAGACCAAGTGACAAGATGAGTTTATATGTATTCATGATATCTCACTTATATTGTTTTCACATGTAGGTTGACTACATACAAGACAAGTACTCAAAAGTCCACTTCAAAAGATCTTCAAATAGACACCAAGACAGCTCCTGTCGACAGTAAGGCAAGCATCTATCGATAGAGGGACATTCCAGGAACTGGAACAGGAAGTAGGACAGTAGCTGTCGACAACCCCAGGATGCCTGTCGACAGATATTGTCTCCCAGTAAACTTCAAACTTCTGGAAAATAGCTTTATATAGTAGCTGTCGACAGCAGCAGGCTGGCTGTCGACAGGTCCAGTGTTCCAGTAACATGAAGAGTTCTGGAAAACCAGACTTGAGCAGTAGTTGTCGACAGCAGAAAATCGCCTGTCGACAGACGAAGTTTTGGAAAGATCTGATGGTCAAGATATGATCCATATTTGGATGATTCTTTCAAGCACGTCTCTCCATGTTTGGACACCCATATATATAGGTCATATAGGGTTATTTTCAAAGCAAGAGGCCACAACACCAAAACCCTAAGCTAGTCTCAAGAGAGAAAGCTTCCACCTGCTGCTCTGCTTCAAGTCTCCGTTCAGAGCGAAGAAGAAACATCTTCCGAGCGGAGTTGAAGTCAGTATGTCCACGACTCAAGCTTCTCCATCAGTTGATCTACATCCAAACGAAGCTTGAAGTTATCTTGGACGACCAACAAGAAGAGTTCTTCATCAGGATTTGTTCTTTCAACTCAGAACTCTTCTCTGTTTTCTTTTTCTCATACTTCTGTTTGTGTGGTTGTGTTTCAAGCATCCCTTGTGCTTGATCCACGTGGGTTATGTTGTTTTGATTGTGTGTTCACATCAAACAACGTGTGTGTGTGAGTTGTAGTGTTGAACTCGCTCATAAGCAATTGTTTCTGCGCGTGTGTGTGGACGGTGGACGTAGGATACACAAGTTGTGTACTCCGAACCACCTTAAATCATCGTGTCTGTGGTTTGAACGTTTTACGTTAGATGTTTGGTAGGCACGTTGATCTTTCACACGCTAGATAAATTGCTACTTTATCTACTTACAATTAACACACATCCTAGTTTGGTTCAAACTCTGTTTGAGATATCAAAGTGCCTGCATCTCCATTGAAAAGAAGGTCGTAAAGTTTTAATTGACAGTAATCTATTCAACCCCCCCCCCCCTTCTAGATTACCATAATAGGCAATTCCGCACATCTTTCAGATTCTTCATGGGGATGGGAGTCGTCACTCATGAACTCTATATATACCCCCTAATCTACATCTGGAAAGGGGGAGGAAGCCAGTTCATTCAAAGGGGCCACTAGGCTGCCATTTTCAAAGGAGAAGAAGAAGTCTTCATCAAGATACCAAGGAAGGAAGGTGTTGCTGCAGCTGGACCTGCTTCTTCTTCACCAAGCGACCTTCCGATATCAAGGCTCAGCCCTACACAGGGGGGGGGGTTTCTTCCTCCCCTTCCTTTCATCTCTTGCATGCATTATCACTCACACTTACATTCAAGTAGTCATTTCCTCTGACCCATTAGAGAGGGGTTTTAAATAGAAAAGAACGGAGGGAAACAATCATAATCATTGGTCGTTTGCCATCTCACACCTCAAACCAGTACGGTTCCCTCCATTTGCATGCGTATGACCTTGTGTTTGGGACATTTACTGCACTATCTCGAGATTAATGGGTTTCATCTTGTGTCTATCTGTAGGAAGGACTAAAACAAGACTCACCTTGGAGCCCCCATCCTTTGGCCCGCTGAAGGAAGGGGAGCGAGCGGACCCGGTCATCACCCACATCTTAGGCGATGCACGATCATACAACCCTTTAGGTGGAGGTAGAATTCCCTGACGATCACAAGTTTCTTTATCTTTCCCAAATTATCAGAGTCGTTGCAACATAGCACATCGGAGAGAGGCGACACAGAAGACGCACCTCCAGACATCTACAAGGGTATCGAGTTGGTACCAAAGATCGACCTCCACCTAAACACAACGATGTTAATTACATATCTCTTTTAGAGAGAAAACCTTTAAATAGTCGTCAAAAAAAGGGGCCCCTTGGCTAAAAATATGAAATATGACATAAATGGATGGAGGGAAAATATGAACTTGACTATGAACATGAGACAAACAAATTTACACTGCCCGTGGGGGACAACATTTATTTTGGTTTGTTGTATCTGATTTAGGATTATTTGATTTGATTTGAATTTGAAATTTTTGGTTTGTTTTATTTTTTATTTTGATTTCATTTTAAGTTGCTTTATTTAGCAAAAAGTTTGTATTTGGGTTAGGGGTTATTGAATTAGATTTATTCAAGTTTGTTAAATTTTGGCATGGAAACATTTGATTTGAATTTGTTAACTTCATTTGATTTGAAATTGATTTATTTGAATTTGAAATTTATTCGATTTGACCTTTGATTAAGATGGATTTATTTATACACAATTTTCTTATTATAGTCATTGTTGTTATTATTTTATTTTAATTTAGGTTTGCTTGTTTTTTATTTACCTTGAGTTTTTAATTTAGTTTTGTATTTTTTTATTGCATGTTGGTTTATCATAGAGCTTATGTTATTCCAACTAGAAGGTTTAGAATTGTGTGTTTTATTTGATTTAATTGATTTGTTGTTTTTATTATTTATTTATTCTTATGTTATCCTTCATTTTTATATTTGTCATTTATTTATTTGTTCTTTTGTTTTCCTTTACTGACATCATTGTCTTTCTTTTACCATTGATGTCATGACTATTGTATTCATTCATTTATATCCTTATTTTGTTTTATTTTTTTATTTTTTATTATGTATTATCATTATCATTATCCATATTTCATCTTTATTATATTTTTAATTATTATTATGAACAGTATTGATATGGGTCAACTGGTTTGCATGCATCCGTTAGTTGGAATGGATGCATCGGTCGACTAGAATAGGTTTGTCAGTTGACTAGAACTCCCAGTGCACTGTGGTTGTGAGATTTGTCCCATCGGTAGATCGACATTTACTCATTGGTTAACCATGATTCCTAGTCCTTTCAGTTCATCACTTTGTTGTTCCTTGAGCATCATATGTTTGGGCCTTCGACTCATTTAGAGTAGGCCATGCTCATCACATCATATCATCATGCTTTCATTTGATTATCATGTCATTTAATCATAATATATGAAGATGCAAATTTAAATAAACATAAAATCTAGCGAAAACCTAGTAGCATCTCCCCCCCTCCTTGGAAATTTCAAGGGGGTGTAATGGGCAACCATCCACGGGATAACCGAGATGGCCCCAAATCAAGGAAAGTGTAAAACCACACATCCTCCATCTTTCCTGAGTGTCATTTCCTTCAAGGCTCGCCTACGAGAAGGTTTAGTTCGCCTGGTTTATGGAGACAAGATATGTTCATATGCATGCATAACATTCATTTTTTTAGACCGACACTCAAACCAATGACCGCCATATGGAGAGAAGTCCCTCATCAGTCATGATCATGAACATGGGCATAACATAGGGCATACAAGATAGGGGAAGAAAATCAGTGGTAAAAAGAATATGGATCTGATAGTGAAAGTAGGGTAGACAAGGCCATAGATGGGCCTCATGTTGGACCATTTTATTTCAGCACCCTTTGACCATGTTTGATCAAGTCATGAGAGGTAAAGAGGTCCCATCAACTTGAAACGTAGTATGACATCTAACATGATATGATGCATTCTCTTGGGGCAATATATCGGCTTGCCTTGTGGCATTGAAGGTGTCATCTCCCGACAAAATGGAAAATCGGAATGAGCAGTATGACAATGATAGGAGCACACATATTGGACAAGTAATCTAAACATAAACCATACCAAAAGATGGACACAAGACAATATAACCATTAATTAAACTTTATTCCATTCATTTCATAATCCAGAGGTCCATTACATTTACTATTCTGGCCAAGACATTGTTGGGGAATCGTCCCCTTGATCGGCAGCCCTCTCTCACACAACTCACACGTAGAGTTTTGGAGAAGAGATTGAAGAAGGGAGAAGAAGAACATAAGAACACCAGATTTTTACGTGGTTCGGAGGCAAAGCCTTCCTACGTCCACAGCCACAGCAGCAGTTCCAATAATATACGTCAGGAACAATCATCCAACCTTATACAAGGAGAGACCGCCCTACTATATATACTGGGAGGTTAGGGCGCCATAATCGAGATTTACAAGGACAAAACTGCCCCTCACTCAGATTCACGGAAGTCGCCTGTCCTGGGGTTGAGAAGTCGACTGCCTTGAGAAATCAGACTGCTAAATTCGACTGCTGACTCCCACTGCTGAAGTCGAATGCTGTAGTCGAATGCTAAATTCAACTGCTACAGTCGAATGCTAAATTCGACTACTGACTTCGACACCTGCAATCGAATACTGAAGTCGACTGCTAACTTCGACTGCTGCAGTCAAATACTGAAGTCGACTGCTGAAGTCGACTTCCTTGAAGTCTTCAACTCTTTCACTTCTGTAGGCCAAACCCCCTGTGCAGATCCACTTGAGAGTTCAGGCTCCACACTCTAACAATCTCCCACTTGGAGTCTGAACTCCAAATAATAGCAGGCATCTCAAAGTCTTAATTCTCCTCAATGCAGCAAAAGAAAAAACTGGCTGTGGCATCCCTCCATCAATCATTCATGGAGACCAACTGAAGCTTGGCATAGCCTCAGTTTCTCTCTTGTGACCACCTTTGTCAACATGTCTGCAGGATTTTTTGACCCTCGTATCTTCTCAAGCAGTAGAGTACCATCTTCAATCAACCCACGTATAAGGTGATACTTTAGCTGTATGTGCTTCGTCCTTGCATGGAAGACAGGGTTCTTGGCAAGGTGAATTGCACTCTGACTGTCACAAAACAGCACACTGTTGTTTTGTTTCTTGCCCAATTCCTTCAGAAATTTTTTCAGCCAGACCATCTCCTTGCTAGCTTCAGAGACAGCAACATACTCTGCTTCTGTGGTTGAAAGAGCAACAACTTTTTGAAGTTGTGAAACCCAGCTCACTGCAGTCCCACCTAAGGTGTACACATAACCAGTGGTGCTTCTTCTTGTGTCTAGATCACCACCAAGATCTGCATCAACACAACCATGTAAAATGACATCACTTTTTCTGAAACAAAGACATTTACCTGAAGTGCCTTTCAGGTATCTCAAAATCCATTTTACTGCCTCCCAGTGTTGTTTACCCGGATCTGCCATATATCTGCACACAACTCCCACTGCATGTGCTATATCCGGTCTGGTACAAACCATTGCATACATCAGGCTTCCCACAGCTGATGCATAAGGAATTTTCTTCATGGACTCACACTCTTCAACGGTCTTTGGTGACTGCTCTTTAGACAGCTTGAAGTGACTTGCTAGAGGAGTGTTGACTGGTTTTGCATCTTGCATGTTAAACCTGCCCAACACTTTCTGAATGTAGCCTTCCTGAGATAGCTTCAGAATACCATCTGTTCTATCCCTCACAATTCTCATTCCAAGAATTTGTTTTGCTGCTCCCAAGTCCTTCATAGCAAATTCCTTTGACAGTTGTTTCTTCAACTTGTTGATCTCTGTTATACTTGATCCTGCAATGAGCATATCATCCACGTACAATAGCAATATGATATAACAATTGTCAAACTTCTTAAAGTAACAACAATGGTCCATGTTGCATCTAATGAACCCATTGCTACATATGAATCCATCAAACTTCTTGTACCACTTCCTGGGGGCTTGTTTCAGACCATACAAGCTTTTGTTCAATTTGCAAACAAGGTTTTCTTTACGATGTTCATGAAAACCTTCTGGTTGCACCATATAAATGTCCTTCTTTAGATCACCATGGAGAAAAGCTATTTTTACGTCAAGTTGTTCTAGGTGCAAGTTTTCAGCAGCAACAATACTTAGCACTAATCTAATAGTGGTTAACTTGACAACTGGAGAGAAAATTTCAGTGTAGTCAATACCTTCCTTCTGTTGGAAACCTTTCACAACCAACCTTGCCTTGTACCTCTTTCTGTCATCATGTTCTTCTTTTAACCGAAAAACCCATTTATTTTGCAATGCCCTCTTGCCAGGTGGTAGTTTAGTCAGCACGCAAGTTTCATTTTTGTGTAGGGAATTCTTCTCATCTTTCATTGCCAACTCCCACTTGACTGAATCTTCCACCTGCATAGCTTCATCAAAGCTCTCAGGTTCATCTACATCAGTCAGCAACAAGTAGTACATTGCAGAAGAAAACCGTTCAACTGGCCTGCACAATCTGCTTGATCTTTTAGTTGAACCTCTGGTTGCACTGTACTATTTTAAGGATCTTCTTGAGATCTCCTCAGCACATCTTCTTCTGAAATTTCCTCCAGCTCAACCTGTGCACTTTTCTGACTTTCTTGACCTGCATCTTTAGATTCCACATCAGATCTATGCTTATAAAGAAATTTTTCATTGAATATAACATTCCTATGTCTAATGATTTTCCTGCCTTCATCATCCCATAAGTAGTATCCAAAATCATCAGAACCATATCCAATGAAAAAACATCTCCTTGACATAGGATCTAACTTGTCTCTGTCATTGGAATCAACATGCACATATGAAACACAACCAAATACTCTCAGGTGTGAGAGAGTTACCTCCTTACCGGTCCAAGCCTCTTCGGGTAGCTCACCATTTAGAGGAACACTGGGTCCTCTATTAATCAGATAAGCTACTGTGTTAATTGCATCTGCCCAGAAGGTCTTCGGTAGGCCAGCATGTAGCTTCATGCTCCTAGCTCTCTCATTCAGAGTTCTGTTCATGCGTTCAGCAACCCCATTCTGTTGTGGAGTATTTGGAATTGTTTTCTCCATCCGAATGCCATGTGCTGCACAGAAATATTTGAATTCCTTGCTACTATATTCTCCTCAATTATCTGACCTCAGACACTTGATCTTTGCACCAGTTTGATTTTCCACTTCAGCCTTCCACTTCACAAAATTAGAGAACACATCAGATTTATTTTTGAGAAAATAAACCTATACCTTCCGAGTGGAGTCATCAATAAAGGTGATATAATAGAGTGAGCCTCCAAGGGATCGAACAGGGGCTGGTCCCCACACATCAGTGTGCACAAGTTCTAACTTTTCTAGCTTAGAACTTCTTCCAGCTTTAGAGAAGGTGACCTTTCTCTGCTTTCCCAGAATGCAATCTTCACACAGTCCAATATCTATGGACTTTAGATCACCTAACTTCCCTTTTGCAACCATCATCTTCATTCCCTTCTCACTCATGTGCCCAAGTCTGCAGTGCCAGATCTTGGAGTCCTCTTCTGAATTTGCCACTGCCACTAAGTCTTTGTCATTTGTAGTCATATAAAGAGTTCCCATCTTGCTGCCTCGTGCTATAACCATGGCACCCTTGGTTATCTTCCAACACCCATTAACAAAGGTAGTGACATATCCTTCATCATCAAGCTGACCAATAGAGATCAGATTTCTCTTCAAGCCAGGAACATGTCTAACATTCCTTAGCTTCCATATAGTCCTGTTTGCTGTTTTCAACTAAACATCACCCTTCCCCACAATATCTAGGGGCTCATCATCAGCAAGATAAACCTTCCCAAAATTACCAGCAACATAATTTTGTAAGGTTTTTTTGCATGAGGTAGAGTGAAAAGATGCTCCAGAATCTAGAATCCAAGATTCGATGGGACTATTAACACTCAAGATTAGAGCATCTTGGACTTGCTCTGTCATGACATTGGCAAGGTCTTCTTCCTGTTTCTGCCCCTTATCCATTTTCTTTGGAAGCCTGCAATCCTTCTTAAAGTGACCCTTCTTACCACAATTCCAGCAACCATCACCATGGGGTTTGGACTGACTTCTTTTCTTGGACTTGGATCTATTCCGATTTTGTCCACTCTGATTTGTTCTTCCCCTACCTTCAGCGTTTAAGGCAGAACCTGAAACTTCACTAGATTCCCTCCTGCGAACATCCTCGCTCAGAATCAAGTCTCGAATCTCTGTATGTTTCAGTTTACTTGAACCTGAAGAACTGCTAACAGCCGTCACAGTAGCACCCCAACTTTCAGGTAAGGAGGACAAAAGAATCAAGGTTTTAATCTCATTATCAAAATCTATTTCTACATAACTCAACTGGGTTGTAATCACGTTGAATTCATTTATATGATCTGTGACCGAGGAACCTTTGGCCATCTTCAGATTAAACAAACGACGCATCAAATGTACCTTGTTGGAAGCAGATGGTTTCACGTACATATTTGATAACGCCTTCATCAGACTTGCTGTGGTCTTCTCGTTCACGATGTTGAACGCGACGTTTCTGGCCAACATCAAACGAACAACTCCGAGAGGTTGTCTATCTAGAAGATCCCAGTCTTCTTTCTTCATACCATCTGGCATCGTTCCAAGAAGCGGCTGGTGCAACTTCTTTTGATACAAGTAGTCTTCGATCTGCATCTTCCAGAACCCGAAGTCCTTGCCATCAAACTTCTTGATCCTCACCTTTCCTTCATCCGCTGCCACCGCTCCCACTATTTCCCTCGAACCTGGCTCTGATACCAGTTGTTGGGGAATCGTCCCCCCGATCGGCAGCTCTCTCTCACATAACTCACATGTAGAGTTTGGAGAAGAGATTGAAGAAGGGAGAAGAAGAACACAAGAACACCAGATTTTTACGTGGTTCGGAGGCAAAGCCTTCCTACGTCCACGGCCACAGCAGCAGTTCCAATACTATACGTCAGGAACAATCATCCAACCTTATACAAGGAGAGACCGCCCTTCTATATATACTGGGAGGTTAGGGCGCCATAATCGAGATTTACAAGGAAAAATGCCCCTCACTCAGATTCATGCAAGTCGCCTGTCCTGGGGTTGAGAAGTTGACTGCCTTGAGAAATCCAACTACTAAAGTCGAATGCTAAATTCGACTGCTAACTCCCACTGCTGAAGTCGAATGTTGTAGTCGAATGCTGAAGTCGAATGCTAAACTCGACTGCTGACTTCGACTTCTGCAGTCGAATACTGAAGTCGACTGCTAACTTCGACTGCTGCAGTTGAATAATGAAGTCGACTTCCTTGAAGTCTTCGACTCATTCACTTCTTTAGGCCAAACCCCCTGTGCAGATCCACTTGAGAGTTCAGGCTCCACACTCTAGCAGACATAGGGCCCATAAGACTAGTACATTGCAAAAGAGAAATTAAACTCTAATGGTAACTGGATAGTAGTCGACCACTCTGATAGTATAGATAACTGGGATGCTCGAATCACTCATGCCCATCCCCAAACATCTCATCGAATTCCTCATCATCTGAAATAAATGTAGCAACTACGTAAGTGAATGCTCTGTAGGTTTTAAATCTCTTGAATTGAGTAGGATTTACATAAATTAACATTTTAAGGCAAGTAGGATATCTAGAACGAGCATGATAACTAGTGTTCAGGCAATAGTAACGAGTAATGAGCAAGAGTACTTAACAAGTATCAAGATAGGATGTTCACAAGAGTTCAATATGAATGAGAAGTCAAGAACATGTCATTATTAACAAGTACATGATTGACCATATCACGATCATGATATAGTGACCATGATACACGAGTACATTATTTTATTTTCATAGACCAATTTAACATGATTAACATGATTTTGGTGCAATGCAAACACCATGGTCAAACAATCCTTGCAAGTACAAGATGTTCATGTTGTGTTGAGTGTGTATTGGAATTTCTTAAAGTTGATTTTTAATGATGACCATTAGACATCACTCATACTTTGATTTTGATGATGACATATTGGACATATTGTACATATTGAAGATATTACAGTAATGCTCAAACAACATGTTCTTGATATTTTCTTCTTAATCACATGTTTTGATGGTCTACTCTTCATTCATACAGGTTTACAAAGTTCTTGTCAAAGTAGGTTGTCTTTAGTTGACAAACAGGTCAACTCTAATTGACAGACAGGTTGACTCACAAAGTCTGCCCAACAAGTTTCTGAAGAGTAATTGTTAGTTGTGTCGACTCTATTTGAAGATGAGGTCGACACTAGCCTCCATCCAGTGAACAAGTTTTGGAGGAATGCACAACAGGTCGACTCTAACAGTTGAACAGGTCGACTCTAACTGTTGAGCAGGTCGACACTAGTGGTATGTCAGGTCGACATTAGTGTTCTACCAGTGATATGCTTTTGGGGATTGGTCTGTAGTGTCGACTCTCTTGTAGACTAGAGTCGACTCACTTTTGTATACAACCCAGAATTGCACAGAGCATCATATCCAACAGATGTGATCTCTTTCTGAGAACTTTATGGAAGATGTTAATTTCCAAATTGCCCTCTCATCCAAGTGGCAGTATGGTAAGGACCTTTTGGACACGTGGCAGCCCAGGGTGCAGTCTAGGTTCCGTACACAGCCTCTTCACGTATATGGACTGCGCAATGGCTATATAAGCTGGGATCTGATCTGTAGAAAAGGACAGGAAAGGGGAGAGCGGGAAAAAGGCATCTGAGTTGAAAAGGGGAGCAGAGCATCGCCGCCAGGAAGAAGAAGAACGAGAAGAAGAAGGAGAAGAAGAGAAGGAGTTCGTGATTGGAGAAATTCGTAATGAAGACAGATCTAAAAAGCTTGGAAATATCTCATAGTCTGTAATTCATCTAGTTTTCACTATAATTGTGTGATCTGTGTATGCGTTCTACACAGATCATCAAATTCTGTTTGTTCTATTTTCTTCAATTGTACTGAGATAGATCGCGCTAGAGGATCTACTCTCTGATTGAGCTTGTTCTAGCAGGACTTGGATCCTTCATGGTCCAAAGGTTTTGAGTACTGTGTACTCTAGTTTGAAGCCGTAGTGCACTGGTGTTTGAGCCGTCGTGCTCAAGTGCTTGTGAATTGTAGAATTCACAAGTGGTAAGTGGAGTAGGTCGTTGTGCCTATCTCCTGGGTTTTCTTTGAGTCGTCGCACTCAAAGGTGTTTGGAGTCGTCGTGCTCCAGGTTGTACTGCTCGAGTTAGTGTTTCCTCCGTCGTGGGGAGGTGGATGTAGGAGACACAAGTTGTATTCTCCAAACCACCTTAAAATTCTTTGTGCACTATGGTTTTCGTGTGGTTTGTTGTCTCATATCACTTTATTCACACACCACTCTTAGATCTAATCGAATCGTGTGTGTCGCGAGTTTTAATTCTGCTGCCATAAACACTCATTCATAATTAAATTTGATTCAGTCACCTATCCGAATCCAACCATTGGTATCAGAGCAGGTCAGAGTCTATACTCTGAGGTGCTTTGGTGAATCATATGTGTTTCACGTTTTGATTTACTCAATTACTTGCTCAATTTGTGCTGCTAGCTTGATTTGATTGTCTTTATCATGGATTCTAGATGTTTCGTTGCAAAAGGTCATTTAATTAATAGATCTTCATTTTTTTATGGTACTGATTACCCTTATTGGAAGAACAGAATGATGGTATTTCTTCGAGCGCAGAACTATGATGTCTAGAGGATTGTTGAGAAAGGACCAGTAGAAATCACTGGGGATGAAGATACATGGACAAGGGAGCAGATCAGAAAGGCTACCCTGAACTACAGCGCCATGAACATGCTGCAATGTGCCATCCATCTAAAGGAGTACTCTAGAATTTCTATGTGTAAGTCTGCAAAGGAGATGTGGGATAAATTAGAATTATTATATGAGGGCACATCTCAAGTTAGGGAAACTAAAGCAAACATGCTAGTTTCTGATTATGAATTGTTTGTTATGAAATCTGATGAAACCATATCTGAGATGTTTCCTAGGTTTATGGTTATTATCAATGGACATCAAGCTTTGGGTAAGGAATACTCAAATGAAGATTAGGTAAGGAAAATTTTGCGTTCTCTATCTCCTGTATGGCACACTAAAGCAACTGTCATTGAGGATTCGATGGATTTATCCAAAATAACATTGGATGAACTCATTGGATCCTTAATAACTTATGAGCTAAATCTTAAGAGATCTGAAGAACACATGCTGAAAACAAAACCCATTGCTCTTAAAGCTTCCTCAAGTAGTAAAGGAAAATCTAAAGAAATTTCTGAGTCTGAAAAATCTGAATCTGATGATGATAATCTTACTTTGATTACTAGACAATTTAGGGCATTTTTAAAATCCAACAATAAGAATTTTGGTAATAAGCAAAATGTCATGTCTAGTAGAAAGAAACACTTTTCATATGTTGATCACAAGAAGAATGATGAGATTCTTGTGTGTTACAAGTGCAACAAATCTGGACACATGAAGGCTGAATGTCCAGAGGCTAAGAAAGATAAGCACAAAAACCACAAGAAGGAGTTTCACAGAAAGAAGAACAAGGCCATGGTTGCTACATGGTCAGATGAGGATCAAAGCTCAGACAGCAATGAAGAATCCTCTAGTTCGGAAAGAAATGAAGTCTACTTCATGGATGGAAGCAGTGAAGAACAGGTAGATATATCTTTCGAACTATTTACCATTGAAGATTGGCAAGAAGCATATGGTAATTTGGTTGAAAATCTGTCTGAAGTTAGAAAAGAAAATAAATATTTGAAAAGAAAATTTGACAGCATTCTTCATGACACTTCATCATCTGGAAAAATTTTCAAATTGGAAGCTCAAATTTCAGACCAAATCAAAGAAAATGATGAATTGTTAATTTTTATTGATGATCTAAAACTGAGAATTCAAAAATTGAACAAAGAAATTATCAATTCTGTCAAGAAATTTGAAGAAAAAGAGAAGAAAAATAAAAAACATTTAAATCAAATTGAAAAACTCAATCATTGCCTTAAAGAAAAAGATGACATCATCAAGAACTTCACACAAGGCAAACATAATTTGAATGCTCTATTGGGAATGAAGATGAATTCAAACAAACATGGTTTAGGTTTTAAATCACAAATTCAAAGAAAACTAAATCATCTCCAAAGAAAAAAAAATCATCAAAAATTCCTCTAATAAAATTTGTCAAGGCAAGTTCATCTGAAAACAAAGGAAAAATGCAAAAACAAAAAGAACCTGTGAGGTCGACACACACT
>CM024761.1:118012123-118076726 GCA_014218235.1 Colocasia esculenta
CGGTCCAAAAATTTGATCAATGCCTGTGCAAATAAGGCCCTGTCTGGTCCTGGGGAGGAGCACCCCAAGTACTTTTAACCGCGGGAGTATGGACTTGTGGTGCGTGGCATGGCACTGATACGATATGCAAGATTTGTGTGAATGTGCCTTTGTGTGATATGATAAGTCTGATTTGATCTGATAAGATTGATTTGATATATACGTCTGATCATGTGAAAGCATGATATCTGTCTGAATATGGCCAATCACTTTCGATATGATTCTATTCTTGAATATCTGTCCATTTTATATGAAATTCGACATTTGATCTGATATGATATCCGTTCTACTCTCTATCCAACTTGTTAGAAAAGCATGCATTGTCATCATATTCATGTGCATATCTGCCTATTTAAAATGTTAATCATATATTAGTGCCCGCACGTTATTGTGATGTAAATCCTACTGAGCTAGTTCGCTCACCCCTATCATCCTGCCCTTTTCAGGTAGTGATGAAGAACCGGTGGAGTCGGATGACTGGACAAGAGTGACGAGCACCCGTCCTAGAATAGTTGACAGTTTAGAATAGAATTGAGTAGTCTATGTAATAGTGAAACTTTTGGAAGTTACTTGAATAATGGACCCTTTGGTTAATTCTTTCTTGTAAGGTTGTATCTAGTTGAATGAAATGAAATAAGAGTAAATTGAGGATAGTATTATGATTTGAAAAGTGTTATTATATTCAATTGTGACTCTGCGCTATTCAACTGTGATACGTTTGTTTGTATCGTTCACGTCCCCTGGTATTTATTCCGTTGCTAATGTCGGGGCGTGACACACTTCTGGACTACAAAGGTGATATCGAATTGAGACAAGAAGCTCTGCCAACGCGCCAATCTGTCGGCGAGGATTAGCTTCTCTAGGAGATACCTAATAGGATCCATTCTAAACTCAAACTCACTTTATGGGCTAAGAAGTAGTGCTTTAATTTCTGCACTACCCACACTAACATGCACATGTTTTCTCCATTGTGGTGAGTTTGAGCTCGGAAGGGTTGAAGAGCCTAGATAGGTATAGACTGCCCTTTCTTTCCCGGAATCATCATGTTGTGCAAGGACAGCTCCTAGGGAGTCCTCAATAGTCAACAGATATAAGATTAGGGGTTTCCCAGGGACAGGCGCCCGCAGCGCGGGCGGATTCATAAGATAACTCTTAAGCTCATCAAAGGCCTCTTGACATTTAGCGTTCCATTCGAATTTGGTCCCTCCTTTTACAGTTCATAGAAATGGCGACATCTTTGAGAGTGCTAAGATATGAATCTCCTTATGAACTGTAGCCGACCAATCAAGCCTCAAAGCTCAGATATGTTCTAGGAGGAGGCATCTCATTTATCGCCTTGGCCTTGTGTGGGTCTATTTGAATCCCCCGTTTGCTGACTATAAAGCCTAACAATTTGCCTGAAGAAACCCCAAATACGCACTTCTTTGGATTCATCTTCAATTGATATTCTTGTGTGCGGCGGAACACTTTGGCAAGCACGGAGGAGTGTTCTCTTCGAGTCCGAAACTTCACCACAATGTCATCCACGTACACTTCAACATCTATATGAATCATATCATGGAAGATAGCTAACATTGCCCTTTGATAAGTGGCTCCGACATTTTTCAATCCAAATGGCATGGCCACATAGCAATAAGTTCCCCAGGGCGTGGTGAAGGAGGTTTTCTCTTGGTCCTCTGGGGCTAGACGGATTTGATTATATCCTGAGTATCCATCCATGAACGATAGAGTTTTGTACCCATAGTGTTATCAATCAACACATCCAAATGAGGTAAAGGGAAATCGTTTTTTTGGACATGCCTTATTCAAGTCCCGGAAGTCAATGCAAATTCGCACTCTTCCATCTTTTTTCATTACCTGGACTATGTTAGCCACCCACAACAGATAGAGGACTACACAGATGAACTTAGCTTGTGGTAGTTTATCAATTTCCTCTTTCATCTTCAAAGCAATGTGGGGGAGGAAATGCCTTAACTTTTGTTTAACGACAACTGCCCCGGCTTTAAGATTACCTATGTTCCACTAATTCGGGGTCGATGTCGGGCATGTCATCGTACGACCAGACAAAAGAATCCTTGAACTCCCTCAGTATTTCTATGAGTGCTTCTTCTTCCTCAGGAGGGAGACCGGAAGCTATGGTCAGGAGCCTGGGGTGTTCTTCGGTTCCAACATTTACCTCTTTGGTGGGCTCGTCCACTGTCGATGTGGGTTCATCGAATCTTCGCATACCACTCGCATACATCTCGGCAGCGTCCTCTATCTCACCATCTTCTTCATCCGCTGGGTCTTCTTCAGTTAGGATTTCATATACTCCAAAACCATCGTCTAGCCCTTTCTCTTCGTGATGAGCTTCTATATTCAAAACAATTGCTTCTTGGGCAAACTCCTCAACAGCTAGAAGAGCGCCACACCTTTGCGCCAGATCTAACAAATACCTACGGGGTATGCCGCTACCCTTGCTCTTCCTAGTCGGGGACGGGGACTTGCTAGATCCTACCCCTGAATCTGAACTAGGACTGCTATTTACAAGAGGCTCTAGAGAAGCATCCAGAGGTTTATTGGAAGGAAAATGAGCAGGTGCGGCTGGGCCACGGAAACCCTCCGATGGGTCTGGAGGTGAAAGTGGGCCACCCGAGCTCAGGGTGCCGGCAGGAGAGTTGGGATGTAGGGGAACAGAAGGCTCCTCACCCGGATCGCCCAGAGTGACCATAGTGGCCAGTGAGCGAGGATTACAGCTTAAGCAAAAGGGAGAAAGGTGGGGATCTCCGCTAAAGAGGAGGAGGGAGGAGTGACGGGGATCGCCATCAAGGGGACGAGGATCGTCGTTGAGAGCAGGGAGCACTGGGATGGGGATCGCCATCGAACGCAAGGGAGCACCGAGACAGGGATCGCCGTCCGAGTGCTAGAGCGGTGGTGACGGGGATCGCCGTCGAACGTAAGGGAGCACCGAGACGGGGATCGCCGTCCGAGTGCTAGAGCGGTGGTGACGGGGATCGCCGTCGAACGCAAGGGAGCACCGAGATGGGGATCACCGTTTGAGTTCTAGAGGAGGGGTGACGGGGATCGCCGTCAAGCGTGGGGATTGCAGCACAGAAGGACGGGGATCACTGTCAAGAGTTGGGATCAAAGTGGGGAATTGGTGTTTGGAAGGAGAGGAAGGACGGGGATCACCGTCCGATGAAAGGGGAAGGAGGGAAAGACGGGGATCTCCTTCCGAAGAAAAGGGAGAGAAGATGGGGATCGTCGTCCGATTGATGAGGGGATTGAAGGGAGGAAGCACACCTATTTATTTATTTGATATATTAAACTAAGGAAAGAAATAAAAAAGCCTACATACGGAGGCGTTAGGAAAAGGACATCACCGAGCCATTAAAGAAAATAGTGAAGAGGGATGAAGAAATGACCAACGCTTCGAGAGCGTCAAGAGAGAGTTCGAGAATGAGAGGGGGAGAAGAGGGGATGAAGTCAAATTTATATACAAGGATGGAAGACATGAAATGGGTAAGAGGCCAGGAATACCCTAGCCAGAACTCCTTTACTAGGCTGATGGGCTTTATAACTTCAAAATCCTCACCATGTCCAAGCAACTGTCGCTTGGTGGTGGCTGCTGATGCTGTATTTGCCATTGTTGGTGGCTGTGAGGTGCTATCCTCGATGACACATGACTGACTGCTGAGACAAGGTCTTCAAGGTCATGTTCTTCTATCTCTGCCACCTGAGGCTGCATGGTGTTGTCCTCCTTGAACAAACAACTGACGGCTGTGACTAAATCTTCTAGATCCGGTTCTTCCATCTCTGTGTCTTCAGGCCTTCTCTTTTTGTTGGGCCGCCGAGCCTCGAAAACTTGATATGCTGATGTCGCAGCCTCCATTATGGCAATGTTATAACCTGGTTGGATGGGTCCCCTAACAAGCCCTTGGTCTAACTTTGACGTGTGCGTTGCCCATTCTTGGTATCCAAGGCCATGCTTTGCGAACTTTTGGGGATTATCGATGATCTGAGTCCGCCCCTGAAGGTGAGCACATAGACCCTTTCCAGACTGATACCCAATTCTGACCATGATATTCCAGCCCTTGGTATTTGAGAGTGTGCCCTTCTTGACAACTGCCACTGATGGGGATAAGATCTGGCGGCTGTTGGAAAATGTGTAAGCCCAAGGAAAATTTACATCAAGGACTGAGATAATGGGCTTGTTCGATGGCCAAACTGATGGCAATACTTTCTCGATGGCCTCCACTGTGTGAGTTGTCGCTGCACTCTTGACCTTGACTATTATCCCTTGGAAGGGGAACTTCAAACACTGATGAGCAGTAGAAGGCACCGCCCCTAATGCTTCAATCCAGGGGCGACCCAGATGGCCTTGAAAGTAGGATCTATGTCCAGCACATAAAAATCCACAGTCATGGCAAGTGGGCCCAATTCAGCTTGCAAAGAGATGATGCCATGGCAAGCCCACCGGGAGTTATCGTACGCCGCTATGGTTGTAGGGGTAGGCTACAGTCAGCGTTCGGAAATATTGCAGGCCCTTAAGGTGCTCAGTGGACATACATTAATAGATGCTCCTGTATCGACTAACGCGTCATCCACAACCACTTTGTTTATGGTCAAGGTGACACACAAGGGCATTCTCCTGGCCTCTGGGGGAGCTAACTCACCATCTGAGAAGGTAATTGTTGGCCCCTTGTTTACAATAGAGAGCACGGAGCACAGATTGTCGGGGTTCATGTCTTCACTCACCATGACTCTTTGCAGGAAGGCTCTCGGGGCGTCTTGGTGTGTTTGCGATCTTTTTATTAGCTCGAGGATGGATATTTTTGCCGGGGTCTGGTCCAAGTGCTTCAAAATGTCATATTGGGTCCCCGGGACTGTTGGGGAATCGTCCCCCCGATCGGCAGCCCTCTCTCACACTACTCACACGTAGAGTTTGGAGAAGAGATTGAAGAAGGGAGAAGAAGAACACAAGAACACCAGATTTTTACGTGGTTCAGAGGCAAAGCCTTCCTACTTCCACGGCCACAGCAGCAGTTCCAATACTATATGTCAGGAACAATCATCCAACCTATACAAGGAGAGACCGCCCTACTATATATATACTGGGAGGTTAGGCGCCATAATCGAGATTTACAAGGACAAAACTGCCCCTCACTTAGATTCACGGAAGTCGCTGTCCTGGGGTTGAGAAGTCGACTGCCTTGAGAAATTAGACTGCTAAAGTCGAATGCTAAATTCGACTGCTGACTCCCACTGCTGAAGCCGACTGCTGCAGTTGAATGCTGAAGTCGACTGCTAACTCCCACTGCTGAAGTCGACTATTACAGTTGAATGCTGAAGTCGACTGCTGACTCCCACTGCTGAAGTCGACTTCCAGACCCCCGCGACCTGAAGTCGACAGCTGACTGTGTAGGTTGATCCGCGACCCAGACCCTTGTATTATCCACATTGTTAAAGTTCTGACTCCACACTCTAACAGGGACCGGATCTATCTCTTCAATCTCTTGCTGCTGTTGCTGGTGGTTGGAAGGTTGGGTTGGTTGACCTGGCATGGATGCATTTGGGTACATCCGATGGAACATGCGCCCGCTCTGTAGGGCAAGGTTATGGTGGAGTGGGGGAGGAGTGGCATCAAGGATGGAGGGGTTGGCTATTATGGATGCCGACGTAGGGGAGAATGGGACATTGAGAGGTGATGGGATAACAGGCGGCATGACGGTGGTGTCGTAGAGTGGCGAGGTGATAGTAGCAATGGTGGGTGTGGAGGAGGTAGGTGTGGCGGATGTAGATGTGGTGGTAGTAGGTGCGGCATTGGTATAGCCAAAAGCTAGCCCACTTCGTGCTCATCGTCAAAAGCCCACACGGCTGCTGGTGGTGGAGGTGGATGACGGGGTTAACTTGTACGGGTGGCGGAGGTGGTGGAGCAGGTTGTGGGTTCGGAGCGGGCTAATGTTGCGACATAGGATTACGGATTATGCTGAAGTCATTGGCTGGCTGCTGCTACTGGTATTGCTGCTGGAAGGGTTGCTGAAATTGCTGTTGTTGTTGCTGGAATTGTTGCTGTTGTTGCTGCTATCGCCTTTGCTGATGTTGTTGCTGCCTTGACCCTGTTGGTCCCTCAGTGTTTGGATCAACCTCTTCATCTCAGCCCAATCAATCTGGTTCTACTCATGGAGGTCATAAATAATGTCCTAAAATTGGAAGCATTTTGACACATTGTGGCCCGGATGGCGATGGTACACACAGTACTTTGTCTGGTCCGCTGCCATGTTCTAGTTTGGTTTCTTGGGAGGGAGCCTAAGAGCATTTAGAGACATAAGGGCCGCAAAGATGTCGGCCAGGGTCTCAGGAAGGGGAGGATACTGAGCTCTCTTGGGCCCATTGGGCTTTCAGAGAGCATAGCCATTTTGGGGTGGAGGGACTTGATTGTATTGGCGCTGGTCTTGCTGAGGATTCTGGGTTTGAGGAGGTGGCTATCTGTTGTTCCATGGCTGCTGGGATTGCTGGTTAAGGGGTGACCTACCCATTGGTTTGGACTCCCTCGGTGACAGGACCCTGAGGCTTTGGGATAACGAGATTTAGGGGTCTTAAACATGGAATGGATAGGCGAGTCCTTAAGTTGTGTCTGGATGAAACGGGCTCGGCTATACAATTGGTGCATAGTGGTGATGTCATTCATGGCCAAGATGGCTCGGTAGGTCGGGGTGACATTGGAAATTAGCAGCTTGACCTTTTCTTCCTCGGGCATAGGGCAGAGGACATTGGTAGCTAGGGAGAGACATCTGTCGGTATAGACTGAAAATTCCTCATCAGGCTTCATCTTTTCAGCCACTAGATCAACAAAGGAATATTCGGGTCCAACCCGATCTTGAAACTACTGTAAGAACCTCTCTTAGACTATTTGAAAATCCTTGGCTTCCTCGAGGGGTAGAGAATAAAACCACTCGAGGGCCGGACCATCCAATGACTTTCGGAACAAGTACGCCATAAGGTGGCGGTCGTACTTGTGTGGTGCAGACTCATACACAAAATCTTTCAAATGTACATAAGGGTCTCCTACCCCAGAATACCACCTGTAGATCGGGAGTTCTGACTGGGGTGGAACCCAGAGATGCTGGAAGGAGGGGAGAGGAATGTCCGCGGCCTTCCGCGAGTCCAATTGTCTCCTTAGATCATAGAGCTCCCTCTTCATAGTTGTTCACTTCGCGAGGAAGTCAGAGGGAGACGTGGCATGGTGAGTAGGGACGAGGGAGCGGGGTTGATCCAAAGAGTAGGACCTCTCGCGGGGAAGGGGAACAGGTTCGGCCCTATAGAATGAGGAGACTGGAGGGGATCTAGGCCAAACATCCTGCGCCGGGAAGTTGCTGGGCTCAGAAAAGTGAATAGCCCATTGACGGAGGGGTGTAGGATTTGCCACCAGGAAGGTACATGTGTGCTGAAGCGATAGGGGCGGAGGAGGCCGCTGTTGGGCAGAACTATGAGCGGGAGGAGATAGGGGTCGCTTGCCTTTGGCAGCGGCCAGAAATTCACGGACTGGTTCGGATTGAGATGTGGGAGGAGCTGGCTAAATTGAGAGTGTGGGTCATCTGTCCCAGGAGGAGAAGGAGGGCGGGACTGACCACCAGTGACCAGAGGGGGCTAGATATGCCCGGAGAGGACGGCCGCAGAGGGTTGGGCCACATCCTCAAGAAGCCCAATGGGTAAAGAATCATTGGCAAGGACCCTAAAATGGTCCATACCAAACAAGGGATTATGATATAGAACAATAGAGGGAGGGGACCGACTTGATCTACCTAAACAATGATGCATGCACCGCCCCTAAGTAATTAGGGGTGATGACACTAACTAGGCCAAACCTAAACTCTACAACAAACAAGAAGGGACTGTGAGATAAGAAGGGATGCACCGAATAAGCACTCAAGTTATCATGATTAGCGCCTAAATTTTAGAGTTTGCACTTGACCTTTAAATGGATTGATTAATGGAATATCACTCGGTCAAGTGGGACCCTAATAGGTATGAACTCAAGTCCTTCGGTGTGACTAAGGGTGGCACACAATTCACACGTGGGGATGGCCCAAACTAAGGGTACAATGGGTACAACCTGCCCGGTGAACCGCAACGTGTGTACGGTCACGGGGGCTTACAGAGGTCCTTGGGAGGCGGCCCTAGTCAGCCCACGAGTGCTCGCGGGTGAGAGGACTCACTCAACCAAGGGGGATAGCCTATCAGCATGGATCAATAGTGTATGCACGGGCCTAGGTGCCCAAAAATGTATGCAATATCTAACTAATAACAAAACATGGTGACTAACAGGTCTCGGGTAAAGTCGCGGCGGCCAGATA
This sequence comes from Colocasia esculenta, assembly GCA_014218235.1. NCBI lineage: Eukaryota > Viridiplantae > Streptophyta > Magnoliopsida > Alismatales > Araceae > Colocasia > Colocasia esculenta. Next base: position 118,020,499 of record CM024761.1, read on the forward strand.
TGCCGCGACCCTATTGCGACCGGCAACCCAGCCGCGATCTCAACAGAGTCCTGAGAACTGTAGTCACACGCAAACAAATGACAAACAAACCAACCTAACAAACAATGAAGCATGGAATCGCCAGAATAACACAGCAAAGATCATGGATCAGACAGAAACTGACACATGGACCAAAAGCATTAACAACTAATGCATACCTGAAGACGCGATAGCGAACCACGGCGCGACCTTATCGCGACCCCACGATCTGTCGCGACAGAGCCTGAAAACTAACAGTAAAAGAAAAGGAAAAATTTGAACCCTAGCAGGATTCTAACACTCAGGAACGCGAGAGTACATGGCAGAAAGGCATGGAAGAGACATAGATGGATCCACAGAAAAGAAATAAGGTGAACAGAAGGGAAGATGCACGTACCTTTTGTCACGCCGGCCACCTTAGATGCGACGATATCGCGTCTCCGACAGAGAACATAAGCGCCAAAAAAAAAAAAACAAAATACACCTAATAGGGTTCTAAGAAGGGCATTTAAACAATCAAATATGGCATGCAAATAGGCTAAAAAATCACGAGGCTAGCACTGAAGGTCCCACCGTGATCGCCAAAAGGTGTAATCACGGGGTTGTGCACCCCCCCAAAACACGCAAACATGTATTCAATATAAGGGCATGGAAAAGAGGATGTGATCGCCACCTAACTAGTTGCCTAACGATAAGGACTAAGCAGGCTAACTAAGCTAGGAAAAGGAAAGAAGATAGAAGGATTTACTGATATCGCGACGGGGGACCCGCCGCGATGGAGCTGATGTCGCGACGCCCGCACAGGACGCGTCTTACTGTCGCGTCTCTCCCGTCCGTCGTGTCCTCTACAATGCGGGAGAAAAGTGAGGGGACCTTCTTTCTGCCCTCCAGCCGGCCAGAGGACAAGAGCTCCTCGTGAAACTTCGCTTGGGTGCCTTCCAAAACAATGAAAACAATGAAAGAAACCCTGTTAGACCGAGTTAAGCATAGTATCCATTCAAAAATGAAAGAGAAAGAGGGAACATGGGGGGAACAAACCTGGGGGTGGTTTTTAAACCTAGGGTGATGGGAAAATGTGGGAAAGGATGGAATGCAACCTATCTAAAAATGGAATAGCAAAATGCATGAAGAAAGGAGAGAAGAGGGGAAGAGAAAGAGCCCCATGTGGGGCGACTCCCTGGCATGGTATGCGTCGTTGGCTTGTGCAAAAGCCTCCGGAAGGAGTAGGAATCACCCTCCTCACGTTCCAAGCCTTGTGGATGAGCAAAATGGCATGACTTGATGTGGAATAGGTGAGAAAATGAGAGAAACGGAAGGGCTGCGGGCTAAGTCCAGATCACCGAAAATTTCGGTAGCCCTTCGGGGTAAAAAATGGGGCTCTCCTCGCTCTGAAGGAGATGGCTTTCTTTTATAGACCGAGAAGAGATAAAATCCTATTTTTCATGTTAATTATCCAAATAAACTGATAAATCCCATGGAAATTCGCATGGAGAGTCCTAAGAGAGCTTCCAAAGAGTCCCTCAACCTCTAGGTGCGCTCAGATGGGTTGGGAGGTTACAAGGGATGAGGATAAGGCCATAGGAGGATAAATAGGAGGTGGTTACGGAGGCCTGTGCATTCAGCTGTTGTCGTGACGGATCGTAGGGGCGCGACAGCCAGGCGGGGCGCGATAGAAAGGGCAAGTGCATGGATATGCATGGGCTGTCGCGACGGCCAAGGAGGGCGTGACAAGGAAATGCGACGCCACGACCCGTCGCGTTTAAAAAAATGAATTATCTTCAAATTATCGGCCAACCAAATGGGAGAATAATAGTCATTGAGGCTCAAGGACTCTTCTAAATGGATAATGGGCGGGATTTTATGGAAAGTAGGCTGTTAATGGGCTCAAGGCAAGACTAATGGTGGGCTCAAGGTAAGTGACCAACTTGGGGCTTGCTTAGATAACAAGAAATGTGGTATGACTTGTAGGCCAGAATCGGGTGTCTACAGAACACAGTCCAAAATGGGCAGCAACGAGGGGATTTGGGCAGTGGTTGATTGTTCTGAGGAGAGAGAGAGAGAGCCATGCACAACAGCAAGCTCCATGCCCCTTCACTCAGTTCCATTGGCTGGGACATGAGAATGACAGTGGGTAGATCTCTCATGGGGCGCCCTTTACATGGGCCAAGAGGTACCCAACAACCCCATATTGTAGCTCCCTTGGCAGTGGGATGAGGCATTGAATCGCCCTCCTCACTGCCGAAATGGGGGATAGACTGAAGTCTCATGCAATTAAAAAAAAAGGGGGGGAGAAGTAAAATCACATGCCTAAACAAACATTTGGTCTCATGCAAACATGAATAAACAAAGGGGAAAGGGAGCAATCACTTTGGTTTTGGTGCAATGAAGAAGAAAGAAAAAGAAACATTAAATAAGAGGTAAGAGAAGCATCCAAACCATTTTTCTATTGACCCATGCTCACCACAACCGATGCTATGCAAAAGGGGAATGGAGAAAGAGATTCTTTTTTTTTTTTTTTGAATAAAGCCGGGAGACGTAGGTAGGAGCGACCTCACAGAGTGAGAGGGCCACTACCTTCCCCAATCGGCTAGAGATTAGATTTTATATATATGAAGATAGTGATGGTACAAAAGAGACATATGTCTGATGGAAGGAGTCCCTACCTTATCTTGGTGGTAGATCTCCTTGACATCAGGGGAAGGTTGTTGGGTTGAGTGTGAATATAATATATTTCTCCTCACATTTTGATGATGACAAGCTGTGATTTTAATGCATAACAATTGGAACATGTGAAATACATCACACCTGAAATAACAATATTCAAAAAGCATGTTCCAAGCACATTTATCATTGATATTCATGATAATATATTTAACTAATGATTTCTGTGTTTATTTTCTCAGGGACAACATTTTCTTGCAAAGGTAGTGTCGACACAACCATCAGTGGTGTCGAAACAATGGCTCAGAGCAAAGACAGAAATGTGAAGAAAAGATTAACTAGTGTCGACACTAGTCCAGGGCAGGTCGACACTAGAGACAGATCCCAGAGAAATATGTTAACAGGCTTCTATCTCAGGTCGGCACTAAATCAGATAGTGTCGACACTAGAGAGCCTTCCCAGAAGGCCTGTTTTTCAGATGGGTAAAGCAGGTCGACACCAAATGCAGGCAGGTCGACACTAGATGGCTCTCCCAGAAGAACCTGTTTTGCTGTCTGGGACATGGTGTCGACACTGAATCATCTCAGGTCGACACTAGAGACCTCTCCCAGGGAATTGTTTTGCCAAGCTGGGATAGTGTGTCGACACACCTCATGGGCAGGTCGACACACTCCGGAATCTCTGTGACTTAATTTTGTCCTGGACATGTGGCACCCTAGGAACTGTTGGATTAGCCTTGGATCGTGTGCCCACGACCCCCAAGGGTACATTTGGATTATTAGGGTATATAAAAACCCTTCTATTGGCTATCCAACATGCAAGAACCCTTTCAGAGCCTCCCAGAAATCCGTTGGCGGCTGGAAGAGTTCTCCTCCCTGTTCTTGTCTTCCTGGTGCTTCCTCAAGCCAAAGTCTCATATGTTCAAGTATGAGAAGTGGAAATTGATCGTTGAAGAAGCAATTGGATCACCTCAAGGAAGCAGATCAAGTAGAAGCCGACTCGTGAAGAATTCAAGGAAGATCCTGAAGATCAGATTGCAGAGCATCATCCAGGAACTTCCAGAGATCAAAGCTCTTCACAATTCGACCTTCTACAAGGGAGTTCATCTGAAGAGAAAAGCTTATCAATACAATTCTCAATTTTCCTTTTCTCTCTGAGTGATTCTGAGATTGTGCATGGGTTGTTGCATGAGTCTCATGAATTAACTCTGGTTAGACTAGATCTGTTGCTAGAGGATCTAAGTCTTGTGTTTTTCTAGCAAGTTGTTTGTGAGCCTGTATGCTCAGGAGTTTGTGAGTCGTCGTACTCACTGTGTGGTTTGAGCCGTCGTGCTCAATTTGGAGTCGTCATACTCTGGTTGTTGTTTGAGTCGTCGTGCTCAGTTTGGAGTCGTCGTGCTCCAGGTGTTTCTTGAGTCGTCGTGCTCAAGGGTGTTTGGAGTCTTCGTGCTCCTGTGTGAGTTGTACTCAGGGTTTTTGAGTAGTGTGGCCTCACTGTGTGAGGGGTGGACGAGGAGTCACTGGGGTGATTTCCGAACCACCTAAAAAATCCTCTGTGCATTGGTTTGATTTGTGGTTTGCCTTTGTATCTCGCTAGATGCATGCATAGGGATTTCGTTCACTACTAATTGATTTGCTCACACTCTAATCACACTTCAGATCAGTAAATTGATTGGGTGATTTGATCTCTGATTCGAAGTATTTTAATTGCTTAGCTTCCGCGTTAATTGGTATTAGATCTATTCAACCCCCCCTTCTAGATCTGATCCATCCACCCATCCGTTCCTAACAATTGGTATCAGAGCGGGTTTACTGTTCATCAGTTGTGTTTTTGGATGATCTGTCTCTGTGTGATTAATCGCTCTGATTCCTAACAATTGTATCAGAGCGGGTTAATGTATGTTACTGATCTGATTTGATTGCTTCTGGCTGATCTCTGGTTAATTGCTTGAACTGTGTGCTTAATCGCTCTGATTCCTCCTTTTGGCATTAGAGCAGATTGACCACTGTAATTGTTAGATCTAATTCCTTGTCACATTGATTCACTGTGATTAGATCTAATAGTCTTTTGTAAGTCTTGGTATAATGCAAATCTATTTAACTTGCATGAATCTCCTGTTATAATTTCAGAGAAATCACCAGTCTCACCTTCTTCAAGTTTTTCAAAGGAAGCACAAAGAAAAGGAGGCAAAAGAAATTCACAAGTACTTTATGGCAAGAGGAGCCTCAATGAATCCAGAAAATCAACAATTCATAAGGTTTTGGCTCTAACAGCACATTCTAAGAGCTCAGAGCATTCTTCATCCTCTTCAGAAAACAAGAGTTCAAATGGGTCTAAAAGGTTAGGTAAATCACTCCAGATCCATTTGTGTATTCTAATCTGACTCTGATGAAGATGAAAGTATGTCTTATGCTGAGTTGATTAAATTCTGTGAAAAGATACAAAGTCTTAATGTACAATGAAAACTAAAAATAAAGACTTGAAAAAGAATTTAAAACATTGCCATAAAGAAGTGAAAACTTGAGAAATACACTTGAATTGCACCAGAACAATGATAAGGATCTTTCAGAAGAAAATAATAATTTGAAAATGAAGTTGAAAAATTAAATTCTGAAAAGAGAATTTGGAATATGAACTCCAAATCTGTGAAAATGAACTGAATGGATTGAAAGAAAACCATGAGCTATTGAAATCAAAAGTCATTGATCTGGAAAATGAAAAAGAAGAATTGATTGATCTCAATACAACTTCAAATTTGATAATGATCAATTAAACAAACAAATCTCTAATATGACTCATGATCATCAAATAAATGAAAGATGCAAACAACTTGTTGAAGAAAATCATCATTTAAAAAGGAAGATTGAATGCTTGTACCATGACAAACCATTGGACAATGAATGCATCAATTTGAGTAATAAAATCGCCGATTTGGAAAAACAAATTGCTCAATTTGAAAATGAAAAGAACAAGATGAAAAATGGTTTGGATGTCATGCTAAACAAGCTTCAAATTTCAGAAAAGGAAGTAATTGCATTAAAATCTGAAAAATAGAAGCTTCAAAATGATTGAAGAACACAAGTCTTGCTTCTGTTAAAGAAAGAAAATAAGAACAAAACAAATTAACATTTGTTAAATCTGCTGTAAACAAGAACTCTTCTAAGTCTATGAAAAGCTAGCGAAAGTTCTTGTTCAGAAACAGACAGGAAAGAGAGGAATGCTACTGTCAAGAGGACTCATCTACTTCCTCCATCAATCCAAAAAGCTCCAAGGCAAATTCCAATTCACATCATGCCAAGAGCTACAAAAAGGTACCTCATTCTCCTCATGGTAGCCTCCTCACATGAAAAGGAGATTTTAGCAAATGCATACATGCCAAGGTAAGTACCAGTAAAAAATGCTATCATTTGCTTTAATTGTAATAAACTGGTCATCTTGCCAAACATTGCTGGAATAGAAATCAAAATTTCATATCTGTCAAATCAGTCCAATGCTTTCATTGTCATATAATTGGCCATATTTCTAAGGACTGTTGTTACAGAAATGATTTTGTTGTGCATGCTCAGAAATTACAGTCCAATGCACATGCTCATACGCATAGGAATAAACATCATGTTCATACTAAAAATGTTCAGAAATCCATGTGTATAGGCATAAAAAGTTGCACAAAATCATTTTATTTCTGCTCATATTAAAAATCTGAAAAATAGAAAACAAATGTTCAAAATATCAGTGGTGCATTCTATAACCAAACTCTAAGATTAGAAACCATGATTCCAGTGTTTTCTAGTCTTCAGCAAAATGCACCCAAAAAAAAAGCATTTTGGATTCAGAAATCTTTGTTGCAATCTAACATTGATTTCATTGCAGGACCCAAGCAAGTGTGGGTCCCAAAACCAGCTTGATCAGCAAGTTGAGAAGTCTTGCAGCCATACATTGTAAATGGATTCAAGATATGGCTGTGCAAGACTAGAAATGATTGGAGAACACATGTAAAATCTTTGAGAAAGAAATGAAAATGTTCAGGTAAAATTTCTTTATCATTTCAAACTTGAATTGCTTGAATTGGAATGAACGTTTAATTTTTATCTGAACAATGATAAATGTGTTTCAATGCTACTCCCAACAATGAACTTTATGTCATAACAATTGGAATCAGTTTATGTTATCATGCATACTTAACTGTTCCCATGAGTCTGTGAGCATACTAACTGCTTTGACTTCTTGGTATATCAATGATGACATGTGGAAAAATAAGTTATGCTTGTTTGAAAACTATCATTATGCGTGAGTAAAATACTCCGCCAAGTACCAAAGTCATGTTATGCCTAAAGCTAATTATGCTCATAATCATATGTGAATTGCATGCTAAAATTTTCATTCCATGCACAAATTAGGGGGAGTAAATTCGAAAAAGTACAAAAATGTTTTTTTTTTATAATTGCCTGTTAATGCATGATTGATCATGTTCATATTCTTTCGTTGCAAACTACTTTGAATGAACATATTGAACTGCTTGTATGATCATTTCAAATCATGTATATCTTATGGGAAGTGAGCCAAAGAGTCTTTGAGTGAAATGCTGGAGAAATATTCCTTCAAGTCTGATTCATCATTTCTTGAGAAATGAGGTAGCAAAGAAATCTTTGAACTCCACTTCATAGAAACTGAAAAACAAATTGCTGACATCTTCACCAAACCCCTTCCTGACAGTAGATTCTCATCTTTAAGGAGAGAACTTGGTCTTTGTAAATGTCCATTTTCTTGATCTCTCTCATTGGGATTGGTTGAGTGTTAGGCATCTTCTGAATGGGAGTTCTTTGCATCATCATATTCATTTGCTTCCTTGATTCATACTGATCATATCTCTCTGCATTTCACCTCTATTTCTTTTTGACAATGAACTCTTCAACTCACATTGTGTTGAACTTCTTGGTATATCAAATGGTGATTTGAAGAAGGACAGTTCTGTTTGTCTGGACACTTTCACTATGCGAGAGTATGTGTCTCTACAAGTACCAAGAAATGAAAATGCAATTATTGAGGGGGAGCTTTTATTGTTTAAAGAGAATCTTTCTGATTTCAAAAACTTGCATATCTTTATTTGATGAAAAGTGGTTGAAATCCTCATCTCAGGGGGAGCTAGAAAATTCAATAATGTCCTTTGCAAATTCAAAACCTTTCTTACATTACATCAATTTCCTTGCATGATGTCCTCATTCAGGTGTCTAGAGTCTCAAAATGATCTTTGAGTGATCTACTATATTCATTTGTCATCTCATCTATACTCTTTAAAATCTATAGAAATTCAGATTTCTTTCAAAGACTGAAGGATAATGTGTCCTTGATTTTTAAACATGCTTTTTGTTTGCAATGATGATTGGATATAACTGATCTCTTTTCTCAAAAACTCTCCAAAATCTGATAATCAATAGAACAATGGCACATGTGCTGAGAAACTGCACACCTTCACAATGAATGAAGTGCCATGTATGTCATTAGGCACTAATGCTATCTCTGTTCAAAGGGGATTCAAAACAATTTCAAAACAAAATGAATATGTCCTATGCTTTTTTTTGATGATGACTGAGTACTGAAATATTGCGTCTAAAAAATGTATATTTTCATGTCAAAAGGTCATCATTTCCCCTTTGAGACTTGATCATGGATAAATCTTTAGTATCCAGGGACTATAGTGTGTGAAAAGTATTAGTTCTTGAGTGAACAAGATTTATCTCATTTGATAGTTTGTTTTTTTTAAAAAAAATGCATATCATTGGAGAATTGTTTAAAAGAATCATCTCTATGCATCATCAAGTTGTTTTAAAACATTGTTTACTTTCAACACACTTGTTTTCAGTATAGAAGATGTTTTTATTTCTTTGGATTGAAGAATATGGTAGTTTGTAGTTGATTATTCAATGTATTATATCCCTCAAATCATCATTTTATTGACTCAAGCCAATGAATGCTCAATCCTGTTGGATGTTGTGTAAAACTTGAATTGTGTTGAATTTTTGCAAAATTTCACAAATGAATTTTTAGCCTCTTAAAAATCCTTGAAATGATTATTCCACCCATTTCTTATCATTATAAAGATGTCCCAAAGCTCACTAATTTTTTCCCACACTCATATCTTAAATTTTCATCAGGCCAGGTCGACACTACTCCATCTAGTGCGACACACTTTACTCAGGTCGACACTCACCTCCTCTAGTGTCGACTTGACCTCCCTGCCAGAGTCATTTACACCGTGGGTGACGGTTAAGGGTTTTCATGTTCCTGCGGGATAGCATACCCTAAAACCCTTTTTCTTCTCCAGGTCGACCCGACGGTCGTCTCTTCCTGGAATCCGGCAGGTTTTGAATCCATCTCCACCTCTTCCCTCCTCCATCCATCCCTGTCCTTCTTCTCTCATTCCTCACTCTCCATCGTCTCCTATTCCACCTCCATACTGCTTCCATGGCACCCAAGCAGGCCCCTCGCCGTGGAGCAAAGTCAAGGGCTACGGCAAGCCCATTCCGGCGGATGATGATCCTCCTACTGAAAGGAGAACCAAGAGGCGCCATGACCCTGCAGAGCAGCCAGGGCCTTCCTCTGCATCCCCATCATCTGCTAAGAGAGGTAGGGCTTCATCTTCTGGGCGAGGTAGAGGGTCCGCCTACCCTAGGAGGAAAATTCTGGATTCTTCTCCTGAATTTCTGAGAAGTCAACCTCTCATCCTCAGAGTCTTCCCAGCCTTCTAAGAGAACTCCATCCAACCACTTAGTGCAGGGAAGACCATTTTGAACCCAGAGCAGTGGACTTAGATGACAGTGAACTGAATGCTGCTTTTCCTGAGGTCCTAAACTTCTTTAAATTCCAGTCTTGGCAATCCTTTATCTCAGACTTTCGCATCATATACCCTAGACTTGTCCAGGAGTTCTACATGCATTGGAATGCACAGATGAGGGCTACAAGTCAAAAGTCAAAGGGATTGAGATTGATATGCCTACAGACATAGCAGCCACCATATTCAAAATTCCAGATGAAGAAGAAGACTACCATAACTTTGAATTCAACCTTCATGAAGCATATACCATCTTAACTGGATTGCAGGCAGATGAGTCTGATCTCAAGCAAACTCATGTCACTAAATTCAACACCAACACTTTTCCTCCAGTGTTGAGGCTTACCCATCATATCCTCACACTATCATAACCCTCAAGGTGGTGGGAGACAGACTCACATACATCCAAAGGTTTGTGATATACTGTATGAGCAAGGACATAAAGATAAATCTCCATGTCATCATGTACCAGATCATCTCTGAGACAACTAGGGCAGATTTGCATAGATCACTTCCTTATGCAGCCCATTTAACTCAAGTCTTCAAACACTTTGGTGTGCCTCTTGAGAATGAGAAGTCTCAGAAATTCCTAAGTCCAACATTTATTGCTTTAAGCATGTTCAAAATTTATGGGCTTTAGGATTGTGGGTGATCAGGTTAGGGAGGGCCAGCTGCAGTAGAGGCCCCTGTGGTCCAAGAGGATCAACCTCCAGTGCAAGAGGATCAGCCTCCAACTCCAAAGGATCAGCCTCAAGTGCATGAGGACCAGCCTCCAATGATGAGGATCAGCCTCATGTGGCAGCTGAAGTTGATGTACCCATTAATGCCCCTCTTTCACCTCAACTTCAGCCCTCCTCCCCCTGAACCCTGAAACTGAAATTCCATCTTTTTCTCCACAACCTCCAGTTCATGCATCCACATCCTTTGGTGGACCTTCTGTTCCACCAGAGTTATACAACTTTTTAAATGACAAATTTGATGCTTGAACACCTCCATTCAGACTATGTCAGAAAATTTTGAGTTGAGGATTCAGAGGTTGGAGAACACTGTGTCTGCCAAATTTATTGAACAAAAAGCAGCTTCTGACCATGCCACACGCAAAGGTTCAACAGGCTGATTGGCACATTGGCAGATGCTTCAGTCGAGCTCAAAGAGCATCAAGAGAAGTTGGAAACAGTTCTTAAGGGAATTTTGGCAAATTCTCAAGCTGATGTCTTCAACCAAGGAGACACTCTCTCAGATTTCTAAGACAAGACTATCTTTTGCACATCTGGTAGATGACTTGGAGAGCATGAAGAATTTATCTGCTTATATTAATGAAGATGTCTGCACTTAAAAGGAATTCAAACTTTTGAATAGACCTGGTTGGTCAGTGGGTCTTCTTCATCTTCACAGCCAATGTCCACTGAGTTCAGTGCCCTTCAAGCTACAATGTCAGAGAATTCAGAGAGAATGGAAAATCTTTTGCATACAAGACTCTCAACTATCCAAGCTCAAATGAAGTTCAGTCTGGCTTCAATGGAAAAGTGATTGACGATATTAAGACCATTTTGATACCCATTCCCTCCTCCTCCCCCTTAATGTAATTTCTTTTGATGATGTCAAAGGGGGAGAAGATAGCAAGAAATTGTAATGCTTTTTCAATGTGTTTTGAAGAATGAATAAAAACCTTTGTGTCTTCAATGTGAATGAAACTCTTTTGAATGAATGTGAATGTGATGATGCTTGTCAAGCTGCTTGACCTTTGTGTGAGAATAGCTATCTTTAGTAACATTGTGTCTTCATGTGAGCAACTTTTAAATGTCACTAAAAATGTTCAAAGGTCTTTGACAAGTATGAATAAAAGGAAATGAAATGCTTAAAATCACATTTCATTGAAGTTTCTACTTCATATGAATTTAATGTTGCCATCATTAAAAAGGGGAGATTGTTAGGTTGAGTGTGAATATAATACATTTCTCTCTCACACATTTTGATGATGACAAGCTGTTATTTTAATGCATAACATTGGAACATGTGAAATACATCACACCTGAAATAACAATATTCAAAAGCATGTTTCCAAGCACATTTATCATTGATATTCATGATAATATATTTAACTAATGATTTATGTGTTTATTTTTCTCAGGACAACATTTTCTTGCAAAGGAGTGTCGACACAACCATCAGTGGTGTCGAACACAATGGCTCAGAGCAAAGACAAAAATGTGAAGAAAAGATCAACTAGTGTCAACACTAGTCCAGGCAGGTCGACACTAGAGACATCCCAGAGAAATATGTTAACAGACTTCTATCTCAGGTCGACACTAAATCAGATAGTGTCGACACTATAGAGCCTTCCCAGAAGGCCTGTTTTCAGATGGGTAAAGCAGGTCGACACCAAATGCGGCAGGTCGACACTAGATGGCTCTCCCAGAAGACCTGTTTTGCTGTCTGGGACATGGTGTCAACACTGAATCATCTCAGGTCGACACTAGAGACCTCTCCCAGGGAATTGTTTTGCCAGTCTGGGACAGTGTGTCGACACACCTCATGGGCAAGTCGACACACTCGGAATCTCCGTGACTTAATTTTTGTCCTGGACACGTGGCACCCTAGGGAATTGTTGGATTAGCCTTGGATCGTGTGCCCACGACCCCCAAGGGTACATTTGGACTATTAGGGGTATAAATACCCTCTAATGGCTATCCAACATGCAAGAACCCTTTCAGAGCCTCCCAGAAATCCCGTTGGTGGCTGGAAGAGTTCTCCTCCCTGTTCTTGTCTTCCTGGTGCTTCCTCAAGCCAAAGTCTCATCTTTCAAGTATGGGAAGTGGAAATTGATCGTTGAAGAAGCAATTGGATCACCTCAAGGAAGCAGATCAAGTAGAAGTCGACTCTTGTGAAGAATTCAAGGAAGATCCTGAAGATCAGATTGCAGAGCATCGTCCAGGAACTTACAGAGATCAAAGCTCTTCACAATTCGACCTTCTACAAGGGAGTTCATCAGAAGAGAAAAGCTTATCAATACAATTCTCAATTTTCCTTTTCTCTTCTGAGTGATTCTGAGATTTTGCATGGGTTGTTGCATGAGTCTCATGAATTAACTCTGGTTGGACTAGATCTGTTGCTAGAGGATCTAAGTCTTGTGTTTTTCTAGCAAGTTGTTGTGAGCCTGTGTGCTCAAGAGTTTGTGAGTCGTCGTACTCACTGTGTGGTTTGAGCCGTCGTGCTCAATTTGGAGTCGTCGTACTCGGTTGGTGTTTGAGACGTTGTGCTCAGTTTGGAGTCGTGTGCTCCAGGTGTTTCTTGAGTCGTCGTGCTCAAGGTGTTTGGAGTCTTCGTGCTCCTGTGTGAGTTGTACTCAGGGTTTTTGAGTAGTGTGACCTCACTGTGTGAGGGGTGGACGTAGGAGTCACTGGAGGTGATTTCCGAACCACCTAAAAAATCCTCTGTGCATTGTTTGATTTGTGGTTTGCTTTTGTATCTCGCTAGATGCATGCATAGGGATTTCGTTCACTACTAATTGATTTGCTCACACTCTAATCACACTTCAGATCAGTAATTGATTGGGTGATTTGATCTCTGATTCGAAGTAATTTTAAATTGCTTAAGCTTCCGCGTTAATTGGTATTAGATCTATTCAACCCCCCCTTCTAGATCTGATCCATCCACCCATCCGTTCCTAACAAAGGTCACCCCAGAAATTCCAGCTGACCAAAGAAGGACAAAATAACGCAAAGTTGGCAAGACTATCCGCTACACGGTTGGCTTCACAGGGGGTGTGACTGATTTGAGCTTGTAAGATTTGAGTCTTGGCTGTAATGTCTTGAAGGATGCAGGCGAGGTCCCACTGGCAGGCCTGCTGGGCAGTCATGATCTGCACAAGGTTGTGGGAGTCGGTCTCAATCATCACCTCAGAAATACCATTTCTGCAGCACATGGATTCCATCCCTCATCGCTAAAGCCTCGCAGCCAAACTGGAGTTTAAACCATGGTATGCGTGGGCAAAAGCACACAACATGGTGCCATTCTGATCACGAACAATACCCCCACCTCCAGCTTCACGACGTCGATTTGAAAGCTCCATCAACGTTCAATTTCAGTCTTCCTGATGGAGGAGTGAACCAACGAATAGCAGATGGGATTCTAGCATTCAAATTATCTTTCACAGTGCTATCTTGACGCATGGCAGCTATCCAGTCTGGAGAGATTTTCTGGAACTTGTAGGAAGTGCAGATGGCCCGGACGGAGAGCAAACTTCTGTTGATGATATGTTTGGCTGACATCCCTTGGTCTTGGAATCTGGCTTTGTTCTGACTACACCAGATTTCCCACATGATGGACATGAAAGTGCAGCATATAAGACGGGTAGCAGCAGCTTCTGGTTCACGGCTAGCTAAGAAATGGTCAGGTTATCTGCAATAGATGTCATATCGGCATGGCTGAAGTGCAGAAGGTGCACCAGTTCAGTCCAGATCTGAACTGTAATTGCGCTCTTGAAGAACATGTGAAGGGGGTCTCCTCATGAGGATTGAGTAGCAATAGCATTTGGATACCCGGGGGATCCCCTGTTCTTTCACAGTCCCATCAACTGGCACCGCATTAAGAATAATTCGCCAGACCAAGACTGATCATTTAGTGGAATGTAAGGGGCCCAGAGGATAGCCCACTGCTGGTCAGCTTCAGTAGTGAGGATAGATCTGACTGATTTGGTGGAGAAGTGGCCATCCTGGGTAGGGCACCAGATCCTGGTGTCCTGGGAATTGTAGGTGGTCAGAAATTTGGTGAACAGGTTCATGGAAACAATGTCGGAAGGCCATCTGCAATTGGTTACATCATGGAATCGCTGAATGCCTGCTAAATAGTGCAGTTTTTTGTCGGGCATCGTGGTCCAAATCTCATCAGGTAAGTATCCTTCAGAGGAGTGTTGCTAGTCCAAACGTCATACCAGAAGTGAGCACTAAAACCGCTGTCCATAACAAGACCCTGTGATTTTTGTGGATGATATGAGCTGCACGCTGCCATAATCTCCTGTCCGCCGCGGAGTGATGACGGTTGAACAGATGTTTACCTCTGAAAAATTTGGCCCAAAGGGAATAGTCATTAAGGCTCTCCAAAGCAATTTGGTGCGGAGTACAATCTGCATGTGATTAGGTTCATGACTTCCAAAGAGATTCTTTTCACTGTTGGGAAGTGGGAGTTACTGGAGAGGGAAAAAAAAGAAAAGAAAACAAAACAAAACATGGGGACTGCCGTGGCAGTCCCTCACCCCTCTTTCTTCTCTCTTCTCTTCTCACCCTCCTCTTCTCTCTCTTGGTTCTCTTCCTTTCTTTTGGATGGAGCAGGTGGAGACGTTTCCTAGGAGGAAGACCCTTCCTCTTTCTCTTCTTCTCTTCAACTTTTCCTCTTCTCTTCTCTCTGCCTCTCTGCCCTCCTTTTCTCACGCAGCAGCAGCCAAGAGCCTTCCCTTCTTCTTGTACCCAGCAGCCAGCAAAAAATGGGAAGAAGGAAGACTCCCCACAGCCCTCCCAAGCCTCTTACGCAGCCAACCACAATGGGAGGAAGGAGAGAGAGGTCCCAGCCCCCTTTTTCCCTGCTGCAACAGCAGCTTTTTCTTTGTAGTGGGAGTTGTTGTGTTTGCCTAAAGTCACCTCCTTTCATGGGTGTATTGGGCTATTGGGTAATGGTCTTTAGGTGGCCTTTTAGTGGGTCTTTTGAGGGGTCTCTTTCCCTTAAAGGAGCTGGGCTGCTGTGGCAAGGCCCACTATTTTTCTTTAGGGTGCCCACATTACAGTAAAAACTCCCAGTGCTGAATTCTGGTTATTGCTTATCTCTAATGAGAGACAGATCATATCTATCCTATTCTCTTTACATTGCTCATTTTTGAGACAATGTTGCCAATCCTTGTGAGCTATATTCTTCTTGTTTTTATATTGCTCGTTTTCAACACTATTTGAAAACCTCAATTTCGCTGGTTTGATTAGGGAGGCAGCAGGCAGATCATATGTCATTACTGCTGCCACCTACTTGGACTTCTGTAATTTGGGGGATGCATATTTTCAAATCAATGCAGCATTAACAGACGCACTTCATGTTGGAAATATACATGTGTCATGCCCCTACTTCGCCACTCCTTGGGACTTACAATTTCATATCATCTGTGAATATTTAGACCTTCTTATCCACATTATTTACATGTATCTAATTTGGTCTCGCTGTGTTTTGTGCTGGGTTGTTTTTCCGTATCTTGTATTTATGACATTGCGCTTCTTCTAAACAGTGCAAACATGGATCGCCGAAGTTGGATAATGTGGACATCATACTGTTTTATACACGAACAGGTGCTGATAGTGGAGTTCATGAAAAGATTTGCAGACACAGAGAGGTTAGATTGGGGGCAATGGGGATTCTGCATTGGCATTGCATTTCTCTCATGGCCAACTGGCTGGGCTTTCAAGTGGTTACCAGTTGGCGATAAGCCTATTTCCAATTGTTCAAGTTCTAGGATGCAGACAGAGGGGTAGTCTGGCATGTATTCATTAGTTTTGAATTCTTTTGATTTTGATGTTAGTAAGTTAGTTGTAAACTTCTTGCAAATTTGCGTATATAGCTTTCCCAATTACAATTGCTCGTATGGTATGTAAACTTTTTTCACATTTGACCAACCAGGGGGTTTTCTTTCATTATTAACTCAGGGAAGTACTTGCAGTAAAGTGTAGTATCATGTATTCACTTTAGGTAGAGATATTTTAATTGTTCACAGTTGCCCATAATGAGGGCATTGCCCTTTTTTTTTTTTTTTTACGACGAACAGCTGGTGATCACAGTGCCGTTGTATTCGTAATTCTCCTATTGCAGAAATTTATTCACTTCTTCTATGCATACGATGGGGGAACATCCGAACCACCAGGGGGGGGGGGCTGCAGCAACAGGGGTGGTGAGGGTAGGAAGGTAATTTTGTTGAGTATATAGTGGGCAGGTGGGTAGAAGACATAAAAAATGGGTTTGTTACAGGGTTACTCTATCCACTTCTATGTTTGTTTTCAAACTGAAGTATGTTAATTTTGGTTAGCCCACCCATGGTTAATCTACCCACGGGTAACTAACCATGTGCCAAAGTAGAAGTCACGATCTCATCCAATGTTAGTCATGAGTTCCTATCCAGATTGTTTAAACCATGAGGTTAAGTGAACTTAGCTAAATATTAGAATGGAGATCAAGTAGGATGATTGGATTTGGAAGAATTGGGCATGAATCTGACCTAGAGAATGCATATATACACAAATGTTTGTCCTATGCAATACCATCAAGATTTTTTTAGATTTTAAGGATATGTATTTAATATAGATTTTGAAAATATTTAAATTTTTATGAGATTTGAAAATATTTAAATTTTGTGGAGTTTTGAAAATATTTGAATTTTTGTGAAGTTTTAAAAATATATGAAATTTTATTGAGTTTTGAAAATTTGAATTTTTATGGAGATTGAAAATACGTCATGCTAACCACAACACTAAAGTTATCCAAATTGACTAACTAGGGATCCTCATTCCCTCCTCTTTCATTAAAGATTGTCCCAAAGTGGGCAGCATGTAGAGTGGTGCCTAGTGGCTGACTGCCCTTAGTTAACGGTGTCGCTACAAAAGCCATACTTAAAAAGACGACTTGGTCGGTAGGGAGAAGGGAAGAAAATCGGTGATCATAAGCTTTCATATGGTTTCAAGGAGATCAGGGTTGACTTCCTTCCATGGCACAACCATTGAGATTCGGTCTCATTGATATTAGGGGCTTTTAGAATGATATTCAGAACATTCATTTGTAGGTGATTGTTATGACTGAGTTTATTTTGAAGCCCACGGGGACTATGCCACTCTTTGCCATGCCCTGTTATCTTGATTGATTGATTTTATTTTGCATGCATATGACCAGAGTTTTCCCTGTAAGATTTTGCCACTCTTGACATGCATTTTGACTTTAGATTTTATTAGTCATTGATTATTTTTCCTTTAATAGAGACATCTGTCATATACTGAGTAATTTCATGTTATACTGTAATGCCTCAAAGTGACTCTCATCAATAATCATTTGAGTGGTTTTTTTTATTTTTTTTAGATTTTTATAGATTTTTAAAGAATTTTCTAAGACTTTTGGGGGTCCTCTTTAACAAGTTAATTTGCGACGGGTCAAGTGGTCGCATTAGTGAACCAGAATCGATTAAACAATGATTACTGAACAACAATTGTGACCAGTAAAGCCGACATGATTTTCCACAGATTCCCACCTTGGTTCTGATTGTTGTCATGAGAAGCGCGTTTGTCAAGTCGCCGCAATTAAAGTTTCCATTCTCAAATTTTGGCAATTTTCAAAATGGTTTATAAAGTATTTATTACTAAATATAAACGCGTCCACACAAGTCGTCGCATTTTTTAACCTTCCTTTATTTAAATCAATTCCTACTAAAAGATCAATTTTTACAAAGTGCGATGGTAATGTCGTCGCGATTCAACTTACTATTTATAAGAATCCGATCAATATTGGAAGTGTTCATAAACGCGACAACCCATGTGTCGCAATTTTTATAATGCTATATTTCAACTGAGTCGAGTTTGGAAAGAGCCGTCGAAGTATGGAAAGCTTTTAAACGCGACAGTTTTGTCAGACACGATTCACCCTTTAAAGGCGACCACTGTTTCGTCGTGATTTACCATTTTACCCCTATAAAGGACCCACGTGGCCATCTTTTAGAGATCACCTGAGAAGGCAAAAATAAATGGAAAAACTGTGAGAATATGTTGGTCCTTTTGGTATGGCAGCAATCTATCTAGAGGGGGGATGAATAGATTTCTGCATAAAACGAAACTTAACACACAAATTATTACAACTAAAATTTGGTTAGTTGTGATAGTGTGAGATAAGAGTAGCAGTGCGGAAGCAAATAGATAATCACACAAAGCACACAAGGATTTTATCTGGTTTGGTACTTCACAGAAGAAGACCTACATCTAGTCCCCAAGCAAAATCTTGGGATTCACTAACCGAGGTACAATCCCCCCAAGGATATACAACCCCCAGCTCCCTACTGGTCCTCTTCCTTTATGAGTAGGAAGGATACTCACTTCTATTACAGGTCAAGAAGCTAACCTCCTGAAACAAACCCTAGTGCGTTCTGCTAGACTTAAACCCCCAGCTGGGTACTATACTGAGAACAGTCCCTCAGCTGGACACAACCTGCCAGTACCCCACTGGCCTTCTCTTCACACAAGAAGAGGCTTACTATAAACAGTCCTATAGCCGACAGAACTCTTTCTTAAGAGAAGAAGATCGATTGAGAGATTTACAAGGATGGACTCTAACTCAGAATTCTCAGCTGAAGATTCTCTCCAAAATTACAATGTAGAGAAAGGGAGTGAAGAGAGGAAGGAGCTTGAAAGCTTGAAGACTTCAGATGGTTGCTTGCACCTTCTTCTTGGGCTCGAGTTCTTTCTCTCTGCTTTGAGTGTATGTGGAGTTGAGGCTTCTTACTAGAGTACACTCTTTGAATGATCTTCAGAAAAAAACTCTCTTGTTGTTCTTCAGCCTTGCTTCATCATTTTTTCTAGAGCAGCTTTGAACAGATCTGTTGAGAGATAACCGTTGGACTTTTAGATCCGTTGGAATTGTTGTAGCTGTTACCTTTTGACCGTTTAGAGAGAGAGCTCTAGTTCCTTTGTATTTTGATGAGCTTATTATCTAGAGTTCTTCATTTTGCTTCTTTCCAAGTCTTCAGAAGAGGTGCAGTTTTCACAGCTAGAAGATAAGCTCTTTTTTCCTTTCGGAGTGGACTGTGAAAGAAGCATCTTAAAACGTGCTTCAATAAATACCTGCACAAAGGACAAGACAAAAGGAAGAGCATCTCCATACCTTTGAGGTAGGTGATTCAAAAAAATATAGAAAGAAGGTATGGAAACTCGTATGCACAATGTTTTTAGACAGAAGGAGTAGACAGACATATATGCTAAAAGGTGAGCATGGTCTTGTCAGTGGTAGGTAGGCTTTGGTCAGATGCCATGCGCCTGAAAATACAAATGCACTGTGTCTATTGTATCCATGAAAATCCGGAGCAAAGATGTGAAGACCATGAGGCTCAGATCAAAATATTTCAGAAATAGTTTGCACAGGATTTAGATGAATATTTTAAGTTTAATATGACTTTCCTGTCAGAAAAAATAATAAAATAATGATATTTCTGATGGATTAATAAGATATAAAGATCCATTAAAAGGATGTGAAAAGATTAGGAGATAAGCTTACAGTAGGTGTTAAGCCTAAACAGATCAAAGAAAGTATAAGTATAGAATTATAATGAAGTCGAATTCATAAGATCACTAAAGGAGTAGAAGTGATTCGACTCTAACAAGGTAATTCGACCTCTGAGAAAAAACAAGGCTATTCGACTATAGCGTCGAATACTATATAGATCATTTTTCGAGGTATTCGACTGTGGCAGTCGAAGATGACAGTCGAATCAAAGTTTAACTTTTAAGAAGCATTCGACTGTACCAGTCGGAGTCATCAGTCGATTATATATAAAGTTGTAGACTTAGAAAATATTCAAGTTTTTGACTTCGTTTCTGAGGGAGTCAAGTTTAAAGTCGAAGTCAGTATGATAATAGTATATATGTTGGATTAGAAAAAAAAAAAATCAGAGCAGTCAGAACATGCACCATTCAAACAATTTTATAACATATATTTTTTCTGTGATATAACTATAGTGCATTTGAAGATTATTTATGCGATGCATTCAAATGAATGTTCATACTTATAACTGAATTGCATGATTTTAGGTAGGGATCCAAAGCCAAATCTAAGAAAAGATAGATCTATGTCATGATTTTAGTTATCACCAAAACATGAGATATATAAAAGAGTGGTTCAACAGAATATACAAGGAATCAACATACACTAAGCATGGATTTTGCAAGGTATCAAGCAAGGGTAAAAATAACAACAACTCCTGACTACAAAGGCAAGAAAGTGAATCAAATCACTCCACCTTTTTCTTATTGTCAAATTCTCTTATGGATTCCCCAACTTTGCTAATCACGGGAAGGAGGAGAAGGGAAGAAGAAGAAGGGAATGTGCTGCGTGGGGCACGCAAGGATGGGTGCACATGGGCGCCCATGGAGAGTGTCATGTGGGGCATGAAGGATGTGTGTAATCAAGAATAGGTGGAAAGGCGTCCCATCGTGATCGCCAATTTGTAGAAACTATTTTTCGTCTTTAGAAGGACTCTGAGCGTCCACAAAGAAAAAGTGAAAAAAAAAGAATAAGAAGGAAGTAAGTGAAGGAGCACTACTCTGTGTGTGATCGTGATCACCAAGAGCACATGGGTTCCGAAAGGAGTAAAGAATAAGAAAATTGCAAAAGTGCAAGGAGGAGATTGATCGTGGAAGATGCTTGAAGACAGGGAGATTGAAAAGGGGTGGGTTCCTTCTTCTTCTACTAGCACGACCGGTCGTGGTAGAAGACTTCTTCTTTATGTTACCCTAAGACGAATCACATATAGGTAGAAAATATGGATTAACAATGTGTGTGTAGTATCGAGTTCTTAAAATCAACATAAACAAGGAGCATGAATAGAACTCACCTTTGTTTGACTTTTTAAACCCCTAAAGACATGGGTAGGGAGACATGCATGGGAAATATGTGTGTGTGTGTGTTGGGTGAAGTGATTAAAAAGAGATTTAAATAGGATGTGAGGGCTCATGTGGAGGCAGTAGGGAGTCCCACATGGGTACTTTAAGAGGAGAAGTTGAAATAAAAGAATGAACAATAGAAGAGATAGAGAGAAGATGCTTCCCCAATCAATGTATATCGCATGAAGATGCTTGTTGGAGTTGAGCTTGATGAAAGCCTCAAGAGGAAGATGAGGAGGTGGCACCGACGGTGCTGCTCCTTCTGGTTCAGATGTGGAGGAGAGAGAGAGACACTTCAATGTGCGAGCGCCGAATTTGATAGGGCTCCGCCTCAAAACTTGCTCTCTCAACTCACTAATCACAAGGTGCTTTTGGGTGTTGAACCTTGGGAATGACGAGCCATGGGGTGTATTTATAGGAGCAAGGGCTCAAATCTGAGGTGAAATATCCATAATCACTTCTGGGATAATGGGCGCGTTAAAGGTTAAATATAGTGTCATATTATCGGAGGTGTTTATGAAATTTTGAATATTGTTTATGGAACTTGCCAAAAGGGAATTTAGAAAGATTAATCGAATCAGGTGTGCAAGACCCATTTAAAAGTGCAATAGGTATTCCAAAAACTAAATAAGAAATTACTGAAAATAAGCAAGTGAAAATCATTTTGTATCAGCTGACACTTTTCAAAATGCTTATTTTAGTCATCAATCGATTATTGGAAAATGCGTCAACTAAAACTGCCGCGTTCATGAGCTCACTAACCGATTATCAAATCACGTCTAGGTACCTTGATGCTCAATTATTGATCAATTGATGGTTGTTCACCAATCATATAAAATCATGTCATTGTTACCTACTACGTGTTAATGAGTGCTCATCAAATCGATGGGTTTCCACCAATCTATAGGGAAATCATCCTCACATTACCTGACGTGTCAATGATTATTCATCAACCGATGGGGTGTCCACCAATTGATAGGGAAGTCACGTCGATTACCTGACTGTGTAGCACCTCGAAATTTTTATTACATAAAAATTCAAAATAAATAGAAATAATAATTTCCATAATATCGGAGTATTTAAACCATACGTATCATTATCGTATGAGCTAAACACATCGGAAAATCCGTAAAAAATATAAATCAACCCCAAACATTTTTACTAAAAGTTTCACAAAGAAATTTAGGCCAAGAAAATTGGATTAGCCAAGTTTAAAGTGTTTCACAACTTATTATCGTAATTTATGAAGTCAGAAAATCATTATCACAGGTACTTGGATGAGTCATAATTAAATAAAATTATATATGGGTTTTCAATAATATCTTCTAATCACCCATCAAGAATTTGGGTCAATAAAAATCATTTGGACTAGGTTTAAGAGTTTTGTGACCAATTATCCAAATTAGGAAACAAGTCGGAAAACTGTTAACACGAAAATACGACGCAAACAAAAATTTAATAAAAGTATTGGAGAGACTCCCGACATTATATATTAATGACCCATATCTTATTTGGGCCAATGGACCACATATGACCCAAAAATCAAATGAAGCTAGAAATGCATGGAAATTCGTAGTTTAAATTAGCTGAAATTAAAAAGAGGCAATTAGAGTTGAATTGGGAGAGATCTTACACTCTTGCAACCCAAATTCGTGCTTACCCACCCATATATGTTGCTTGATGGCCAACTCTCTAATGGGGAGAGATCTTCAAATTTTGGAAAGACACAAGCCAATCCCGCAACCCTTCTTTCCTAGTTACAATATGACTCCTAAATACCTTGGTTACTTAAATACTCTTCAGCCAAACCCTAGGGACGAGTTTACAACTTGCTGGGTCGTGTGGAGGAGCTCTTGGGGGCTGGGGAGTTGTGGATCGACCACAAGAAGGACATCTTCTTCCCCCGTTCGTCTTATGCGACCTGCACAAACTGTCCACTTGAAGCCGATCAAAGGTAGGACAAACCTAACCCAACCTTGCAAGGCTTATACCCCTGGAAGAGGGTCAAGTCCACGTCCTAACCCAAGTGGAATGCCTAAATTCCATGCAGTATACACAGAGTATTAAGCGTTCTCCTGCGAGTGGTCTGAACATGGGTTTTCTAGAAGAATGGACTTGTTCAACCCATAAGGTAGGTTTTCTCAGACCAAACCTTAACATATCCTATGCCAATGTGTCGAGCATCAAGTTAAGTTTCATTTTCCACTGGTTTCATCGAATTCCATCAAGTAGATTTTGAGTTATAAGCGTTTTCCCTAAGTCGCGCACTGTCAGGGTTTTTCTATTCTTTATATGTTGCATGCAATTTAAGACCGAATTAGAGCAAATTCAAACAGGAAAGTTTTTCTACTAGTTTTCCTCGTCATAATTTATGTTGAATGTTTTGTCTAAATATCACTAGTTAGAGAGTTATAAGTGTGGTAAGAGGGTTGCTGCATGAAACTATGTTTTTCAGGTTACACTTGGTGTTACATTGTGTTTGACTTGATTAAAGCCTATCGAAACCCTCATGGTGTTCTAATTCCGATTTACTGGAAGCACCCTCGCATGTCTAGATTAGGTTAAAACTAGTTTCGTTATTTTTCATACATTGTACAATTTGTTCTCTATTTTTGAAGCACCCTGTGTCAATATAAGGCTGTTCTGGACTGCAATCCAAGAACATGTCCTTTCTCTGCCAGATTCAGGTGCAGACCCTGTGAACGCGACGGCCCGATAGGCCGCGTTCTGTGGTCTTGTCGTGACAACATGCCCCGTTGCGTTCGGAATGCGACGAAGCGCTCCGTCGCTACCTTGCTGCCTGATCTGACTGCCCGTCGCATACTTCACATCCCAGTGTCGCGTCTGTTCCCGACCCGTCGCTACCCTTATGGGAATCCGTTGCAACCTGACCTTCGGGTCTGATCGCCCTATTGCCTTCTTCATATGTACCCGTCGCGATCTCAAGATTTTGCAATAAATCCCCACTTATTTTGTTGCAAATCTAACCGCTATACCTGAGGTCTTGTTAACATGATATTAGTGTGTAATTCACATGTTTTGGGTCTGATCATTGCATGGTGGTTATTTTAATGGCTTAAAAGTGATTAACCCATTTAAAAGCTTTAATTACATGAATGCTATTCTAATTGCTCCTTAAATGTTATGATCCATTCATACAACTCATGATTTAATCTCTCATTATTCTACCATGTTTTAAATGATAATTATCGTCTTAAATCTTGCAAGCCCATGTGTAGTTAAATGCATGTTCAATTCGTGCCATCATGTTAGTACTTTTTTTTCGCGAGTTTGAAACTGATGGTTTGAGAATTGAACACGCGTACATCACTACACACTTACACGTCTAGGCACCCTTTCTTGGGGATTTGGAAGCTCTCTACCGGTCATTCCAAATCGGTAGACTAGTGACCTTTTCTCTAAGGCCTCCGAAATCTCCTCTGACCATGGATGTCACACCCCGACATTTAGCAGCGGAATAAATACCGGGGATGTGAACGATACAAACAAACGTATCACAGTTGAATAGCGCAGAGTCACAATTGAATATAATAACACTTTTCAAATCATAATAATATCCTCAAGTTACTCTTTATTTCATTTCATTCAACTAGATACAACCTTACAAGAAAGAATTAACCAAAGGGTCCATTATTCAAGTAACTTCCAGAAAAGTTTCACTGTTACATAGACTACTCATTTCTATTTCTAAACTGTCACTATTCTAGGACAGGTGCTCGTCACTCTTGTCCAGTCCCATCCAACTCCACCGGTTCTTCATCACTACCTGAAAAGGGCAGGATGATAGGGGTGAGCGAACTAGCTCAGTAGGATTTACATCTCAATAACGTGCGGGCACTAATATACATGTTACATTTTAAATAGGCAGATATGCACATGAATATGATGACAATGCATGCTTTTCTAACAAGTTGGATAGAGAGTAGAACGGATATCATATCAGATCAAATGTCAAATTTCATATAAAATGGACAGATATTCCAAGAATAGAATCATATCGAAAGTGATTGGCCATATTCAGACAGATATCATGCTTTCACATGATTAGACGTATCATATCAAATCGTATCTTATCAGATCAAATCAGACATATCATATCACACAAAGGCACATTCACACAAATCTTGCATATCGTATCAGTGCCATGCCACGCACCACAAGTCCATACTCCCGCGGTTAAAAAGTACGTTGGGGTGCTCCTCCCCAAGACCAGACAGGGCCCTTATTTGCACAGGCATTGATCAAATTTTTGGACCGGAGTCCCACATTGTGCCGAACAAACGTATTCATATTATGGCCACAGAGTTTCAATAACAAGCTCATAGTGAAAAGACATGATCATTCATAGAGTCAAGAAATGACAAACAGCTCAAAAGAACAAGGCAAGATAACAACGTATGTTATGTTTCATATTTATTAATGTCTTGACAAGAGGATATTCAAAAGACAAATCATATACAGAACATGTGCTCTCATTTCCCAAGAAGGGTGTGCCTATTCATGCAAAAGTGTAAGTGATGAGTTACGAATCTTTCCTAGCATGTATGCATATGACAAATATTAATGAACATCAGAATGCATGTAACTATTGAAACTTATATGCAAATCATGATCTTAACACCACTAACATGTCTATGCTAACATGTATTCATCCCCACATTCATATCATATTCTTATCTTATCAATTGACAACAAGCAAGATCACAAGATAATCCAATGAACATAAGAACAATCAAAATTACACATTAGAATCATATTCGTATCATTACCATTTTCTTCAATGGGTTGATTCATTTTAGGTCCATGCATACCATACAACACCATACACAAGCTTGGAGATATCATGAAATGATTAGACCCAAAATATGCAAAAATCTGGTAAAGGTAGTGTCGACACTAGATCAAGTGGTGTCGACACGATGCTTCAAAAACAAGGCAAAGTAATGCAAAATTGGTCAAGTAGTGTCGACACGAGATCAAGTAGTGTCGACACTAGAGACAGCTTCCAGAAAACCCCCTAACCAATATGGGACAGTGTGTCGACACTAGCACAGGTGGTGTCGACACTAGATCAGCTTCCCAGCACTTTCTGGGTCAAACTGGGGGAGTGTGTCGACACTAGATGGGGTGGTGTCGACACTAGAGGCTTTCCCAGAACACCATCTGGGCTTTTTTGGGACAGCAGGTCGACACTAGCTCAGGCTGTGTCGACACGAGTGGCTTTCCCAGAACAAAACACATGGTCAGGTGTAACCCGATGACATATCTCCTATAGTGAGTCACTTCCAACTCTTATAACTCTCTAAATAATGACATTTAGACAAAATGTTAAACATGAAAGATGAAGAGGACAACTAGTAGAAGAACTTTGATGTTGAGAGTTTGATCTAATTCGGTCTCGAATCCCAAGAAAACATATAAGAACAAAGAGTTAAGTGTAGCCCGAAATCGCAGTATTCTGCAGAGACTCTCTTATCATGCTCCTAACTTTCTAACGAAGATCTTTGGACAAAACGTCAACATAGAAGATGATCGTGATGTCAAGTAGAAGAACGTTCATGAAGAAATGTTAGTCAAATTCAGTCTTGAATCATGTGCATAACAAGAAGAACAGGAAAAAGCCCTAACTGTGCAAGACTTCGGAAAACCGACGAATACACAACGTATACTCCATGAAATTGAGTCAAACCAAATGCAAATGATCCTAGACTCAGAGAATTACATGATGGTGTTGGTTTTCTTTAATCTTGGCCCGAGAACACCTACCTTTAGGAAGATCTAAAACCCGTTGATGTTCTGGATGCAACAGAAGATGCAGGGGATGAAGCTACGGACTCCCAGCCTTTCTCCTGCTCCTCAGAAGTTCTTGCTTGCCTCCAAACGACCCAAACTTCGTTGTTAAACCTTCCCCAAGAGTTTAGGGACGAGTTCTTATAGTTTTAGGATGTTGTTAAGAGTCCTAACGATACTAGGAAAGGGGCTACGAGCTCTGTTTCCTAGTTTCCAGGAAATCTGGGATTCTCTTACCCAAAAGAGGTAGCAGAGGTTTAGGAAACCACCTCTTAGAGTTGGGTTCGTTTTTGATTACCTTACATGACTAATCACCTATCTTTCAACTCTAATTGCCCTTTCTAATTATGGCATAATTACCTACACGAATTTCTGGGTAATTCCCTGTCCAGTTCATTCATATCCTTGGCCAAATGTGTATAGGCCCATTCTTGTTAATGGATCATAATTACATGGTGTTGGAAGTCTCCAATACGATTATTTATTTTTTATCCCTCTATATTTCTGAAATTTTAAATTGCTAAATTCCGGGGTGTTACATCCTCCCCCACTTAAGAAATTTGGTCCCCAAATTACGCATAATGGTGTAGTTCGTACCTGAGAATAGTTCCGGGTGGTTTTTCTTCATTCTTCCTCTGTTTCCCAGGTAGCATTAGTAACTCCGTCTCGACTCCATTGGATTTCACCATAGGTATGGTACGATTCCTGAGTCGTTTCATTTTCCGATCCAACAGTTTGATCGGCTTCTCTTCATAAGTCAGGTCCTCTCGAATCTCCAAGTCCTCGTGGTCAATTACATGGTCGGCATTGAATAGGTACTTCCGCAGCATGGATATGTGGAACACATTATGCACGTTTGCCAGTTGCGGAGGTAGTGCAAGTCTATACGCCACCTGACCAATTCTTTCCAGAATTTCAAATGGCCCTATGAATCTGGGACTTAGTTTTCCTTTGATCCCAAATCGTTGTATTCCCCTTGAAGGTGAGACCTTCAAGAACACATGTTCGCCAACCTGGAATTCCAGCTCTCTCCTTCTCTTGTCTGCATAACTCTTCTGTCTGGATTGTGCTATCTTCAGACGTTCCCTGACAATCTGAACCTTCCGGACAGTTGCCTCAATCAAGTCGGGTCCAACCCATTGGTTCTCCCCAACCTCTTCCCAACAAAGGGGTGATCTGCAACTCCTGCCATATAAGGCTTCAAATGGAGCCATTTTGATACTAGCCTGATAGCTGTTGTTATAAGCAAACTCCATCAAGTACAACTGATCATCCCATCGACCTTTGAAATCCAGTACCAGAGCACGAAGCATATCCTCCACAATTTGATTGGTCCTTTCAGTTTGTCCATCAGTCTGAGGATGGAAGGCAGTACTAAAGTTTAGTTTAGTACCCATTGCTACTTGTAAACCCTTCCAGAAGTGTGAAGTAAATCTAGGGTCCCGATCTGATATTATGCTAGATGGAACCCCATGCAATCTAACTACTTTCTTAACATATAATGCAGCCAATACATCCACAGACCAGGTGCTCTTAATCGGCAAGAAATGTGCCGACTTAGTCAATCGATCAACTATTACCCAAATTGCATCCATACCACCTCTAGTCTTGGGCAATCCCATGATAAAGTCCATACCGATACTATCCCACTTCCACTCTGGAATTTCTAGTGGTAGCAGTCCACCAGCTGTACGAAAATGCTCGGCCTTGACTTTCATACATGTTAAACAGTATGACACATGATCGGCCACATCCCTCTTCATGTTTGGCCACCAGTACGACCTTTTCAAGTCTTGGTACATCTTTGTTGATCCAGGGTGAATCGTGTACTTGGACTGATGAGCTTCATTTAGTAACCTCTTCTTGAGTTCCCCATGATCAGGGACACATGTCCTACCTCGGAACAGTAATCTATCTTCCGCAGATAGAGTGAAGTCAGGTCTTTGTTCTAGCTTCTCCCTGATCTGAACTAAGAATGGATCCTCTCCCTGTTTCTCCTTGATTTCAGTCAGTAGGTCGGATTGTATCTGGAGGTTTGAAATCATTACCTGTTTTTTCCTTCTTTCCCATGTCTAAGTTCAAGCTTGCAAATTGTTCCAGTAACTTCCATTCGCCCAGCATCATATTAGCTAGCATAGCTCCTGGTTGTCTACTTAGAGCGTCAGCCACTACATTGGCTTTCCCAGGGTGGTATTGTATGGAAAAGTCAAAGTCCTTAAGGTATTCTAACCACCTTCTTTGTCTCATGTTCAGCTCCTTCTGTGAGAACATGTATTTCAAACTCTTGTGGTCAGAAAAGACCTTAAATTGCTCACCATAGATATAATGCCTCCAAATCTTCAAGGCGAATACTACAGCTGCTAACTCCAGGTCATGAACCGGGTAGTTCACTTCGTGGATCTTCAACTGTCTGGAAGCATAAGCTATTACCTTCCCTTGTTGCATTAAGACACATCCCAGTCCAGTACCAGAAGCATCTGAATAAATTTCAAATCCTCCCTCTTCAGTGGGTAAGGCGAGGACAGGAGCAGTAGTCAGACACTTCTTCAAGTTGTTGAAACTTCCTTCACATTCATTGGTCCACACGAATGGATTCTCCTTCCGGGTCAGTTTGGTCAATGGCACTGCAATCTTTGAGAAATCCTTTATAAACCTTCGATAATACCCAGCTAATCCCAGAAAACTCCTGATCTCTGTGACGCTTGTCGGTCTTTCCCATTTCAACACAGCCTCAACCTTTGATGGATCAACAGCGATACCATCCTTGGTTACCACATGCCCTAGGAAGGATACCTCCTCAAGCCAGAATTCACATTTACTTAACTTGGCATATAGTTTGTTCTCCCTTAAAATCTGCAATGCAATCCTCAAATGCTCCTCATGCTCTTCCTTTGTCTTGGAATAGATCAATATGTCATCGATGAATACCACCACAAACTTATCAAGATATGGGCGATAAATGCTATTCATCAACTGCATGAAAACTGCGGGGGCATTTGTTAGTCCGAAAGGCATAACAATAAATTCATAATGCCCATACCTGCTTCGGAAGGCAGTCTTGTGAATGTCTTCTCCTTTGATCCTCAATTGATGATAACCAGATCTGAGATCTATTTTAGAGAAGTATCTAGCTCCAGATAATTGATCAAACAACTCATCAATTCTCGGCAGGGGGTATTTGTTCTTGATGGTTAACTGATTCAATTGTCTGTAATCTATGCATAGCCTCATCGACCCATCTTTCTTCTTGACGAAGAGGACAGGTGCACCCCATGGTGATGTGCTTGGTCGAATGAAACCTTTCTCTAACAGTTCCATCAGTTGCTCTTTTAATTCTTTCAGTTCTGCGGGGGACATTCTATATGGTGCCCTAGATACCGGTGCTGCTCCAGGGACCAACTCGATGGTAAAATCGACCTCTCGCTCAGGAGGAATTCCTGGCAAGTCTTCGGGGAAAACATCAGCGTATTCGCTGACAACATGGATGTCCTCTACTTTGACTTCCTTCTTTGCAATGACTACAGCAGCAAGAAAGGCCATACAACCTTTCCTCATCATCCGCTTGGCTTGTAATGCAGAGATAATTGACAATCTCCTGCGGTTTCTATCCCCGGTGAACACTAGTTTTGGGTACTGGCTAAAAGTTACCCGACTTCTCCTGCAATTGATACTAGCCCCATGTTCAGACATCCAGTCTGCTCCCAGTATCACATCATACCCCGCCATGTCCATACATATTAAATTTGCTGGTAGGTTTTGGGTTTCAATCAACACCTCACTGGATGGTATAGACTTTGTAAGATTGGTACCCGGACCAATCGGGGTTGACACAACTATTTCTGATTTCATTGGGACGTGTTTTACAGGTAGGGTATCAACAAATGCTTGCGATATGAAGGAGTGCGTAGCTCCCGTATCAAAGAGAACATATGCGGGTCGGAAAGGATAGTAAGTGTACCTTCCACGATACCTCCTTCTTCAGCAGTTTCTGGTTCCTGGACAGCTTGCAATCGGCCTTGCCTCTTCTGTCCATTTGGACGCTTGTCCTGAGGAGCTTGTTCCTTCAGTAGTGGGCAGTCCGAGATCCTATGGTCACGACTACCACAACGCAGGCATCTCCCTTGCGCTCTCCAGCAATGTTCAGACCGGTGACTAGCTTTGTCACAGTGTTTACACCTTTCTCCCATTGTCACCACTATCTGCTTACCTAACTCCTTTGGCTTTTTATCAGCTGGTTCATTTACCCCGCCACTGGGCCTTTTCTTCCCAATGGTCGGCTGATACCTTCCTGTAGAAGACACTTGCTCCCTTTTCACAGATTTTCCCGTAATTCTTTCAGCAGTCTCCATGGCATCCTCCAGTAACTGGGCTTCTTTACCATGTCGGCATAGGTCTGAATGTCCATTGGCGCCAGTTGAGTGATGAACTGGGGCCTCAAGCCATTCAGAAAGCGTTTTGCCTTCATCCTTTCTGTCCCAATTAAGTGAACAGCATATCGGGACAAACGAGAGAATTGGGCCTCGTACTCAGCCACATTGAGTCCTCTCTGCTTCAAAGCCGCAAATTCAGCTGCTTTGCGTTCTTGGACTCTCTCAGAAAAGTACTTGGTATTGAAGTGCTCAATGAACTGAGCCCATGTTAGTTGCTGGCCATTTAATGTTGCTTCTACCGACTCCCACCATGCCCTGGCATCCTTTTCCAATTGGAAAGTCGCCAGTAATACTTTGTTCTGGTCCGTGCATTGCATGACCCTGAATATCCTTTCAATTTCCTTAACCCAGTGTTCAGCAACATCTGGGTCAGTACTCCCTTCGAACCTAGGCGGATCCATACTTCGGAAATTTCGATGGAGATCACCGGCTCCGCGGTTACCTCCACCTTGGGTGGCTTGTAAGATGCCTGAGTCAAGTTCTGTATAGTTCGTTGCATGTCCCTAGCCTGGGCACGTTCAGCGGCCATTGAGGTAATAAGTACCTTCAAGATAATAATATAAGTCAGTCATCTAAATATATCACATGTGACTTTGATTCCCATGGCTCTACCCAAGCTCACATTAGGTACGACAGATTTGACTCGTGTAATCTAGTTTCATTCTATGTTCTTATCCCTTGGACCCTAAAGTTTAAGGCTCTGATACCAACTGTCACGCCCCGATATTAGCAGCGGAATAAATACCGGGGACGTGAACGATACAAACAAACGTATCACAGTTGAATAGCGCAGAGTCACAATTGAATATAATAACACTTTTCAAATCATAATAATATCCTCAAAGTTACTCTTTTTCATTTCATTCAACTAGATACAACCTTACAAGAAAGAATTACCAAAGGGTCCATTATTCAAGTAACTTCCAGAAAAGTTTCACTATTACATAGACTACTCAATTTCTATTTCTAAACTGTCATCTATTCTAGGACGGTGCTCGTCACTCTTGTCCAGTCCCATCCGACTCCACCGGTTCTTCATCACTACCTGAAAAGGGCAGGATGATAGGGGTGAGCGAACTAGCTCAGTAGGATTTACATCTCAATAACGTGCGGGCACTAATATACATGATTAACATTTTAAATAGGCAGATATGCACATGAATGATGACAATGCATGCTTTTCTAACAGTTGGATAGAGAGTAGAACGGATATCATATCAGATCAAATGTCGAATTTCATATAAAATGGACAGATATTCCAAGAATAGAATCATATCGAAAGGATTGGCCATATTCAGACAGATATCATGCTTTCACATGATCAGACGTATCATATCAAATCATATCTTATCAGATCAAATCAGACTTATCATATCACACAAAGGCACATTCACACAAATCTTGCATATCGTATCAGTGCCATGCCACGCACCACAAGTCCATACTCCCGCGGTTAAAAAGTACGTTGGGGTGCTCCTCCCCAGGACCAGACAGGGCCCTTATTGCACAGGCATTGATCAAATTTTTGGACCGGAGTCCCACGTTGTGCCGAACAAACGTATTCATATTATGGCCACAGAGTTTCAATAACAAGCTCATAGTGAAAAGGACATGATCATTCATAGAGTCAAGAAATGACAAACAGCTCAAAAGAACAAGGCAAGATAACAACGTATGTTATGTTTCATAATTATTAATGTCTTGACAAGAGTATTCAAAAGACAACATATACAGAACATGTGCTCTCAATTTCCCAAGAAGGGTGTGCCTATTCGTGCAAAAGTGTAAGTGATGAGTTACGAATCTTTCCTAGCATGTATGCATATGACAAATAATTAATGAACATCGGAATGCATGTAACTATTGAAACTTATATGCAAATCATGACCATAACACCACTAACATGTCTATGCTAACATGTATTCATCCCCACATTCATATCATATTCTTATCTTATCAATTGACAACAAGCAAGATCACAAGATAATCCAATGAACATAAGAACAATCAAAATTACACATTAGAATCATATTCGTATCATTACCATTTTCTTCAATGGGTTGATTCATTTTAGGTCCATGCATACTATACAACACCATACACAAGCTGGAGATATCATGAAATGATCAGACCCAAAATATGCAAAAACTGGTAAAGGTAGTGTCGACACTAGATCAAGTGGTGTCGACACATGCTTCAAACAAGGCAAAGTAATGCAAAATTGGTCAAGTAGTGTCGACACGAGATCAAGTAGTGTCGACACTAGAGACAGCTTCCAGAAAACCCCCTAACCAATATGGGACAGTGTGTCGACACTAGCACAGGTGGTGTCGACACTAGATCAGCTTCCCAGCACTTTCTGGGTCAAACTGGGGGAGTGTGTCGACACTAGATGGGGTGGTGTCGACACTAGAGGCTTTCCCAGAACACCATCTGGGCTGTTTTGGGACAGCAGGTCGACACTAGCTCAGGCTGTGTCGACACGAGTGGCTTTCCCAGAACAAAACACATGGTCATGTGTAACCCGATGACATATCTCCTATAGTGAGTCACTTCCAACTCTTATAACTCTCTAACGAATGACATTTAGACAAAACGTTCAACATGAAAGATGAAGAGGACAACTAGTAAAAGAACTTTGATGTTTCGAGTTTGATCTAATTCGGTCTCGAATCCCAAGAAAACATATGAGGAACAAAGAGTTAAGTGTAGCCCGAAATCGCAGTATTCTGCAGAGACTCTCTTATCATGCTCCTAACTTTCTAACGAAGGATCTTTGGACAAAACGTCCAACATAGAAGATGATCGTGATGTCAAGTAGAAGAACTTTCATGAAGAAAGTTAGTCAAATTCAGTCTTGAATCGTGTGCATAATAAGAAGAACAGAAAAAGCCCTTACTGTGCAAGACTTCGGAAAACCGATGAATACACAACGTATACTCCATGAATTGAGTCAAACCAAATGCAAATGATCCTAGACTCAGAGAATTACATGATGTTTTGGTTTTCTTTAATCTTGGCCCGAGAACACCTACCTTTAGGAAGATCTAAAACCCGTTGATGTTCTGGATGCAACAGAAGATGCAGGGGATGAAGCTACGGACTCCTAGCCTTTCTCCTTCTCCTCAGAAGTTCTTGCTTGCCTCCAACGACCCAAACTTCGTTGTTAACCTTCCCCAAGAGTTTAGGGACGAGTTCTTATAGTTTGGATGTTGTTAAGATCCTAACGATAGTAGGAAAGGGGCTACGGCTCTCTGTTTCCTAGTTTCCAGAAATCTGGGATTCTCTTACCCAAAAGAGGTAGCAGAGGTTTAGAAACCACCTCTTAGAGTTGGGTTCAGTTTTGGATTACCTTACATGACTAATCACCTATATTCAACTCTAAATTTCCCTTTCTAATTATGGCATAATTACGTACACGATTTCTGGGTAATTCCCTGTCCAGTTCATTCATATCCTTGGGCCAATGTGTATAGTGGCCCATTCTTGTTAATGGATCATAATTACATGGTGTTGGAAGTCTCCAATACGATTATTTATTTTTTTATCCCTCTATATTTCTGAAATTTTAATTGCTAAATTTCTGGGTGTTACAATGGATTCCCACATGGCCAATGAATGGTTGTACCATTGAAAGTTCCTGGAGATAGCGTGCACTTCCCTCTCGTCTTGTTCTCGTGAGTGGAATTACAATCTAGACTAAAAAGCCGTTAATGTAAAGATTGAACTAAATTATAAATCGTAACGTTATGCTGCCGAATTTATCTCTTGACCATTGTTATCATGAAATCATGTTCAATTACTTATTACTAGTTCTCATCTCATTATGAACATGACAACACATGCTTACTATTGAAACTCTCATTGGCCATTATAAATGACTGTGGTATCTACATTTAAAATTTAAGTGAGATGCTGACCGGGCACGGTTAGTGTCCAAGGGCTCCAGTCTAGCCCCAATGACGGAGAGTCATAAATATGTTTACCATGGGGTATAATGATTACTGGCATTGCATCTGCGCTGGGAGTCGTGCGTGTCGGTTGAATGATAGATACAATAACCACATACACGTGTCCTGGGTACATTCTTGATGGATCTTTTCTTAGTGTACATTAGTGTTATGTGCCTGATTAGTGTTACATGATCATGCTCGTGTGTGCTTGCTTGCTTGCATGATATGGCCATCCTGCATTTAATGCAACTAGTGATATCTTGCGTTCTTGAAAACTATTGACATCAAGTGAAATCTTGCGTGCTTGTACAAAGTGATCTATTGCTAGTTCTATCTT
Source organism: Colocasia esculenta (assembly GCA_014218235.1). NCBI lineage: Eukaryota > Viridiplantae > Streptophyta > Magnoliopsida > Alismatales > Araceae > Colocasia > Colocasia esculenta. Next base: position 118,056,198 of record CM024761.1, read on the forward strand.
GTCATCTTGTTCTAGATCTTGTTCTATCATGATCACTCTATCTAGCTGTTCCATGTATCATGTTTTAACGAGTTTATTCGCACATGCATATCATGACATTCATCGTGCTTACCTAGTTCTAAAATGTTAATCACTTATTACATTGCCCGCACATTGAGATATAAATCCTACTGGGCTAGTTTGCTCATTCCTACTTTTACCCAATCTAGGTGACTATGAAGTTCAAGAGGAAGAGCAAGTCGAGGATGGGAATGCGTCGAGTGATGAGCGTTCCAATTATGAGTCTATCTATAGTTAGTTTATTTTGAGTGTTAGAACAATGTAGTAGGAAGTGAGGTATTATGTAATTTCCCTTTTATTGAGTCTGAGTCCTGTATTAGTTTCTATCTGGAATACAATGAGTTGAGATTTGAATACAAGATTAGTTGAGTTCAATATTTGGGCCCTATGATGATGTATGTTGTTATACATTTAGCGCGTGCTAGCTAGAGGCTTATTTTCCGACTGTTCACGTCTCGGGATATCTACTCGAATTATTTCTGAATAATTAATTTATATCCGCTGTGTAATTATCGGGACATGACAGTTTAGTGGTATCAGAGCCTAGGAACACCAAATAGGATGTATGTCTCAGGAATAGGAGATACCTATGGACCCTAGGTCATGGAAATTAAATACAGTACCTGGTGAGAAGGGGTAGAGACTGGGAATATGTTAGCAAGAATTAAACACTCCTACCCATTGACTCTGATAATGTATCTAGAGACATTAATCGGTTTCCATTCTTTTCTCAGGAACCCTCATAACTCTTGCACTCAACTACAATGGCTCGCAACCAATGGCAAGCTATGCAAGAAACAGTAGCTGGATTGACTCAGGCCCTGCAAAATGTGGTTCAGGCTGTAAATCAGGCTGCTGCAGTTAGAAATAGAGCCGGTGATTTGCACCCAATTTTAAGAGTTTGAACCCTCCTCGTTTCTCTGGATCCCCTGATCTGGATGAAGCAAGAACTGGCAGGAGGAGATAGAAAGGATCTTCCAAGTCATGCAATGCATTAACAGGGAGAAGGTGGTACTGGCCACTTTCCAATTCACTAAGGATGCCCGAGCATGGTGGAAGGCCACATTGGCCCCCTGCCTAATGTTGGCGAACTGGAGTGGGCGGATTCCTGGAGATATTCCGGGGAAAGTATTTCTCTGAGAGAGTCAAGGAGAAGAAGGCAGCGGAGTTTGCCGCACTAAAACAGAAAAGGATGTGTGGCTGAGTATGAGGCTCAGTTCGCGCGTCTTGCTGTGTATGCCCCACACTTGGTGGGAACTGAAAGACTTAAGGCAAATCGGTTCATGGATGGGCTCAGGCCCATGTTCATTGAAAGGCTTAGACCACACAACATTCAACTTACACTGAGATGGTCCAAGAGCTCAGCTGGTAGAAGACACCATGGCCAAAGTAGAGGGCATGAGGGGCAAGGACAACTCCAAGCCGGTCTTCGTCAAGAAGGGAGCACCTAATATTGCTCCAACTTTTCGTAACAACAACGTCCACAACAACAACAAGAGGCCGAATGCCGGAAGAGATGTTGCTGGAGACAAGAGAGTCAAAGTGGAAGGTAGGCAGTTGGCTGAAAACTACAAATTCTGTGATAAACTGGACACCGAGCTGAAGAATGCTGGAAGAAGCTCGGGGCATGCTGAAATGCGGAGGTCGTGACCACCGTATTCCTGATTGTCCTATGCTGAAGAACCAGCCAGGTAGAGCTCAGAATGTACCACGGCATCAGGGACGCCTTAATGCTGTCATAGAAGCTGACCTACCCGAGGAAGGGGGTATGGTGGAAGGTACTATTTCCATACACTCGCAACCCTCTTTTGTGCTTATTGATACTGAAGCTGCATATTCATTATTTTCACCACGTTTGCTGCAACTCTACCTGTCAAACCTATACCCTTGAAATCCAAGATCACTGTAGCCTCTCCACTAGGCTTAGAATCTGAACTCACTCACTACTTGCTGAAATGTGAAACTATAACTGGAGGACACAATCTTCCTGCCGACCTTATCTGTTTAGACATGAAGGGTTACGATGCCATTTTGGGTGTCGATTGGCTAATTGAATTTGATGCCGATGTAAACTGTCACCATAGGAGGGTCACTTTTAAAAGACCAAACTTCCAACTCTATCGCTACTTGGCACTCGTTATCACAAACACCCTATCATGATATCCTCCTTAAAGGCTTCTAAGATGATCAAACAAGGTTGTGATGCTTTCCTAGTTTCCGTCTTGGCAACGGAAAAAGAAAAAACCAACCCTAGAAGACATTCCAATAGCTTGGGACTATCCGATGTATTTCCAGAGGAATTACCGGCATACCACCTGAGCGGGAGGTAAACTTCACCATTGAGTTACTCCCTGGGGCAGCCCTTGTTTCAAAAGCTCCGTATCGCATGTCCCCTGTTGATTGTAGGAGTTGAAAAGACAGATCCAAGAATTGCTAGATCAGGGTTTTATCAGGCCTAGCATATCCCCGTGGGGAGCACCAGTGCTATTTGTCAGAAAGAAGGACGGGACGATGAGGCTATGCATAGATTACCGTCAGTTAAACCAGTTGACAATAAAGAATAAGTATCCACTGCCCTGCATCGATGAGCTGTTTGACCAGATCTCCGGTGCACAATATTTATCCAAGATAGATCTAAGATTAGGCTACCGTCAACTAAGAATAAAGGAGGAGGATATTCACATGTCTGCATTCCAGAGTAGATATGGTCACTATGAGTTCATGGTCATGCTGTTTGGTTTAACAAATGCTCCAGCGGCTTTCATGCAACTTATGAACAATATTTATAGGCCATACTTGGACCAGTTTATGGTGGTGTTCATTGATGACATCCTTATTTACTCCAAATCTAAAGAAGAACATAAGGAACACTTGAAGGTTGCTCTGCAAGTGCTCAAAGATAATCAATTCTATGCTAAACTTAGTAAGTGTGAATGCTGGATGGAGGAAGTGTCTTTCCTTGGTCACATCATATCCAAGGAGGGAATCTCTGTGGATCCATCTAAATGGAGGCGGTAAAGAACTGGGAAAGGCCGACAACTGTGTCGGAGATTAGGAGCTTTCTGGGTTATCCGGTATTATCGTGCTTCATTAAAGATTTGTCAAAGATAGTTGTACCATTGACCAGGCTTACCAGCAAGGGAATCCATTTGCATGAACTGATGAATGTGAAGAAAGTTTCCAGGCATTGAAAGGGCACCTTACCTCAGCACCCGTACTGACACTGCCAGTTGTTGGGGGTAGTTTTGAAGTATACACCGATGCATCCGGGATCGGCCTAGGCTGCATGCTGATGCAAAATGGGAAAGTTATATGCTATGCGCGTCCAGACAATTGAAGAAGCACGAGGACAATTATCATGTACATGATCTGGAGCTAGCTGTTGTAGTCTTCGCCTTGAAGATATGGCATCATTATCTATATGGTGAGAAATTCATTGTGTTTTTGACCATAAAAGCTTGAAGTATCTGTTCTCAGTAGGACTTGAATATGAGATAGCGGAGGTGGTTGGAGTATCTCAAAGGCTTCGACTTCACGATCCAATACCATCCAGGAAAAGCAAATGCTGTGGCGGATGCTCTAAGTAGAAAGCCATGATCACATTGTCAGTTTAATGGTAGACGAATGGAAATTATTAGAGGACTTCGCCAAGTTAAATATTGATGCTAACATCAAAGAGAAGGGATGCATTGTTGCTAGTGTTAGAGCACAACCTACACTATTGGAGGACATCACAACACTCTAAGATAATGACCCTGTACTTGTGGAGATTAAGGCTAATCTAGACCAGAGGCCGGATTTCTCATTAACAGAAGATGGAAGACTATTGTTTCGGGATCGAGTCTGTGTACCCGACCATGCGGAGACAAAGAAAATGATCATGGATGAGGCTCACAAGACCAGGTATACTATTCATCCTGGAACTACCAAAATGTATCAAGATTTGAAAAGAAGCTTTTGGTGGCCTAATATGAAGAGAGAGGTGGCAGAATATGTCGCCCGATGCTTAACATGTCAAAGGGTCAAGGCAGAACACTTGTGACCCACAGTAACTAAACCCTAGAAATAGAAATCCTGGCATGGAAATGGGAGGTATAGGGATGGACTTTATTTTCGGACTACCCAAATCTAGAGGTGGATTGATTTGGATTTATCTGGGTTATTGTCGATCGCTTGACTAAGTCAGCTCACTTCTTACCAGTGAAGAATAAGTGGTCAGTAGATGTTCTGGCTGCATTATATGTGAAGGAAATAGTCAGATTACATGGAGTACCAGTGTCTATCGTATCTGATAGAGACCCTAGTTTACATCCCACTTTTGGAAAGGATTGCACTACTCATTGGGATCTAAACTAAACTTTAGCACGGCTTTCCATCCACAGACAGATGGTCAGACGGAGAGAACCAACCAGGTAATTGAAGATATGCTTAGAGCATGTGTCCTAGATTTGGAGGTAGCTGGCACGAACACTTACCTCTTGTGGAGTTCGCCTACAATAATAGCTATCAAGCTAGCATTCAAATGGCACCATTTGAAGAACTCTATGGCAGGAGTTGCCGATCTCCTATATGCTGGTATGAAGTTGGCGAAAAACAAATGCTAGGACCAGAGATGATAAGGGAAACCACAGAGAAGTTAAAGCTTATAAAATAAAGAATGGCAGTGGCGCAGCAAAGACAAAAGACATATGCAGATAATATAAGAAGAGACCTGGAGTTTCAAGTGGGGGAACATGTATTAATCAGGCATTTTGGCATTAAGGCAAGTTATCACCAAGGTTTCTCGGGCTTTTCAACATGTATTAATCGTCTCACTTTACCACCACAAAATGGATGGAATACACGATGTGTTCCACATATCCATGTTGAAAAAGTATGTACGGGATCCGTGGCATGTCATAGAATATGAGCTCCTGGAATTCAACAAAGATGGAACGTATCAAGAGAAGCCAATTAAGATCGTGGACCGGGAACTGCCCCAATTAAGGAACAAGATCATCCCACTAGTAAGGGTTAGATGTAATCAACACATGGATGAAGACGACACGTGGGAAACCGAGGAAGCAATGCGCAAAAGATACCCGGAGCTATTGACAAGTAAGTACACCTCACTTGTACAATAACTTTCTATACATGAATTGAGGACCAAATTCTCTTAGTGGGGGAGGGTGTAGCACCCCGGAAATTTTTATTACATAAAATTCAAAATAAGAGGAAATAAATAATTTCCATAATATCGGAGTATTTAAACATACGTATCATTATCGTATGAGCTAAAACACATCGGAAAATCCGTAAAAAAATATAAATGAACCCAAACATTTTTGCTAAAGTTTCACAAATAAATTAGGCCAAGAAAAATCGGATTAGCCAAGTTTAAAGTGTTTCACGACTTATTATCGTAATTTATGAATAAGTCAGAAAATCATTATCACACGTACATGGAGGAGTCAAAAAATTAAATAAAATCATATATGGGCTTCAAATAATATCTTCTAATGACCCATCAGAACTTTGGGTCAATAAAATCATTTGGACTAGGTTTAAGAGTTATTGTGACCAATTATCCAAATTAGGAAACAAGTCGGAAAACCGTTAACACGAAAATACGACGCAACAAAAAATTTAATAAAAGTATTGGAGAGACTCCCGAATTATATATTAAGGACGCAATATCTTAATTGGGCAATGGACCAATATGACCCAAAAAATCAAATGAAGCTAGGAAATGCATGGAAATTCGTAGCTTAAATTAGCTGAAAATAAAAAGAGGCAATTAGAGTTGAATTGGGAAGAGTCTTACACTCTTGGCAACCCAAATTCGTGCTTACCACCCATATATGTTGCTTGATGGCCAGACTCTCTAATGGAGGGAGAGATCTTCAAATTTTGGAAAGACACAAGCCAATCCTGCAACCCTTCTTTCCTAGTTACAATAGGACTCCTAATACCTTGGTTACTTAAATACTCTTCAGCCAAACCCTAGGGACGAGTTTACAACTTGCTGGGGTCGTGTGGAGGAGCTCTTGGGGGCTGGGGAGTTGGGATCGACCACAAGAAGGACATCTTCTTCCCCCGTTCGTCTTATGCGACCTGCACAAACTGTCCACTTGAAGCCGATCAAAGGTAGGACAAACCTAAACCAAACCTTGCAAGGCTTATACCCCTGGAAAGAGGGTCAAGTCCACGTCCTAACCCAAGTGGAATGCCTAAATGCCATGCAGTATACACAGAGTATTAAGTGTTCTCCTGCGAGTGGTCTGAACACAGATTTTCTGGAAGAATGGGACTTCTTCAACCCAAAAGGTAGGTTTGCTCGGGCCAAACTTTAACATATCCTATACCAATGTGTAGAGTATCAAGTTAACTTTCATTTCCCACTAGTTTCATCGAATTCCATCAAGTAGATTTTGAGTTATAAGCGTTTTCCCCAAGTCGCGCACTGTAGGGCTTTTCCTATTCTTTATATGTTGCATGTGATTTGAGACCGAATTAGAGTAAACTCACAACAGGAAAGTTTTTCTACTAGTTGTCGTCGTCATGTTTTGTGTTGAACATTTTATCTAAATATCACTAGTTAGAGATTTATAAGCATGGTAAGAGGGCTGCTGCATGAAACTATGTTTTTCAGGTTACACTTGGTGTTACGTTGGGTTTGACTTGATTAAGCCTATCGAAAACCTGATGGTGTTCTAATTCCGATTTACTGGATGCACCCTCGCATGTCTAGATTAGTTTAAAACTAGTTTCGTTATTTTTCATACACTGTACAATTGTTCTCTATTTTTGAAGCACCCTGTGTCAATATAAGGCTGTTCTGGACTGCAATACAAGACATGTCCTTTCTCTGCCAGATTCAGGTGCAGACCCTGTGAACACGACGACCCGATAGGCCGCGTTCTGTGGTCTTGTCGCGACAGCAGCCCCGTCGTGTTCTGAACGCGACGAAGCGCTCCGTCGCTACCTTACTGCCTGATTGACTGCCCATCGCATTCTTCACATCCCAGTGTCGCGTTCTGTTCCCGACCCATCGCGACCTTACGGGGATCCGTCGCGACCTGACCTTCGGGTCTGACCGCCCTGTTGCCTTCTTCATATGACCTGTCGCAATCTCAAGATTTTGCATCAAATCCCCATTATTTTCTTGCAAATCTAACTGCTATACCCGAGGTTGGTTAACTGATATTTAGTGTGTAATCACATATTTTGGGTCTGATCATTGCATGGTGGTTATTTTAATGGCTTAAAAGTGATAACCCATTTAAAAGCTTTAATTACATGAATGCTATTCTAATGCTCCTAAAATGTATTATCCATTCATGCACTCATGATTAATCTCTCCATTATTCTACCATGTTTTAAATGATAATTATCGTCTTAAATCTTGTAAGCCCTGTGTAGTTAAATGCATTGTTCAATTCGTGCCATCATGTTAAGTGCTTTTTCACGAGTTTGAAACCGAGGTTTGAGAATTGAGACACGCGTACATCACTACACACTTAGACGTCTAGGTGGCCCTTTCTTGGGGATTTGGAAGCTCTCTACGGTCATTCCGAATCGGTAGACTAGTGACATTTCTCTAAGGCCTCCGTAATCTCCTTTGACCATGGATTCCCACATGGCCGACGAGTTGGTTGTACCATTAAAGTTCCCTAGAGATAGCGTGCACTTCCTCTCTCGTCTGTTCTCGTGAGTGTGAATTACAATCTAGACTAAAGCCGTTAATGTAAAGATTGAACTAAATTATAAAATCGTACCGTTATGCTGCCAAATTTATCTCTTGACCATTGTTATCATGAAATCATGTTCAATACTTATATTGTTTCATCATCATCATGAACTTGACATTACACATGCTTACTTATTGAAACTCTTGTGGCCATTAATAATGACTGTGGGTATCTACATTAAAAATTTAAGTGAGATGTGACGGGCACGATGAGTGTCCAAGGGCTCCAGTCTAGCCCAATGACAGAGAGTCATAAATATACTATAACCATGGGGTATAATGATTACTGGCGTTGCATCTGTGCTGGGAGTCGTGCGTGTTGTGTTGAATGATAGATACAATAACAACATACACGTGTCTTGGTTACATTCTTGATGGATCTTTTCTTGTGTACGTTAGTGTCTGTGCCTGATTAGTGATACATGATCGTGCTCGTGCGTGCTTGCTTGCTTGCGTGATATGGCCATCACATTTAATACAACTAGTGATATCTTGCGTTCTTGAAAACTATTGACATCAAGTGAAATCTTGCGTGCTTGTACAAAGTGATCTATTGCTAGTTCTATCTTGTCATCTTGTTCTAGATCTTGTTCTATCATGATCACTCTATCTAGCTTGTTCCAAGTATCATGTTTTAACGAGTTTTATTCGCACATGCATATCATGACATTCATCGTGCTTACCTAGTTTTAAAATGTTAATCACTTATAACATTGCCCTCACATTGAGATATAAATCTACTGGGCTAGTTTGCTCATTCCCTACTTTACCCAATCTAGGTGACTATGAAGTTCAAGAGGAAGAGCAAGTCGAGAATGGGAATGCATCCGAGTGATGAGCGTTCCAATTGTGAGTCTATCTATAGTTAGTTTATTTGAGTGTTAGAACAATGTAGTAGGAAGTGAGGTATTATGTAATTTCCCTTTTATTGAGTCTGAGTCCTGTATTAGTTTCTATCTGGAATACAATGAGTTGAGATTTGAATACAAGATTAGTTGAGTTCAATATTTGGGCCCTATGATAATGTATGTTGTTATACATTTAGCGCGTGCTAGCTAGAGGCTTATTTGCCGACTTCACGTCTCGAGATATCGACTCGAATTATTCCGAATAATTAATTTATATTCGTTGCGTAATTCTCGGGACGTGAGATGACGCGTCAATTATCAATCGAGGGGGGGTCCACCAATCGATAGGGAAATCAGTTCAGGATTATCTGACTTGTTACTTACAAAAGGCGTTTCGGTTGGTCTAATGCGTTCATGAAATGATAATAGCATCCACTAAAGCTGATGCAATTCAATGGAGACCAGAATGTGCTCCAATAAGCCATGAAATATAAGGTGAAGCATCCTGAAAAATGGGGTAGACCTGGGTGATGGGAAAAAGGGCTCCTAAAAGGCAAAAGAGGATCACCTGTGGCATTATAGGTAAAATGAGATTTGCTCATAATGGTGTTAAACTTCGTGTGTCTAACAGCAGGATTTAGAGTTGTTCGGCTAACACACCACATGTGCACCTACATCCACTACCTCACACCTCGTGAGGATTTCTCTACTAACTTGTTCTAGGTACAAGTTACAAATCCCTCAACCACAGTTGTTTACGAGGACAACACAAACCTCACTCATTTTCGGAGGTGAGATAACCTGATGTGTAGCGTGCCACACACACCACACACAACCATATAATTGTTCTTGGTTCATAGAAGAACAAAAAGAAGCATGGATAAGAGAAAAAAGATAAACACAAAGATAAAGGTTCCCCTGTCATAGTAAGTCGGCCTTGTGAATGTATTTGTTGATACTTTCATAAGGTAGAACGGGCCGATGTAGAAAGCTTCACAATAAGATCTGCAGGATGCAGCCCCAGGTCCATGCCTATCAGATGAACAACAATCCTTGGAACTTCTGGAAGGCCTCTGGACAATGAAAACTTGCTCTTCAGGCTTCTACAGATGCAAAGCTTCTGTTGGCTCTTTTGAGCAGTACAAACCTCTTGGAGTCTAGGGCATGAGATGAGTTCTGGAGGCAACTCTTCTTCACTTCTCATCACGATACCAATCCATATTTATAGTGGAAGACCCTTGAAAGTCCTATGGGAATTTTGCTTGTGCAAACTAGGGAAGAATCCCACTCAAGGAAAGATTCTTGCCAGTTTAGGAAACCTATCGCCGGAATCGGTCGTCTGGAATTCACAAATCGGTCGTCCGATTTGTTCACTGTCCCAGAACCAATGTTTCTGGGAAAATCGATCTCCCAATTTTCAGAAATCGATCGTCTGATTTGGCTTGTTTGTCAACACCACATGTGCATGTGTCGACACCACTGCACATTGAATGTCCAAAAACTTGACATGTGTCGACACACACTTGACATCTGTCGACACACAACTGACATATGTCGAACATTCTTCAGTAGTCTTGAAAGTCTTCTTTTTGCTTTTACTTAACCTCGGCCTTGCAAAGTCCACTTCGAACTTGACTTTGGATTTTTGTTGGACACTTAACAAACAACTTAGACCCTCAAATTAAATATAATAAATCAAATACTTGGGTCATTAACATGAATAAAAATTGGTGCTTTATGATGTTATCAACATACATGAGAAAGGGCGCTTTGCAGGAATGATTTGCTTTGCAGGAAGCATGTATGGAGGAAGTTAAGAGGGCCGTTTGGGGGATGAATGGACACGTTTGTTGGGATATTATCTGTCATGATTTATGGTGGCGGTTCATGCTTTTTTCAGTGGTTACCCTTTGCCTAAGGGTGTGTCTCATCATATATTGCTCTTATCCCGAAAAAATAGGAACCTAAGAATTTTGGGGATTTTAGACCAATCAGTCTTTGCATTTTTGCTAAAGAATATCTCTAAAATCTTGGTGATCGCCTATCTCCCATCCTTCCTGATTTGATTTCGCAGGAACAAGGTGCTTGTTAAGGGCCTTCTATCATTGATAATGTGGCTCTATCCAAGCAGCTTATGAGGGACCTAACAAAAAAGTTAGAGGGCATAATGTGGCTTAAACTGGATATGATGAAAGCTTATGACAGGGGTAGAGTGGATCTTCCTGTTCAAGGTTTTCGAGAGCTTTGGATTTTCTAACAGGTTTATCTCCTACATTGGTATGCTTGTATCTAATTGCTGGTTCTCTGTCTTGTTCTGCTACCTGCATTCCCAAGACGGTGACAAGTATATTGAACGGGTGTGTGCTTTTTTCTTCTGGGTGGTTCTGATGGTGGGCGGAGAAGGCACTGGGGTTTCCTGGGAAGTGGTTCAGCGGCCTAGGTGAGGGTGGCCTTGGGTGTTCGTTCCCTATGCCATGTTCAGCTTTCACTGATGGTCAAGCTCATTGGAATATTCTGCATGGCTCTTCTCTTTGGTCTGTTTATGCTAGGGAACGTTTTTGGCCAAACCTTTTCTGAAACTCTCCGTCCTTTCCCCGACGGGATGCCGACAGAATTTATTTTCGTGTTAAAGAGGTTTTACAGAGGGTAGCAGATGGATTATTGGCAATGGAGAAAATGTGGATTTTTTCATGATACCTGGGTGGGGGACGCCCCTTAAAACAGTTTTAATGCCTCATGCGCAGCATGTGCATGGGCACACGCACAGCACGGTCAAGGACGTGCATGGCGAGTTGGCCCATCCGCTGCGCGCTTCCCTGGGCGCGGCGGGTCCTTCTTGGTTTGCATCTTAATAACCAGGGACTTGTGTTTGGCGGGATTTTCAATGGTATTTTCATCAAAGGAGTGCTACAATTCCGTGCGGAACTGTGGCGTAAAACGACCCTGTCTGGCGCGTATTTGGCATTCCTCCTACCTCCCAAAGGCATCTCTTTTCTGCTGGAAACTTCTGAACCGGGCTATTCCGACGGAACCGACGGGTTATGGATTGTGGTATCTCTTTGGCTTCCGCTTGCTCGTGCTGCAAGAACCCGGGTACGGAGGATCTTAACCATTTGTTATTCAAGGTGATATTGCTGATTTATGTGGAGATGGTTAGCACCGTCATTGGTGAGAAGGTTATTCTACATCAGCAAATCACTCGTCGTGTTTGGAGTTATATTGCTCAGACCAATCCTCGCACTGCTTTTGGTTTTGTGTCGTTATATGCACTAATTCTTAGCCTTTGGGAAATTTGGAAGGCGAGATGTGCTTGGAGATTTGATCGTAGGTTGAAGTCACCTCAGCGTATTTGTTCTGATGTTGTTTTTGCCATACGTATTGCCCTTCAGTCAGCCTCTTTCAAAGGTATCAGGATCAGAAACATGTGGATATTCTATCTATGTTCTCCTTTAAACCGGTGCTTAGGCAGCCGGTGCCGGTCTCGTTAAGTGGGAGCGCCCCTGATTGACTATGCACTCAATGTTGATGGCGCTTGCAAGGGCCATGGAGGTGTATGTGGTGGAGGTGGGGCGCTTCGCGACTCCAGGGGGAATGTTCGTTGGCCTTTGCTTTCTATTACGGCTCAGGTTCGAGCCTTTTGGCGGAGACCAAAGCCTTGTGTGATGAGCTTAGGCTGGTGGTATCACTTGGTTTATCTATTTCTGTTATCTATTCGGACTCCTTGCAGCTGGTAAACTTCAGTGGTATCAAATGTGTGCCCCTCCTGGGAGGTTCTTTGGTGGTGGTCCGACTTGATCAATTTGTATAAAGTTTCCAAGGCACATATTGTTCATACTTACAGAGAAGGGAACAGGGTTGCTGATGGTCTAGCCTCTCACACTTGTGATGTTCAGGCCAATAGTTTTACTGGTCTTTGTCTTCTTTACCTACGATTTGTAAAGGGGCAGGGATTCTTGATAAATCAGGCCTCCCCTCCATCGTTTATGCTAGTTTACTCAGTGGGGGGTTCTTTTGGTTTGCCTATTGTATGGGTTCTTGATAGGGGTATGCCCCGGTGGTCTTGTACTTATGGTTTATTTATTATGAATATGATAGGCATAGGGATTTAGCACAGGGGAGTGATAACATTATTCCCCTCTTGGGAGTAGTGCACTTAGCTGGTCCGCTGACCCTATGACCTCTTTCAGCTAAAAAAAAAAACAAAAAAAAAAAAACATACATACAGAGAATTAGTATTTTTGTGATTATCAAATTTAAAGAGTACAACATTCCTCTTTCCTTGTCGGTCCTGTCCAAGAGCTGCGTATGTACCTCCCTCTCTGTGTTGTGTTTCTCGTTCAGTCCCCCTTTGTCTGGCACCCTTCATCCTTCCACCTCCACCCCGGGTTCACCTTTGCCGGCGCATCCCTCTTCCTTTTCGCCTATTCCTGAGCTGGAGTCACCTCCTCCTCCTTGTTCATCATAGATCTGCCCTCAGTCCTCTCCAAGGCCAATCCTACCTCTCCTCTGGTTCCTCGCTTCGTCCGTCACAACCACCCTCGCCGTGTTGTGCCCTACCCCAAGTTCTTCTGCCGTTGCTTTTTTCCCCCAACCGTCGGGTTGTCTCTCTACTTGCCTCTGATCTCTCTGTGCCACTACCCATACCCCCTTTCTCCATCAATAGTTCCCCCTTCTGTTTGTCCATCCGCAACATCGTTGCCCTTTTGCTTCCCTTCTCTCCTTTCCTTTCTCTTCTCACTACTTTCTCTGTCCCTTGTCCCTAATTCCTCCCTAACCCTTTCTCCTCAGCAACATTCTGCTGCTGTGCCTTAGTTCTAGTTGCTGGTGTGTTTTTTTGTGTTTTTTTTTTCCTATTTTGCAGCTTCTGAGGATCGTTTTATGTAAGGTTTGAGTGTTGTTGCCATATGAGATTTCTCTTTCGCACTCCAATTCCCTGCCTCCTACATTGAGACTTTGTCTTTGACAAGATAGCTCGTGTTTTGCGGCCTATCCGTTACACGACCATGCATGTATGTCTTCCTAGCTATTTCTCTTACTCTACTGCATGAATGTGTTGCAACTTCTTCAATGTGGAGATGGCGTTTATTGTGTATCATTTTGGCAAGGTTCAAGCTTCTTCATCTCTTGTTGATCATGTTGTTAGGCTTATAGTTTGTTCGAAGTAGCAGTCTCATGTGATGTATCTCTCTTCAAGATATTTTTGTATGTTGTTGTTGTGCCCATGGGATTTCTACCTAGCCCATACTCATTGTAATTTGGTTAGTTAATATATAAAATCATTTCACTGTAAAAAAAAAAGAATAGTAGATACAAATAAAATGCCACAAAAAATGTCAATTTTCAAGATATACCATATCTTGCATGTATAGTTAGATTTTTTCTTCTACCATCTTCTTATGTGAGAATCGCCACCGTGCTTCACCCAAAGAAGGCTGATTGTGCGCTAGATCCTGGTGCTATCAAGTGAGCCAAGGAAGCCTCATGCTACCTATAGATGATGTCTTGTCTGGAGAAAGGATATCTAGCTACCACACACGATGTCCATCCAAATGTAGGAGTAGGGAAGACCCGGTGGGTTTCTCGCAGGAGTAGGGAAAGACCATTTGTTAGTTTCTTGCCAGAGCGTGGAAGAAGGATTTGGGGGATTTCTCTCACTAGCAGGGAAGCAGATTCAAGGGTTTCTATATTTATCCCGATATAAGAGGAGGGAGGAAAGAAATAGAGATTGTTTCTTGACTTTTGGATGCGAGTAATTTTGATAGAGGGGATAAACTTATTTCGACTTGGACCAAACGTTTTCATTATCACGATTGAAGAGTTAATCTTTCGTTTCCTCGCCCTTACAAGATCTAGATATCAAACGGGGTCATAGTACCCTCCCACGAAAATAAGATGTGTGGTTTAGTGGTTCGACCACAAATGCTACCATAACCAAGAGTGAGAGGTTTCTCATCATGACGATGAGGATATCCTTGGTCTATCCTCTTTCTTGTGTTTGATATTACCAAATTTATGGTGATATCCTAATGATAAGTTGACCAGAGATATCTCTAAAAATAGGAATATCATTGGGGATGTATCATTCCCACTTTTTGTGGGAATGAAGTAACCCAGGCGTGTATCCCCCTTTTTTTTCCCCCTTCCCCCCCATTCGGCCTCCCTCCTCGTTGGCCTCCTCCTCTCCTACCTCAACCTGCTCCTCTTCTTCCTCGCCGCCACCTCCTTCGCGCCCCCGCTCTTCCTGCGGAGGCCCCCCGCCGCCTTCAGCTGGGCCCTGCTCGTCGTCTCCGCCGCCACCCTCCTCGCCTCCGCCCTCGGCTTCTGCGCTCACCTCAGCCGCTGCTGCTTCGCAGGCCACACGGCCCTCATCGTTGCCTCCTCGGTGGGGCAGATGCTGGGGTTCCTGGCCCTCTTCCTCAGGGAGGAGAGGAGCCTCGCCCTGCTGGCCTCCCGGCAGAGCCCGAGGGAGACGCGGTTCCTGTTCCGAGCAAAGGAGGGGGTGCTGGCGGCGATGTTCCTAGTGCAGTCCCTAGTGCTGATGTTGTCCTGCGCGCTGCAGAGCTACTAGGTGAGGGAGTACGAGGGGTTGGAGGCGGAGCGGGAGGTGGCCGTGCGCAAGCGGAGCTGGCGGATGGCGCGCGTGCAGGAGGAGTCCTTGGCGAATGCCGCGACAATGGCGGAGCTCAAGGAAAAGGAGTTGGAAAACAAGATGAGGAACATGTACGAGCAGTGGGCGATGATCGACGGCGCTGAAGGCCGAGAGTAGCTGCGCACAGCACTATGTGCACCCTTGAGATGTTTGTGCTTTTGTCTAGCTTGGTCACTATGGAATGGCCATGCACCGGTTTCTGTATGTTTCCAAGGTGTTTTTGATTTCAGTGCATGAATCGGTTATCATCTTTTCCCGCTTCTCCACCTACTTGACCGTCAGCTTCGCGACCATCACCCCGCAGTCGGCCGCCAAGAGTGGGAAGAAAGTGTAAGAAAGGGCCCTCTCCATCCCGCCCCCTCCGGCACCAACAGCACCGCCATCGCCGCCGCAGCCCCCACTCGTCTTCTCCTCCTCGTCTTTGTACAGAAAATTTAAATTAAAAGATATAATAATATTTAGAAAATTTTCAATAAATTATCCCCATTCTTATCCTCTTTTGTACCAAATACATTTTAATGATATCCTCTTTTCTTATTTTTGATTATACCAAATGACATGGGGATAGGATATGGTACAAGGGATGACATATTCCTATCCTCATTGTTTTTATCCCGATACCACACAGGGAAGCTTTGTGAAGCCGTATACCCTTGGGTATGGTAGTGTACCTCAATGGTTATTATTTGCATGTCTTTGGTACTAACCGTGGCATGAGGGTTAATAGCGGGATATGATGGTGTAAATATAGCGTTTACTTGCCTAGCCCAGCGGTGGGATAACTTGTTTTAAGTCAAACAAGTTGATTAAGTCTAAAAAAAGTGATAAATTTTTCTAAGTGTCATGTTGATGGTGATTGTTTTTTTAATGTGATCGATGGGTAAGATTTGTTAATTAGGATTTGAACTGTTTTTCAATCATATTTTTTTTATTTTAAAAATTAAGTAAATTAATTTCTAAATTAAACTACACCTAATTAAGTATGTGAAATGCCTCCCTCCCATCTCCTTTCAAGATGGGTTGCTCCCGTCTGAGGAGGGGTGTGGTGTGGCCGTGGTTGTGTTTGACGCAGCAGTTGGTGTCACCGCCCAAACAAAGCACGACCCATTAAGTATTGAGAGTTGTTAGGTGCACGGGCATCGGGTAGATGATTTATCCGATTACTCCCAATCGATTGACTGACGCGCAGACTCTACCTATGCGCCAACCAATGGGAGGTGCAACCGGGTCTGGGTTCGGGTCCGGGGCCGGGCACTAAACATTTTCCTTAAATATCATCCGTCTACCAAAATGGCCTAGTGGTGGTGGTGCCTCCATTATAGACCAATTGATCACTGCGGGGCAGGCAACCGACAGAATCTTTCTCTACAAAATAATATCACCAGTAATTAGGATGATATCCGCTGTCAACTCATTCAAAGCCTTGATCATCTGATGGGACGTGCAAGGGCCCTAGAATGTCTTTGACTTGTTTTTTCGATTAACTTAGGTCTTAGAACGTGTTAATACGTGTTAATTCGTTGACCGAACACAAGCTTCACAATAATGAATACCGACAATTCACATGGCATATCCTCCGAAGATATGACCCCCACGTACGTGATGGGAAGTTGTGGCGATCTCCCATTGGGGGATGTCTAAATCCCATCATCCACCCTTTCCTCCTTGTGTGGCTGAGATAACCTTTTGCATAGAACAAACAAGCGAGCTTCAACCAGAAGGCATCTTATTGACTAACGCTGCTACGCAGCGGTCACAGAACCCAACTAGAACACGCAACCTCCCAACTTCGAGGAAGCTGATATCCTGGTCGTGGGACGGTGCAAGAGTCCGCTCGAAACGATCTACCTCTTAGTTGCCTATAAATCGTAGGTTAATGCCCCCCCTTGAGGTCGGTATGTGGGTATAGTTGAGGATACTATGCATATGGCTAGAAGAACACTTGCGGCTGCTCTGATCAACCATGACGCGGGAAACTCCCAGCTGACAGTGGGTGGGTGCTCCTGCTCTGCGCGGCAGTTGCCACGCTCGCCGTCGTCTCCTTGATCGTCTTTGCCTGTGCTGATGGTGCCAAGAAGGAACGCAAGCGTCGCCGGAAGCGTCGTGAAGATATTGAAGTCCCCAACGTCGACGACTGCTCCTGCTGTTGCGGTGGTGGTGGCGATGGCCATGGCGGTGGGTGTGGCGATGGCGGTGGGGGTGGCGATGGCGGTGGGGGTGGCGATGGCGGTGGCGGTGGACATGGGGGCCACCATGGTGGCGGGTGCGGCGGCGGTGGGGGTGGCGATGGTGGTGGCGGTGGACATGGGGGCCACCATGGTGGCGGGTGCGGCGGCGGTGGTGGTGGAGGAGGTGGTGGCGGCGGATGTTGAGATACCAGTTGCCTCTCAGCGGTTGTGATTAATATCTCTTTATCATTATTAATCTGATTTTATTTTAATTATATATATTTTTGTTGTTATTAATCGGATTTTATTGATGGCGTGCTTGACAGTACAGTTCCAATCAAGATATTGATGATAATTTGGTGTACATGTCTGATACAGATGAAACTTTGCATTGTATTTGACTGATACCCATGAAACTTTGCTTGAAGGTTTCTTGGATTGGCATGTAAGATTGAACGAAAGGTCGTATAGTTCTGATTTATCCTTTGTACAACGTGATCACGCTGTGACAGCTGTATATTGGAGATAAATTTAAGAAAAATTGCCGATAAACCCTTCAACATGCTTGCTAAAGACATGTATATCCCGACCAATATCTAAAGTACCTAGATCATGTTTAGTATCAGGATAGATTGAGGATAAAGTGAGAAATATTTTTAAAATTTTAAGATTATACTTAATTATTTTCGATCTATTTTAATATCAAACAATCTCTTATGAAATAAACTTAAATGCCTCCAAATCACGCATGTTAAAAGTAATATGTACGTTATCCCTAAATCTAATTTCAGGGGCATAATAACTATGGTTATATTAGATTTTGGGTATATTTTGGTGGATTAAGCCTCTCTCTCTCTCTCTCTCCAAATCCTATGCCATTCTGTTAAGAGTGGCTTGTTAGTTAAGGTCTTTCACATATTTTAATGATTTAGCTTCAAATCTCTGCCCCATATTATCTGCTCTCTCTCTCTCTCTCTCCAAATCCTATGCCATTCTGTTAAGAGTGACTTGTTAGTTAAGGTCTTTCACATATTTTAATGATTTAGCTTCAAATCTCTGCCCCATATTATCTGCCAAAAATGTGATATATATATAGGGTAAATTAATTAAGAGTCCCTAATAGATATTTGACTTATTTTCTAGTCCCTAACAGAGCTGTAACTCATTACAGCAAGTGTTATCTTCTGTTACAGTACATGTTAAATCATGTTACAGTAAGAACCTCTCTATTACAATCAGAGACTTCTAAATTATATATATATATATATATATGTAAAATCAATTCGAATCTCTAGGGGCATAACAACTATGTATATTATTATTATTATTATTATTTAAATAAAAGAGGCGTGATACAGAGTCTGCGGGGCATACGCGTGAAAGAACAAAGAGTCAGCGAACTCTAAAGCTCCCAAGACCCAGACGACAAAGAGTCAGCGAACTCTAAAGCTCCCAAGACCCAGACGATCCCCAATGAGGGCAGGAAAACAAGAACGCGGGAGTTGGGAAGAGGAAGAAAAAACCCCATTATACAACGATTATAGCATGCAAAGTTGGCCAAGGCATCTGCCACCTGGTTTGCTTCCCTGTAAACATGAGAAACCCGAACACCATTGTGGGCAACCAAAATTTTCTGTTGGGGCCTGCTACAGCCTGCCCAGCCCAGTTCCCTTTAAAAGAAAAAGACCCACTAACAGGCCTTCTAAAAGACCCCTTCAAAAGACCCACTAACAGGCCTAAGATGACCTCTCAGCCAAGAGGCCCAAAGTACCCCATGCTGAGGGTCATCATAAGAGATCTCTCACCATCCCCACCACCTGAAAAAGGTGGTTGCTGCAAAAGGGACCTTCTGGACCGGCTGGACCTGCTGGCTGCGTGTAGAGCGTGTTGGGCAGAGCAGAGAGGAAGAGGAAAATGCTAAAGAGAAAGGAGGGAAGAGGCTTATGCAAGAAGCAATCCTCCTCTTGGCTAGGCACTGCACCTGCTGGAAGAGAGGGAAGCCAAGGAAAAGAAAGAAAAGAGAAGAAGATGTTGGGGAATATCCCCCGATCAGAAGCCCTCTCTCACAACGACGCTCACACGTAGAGATCGGAGGAGAGATTGAAGAAGGGAGAAGAAGAGCACAAGAACACCAGATTTTATGTGGTTCAGAGGCAACGCCTTCCTTCTACGGCCACAGTAGCGATTCAATGTTATATGTCAGGAACGTCATGGTACAAGGAGAATCCGCCTCACTTTATATATACTGGGAGGTTAGGGCGCCATAATTGAGAAATACAAGGACAAAAAAGCCCTTCACTCAGAAATGCGCGGTCGCCTGTCCTGGGGTGTGAGAAGTCGAATGCCTTGAGGACATCGACTACCTTGGTCTTGAAGTCGATTGCTGAAGTCGACTACCTTGACTTCGACTGCTGAAGTCGACTGCCTTGACTTCGACTACTGAAGTTGACTGCTTGAATTCGACTACTGAAGCCGACTGCCTTGAATTTGACTGCCGAAGTCGACTGCTGAAGTCGACAACCTTGAAGACTTCGACTCATTATCTTCTGTAAGCCACATTTAGCTTCTGGGGGAGCTGCCCCCCTTGACCCCCCCGCAAGGGGCACTGCCCCAAACCCCCGCAACCTGACCGCGTAGGTTGATCCGCGACCCAGACCCCCTGTATTGATCCACATTGTTAAAGTTTTGACTCCACACTCTAATAGAAGAAGGGTGAGCAGAAGGGAGGAGAAGGGTGAGGGGGCTGCCGTTGCAGCCCCTGTATTTGTGATATTTTTATGTTTTGCCTTCTCCCATGTAACTTCCCATCCCCTAACAGTGAAAGTCCTTTTCCCACATTTCCATTTGCATGGCATCGATTATGGTGATGTGGGTGAATAGAAAAGTGTGTTTAAATGCTCCCTTGCCCCCTGTTTAATGATTTTTGCATGAGACCGAAATGTTTTTCTTGTTTATGCATGAGATGTGCCTTGCCAAGTCTATCATTTCTTGTGCATGTGTCTTCTCTTTACCCTTTCATGAGACCTCAATACCTCTCTTCTATGCGCAACAAGGAAGGCAATATGATGCTAACCT
>CM024761.1:118076826-118157102 GCA_014218235.1 Colocasia esculenta
CCAAATCCTATGCGATTCTGTTAAGAGTGACTTGTTAGTTAAGGTCTTTCACATATTTTAATGATTTAGCTTCAAATCTCTGCCCCATATTATCTGCCAAAAGTTTATATATATAATATATTATATATATATATATATATAGTAAAATCAATTCGAATCTCTAGGGGCATAACAACTATGTATATTACTATTACTATTATTTTTAATAAAAGAGGCGCAACAGAATCAGCGACTGGTCGAGTGCATTTCACCCCAGCAGGGTGAAATGGAACCACTCCTGCAGGCGATCAACCTGCTACACCCAAAATGTGTATATATATATAATATTATATATATATATATATATATATATGATATATATTATATATATATGAAAATGATTGATACAGAGTCTGCGGGAAATACCCTTGAAAGAACAAAGAGTCAGCGAACTCTAAAGCTCCCAAGACCCAGACGATCCCCAATGAGGGCAGGAAAACAAGAACGCGGGAGTTGGGAAGAGGAAGAAAAAAACCCCATTATACAACGATTATAGCATGCAAAGTTGGCCAAGGCATCCGCCACCTGGTTTGCTTCCCTATAAACATGAGAAACCCGAACACCATTGTAGCAACCAAATTTTCTTCTGGGCTTGCTACAGCCTGCCCAGCCCAGTTCCCTTTAAAAGAAAAAGACCCACTAACAGGCCTTCTAAAAGACCCCTTCAAAAGAACCCACTAATAGGCCTAAGATGACCTCTCAGCCAAGAGGCCCAAGTACCCCATGCTGAGGGTCATCATAAGAGATCTCTCACCATCCCCACCACCTGAAAAAGGTGGTTGCTGCAAAAGGGACCTTCTGGACCGGCTGGACCTGCTGGCTGCGTGTAGAGCGTGTTGGGCAGAGCAGAGAGGAAGAGGAAAATGCTAAAGAGAAAGGAGGGAAGAGGCTTATGCAAGAAGCAATCCTCCTCTTGGCTAGGCACTGCACCTGCTGGAAGAGAGGGAAGCCAAGGAAAAGAAAGAAAAGAGAAGAAGATGTTGGGGAATATCCCCCGATCAGAAGCCCTCTCTCACAACGACGCTCACACGTAGAGATCGGAGGAGAGATTGAAGAAGGGAGAAGAAGAGCACAAGAACACCAGATTTTATGTGGTTCAGAGGCAACGCCTTCCTTCTACGGCCACAGTAGCGATTCAATGTTATATGTCAGGAACGTCATGGTACAAGGAGAATCCGCCTCACTTTATATATACTGGGAGGTTAGGGCGCCATAATTGAGAAATACAAGGACAAAAAAGCCCTTCACTCAGAAATGCGCGGTCGCCTGTCCTGGGGTGTGAGAAGTCGAATGCCTTGAGGACATCGACTACCTTGGTCTTGAAGTCGATTGCTGAAGTCGACTACCTTGACTTCGACTGCTGAAGTCGACTGCCTTGACTTCGACTCCTGAAGTTGACTGCTTGAATTCGACTACTGAAGCCGACTGCCTTGAATTTGACTGCCGAAGTCGACTGCTGAAGTCGACAACCTTGAAGACTTCGACTCATTATCTTCTGTAAGCCACATTTAGCTTCTGGGGGAGCTGCCCCCCTTGACCCCCCCGCAAGGGCACTGCCCCAAACCCCCGCAACCTGACCGCGTAGGTTGATCCGCGACCCAGACCCCCTGTATTGATCCACATTGTTAAAGTTTTGACTCCACACTCTAATAGAAGAAGGGTGAGCAGAAGGGAGGAGAAGGGTGAGGGGGCTGCCGTTGCAGCCCCTGTATTTGTGATATTTTTATGTTTGCCTTCTCCCATGTAACTTCCCATCCCTAACAGTGAAAGTCCTTTTCCCACATTTCCATTTGCATGGCATCGATTATGGTGAATGTGGGTGATAGAAAAGTGTGTTTAAAGCTCCCTTGCCCCCTGTTTAATGATGTTTGCATGAGACCGAAATGTTTTTCTTGTTTATGCATGAGATGTGCCTTGCCAAGTCTATCATTTCTTGTGCATGTGTCTTCTCTTTACCCCTTTCATGAGACCTCAATATCCTCTCTTCTATGCGCAACAAGGAAGGCAATATGATGCTTAACCTCATGCCCAAGGGAGAAATGGTAGTGCTATTGGGTACCCTCCCTTTGCTCTTCAAAAGACATCAAATGGGGGATATACCCATAGCCATCCTTCTACTGCTGAATAGATGAGACTAGGAAGGGGTATGGGGTATCTTGATGCTATGTACAGTCCCTTCCCCACTCACCATTTCGGTTTTAAGAGACAACTACCCTTCCATCGCTGCTCTTCCCTTTCTGTCATGGACCCTGCAGAATCGCCACAGTGCTGAGTTTGAAGAGAAGGGGAAGGACAACCCAATGTCTGGGCCCCCTCTTAAGTTCCAGTGCAATTCACACATCATATGAAACACGTATGAGGCATTTTCCCCCTTTCTCCATAACCGGATCATACTGGACATGGCTCAATTTGGACTGTGTTCCAGGCCACAGAATCGCATTTCATGGGGCTTTGAACACAAAGGGTTAGGTAATTAATACCTGGGCCCTGTTTAAGCTTATGAATGGTGTCAATATGCTGAATGTCCTGTCATCTTCCCGGATGTTTGGATCCCTGATGTGTTTTGAGAACCGTGTCCAAATAGGGCCGCAAAATCACCATTTCATGGGGCTTTGAACACAAAGGGTTAGGTAATCAATACCTGGGCTCTATTTTAGCTTATGAATGGTGTCAATACGTGTTGAATGTTTGTCATTCATTCGACCGGACACTCAGATCCGTCGCGTGTTTTGAGAACCGTGTCCAAATAGGGCTGCAGAATCACAGTTCATGAAGCTTTGAACACAAAGGGTTGGATAACCAATATCCAGGCCCTGTTCAAGCTTATAATGGGTTCATTACATGTTGGGTTTTGTCATCCCGACCGGCGGTTTTGATTCCTCACATATTTCAAGAACCGTACACAAATAGGGCTACAGAATTGCAATGAATTGACGTTCCGGATGTAAAGGGTAGCCCAATATCTGCTCCATGTCCAAAACTAAACATGACCCTTCCATGGTTTGGATGCCATCCCGCTCCATCTCGGCACTCGGATTCTCCGTCTACCTCGTGTTTTGTGCATAACAAGGGCTGCAAAATCGCACAGGCTTGAGAACTGTGCTGTCGATTCAGCAGGGTATTCTGCAGAAGGGTGACAAGAGCCTTGTGATTATGCAAGGTCTCTTGCCGAATCACTTGAACAGACCCCTGCTGAATCGCTCAGGCAGAGGTATCAGCCTTGCAGAATCGCCCATAAATGAGAAATTCATGAGATCCGGGTTAGGTAATGCGATATCTATGCTCGGTTAGATGGACTCGAACATTGTTTGGTTACTAATCAGATTTTCTTTTGGGTTGATAATAACCGGTCTCCCCTCAGGCGTGCCTTGGGGACCGATGCCGTGTGCCATTTGGGTGATGTCATCTATCGACATACACCTTGCTTCCGGTACCATCTCCATTGCGGGGACGAATACCATATTTTTCCCTCATCACCCAACATGAGGGGGAAATGCTGCCGAATTTTTGTTTGAGCATTCGAATCGGTGAGCTCTCCCTTTTCCCTTTGTTCGAGCGAATATGCAGCCTCTTAATAGTACCATGCAGAATTAGTCTGCCCTACAGAATGGGTCTGGCTACCAAATCGCTTTGCCTGCCCTACAGAATTAGTCTGCCCTGCAAAATGGGTGGCTGTCGAATCGCTTTGCTTGCCATGCAGAATTAGTTTGCCCTGTAGAATGGGTCAGGCTGCCTAATCGCTTTGCCTGCTCTATAGAATCAGTTTGCCCTGCAGAATGGGTCTGGCTGCTGAATTGCTTTGCTTGCCCTGCAGAATCAGTCTGCCCGCAGAATGAGTTTGGCTGCCAAACGCTTTGCCTGCTCTGCAGAATCAATCTGCCCTGCAGAATGGGTCTGGCTGCCGAATCGCTTGCCTGCCCTGTAGAATGGGTTTAGTTGCCGAATCGCTTTGCCTGCCCTACAGAATCAGTTTCCTCTGCAGAATGGGTTTGGCTGCCGAATCATTTTGTCTGCCAATTCAAATGAACAATGAATGCTCTGCCGAATGGGTTTGGCTTCTGAATCGTTTGTCTGCCGAGTCAAATGAATTGTGCATGTCCTGCAGAATGGTCTTCTGCCCTGCAGAATGGGCTATCTGTCTTGCAGAATGGGCTGTGTCAATGGTGTTATTTGAGCATGCAATGATTAAATGATATCAAATCATGAAAAGAATCATAACAATTAAAAACATGTTAAGAGCTATTGCATAACTGAATAAAAAATGTGTAATAAATAAAGAACAAATGAATAAACATGCAAATTGACTTTAAGAGACGAAAAGCACACGCACATTTAACTCTCTTGAAAATTTAACTGCAATTTTAGGGTTTCATTCTGCGCCTTTTACGGATGTCCCATTTTAGGCCACAATACTTTCAATTCTGGCGATTAATCAAGGGTTTCTCTTTTAAAGAGATGTAATTAACGCCGTTGCGCTTAGGCAACGACGAGATATTGGTCCCAACCAGATCTTCACTTTCATTTGACGAAGTCAAATGGCACGCACGATAGACCTAAAGTCCTTTGACTCTCGGAGGCAGAACATTTGTTGTCACTTCGGTGACTAGCACTCCTGTGCTATGCGATTTCCGATTCATCTCTCATCACCAACACTCGAGTAGCATTCAACGGGACTTGAATTTACAATATGCATCCATGAGAACACGAGAACTTGATAATAAGATAACTTTAAAATTTAAAAATAGTGTGATGGATCATAAATCCATTTCCACAGCGTGGCACGCCCGGTGGGACCAAACTTCCCTTCATCTCTTCGCCAGAATAGAAAGCCCTGTGGACTTTATACTCAATACTAACTATCGTTTCAAATTAACTGGCAGGTACTAACAGACCAATGGCTGGAGTGTGCTTTGGACCCCTGGTCATCCAAGACCATGCATGGTATGGCTATCTCTCCGTGCCAACTCGCTTCGAAATTTTTCCTTCGGTCGTGGAGTTCCGTAAATTCTTGAGGGTTGCATTCGTCAACGTACTGCATCCAAAGCTGAAACAGAAGCTGAAGCTGAAGTTGCACCTGAAGCTAAAGTCAATGAGACCACAAAGAAGCTGAGTTGCCATGTTCATCACATGGAACGTGGCAACAAGAACAAAGGAAAAGAATCAAAGGACATTGCCAACAAACGAGGGAGGATGGAGAAATTGTCACTCACCGTGTGCGAGTCTCCAACTCTAGAAAAAGTGTGCTGATCGGTGGCTTGAGGATACACCTACAAGCCAGGAGAGCTGAAGCTGTGCCAGAGCAGGTAACAATAGCGGTACCTATAAAAAACTCATTCCAAGCCTTAACAGGCAAAAGAGAAATGTACAACACATTTAGAGGGAAGCTGCCCCCAAAGCCCATCAATGTAACGAGCCTCTTCATACCGGTACGATTATACCAATTCACGTCGGTACAAAGGGTGCTGTCATAGGGGACATTGACCCAACACTAAACGATAGGTTGATATGCACATGAATAGCAAAGAGTACAACGGAAATAAAATATACATTCTTATTCCATCATCATCATCATATCCACAGTCTAAATAACAATAAGAGAAATACTAAAGTCCACATTATTACAACGTCAAATAAAATACATTATCCACATGAATTATACAATTCCACTGATTACATACTATGAAAAGAAATAACAATGTAGTAGAGTCCACAAGTAAGCTACTATTCGCGCTCGGAGTCGCTCCTAACTAGGTCCTCCTCAGGAGTGGAGACACTTGTCACACCTGTATGCCGAAGCAAGGATGAGTCTAAAAGACCCAACAAGCAATCAGAATAATACCCTTACACATATCATACGCACATGTTGTCTTTACAATAAGGAAAACATATGGTTCATACTTATAACAAGTTACACTAAAACAAGATCATCCCACACATGCTTTCTACACATAACATATAACATTTTTACAAATCCAATACTCTTCATATCATGGCACAAGTCTATCAATTTAGCACATGGATTGATGTATAAGCTAAATAACAATCTAGCATGATATTTAATCATTTTCCCATATAAGCATAACAATATCCACACATTTAGCTTGCTGTGTTACTATGAATGAAACACAATGACACATGGTATCACTTTTCACATGTTAACACTTTCATTTTACACTAACACATGTTCACATTTCGCATTGCACAATTCACATGTTCACATTCACATTTTACACATTATTTCCGTGATACACAGTCCAAACTGCCACTAGAAGGACACACCACCTAGGCAACACAGTGACAGATCTTGGTTAACTCCACAGAACCGGGAGAAGCACTCTCCACCCTAACCAGTGGTACTTGTCCATCTCCAGGATTTCATCCTAATGCCCATAGGATATCACACACATTGAACCTTCCCGTAGGGACTTTACTACAATATGGTTCCACAGCCCTCTATGGTAACAGTGTCACTAACGGCATAATTACACATTAAACACTTTATTATATTTACTTACATTATTCACATGCACTAATCATTTCATGCTCATGCACTTAAACACACACACATGATTCAGTTTATTGAATTCAATCTTACTGTTCGCATTGAAAATTGATCATAGCAAATCCCTAATCATGCTTCTAATCACTGAAATTCATACAATTAGAATTAACGTAATTAACATGGATATTAGCACAACTTAAACTGGTTATAGTACTTCTGATGTCTATTCAATATGAAAATTTTATCATAGGTTGTACACATAACATATATCACATTCTCATAATTTCAAAATTTTTTAGAATAGTAAATCAAAATGTACAATTTAAACTAGATTTCAGACATATCCATTAAAAATTTCACTAAACATGGTACATATCAACATGGTCGGTTCTAACAGTCGAGAAACCTGAGATTAGTCATCATATCATCATAGAAAATTTCTGAAACTCTAACATGCAATGAATCTAATTAATTAGAAATTATCAAATCAACTCATGCTCATTATCCCATTACAGAAATTTTAATAAATAAAACAATTTACAGAAATTCGACACATTATTCTAACATGATCTACTGACTGATCCTAACTAAACATGATTTTTACAGTTTACACATATACCCAGAAATCCAGAAAATACATCACAGAGATCAAAACGTACATTTTGTAAAACCTGATGAACTTGGCGACACAATGCTTGCCGCCAATAGGAGTTAACAACACACGTTGTTGCCATCAACTCAAGAACTTGATGGCACACATGTGGCCGTCAATCTCCTGTCTGCAGAAACACAGACAGGGCGCACAAATACAAGAGAATAGGGGGTTCCAAGACACGAGAAAAATTCCGTAAAACTCCTGAGACCTGCAAGACATGGGTAGGGATGAGATTCATAGATCACTTGCCTTAGAAAATTTATCAAATCGGATTAAATTTCTGAAGATGCCCTCCTCGGCCTAGCCAAGAGGGTGCCCAAATCTCCTCCCGAACCAATTCCTGTGTTGATGCTGGTCGCAGACCGGAGTCGGAGAAGCTTCACAAACGTCCAAAGTATCTTCCATTCGTTGTAGATCGCTGGAAGACGCACCACAATGCCAGATCAAAGCCTCCAATGTTAAGCTTTTGCACAGAAAGTTCTAGGGTTCTCAAAGAGCTAAAGGAACCTAATCTGGCCGAAAGTGGGTGTTTTAATAGAGCCAAGGGGGTTGGGTACGCATTAGATAGGATTCCTACCATTAGAGGTGGGTTTCCATAATCAGAACCGAAGGAAATGTAGCCATTTCCAAATCTGAAACTGCACAAATTCTGAGAAATAAACATCCACATTACTGCCGTTTATTGGGAATGGCGTCCATCGATCTGGACGTCGATTCCCTTATAAACGTCCACTCATGTTGACATTAATTGGTCTCTCGGATAGAACATAGAAGTGTTCCAACATACAAACACTCTATACATATATATGCAATGTAATGTAAAATTTAAACACCATATGTACAATTATTAAAAACACATGTACATAAATAAACACATGTATACATATGTACAACATTATTCATACAATATGTACAGAAATAAATACATATACATATATACACATAGCTATGTACACCAAGCATCTAACCACTATAAGACAGAATCTAAATAAAGAACAAAATTTGAGGGCCTTATAACCTCTCCCCCTTAGAGAAATTTCGTCCTCGAAGTTAGAACGACATTACTCAAACAAATGGGGATACTTCTTCATCATAGCATCCTCAAGCTCCCATGTAGCCTCCTCTCGCAAGATTTCCTCATAACACCTTTACGGACGCAATGCTCTTATTCCTGAGGTGCGGGACCTTCCGATCAAGAATAGCTACTGGTTGCTCGACATATGACAGATCTGGCTGCATCTCCACTGGCTCATGACTAATCATATGAGACGGATCTCGCACATACCTTCTGAGCATGGATACGTGGAAACAAGAAGATGACACTAGCTAATACTGGGGGTAAAGCTAGCTCATATGCCACGTTGCCCCGTCTAAGAATCTCATACGGGCCAATGAATCTAGGACTCAACTTACTATGCCTGCCAAATCTGACAATGCCTCGGGTAGGTGAACCTTTGGAAATACATGCTCACCCACCTCGAACTCAAAATCCTTCTTCCTGTTGTCGGCGTAACTCTTCTGCCTATCCTGCGCCGCAACAAGCCTCTGCCTAATAAGTTGAATCTTATCCGAAGTCTCTTGCACTAACTTTGGACCTATCATGCCTATCACCTATATCCTCCCAACATAAAGGAGATCTACAGGGCCGCCCATACAAAGTCTCAAATGGAGCCATACCAATGCTCACATGAAAATTGTTGTTATATGCAAACTCCACAAGAGGTAAATGACGCTCCCAATCACCCTTCCAATCCAACACATACGCTCTCAACATATCCTCGAGCGTTTGGATAGTCCTCTCGGACTGTCCATCAGTCTGGGGATGGAATGCCGAACTAAGCTTTAGTTGAGAACCTAATGCCTCCTGAAAACCCTGCCACAACCTCGAAGTAAATCTCGGATCTCGATCTGAAATAATCAACTTCGGCATGCCATGCAATCTAATAATGCTACTAACATAAAGTCTAGCCAAACTCTCCACTGTCTGCTTCTTTTCATAGGTAAGAAATGCGCAGTCTTGGAGAAACGGTCTACTATCACCCAAATCGAGTCATTGCCCTTCACTGATCTGGGCAAACCCGTCACAAAATCCATAGTGACAGCCTCCCACTTCCATACTGGGATCTCCATCTTCTGCATAAGACCAGGGGTCGTTGACGCTCACCTTCACTTGCTGGCATACTAAACACCTGGATACAAAATCCGCCACATCTTTCTTCATGCCAGACCACCAAAAAGATCTCTTCAAATCTTGTACATTTTAGTGTTACTTGAATGAACAAAGAACCTCGACCTATGAGCTTCTGCTAGAACATGCTCACAAACATCCACAATATCAAGACACAAACTCGGTGATGAAATCTAATCACACTGTCCTCATCACGAGCAATGCCTCCCTTACCCACCAACTCTTGGAGTCTAGGCTCAGCCCTTTGCTACTCAATCACCTCATCTAAAATAGTGGACCGAATGGACAACTGAGCCACGAAAGCCTGACATAACAATGGCTCTAACTCAGTCATCACACAAGCAACATCCTCCACATCTTCCAATCCTGCAAGAGCAAAGATCTCTTTCTGCTAAGATCATCTGCTACGACATTTGCCTTCCGTGGATGATATTGAAGATCGAAGTCGTAGTCCTTAAGGAACTCAATCCATCTCCTCTGCCGTAGGTTTAACTCCTTCTGCGAAAAGAGATACCTCAAACTCTTGTGGTCAGTGTACACCTCAAATCTAACACCATAAAGATAGTGCCTCCAGATCTTTAGTGCATGAACCACTGCTGCAAGCTCTAAATCATGAGTCAGATAGTTATGCTCATGCTCCTTCAATTGACGAGAAGCATATGCCACTACCCTTCCCTGCTGCATCAACACACAGCCAAGACCAATCTGAGATGCATCCAAGTAAATGGAAAAAACCTCTACACCATTCGGAAAAATCACACGGGTGCAAAAGTAAGCTTAGCCTTCAACAATTGAAAGCTACTCTCACAATCCTCGGACCAGACAAACTTCACACCCTTTCTGGTTAGCTTAGTCAAATGTGCGGCGATAGATGCAAATCCCTCAATAAATCACCGATAATAGCCCGCTAAACCAAGGAAACTCCGAATCTCCGATGGGGTCCTAGGGACCTCCAATCTAATATAGCTTGGACCTTCACTGGATCAACTGCTACACCAGCGTCGGAGATAACATGCCCAAGGAAATGAACCTCGCGCATCCAAAAATTGCACTTGTTGAACTTTGCATACAGCTTGTGCTCTTGGAGAACCCCAAAACAACTCTCAAATGATCACGGTGTGTAGCCTCATCTGGAGAATAGACTAGCACATCGTCGATGAACACTACTACGAAACTATCTAGATAAGGTCTAAACACCCTGTTCATGAGATCTATGAACGCTGCAGGGGTGTTGGTCAGACCAAATGGAAGCACCAAAAACTCATAATGTCCATAACGAGTCCTAAAGGCCGTCTTGGACACATCCTTACTCCTAATCCTCAACTGATGATAGCAGGACCGCAGATCAATATTAGAAAATACGATGCATTTTGTAGCTGGTCAAATAGATCATCAATCTGCGGTAAGGGATACCTATTCTTTACGGTCACCTAGTTGAGCTTCCTATAATCGATGCACAACCTGAGTGAACCATCCTTCTTCTTTACAAATAATATAGGTGCGCCCCATGGGGATACACTAGGGCAAATAAATCCCTTGTCCAACAAATCCTGCAATTGCTTCCTAACTCAGCTAATTCCACAGGTGCCATCCGATATTGAGCCTTCGAGGTAGGAGAGGTGCCTGGAAGCAACTCTATAGTAAAATCTCTCTCTTACCGGTGGCAAACCAGAAAAATCATCAGGAAATATGTCTGGGAACTCCTGCACTACATCAATCTCCTCAAGGGTAGGTGACTGATCAGCCTTCAGTATTAATACCACGTTGGCAAGAAAAGCGTCACACCCCTTGTTCACCATCTTCATCACCTTCATGGCGGAGATCACAAATCTTCTAGCAAAGTCCTTGGCAATGGATGTGAAAACTCATCCTCACTAGGAATAGGAAAGTAATCTTCTTCCCACGACAATCTACTCAAGTAAAATGCTCTTCTAGCCAATCCAGACAAAGAATTGCATGATAGTCCTTCATCTTTAGCAAGTAGAAGCACCCATCTAAGCCTCGGTCTTCAATGTACACTGGTAAAGACAGAATACACTTCCTAGTCGATACCGTTCCTGCTAGTGTGTGCATAGACAAAGGGACCTCTAACTCCTCAGCCTTTACACCTGACTCTACAGCTAACTGCCTAGCAAACCGCTTGGAAATGAATGAGTGAGTGGCACCTGTATCAAACAAAACACAAGTGTGCACACCCATAAAAGAACCGTACCTTTCGTGACGTTTTCTGCCTACTCGGCATCCTTACGTGCTAAGGCAAACACTCGAGCTTGAGTTCGAGGCCTTCCTGGTCTTCCTGTAGCTGGGGTTGCTATTGCTGCTACTGCCGCTGCTGGGTCTGGCACTATATGAGGGAACTCCCTGTTGAAGCCTGGGACCGTCTCTGATATGATGCTTGCTGCTGCTGCACTTTAAGCACTTCTCCGCTAACTTCCAACACTCCATACCACCATGTGCCCTTCCATAGTGAGGACACTCCTTCTTGCCTCTGGGCCTGATGCTTGGGGACCGAGAAGTAACTATCTACTGACTGGACGCTGCTACTAGTCGCTGCGGTGATTGATACACCGCCTTCTTTCTGTCCTTCCGCTGGAACGGTGGCTCGGACCTCTTCTGCGATGCCTTCTTCTCTTCCAGATACTGCTCCATCTCGCTCTCCTGCCTGCATGCAGTGCTGAGAGCCTCGTTCAGTGTACGGTGGTCAAACGCCACAAGCCTTGATCTTAGTGATGGCTTAAGGCCATCACAAATGTCTTCACCTTCTGCACTCATCAGCAACTATATGAGGTGCATATTTAGATAATTCTGCAAACCTGGCCTCATACTCAAGCACCGTCATGGAGCCCTGAGTAAGAGTGAGGAACTCTTGCTCCATCTTGTCTTGAATATGCTCGGGAACAAACTTGGCCCGAAAGAGCCTCACGAACTCATCCTAAGCTACCTCGATAGCACCGTCCTCAAACTGGGTGCGCAGTAAAGAGGACCACCACACATCAGCTCTCTCCTGCAACAACCACCTATAAGCACCAATCTAAACAAAATTCTAAACTTAACACAAGTACATGCATATATAACTAACGAATATCTATAGCATATAGGTGGCCAGGCTAACTTTGTCCTCCTCGGCACACCTAATAGCCTGGAAGATCTTTTCAATCTCCCTCATCCAGCTCTCTGCTAGGAATGGCTGACTCTCCCCCTTAAAAGAGGGGGAGCCATCCTCTTGAATCGCTCCATGATGGAAGGTCCACCATGGCCTTGCTCCTGGGGAACTGGAGCTGGAGCCTGAGCCTGCCACAATAAATAACATAAGCAACATAATAGCAATCGTACCTTTAATAAAAACAGGCTACTTCTATCTTACAATTCTAACCTGAGCCTCCAGCTGAGCCTGAAGTGCAGCCTGAGTGTGTGCCTGAGTCAGCATAGCCTGCACTAGGCCTTGCAAACACACCATAATCTACAGGCAGTGGTGGAGGAAGAACTGTAGGACCCTGTGGTGCTGGGGCTTAATGCTCACCCCTGTCCTCACGCCTCTGCTCGTCATCTCGAGCATGAGCACCACGCCTACCACGAGAATCCATAGCATGTAAAACAAATTAATCACAGTTAGAAACGAAGTTATAGCCCTAACCATTTCTTTAGCTATCTTTCATTCATTATTAGTATCTTCTACATTTGTGGACATTTCTATAAAGACTTAGCATACTATGAAGATGATGGTGTATTCATGTACAATCTCAACATGGGTTCTCTGATACCAATCTCTGTAACGACCCTCTTTATACCAGTATGATTATACCAATCCACGTCGGTACAAAAGGTGCCGTCACAGTTGGACATTGACCAACACTAAACGATAGGTGATATGCACATGAATAGCAGAGTAGAGCGGAAATAAAATATACATTCTTATTCATCATCATCATCATATCCACAGTCTAAATAGCAATAAGAGAAATACTAAAGTCCACATTATTACAACTTCAAATAAAATACATGTCCACATGAATTATACAATTCCACTGATTCCAAACTGCGAAAAAGAAATAACAACGTAGTAGAGTCTACAAGTAAGCTACTCCTCGCGCTCGGAGTCGCTCCTAACTAGGTCCTCCTCAGGAGTGGAGACACCTGTCACACCTGTACGCCGAAGTAAGGATGAGTCTAAAAGACCCAACAAGTAATCTAAGAACAACACCCTTACACATATCATATGCACATGCTATCTTTTACAATAAGGAAAACATATGGTTCATACTTATAACAAGTTACACTAAAACATGATCATCCTACACATGCTTTCTACACAACATATACATGTTTTACAAATCCAATACTATTCATATCATGGCACAAGTCTATCAATTTAGCACATGGATTTATGTATAAGTTAAATAACAACCTAGCATGATATTTAATCATTTTCCCATATAAGCATAACAGTTATCCACACATTTAGCTTGCTGTTTTACTATGAATGAAACACAATGACAAATGGTATCACATCTTCACATGTTAACACTTTCATTTTACACTAACACATGCTCACATTTCGCATTGCACAATTCACTTGTTCACATTCACATTTTACACTTTATTTCCATGACACATAGTCCAAACCACCACTAGAAGGACACACCACCTAGGCAACACAGTGACAGATATTGGTTAACTGCGCAGAACCAGGAGAAGCACTCTCCACCCTAACCAGTGGTACTTGTCCATCTCCAGGATTTCATCCTAATGCCCATAGGATATCACACACATTGAACCTTCCCATAGGGACTTTACTACAGTATGGTTCCACAGCCCTCTATGGTAACAGTGTCACTAACGGCACAATTACACATTAAACACTTTATTATATTTACTTACATTATTCACATGCACTAATCATTTCATGCTCATTCACTTAAACACACACACACATGATTCAGTTTATTGAATTCAATCTTACTGTTTGCATTGAAAATTGATCATAGCAAATCCCTAATCATGCTTCTAATCACTGAAATTCATACAATTAGAATTAACGTAATTAACATGGATATTAACACAACTTAAACTGGTTACAGTACTTTCTGATGTCTATTCAATATGAAAATTTTATCATAGGTTGTACACAGAACATATATCACATTCTCAAAATTTCACATTTTTGGAACAGTAAACCAAATTGTACAATTTAAAACTAGATTTCAGACATATCCATTAAGAATTTCACTAAACATGGTACATATCAACATGGTCGGTTCTAATAGTCAAGAAACCTGATATTAGTCATCATATCATCATAGATAATTATGAAGCTCTAACATGCAATGGATCTAATTGATCATGAATTATCAAATCAACTCATGCTCATTATCCCATTAAAATTTTTTAATAAATAAAATAATTATAGAAATTCGACATATTATTCTGACATGATCTACTGACTATTCCTAACTAAACATGATTTTTATAGTGTACAATATACCTAGAAATACGAAAAATACATCACAGAGATCAAAACATACATTCTGTAAAACCTGATGAACTTGGCGGCAAACGCTTAACGCCAATAGGAGTTAACGGCACACGATGTTTCCGTCAACTCAATAACTTGACAGCATACTTGTGGCTGTCAATCTCCTGTCTGCAGAAACACAGTCAGGGCGCACAAATACAAGAGAATAGGGGGTTCCAGGAAATGAGAAAAATTCTGTAAAAATCCTAAGACCTACAAGACATGAGTAGGGATGAGATTCATAAATCACTTGCCATAGAAATTTATCAATTGGATTAAATTTCTGAAGATGCCTTCCTCGGCCTAGCCAAGAGGGTGCCCAAATCTCCTCCCGAACTGATTCCTTGTTGATGCTGGTCACACACCGGAGTCGGAGAAGCTTCACAAACGTCCAAAGTATCTTCCAATCATTGTAGATCACCGGAAGACGCACCACAATGCCAGATCAAAGCCTCCAAAGTTCAGATTTCGTACAGAAAGTTCTAGGGTTTCTGAAAGAGCCAAAGGAACCTAATTCGGCCGAAAGAG
This sequence comes from Colocasia esculenta, assembly GCA_014218235.1. Taxonomy (NCBI): domain Eukaryota; kingdom Viridiplantae; phylum Streptophyta; class Magnoliopsida; order Alismatales; family Araceae; genus Colocasia; species Colocasia esculenta. The sequence continues at coordinate 118,092,251 of CM024761.1, forward strand.
GGTGTTTTTATAGAGCCAATGGGGGTTGGGTACGCATTTGATAGGATTTCCTACCGTTAGAGGTGGGTTTCCATAATCAGAACCAAAGGAAACACAGCCATTTCTAGATCTAAAACTGCACAAATTTTGGGAAATAAACGTCCACATTGCTGCCGTTTACTGGGAATTGGCGTCCATCGATCTGGACGTCGACTCCCTTATAAACATCCACTCATGTTGACGTTAATTGGCCTCTCGGCCAGAACACAGAAGTTTTCCAACATACAAATTAACACTCTAACTTACATATATACATGCAATGTAATGTATAATTTAAACACCATATGCACAATTATTAAAACAATATGTACATAAATAAGCACATGTATATATATGTACAACATTATTCAAATACAATATGTACAGAAATAAATACATATACATATATACATATACATATATACACATAGCTATGTACACCAAGCATTTAACCACTATAAGATAGAATCTAAATAAAGAACAAATTCAAGGGCCTTACAATCAAGTTCAAGCTGGTCTTGAGACCGAGAAAGACTAGAATCCTTGAAGAGAAAGAGTCCATAGCACGGGGGGCAATGCCAAAGGAAATGCCTGAGGCAAGGGTCCCATGTAGGTGGCATTCGCTACGGACCCTCAAATCTAAGGTTCGGCAAGGAGACAGGCTTGCATATGGACATTTCCACAACAAGAGAGCGGAACTACGTCAATCTGGCGGTCCACTGAATTTCTCTTCCAAGACGGCTGGAACCCTTAAAAGATGCAGAAATTCTATCTGCTGAAGTTGAGTGCAGCTTAGGAGAAAATGATGTGCCTTGTGGACACGTTCACACTCGGCCCAAAAAGATTAAGCTGAGGGTATATGTTTTCAAAAGACTGACCTTTTCGCATGAAGCACCGTGGAGGGTCGAAAGAGGCTGCAATGGTTCACGGCAAGTCTTTGCATGCCATATGGCGGGGATGGGGAGCCGTCATGGGGCTTTGCCAACCAACAACGAAGAGTTAGCAGGATTGATAGAAAGGCCCAGTGCCGTTACAAGAAGAAGAGCATATGCGACAGCTCTAACAGCAGCATATGGAGGTACTAATGCCTCCACAACACAGATGATGGCAGCTACCGCCAACGTGATCACCACGCAAGGCAGTGGGGGCAGCAATGAGATCCCCCCGCAACCACCAGAAGTGATAGGGGGCACAGTACAAGAGACCTTTGCTATTACGCAGTATCAAGCTGAAATTAAAGCACTTAAGCGGTAAATAAAAGGCAGAGAAACTGAAGGTCACACGGCCAGGAAGTTGAGGGCTCAAGAGAAACTCCTCAAAGGACCTCAGGGTCAGTGGGGATCTCGACCCAGCGCACCATCGCACAGCCGATGAATGAGCAGCCCCAATAGTCGCTTGTGGCTACAGCTCAGCAGTAATGTCCACAGGCTCAATATCAACTCCTGCAGCCGCAGTTCTTCCAACAGCAGCATCAACCGCGACAAGACCATCTTCTGCAAAGATAGCAGTCACTACCTGCTCAGGCTTCTGAGCATCAGGTGGAGAATCTGATGCCACCACCGTTGCCACTGGTGGCTATCATCAACACCCCAAGTAACCAGCCGACCCACTTCTATCCTCAGCAAGTGGACCCCACCACCATCAGCAAATTGATGGTAGAACAAATGATTGAAATGAAGCTCACTAAGTGGGAAGATGGAGAGCACATGGCTTTTGATGTGTATAGGGTACCTTACCCTGCACACTGCCCTCGGGCATTACTAAACCTCCAAAGTTTAACAAGTTCAACGGGCGAGGATCCCAAAAGAACACATCGCATATTACATCAATGTGATGGGGGACTTAGCAGCCAACGAATCGTACTTGTTGAAGTTCTTCGGCTCCTCCCTAACAGGCCTGTCGTTTGAATGGTACTCCAGTCTACCAGTAGGGTCTATATCTGACTGGACCAACATGCAAAAGAAATTCAGATTGAGATTCTACATTGCTGAGAGGGAGGTGACAGTAGCTGAACTCTACGCAACCAAGCAAAAGAATGATGAGTCAGCACTGGATTACATCCAGCGGTGGAGGAACCTTAGCATGAGGTGTAAGCGTCCTCCTCACTAAGAAGATGCAGTTCAAATTTGCAAGCAAAATCTTAAAAGAGAACTACTAGAAAGAATGATTGGAATGGAGATACGGTCATTCGACCAACTAAACAATGTGGTGGCAGAAATATAAGCCTTTTTGGTTAAATACTCACCAATTCTTTCACAAGCTAGAAGAGCAAACCGGCCGATAAGAAGCCAGTCGACAAAGAAGTGCATGTGGTAGATCTCAAAACTTTTGAGAAGCAAAGAGACGGGGACAAGGCAGTGGCTGAATCCTCTAACAACAAGACTGAACCTCGGAGAAAGGTTATCCCCTTCCAAGACAAAGTGAGGAAGCCATACTCCTTTCCAAAAGAAAAAACCAAAACATTGTTTGATTGGGGTATTCGATACAACAAAATCACCCTCCCAACACCTAAGAGACCTGACGAGGCTACAAAGAAGGACGATCCCCGGTATTGTCTATACCATCAAGTCTTGGGGCATCCTTTAGAAGGCTGTTATGTTTTCAAAGATATCATGGAGGGCCTGATTAAGAAGGGAGAGCTGTAAATGGGGGATTACAAGGTGGATCCACCCTAGCCGCATAGCCACCTGCCCAGCAAGCTGCGATCAACATGATTTCTCTATACTAGCGATTGCCAGAAGAGATCTCTGAAGCCAGCACAGAGAAAATATATGAAAGTCATATCCTCACCCCAATCAAGGAGCAGGAGTAGTGACAAGGAGTATTCAACAAGACAAAGAAGAGATCAGATAAGAAGCCAGCTCTAAAAGTACATATTCGGGGAGTGACACCTCAGCCACCTGTGCCAATTGTCACCCCAATATGGCATTCAATAGAACCTAGGGTTGTCATATAAAGAAACCCCGGCAATAGAAGGTGGCAGACACCTCTACCACTATACAAAGGGGACAGCCCTTCACTTGAACGCTTACAAGCACTGATTGACGAATTAGATGAATATGAGCAGCCTTAAAGGCACCCTGTTCAATTACAGGAATATGTCCCATGGGAGGAGCTCGGGAAGCTGACGTTGGAAGCACCTACTGGGCAAGAGACACCTCAACCCCAAGAAGAATTGTTCTGGGGGCAAGAGACTACAAAACCCAAGAAAAAGAAGAGAAGACCCAAGAAAAAGAAGGCAATTGCAACTCTCTCATGCAACACCATCTCTTCCCTTCTGGGCTTGGTCGAACACCACAATGAGGAAGTAATCTATTCCCCATCCAACGACGTCAACCAAGTCAGAGCTTCAGGGGCTAAGTTCATAATGAGATCTGGAAGGAAGTGGGGACGTCCTCCTCCGGCCAATCAAAATATCATCTTTAGGGGGGAGCCTTCCTATCAAATTCCAGAACCCGAGGATCGGGGGGGGGGGGGGCAGGTTCCACCTCCTCCAAGGCTTTATAAAAATGAAGAGGCTGGGGGCACGGTCCCATCTTTTGCTAAGTTTCTAGCAGTAGAAGAGCAGACCAAAGCACTGTCTACACCCCCAAAGGTACAAGAGAAGGCTAGCAATAAGCAAAGTAGTCCGATCATTGGATTCCAAGCTAGAACTGGCACAAATGACAATGAAGAATTGAAGCTGGATGATGTCAGAGCAGAAAGCAGGATCATCAAGCTACTGAAGAAGATCCCTACACGGTTCAGTGTTTGGGAAATTCTATCACTAAGTGAAGAGACCAGAAAAGTGCTGATCATAGCCTTGCAGACTCCCGTGCAATATGGGACCTGCCTGGCAGAGATGCAGGTAGAGGCTGCCGTCGCCAATGTGGAGTCCATCACATTTACCCCGGAGGATATGCTCCTCCCCATGACCACTCACAATAGACCACTATACATGAGGGGGCAATTGAATGGGCTACCCCTAAATAGAATTCTGGTAGATCCTGGAGTAACCGTCAACATTTTACCATACAAGATCTAAAAAGTATCATTTTGATGTACACCTCACTCCTGTGTACGATGTGAGAATAGCAGGCTTCAACCAGAAGTTTGAGGTTTCCCTAGGGGTCGCAGAGTTTGACTTGGTTCTGGGGGACTTCAAGACAAAAGTCCAATTTCATGTGATCAATGCAAATACATCCTACAAAGCTTTGTTGGGTCGACCATGGCTTCGTCAAAATGAAGTGGTCCCATCAACATTGCACCAGTGCATTAAATACATCAAAGAGGGGGAGGAGCAGAGGGCTTTCTCCGATGCGCACCCGTTTGAAGTATATGAGTGTCATCTCCTGGATGCTAATCTGTATCTGGAGCACTCAGAAAGCCAAGTCCCTTAAAAGGGCAAAGAAAAAGAGATCATCATCGCTGATGAGTGGTTTCCACCACCACCGCCAGGGATCGTCGCTACAGAGCCTGCACAAACGAAAAAGATGGAGGTGCAGTCATGCGATGCCCTAGTCTACAAACATGGTGTGGCTATGCAAATAGAAGATGAAGAACCCAGACTTATTCTAGTTCTAGAAGGCCTCACAAAGCCGGCCGCTGAAATAGACTGCCAAACTGTGAGAGCGTTGAAGACCATGGTGATATCTCATCCAGGTGGCCGCTTCACGGTCTTTTATGTAGCTGAAGAGCAGCCAATGAAAAGGGATGATGACTATAAAATCCCCGAAGAGACTAGAGATCCCTTGGTAACAATCATGGGGTTCTCCGACATGTCCAATACACTCACCAGACTGGCTAAAAGACAACAAATCCCTTTCTACCAACGTCTCAGTCAGAGGGAGATGTTCAAAAAATTATGGTACCCTTCACACTTGGATAGGGAATTGCTGAAAATTACAAAGCACCCAGAACTTGGCTTGTCATTGGGAGGAAGCTATACCATTGGCATGATCAGCTTTGCCAACCAAACAGAAAAGAGTCCATCAGGGGTGGTTTATGATGACTACCCTGAAGAAAGAGACACAGCTGAAGTAGCTACAGACACAAATGATGAGCCTCCCCAGGGGGCAACGATTTTTCCCACATGTACTCCCGTGGAGCTCCCTGCCACTCAGGTACTTCCAACAGCTGGAGGAAACAGAAATTATAAGACTGTCCAGCTGCTCTCTACAAGCTCAGAAGTGATAAGAGACCAAGAAGTGACAACAGGCATATCGCCAAATCCAAGGCCCAACAGATGGAAGAGACCGAAGAGAGTATGTCAGCTGAAGACCAGCAAAGAGAATATATGGAGGTACTAGAGGCAGAAGCTAACGAAGAAGGCTTTGTGGATCTCCAGCCAGCACCAGAAGAGTTTGAAGACGGTGGCCAAGCCACAGTTGATGAGTTGGTGGAAGTGAAAGTGGCACGAAGGATGATTACAGACCAACCTTCTTAAGTGCCCTCATCCCAAAAGAAAAGAAGCAGCAGTATGTTCAGCTGTTATAAGAATTTTGGGATTGTTTTGCTTTGAATTACAAGGAAATGCCAGGACTCAGCCCTCACGTGGCGCAACATATCTTGGCAATTGAGCCTAAAATTGAACCGGTCAAACAATCTCCTATAAGAATGAGACCGTAATTGATAAACAAGGTATGTGCATAAGTGGACAAATTGATAGATGTGGACTTTGTCGAAGAAAACCAGTATACAACTTGGTTAGCAAACATTGTCCCCATCAAAAAGAAGAATGGATAGATCAGGATCTGCGTAGACTTCCAAGATCTAAACAAGGCTTGCCCAAAAGATGGGAATCACCGAAGTGATGATAGATGCAACCACCAGACATGAGGCCTTGTCAATCATGGACGGATCATCCGGCTATAACCAGATTTGGATAGCGGAACAAGACAGGGTGCACACTGCTTTTAGGTCACTAACTGGATCTTCCACTACAAAAGGATGCCCTTTGGTCTCAGAAATGCTGGGCGACCTACCAAAGAGCAATGACAAAAATCTTTGATGAGCTACTCTACGAGAAGGTGGAGTGCTACATTGATGATATGGTAGTCAAAACTAGAAAAAGAGAAGATCACCTGGCTGATCTCAGGGTCGTATTTGAAAGGCTGAGACAGTATGAGCTAAAAATGAGCCCGATGGAATGTTCATTCGGGGTATCCAGTGGGAAATTCTTGGGCTTTATTGTCCGATATAGGGGAATAGAAATTGACCTTGTCAAGATCCAAGCCATCCAAGAGATGCCACCACCAAAGAATATGACTGAGCTCAGATCACTACATGGGCGATTGGCCTACATCCGTAGGTTTGTCTCAAATCTATCTGGGTGGTGTTAGCCTTTCCACAAGCTAATGGGGAAGGACGTCCCTTTCCAATGGAACCAGAAGTGCCAGAATGCCCTGGACTACCTGAAGACATATCTAAATACTCCACCAGTGCTGAGTTCTCCAATAAAAGGACGCCCTCTCATCTTGTACATAGCAACTACAGAACACTCTTGGGAGCTATGTTGGCACAGAAGAATGAGGAAGGAAAAGAACAAGCTCTCTACTACCTCAGTCAAAGGTTAGTAGGTGCAGAAGAGAGGTATTCTCCAATCGAGAGTGTTTGCCTAGCCTTGATTTTCACAGCCAAGAAAATGAGACACTACATGCTATCACATGAGGTGAGGCTAATCTCCAGAGCTAACCCCATTAAATACATACTCTCCCAACCGGCATTGAGGGGAAGAATTTGCAAATGGGCTGTTATACTGATGGAATTTGACATCAAGTACATCCCTCAAAAGGCAATCAAGGGGCAAACAGTAACTGATTTCTTCGCAGCTCATCCTGTGCCAGAAAATTCTCCGCTCATCACAGAGCTACCAGAAGATGAGACCCTCGAAGTGAACCAGTTGCAAACAGCTACCTGACAGATACTTTGACGGGGCCTCAAGAATAGAAGCGACTGCATACGGCAGCGCAAGAGTCCGAGTAGGGGCAGGCATCGTCCTGAAGTCGCTAGAAGGAGAAGTCACGCATACTTCTTGCTCTATTAACAAGCCATGCACAAACAATGAGGCCGAATATGAGGCACTAATCATTGGCTTGTGGGTGGCCCTTTTCATGAATATCAGGGTGCTGTAAGTGTTTGGTGACACGATGCTTATTGTCAAACAAGTACAAGGGAAGTTTGACGTCAAAAATCCAGAGTTACTGCCATATCACCGGAAGGTTAAAAAACTACTATCAAAGTTCTACCAAATAGAAATAGAGCACATCAGCAGGAGCAGAAATGCACAAGCAGATGCTTTTGCAATATTGGCTAGCTCCTTGGCAGTGCCACCAGATGAGAAGCTGAAAATTGTTGTCATGAATCGACTACAAGTTCCCAGCATGATAGAAGATGAGTCTGAAAATGAAGAGAAAAGCCAGGAGGAAGTATCTGTGGCTGAAGAGATCAGGTGAGAAGACTGGAGAGAGCCCTTGCTACAATGGTTCGAGCACCAGCAATTGCCAAAACAAAGGGAAGAAAAGATCAAACTGGTTAGAACAAAGGACTCTTACGAGCTAAGAGGCGGAGTTCTGTTCAGAATCATGGCAGACTCCAAGAAAAAGATCTTGTTAAGGTGCCTGTCACCTGAAGAGGCTTGGAGGGTCATGAAGAGGTGCACGCCGGAGCTGTTGGCGTTCACCAGGGCGGACCGAAAAATGAAAATAGAAATTAAAAAGCTCGGCTATTATTGGCCAACCATGTTCGAAGACTATGGCAAATTCGCCAAAACATGTCATAAGTGTCAAGAACATGCAGTCATAAAGAAGACCCATACACCTCCATCTGACCATTCCAAGCTGGCTGTTTGCACAATGGGGCACAGATGTTGTAGGCCCCTTGCCACCTTCCTCTTCAGGATGCAAGTGCATTTTGGCAATCACGGACTATTTCTCAAGGTGGGCTGAGGCCGTGGCATTAAGAGAATTAACGGGGAGTTGGTGGCGCACTTTATCCAGTGAAACATCATCTTCAGATTCGGAAGTCCAGACTGAATCATATCAGATAATGGAACTTACTTCAAAAACCAGACGGTTTCCAAAATGGCTGCCATGTACAAAATAGACTGGAGAACTTCCACTCCCTACAATCCGCAGGCCAACGGCTTAGCAGAAGCCTTTAACAAGACCTTGTGCACCCTACTGGCCAAAACAGTCAGTGCCAACAAAAGAGACTGGGAGGATAGAATGTATGAGGCCTTTTGGGCTTACCGGACCATCTATAGGACACCAACGGGCTGCTCACCTTTCTCCCTGGTGTACGGTTCAGAAGCCGTGGTCCCTATAGAACTTGAAGTGCCATCTCTCAGGGTAGCCATCCAGCATGGGTTAGCTCTTGAGAACCACACCAATGTTGAAAGAAGACTCGAAGAACTCTCCGACTTGGAGGGAAAGAGACTGTGAGCTCAACATAACATTCAAGTGTATCAGGCCCGCATAGCACGTGCCTTCAACAAGCTCGTCAAAGGTCGTGAATTCAAGAAAGGGGAGCTTGTCATGGTCAATAAAGAGAAGTCATGGCTGACAACCTAAAAGGGAAGTTGAAAGTGAACTGGACTGGGCCATACATGGTGCAAAGAGTCTACAGAGGCGGCGCCTATGTCCTAGTTAATCATCGGGGTGAGGTACAATTTCCACCCCTCAACGGGAGACACTTGAAGCTGTACCATGCGTGTCACCCGCACTTCAGCGGCCAGCGTCATGAGCAGTAAGAGAATGAAGAAGAACTAGACCCGAGCAACTTGTTCGACGAATGAAAGGCTCGGCTACAACAAAAAAAAGGGCCATTGCAATTGCAACAACAGGGAGTTTCTACACTCAACCTCCCCCATTTAAAAAGAAAAAAAATGAAATAGACAAAATGCCAAAAAAGATAAACTCTTAAACCCCCGGGACGTTGGTCACCGATGACGAAGAGCCAAAAAAAAAAAGTAAAAAAATGGCATGCAAAGCATGGCAAAAAAAAGAAAGAAGAGGCAGCCATACCGCTAGCCGGACCATGGCTCTGAGGTGACAAACGCCCACAAAATTTATAAGATTCCTATGATTTCCGCTAATTTTGAGGGGAGAACAATGAAAGGAGTTCCCCCCGTTTTAGTAGGCATATCACTTCTTTGTGGAACATGTGGAGATTGTTCGAGTTTTCCGTACCTTTCCCCACATGAAAGAGATCTTGTAAAAGACGAGAACCTCATGTTTTCCTTAAGCATAAAAATAAAGAGACTCAAAAGTGAATCTTGTGCTCCGACGTACAGGACGGGTTGTTATCTAATTGATCAAACCCTTACCATCTTTTGTGGCCAAGGAGCTATGAATCTGGTGTCAACAAGTCCGGGTGACCGACATCATCATCAATATGTCAAAGTTGCAATGAAAGCTGACGATGGCAATAAGCCGATCAACATCATTCAATGGCACAGTCCCGCCAATAGTCATGGCGTTGCGATATGAGGCCAGACCAACAGACAGGCTGACTCTACCAGTGGACAGGTCGACTCTACCAATAGATAGGTCAACACTGATAGTGAGCAAGTCAACTCTAGTGAACAGATAGGTGATCATGGGACAAAGAAGCATCAATAAGCTCAAGTAGACGACGATGTCAATGTTACCACAAAAAAAGAAGAAAAAAAAAAAGAAGAAAGGGGGCTCAAAATGGAGGTGCCCTGTCAGACTTATTCAGGCCATTCCACCGAATAAGGGCAAAAAAGACTTAAAACCCGGTTACGATGAAAACCCGCAAAGGGCGCCGTAAGCAAAACAAGGTATCCCGCTACATGAAAACCCGAAAGGGAGTGTAGGGAAAAGCAAGAGGGGGTCGAATTGGGTGAAAACCTAAAAGGGCGCCCAATTCGATAATGAGAAAAAAAAAAAAAACAGAAATGAAGGCTAGGATCAGTCAAATGCTGAGATATTAGCAAGCACGAGAACCAAGCAACAACAAGATCATTAGAAGACAACACTAGACCCTGTCACCTCGACAGGTACAAGACAGCACCAGACCCTGTCACCTCGATAGGTACAAGATAGCACCAGATCCTGCAACCTCGGCAGGTACAAGACAGTAAAAAGACCCCGTCATCCTAACGGCCAACAGACACCAAATGTGTCACGCCCCGACGTGGAATATCGGAACGCAAGGCAGTTGCAAGTAAACGGGTGCAGAGCGAGTACTAGACATCAAACCATTGGACAAGAATAAATATTAAACCAAAGCATCTCTTTAATAATTCTTCAAATGTCTAGTTACGACCACTAATATCAGAGCCATTCTATAGGGCCCAATTACATTGAATAAAAGTAAAAGACTGATCTTAGACTCTAACATAATTCTAAGACGCTAGGGTACTCTGGACTTCACTCTTGGTCGTTCCCATCCTCCTAAGTGTAGGTCTCTTCCTCGGTCTCACCTGAGAACACATAACCAAAAACGCAGGGTGAACAATAACGCCAGTAGGACTTAAATCTCAAGATCAACCAGATTTTAAATGATTAATGTATTAAATGGCAGAGTAACTAAAGATAGAGAGCGAGAGAGTCAAGTAACGTAAGAGATAGCACGATAGCATGTGATTTAAATAGCACAGGTTTCCAAATATAGCACAAGTGTCTAGCGTAGCATAAATAGCAGGATGGCCATAGCACGAATAGCACAAAGTATAGCAATAGCACAACGAGTATAGTATAGAACTTTTGATGTCAATAAACAACGAGAGAATATAGCACTTTTGATTGTCATTTTGATAGTCGAGATAGATAGCACTTGAGTGTAATGCCAAACACTCTAGTCATTTAACTCCCATGGGAAAATAGCACTTTCGGGCGCACATCCCAGAACCAGACTGGGCCCTTTATATATTTCCAGACATTGGTTATATTGTTTATCTTTAGACAATCAGTCAATGACCAATAGAGAGTACCAAGAAATAGATGAGAATACTAGATGAACAGACGAGATAGCAGAGAGAGTGTGAATAGGCGAGCGAGTAGAGTATAGACATCGTTAAAATGGAGCTATATTAAATGCTTTAAAAGACATATTCACGACTTCTTTCTATCTATGATTCTCTCTCACATGCACACACATAAACCATCCATATATGGCTGAAATATGGCATACAATACCTCATAATGTATCTGGTAATTATTGCAATAAAGTATATAATTGCCCTATTTTAAAGGACTTGTATTCGTTTCCTGTGTTGTTATATACCGATATCGACACTCCACTGTTCTAGAATTCCTCTAGAACGTCGAGTACCTGTTTTTATATACACACTTTACTTGGCTTGTGGTGAAACTCCGTCGGATATTCCTTTCGCGGACTAGTGAACCCTTGCACAAGGCCTCCGTAAGTCTCCTGCCATGGATTCCCACATAGTCGACGAGCCGGTTGTACCCTAACACCTATGATACCCTTTAGGGATCTATATGATCCAAACGGCTATTAGAAATTTACTCTCATCTTAACTCACGCCAAACCTCTGGACCTGTGCATAACAAGGCTAGTGGTAGGGTCGTGAGTTCCACCTGACTGCCAACACCATGTACGCGTGTTGTGCAACTGTTACTATCACCTGTTACTCGGAAGGTTACATGCATTGTCCTTAGCCCTCATCTATACTCTACTCGCTCATCTATTCACGTTCACTCTACTATCTCGTCTATTCATCTAGTACTCTCATCTATTCCTTGGTACTCTATTTGGCCATTAAATTGACTATCTACGATAAAAACAGACTATGCTAGGCAACATTATAAGGGCCCGGTCTGGTCCTTGGGAGGAGCACCTGAAAGGCTATAACTCGCGAGGGTCTAATGATCGGGTGATGGCATACACCTAACGCATGAACACACAAGATTTGATCTATGGCATCAATAATCAAACAGTCAATTATTGGTTTACTTGAAACTCGTGGTTGAAAGAATATCGACCAACACTTGCTATCGTGACTTGTGCACCGTTGTGCAACTTTACTTGTTATCTTGTTATACGGCCAATCCGATATCAAAACATGTCGTGCTATACTCTCGTGCATTGTGCTATTGTCCCTTGTTATCGTGTACCAGTACTTTCTATACGTTTCTCGTTACTCTCTCTAGTTATCCTGCTTTATAAGACATTAATCACTTAAAGCATGCTTGATCCTGAGATTTGAGTCCTACTGGGCGTTATCGCTCACCTGCGTTATTTGTCGTTGTGTTCTCAGGTGAGACCGATGATGAACCATACACTCAAGAGGACGGGATGACCTGGAGTGATGTCATGAGTACCCTAGCGTCCTAGCACTATGATTAGCGTGTAGTAGTTAAGTTTGAAGTTTAGTCTTTTGCTTTATTTCAATGTAATTGGGCCCTATAGATTGGCTCTGATATTAGTGGTTGTAATTAGACATTTGAAAAGTTATTAATGAGAAAGATTTGCTTTAGTATTATCCATTTCAAAATGGTTTGATGTCTAGTATTCGCTCTATACCCTTTACTTGCAACTGTCTCACGTTCTGATATTCCGCGTCGGGGCGTGACAGGTCCAGAGGTCCGGCGTGATTCAAGATAAGAGAGAACTTCTAATAGCCGTTTGGATCGTATTAATCCCTAAAGGGTATCATAGGTTATAGGGTACAACCGGCTCGTCGACCATGTGGTCCATGGACAGAGGAGACTTACGGAGGCCTTGAACAAGGATTCACTAGTCCGGCGAAAGGACTATCTGATGGGGAGTTTATCCAAGTCAGGAAAGAAGGAAATTATAAAAACGAATGCTCGACATTCTAGAGGAATTCTAGAACAGGGAGTGTCGAGATCGGTGTTTCAAAACAATGCGAAAATCGAGGACAAGTTCATTTATAAGTAAGACAATTTAATTGCATAAATTACCAGATATATTATGTCACATGTTCATGCCAATTAAGCCATATTGGATGGTTCCAAGTGTGTACATGTGTCATGAAATCATGGAAGGAAATTAGTCATGTGTATGGCTTTAATTAATTTTAAAATATGTCAAGATTTAACAATTTCGTTTACTGTGTTTAAAAGAGTCAGTAGAGCACGATATCACCGTCGAAGAACAAGACTTTCTAAAATACGGGGTTTCCATGAAAAACTTCAGAACGCGACAGGTCCCTGTAAGGGTCACAACGGAACTTGCATAGAACGCGACAGGGTCGTTAAAGTATCGCGACGGTTTTGTCAGGACAGGCGCAGGGATCGCGACGACAGTGCCCGTCGCGTTCAGATCACGACGGTTGATGCTGTCATGACAAGACCCCTGAACGCGGCCTATCGGGCCGTCACGTTCACAGGGCCTGCACCTGAGTCCGACAGGGGGTCAGACATGTCTTGGATTGTGGTCCAAGAGTTGCCCTTCTTGACACAGGGGGATTAAAAAACATAGAACTAATTGTACAAGCAAAAAAAAAATCATGAAACCAGTTGCATGTTGATCTAAACATGCGTGAGAACTTGCAATAAATAGGAATTTTAAAACGGATATGTTTTGGTCAGGCTTTAATCATATGAAACATGGAGTACAACAAACTGCGAATAGTGTAGATGCAAGAATTTATTCGCAAGATAGAGTAGATCAAAATTAGGGCTTTTAGGGTTAAAAGAACCCTAACGTCGACCAGTTCTTATTGTTAAAATCTCATGGTATGAGGACGAGTATATATGAAGATGTAAATTCAATAAGAGGGTTCGAGGTCATGAAGTTCACAGAACTTTGAAAATTGAGAACTAAAGATTTGCTCGATGGAAAAATATAAAACCATAGGGCTTTTGTTCCAGATGGACGAGAGATCCTACAGAAAAATTATCATGGTTATGCTCGTGAGAATGCCTACCTTTGATCGTTTTCCTCTTCTAGGGTTAAGACTTGAAGAACTCGGGAAAGAACTTGGGAGAGCCCTCTTCTCCACGAATTCTCTCCTCTTGGCCTCTCTTCCTGGTCCAGTAACCTCTTGGTACGAGCTAGGGCCGGCCATGAGAGTTTAAGAGAAGTATTTAAGCTTCTCCTCATTCCCTTTCCTAATTTAAGTCTAATTCCTATTAATTCTGAGTTTCCCTATTAATTCCACCCCTTTCCAAGCTTGCCATGTCCAATTTAGGTTGGGTTGAGATCCAAATTCATGGCCAACCTATTAGGGGAGGTTTAGGAATCCTATTACAACTCAAACTAGCTATTTAATGCATTATATCCCTTTTCCAATTAGGAAATAAGTAAGTTGCGAATTTAGGGTATTTTCCCATTATTCCTCCATTAAAAATCCATATTTGGCCCACTAAATTCTAATGGGTTATTTAATAAAGCCCATTACTTATTTTCATTTAATGAGTTTATTTAATTCTTTTTTTATTGGATTTTCTAATCATTTTAATTAGTTTTCTTTTTATTTATTAAATTCTATTTTTAATGAAAAATCCATGTTGCTACATCATGCGTCTTCAGTTGTCTTGAAGAGTTGGCGATGACTTTCTCCTTTTGCATTAATACACAACCTAGCCCAATTCTGAGGCATCGGTGTAGACAGAGAGACCCTTCTCCCTCTATTGGAAGAGCGAGAACAGGTGCTGAGGTAAGACAATCTTTTAGAGTTTGAAAACTCTTCTCACACTCTTTACTCCAGGAGTAAGGATTCTCCTTTCGTGTCAGACGCATGAGGGGAGCGGCGATCTTTGAGAAGTCCTTGATGAACTGCCTATAGTAGCCGACCAGTCCTAAGAAGCTTCTTATTTCTGTGACGTTGGTTGGTCTCTCCCAATTGAGTACAGTTTTGACTTTGGAGGGATCAACAGAGATGACATCCTTTGAGATGACATGGCCCAAGAAGGACACTTCTTCGAGCCAGAATTCACACTTGCTCAGCTTTGCGTACAGTTTGTTGTCTCGTAAGACTTGCAGCGCTACTTTCAGATGTTCTTCATGTTCTTCTTTGGTCTTTGAATATATAAGGATATCGTCGATGAAGATGACCACAAACTTGTCAAGGTATGGCCGATATATACTGTTCATGAGTTGCATAAAGGCTGCAGGAGCATTGGTTAGACCAAAAGGCATAACGACGAATTCTAGTGTCCATACCTGCTCCTGAAAGCCGTTTTGAAGATATCATCATCATTGATCCTCATTTGGTGATAGCCGGATCGAAGGTCGATCTTGGAGAAGTATTGAGCTCTGGATATCTGGTCGAATATTTCATCGACCCTGGGCAATGGGTACCTGTTCTTGATGGTCAGCAGGTTGAGTTGTCGATAGTCGATGCATAGGCTCATAGATCTATCCTTCTTCTTAACGAATAGCACAGGTGCTCCCCATGGGGAAGTACTAGGCCTGATAAACCCCTTTTCTAACAGCTCGATCAGCTGTGCCTTCAATTCCTTTAGCTCGGCGGGTGACATCCGATACAGTTGCCGCGATACCGGTGCAGCTCTAGGGATCAATTCAATGGCGAAGTTGACATCACATTCCGGGGAAATTCCTGGCAGATCCTCGGGAAACACATCGGGGTAATCCTAGACTATGTGTATGTCTTCTATCTTGGAACCCTTCTTTTCAACTATCACGGCCGCAAGGAAAGCAAAACAACCTTTCCTTATCATATTATGGGGCTTTATGGCAGAGATTAGAGACATCCGTCTCTTATGTCTAATCCCTGTGAATGACAATTTAGGGGACTCACTAAAAGTAACTTTCCCTTTCTTACAGTCGACACCTTCCCCATAAGTGGAAAACCAGTCGGCTCCCAAAATTATATCATAGCCTTCCATGGGCATACACACCAGGTCGGCTTTTAAGTTATGTTCTTCGATCGTTACATCGGCAGATGGGAAATATTTATTCAATTTCCTTTTCTCCTAGTGGGGTTGTGATAGAGAACTCACATCCCATGGATATAGGTTTAGCATTAAGAGTATCAACAAAGTTTTGAGATATGAATGAATGAGTTGCTCCAGTATCGAATAAAACAAATGTGATAAGGAGAGAACTTGTAAGGTACCTTCAACCACGCCACCTTCCTCAGTGGGCTCCTCATCATGCAAGGCTTGCAGTCTGCCCTGTTTCTTAGGCACATTAGGATGCCTCATTTACCTTCAGTAGTGGGCACTCTCGGGTATGCGGTGCTCGCGGCTTCCACAGTGCAGACATGTGCCGACTTTCCTCCAGCATTCATCTACTGTGTGATCTGACTTGTCACAGTGCTTGCAATTGCTTTTCACTGGAGTGTTGGGGACAATAGCTTTGGATTTCCTTTCTTGGCTGGGTCCCTACGTGATGTTGAAGGGACGCTTCTTGCGTTGGTTGGCTTAGCAGATGATGGACCAGACGTCATTTCCTTCTTTACAAACTTCCCTTTGATACGGTCAGTGAAGTCCGTAGAATCCTCTAGCAGTTGAGCTTTCTTCACCATCTCGGCATAGGTCTGAATGTCGAGAGGGGCCAGTTGATTAATGTACTGATGCTTAAGGCTATTGAGGAAGCGCCTAGCCTTCATCTTTTCAATATTCACCAGATGTGCAGCATAATGTGCCAGTCTTGAAAACTGGGCTTCATACTCGGCCACAGTCAAACTCCTCTGTTTAAGAGCAGCAAATTCCGTGGCCTTCTTCTTTTGGACACGCTCTAAGAAATACTTGAATTGAATGCCTCTTTGAATTCAGCCCAAGTAAATGACCATTAGCTCTGATCGCTTCTACTGATTCCCACCAAGCGCGGGCGTCCTTCTCTAATTGAAAAGTAGCCAACAACAGCTTATCCCCTGCTGCACATTGCAAAACACAAAAAATTCTTTCCGTCTCTTTTAGCCAATGCTCGGCCTCATCTGGATCCGTGGATCCACTGAACCTAGGTGGGTTCAGGCTCCTAAAGTTACGATGCAGCTCGCCTGCACTACCGCGGTTTCCACCTCCTTGGGTAGCTTGCATAATGGCACGTGTGAGTTCTTGGATGGTTTGATGCATCCCCCTCATTTGAGCACGTTCAGCAGTCATCTTGGTTGCTTAGTTCCTACAAAAGTAACTTGTTGTTATGATATTGATGAGAGGTTTAAATTGTGCGTGTGTGAGTTCATTTTAGCTAGTTACCCATGGTTCTAACCATATCTCACATAGGTAGGGTGATTGACTCTAGTCGAGGCTGGTCAACCTAGATCATCCTATATTTAAGAACAACCTAGGCTCTGATACCACAAAACTGTCGCCCCAACGTGGAATATCGGAACACAAGGCAGTTGCAAGTAAACGGGTACAGAGTGAGTACTAGACATCAAACCATTGGACAAGAATAAATATAAAGCAAATGCACCTCTTTAATAATTCTTCAAATGTCTAGTTACAACCACTAATATCAGAGCCATTCTATAGGGCCCAATTACATTGAATAAAAGTAAAAGACTGATCTAAGACTCTAACATAATACTAAGACGCTAGGGTACTCTTGACTTCACTCTTGGTCGTTCCCATCCTCCGGAGTGTAAGTCTCTTCCTCAGTCTCACTTGAGAACACATAACCAAAAATGCAGGGTGAGCGATAACACCCAGTAGGACTTAAATCTCAGGATCAAGTAGGCTTTAAATGATTAATGTATTAAATGGCAGAGTAACTAAAGATAGAGAGCGAGAGAGTCAAGTAACGTAAGAGATATCACGATAGCATGTGATTGAAATAGAACATGTTTCCAAATATAGCACAAGTGTCGAGCGTAGCATAAATAGCAAGATGGCCATAGCACGAATAGCACAAAGTATAGCAATAGCACAACAAGTATAGTATAGAACTTTTGATGTCAACAGACAACGAGAGAATATAGCACTTTTGATTGTCATTTTGATAGTCGAGATAGATAGCACTCGAGTGTAATGCTAAACACTCTAGTCATTTAACTCCCATGGGTAAATAGCACATTCGGGCGCACATCCTAGGACCAGACTATGCCCTTTATACATTTCCAGGCATTGGTTATATTGTTTATCTTTAGACAATCAGTCAATAGACAATAGAGAGTACCAAGAAATAGATGAGAGTACTAGATGAACAGATGAGAGCATAGCAGAGAGAGTGTGAATAGATGAGCGAGTACAGTATAGACGAGATTTAAGGGTCAATGCACATGAAACGTCGAGTAAATGGGCGATTGTAATAGTTGCACAACACACACGATTGGCGTTGACAATCAGGTGGAATTCACTACTTCCACTAGTTCGGTTATGCACAGCCCCAAGGTCCGGCATGATTCAAGATAAGAGCCAACTTCTAATAGCCATTTGGATCTTGCTGATCCCTAAAGGGTATCATAGGTGTTAGGGTACAACCAGCTTGTCGACCATGTGGGAATCCATGGACAGAGGAGAAATACGAAGGCCTTGAACAAGGATTCGCTAGTCCGACAGAAGGAGTATCCGACGGAGAGTTCGTCCAAGTCAAGAGAAAAGTGTGTATATAGAAACAAGTGTCCGACGTTCAAGAGGAATTCTAGAACAGTGGAGCGTCGGTAATGGTATTCCAAAAGCATCGCGAGAAATGAAGACAAGTTCGTTTTAAATAGGGCAAATTATTGATATAATTTAAATAACTTACCAGATATATTATGAGTGATTTTCATGCCAAGTTAAGCCATATTGGATGGTTAAAGTTTGTGCATGTGTAAAAGAAATCATAGATAGAAAGAGGTCGTGTGCATGTATTTTAAATCATTCAATATACAATCAGTTTATCATAGGTGTATTTAATGCGTATATGACAATTAACAAGGGGTATAAACACTGTAGAGAGTTTACAGCTTAAAAAATCATCGGTTTTCATGCAAAAACCCAGATCACGATGTACACCTGTAAGGGTCGCGACAGGGTCAGATCAGAACGCGACAGGGTCATGCAAAGAACACGACGGAGTGGTCAGGTCAGGAAGCCAGATCGCGACGGTGTGGCCTATCGCGTTCAGAACTCGACAGGTACTGTGTCACGATGGGCCCTGAGAATGCGACCTATCGTGCCGTCGTGTTCTCAGGTTCTGCGCCTGAGTCCGAGTAGGAAAAGGGCATGTTCTTGGATTGTGGTCCAAGTTTACTTGTTTTGACACAGGTTCATTCAAAAATTTAGAACTAATTGTACAGTGGATGAAAATTTGCAAAATCACTTGAAAATTGATCTAGACATGCGAGGGTACTTACAGTAAATAGGAATTTGAAAACAAACATGGTTTTGACTGGTTTTGAACATGATCAAGCACGAGTAACACAGAACATGGTACAATGAGGGTAAACGATTTAATTCGAGCAACATACTGGATGAAAATTAGGGCTTTCATGGGCAAAAGAAGCCTGACATCCATCAGTATCTACAATTAAAATCTCATGGTATGGGGTCGAGTATACATGGAGATCTAGAATTAAGATGAAGGGTCGGGCTCATGATAGTTGCAGAACTTCAAAAATCAAGAAGAAAAGATTGGCTCAATGGAAAATTATGAAACAAGAGGTGCTTTGTTCCTGAGGTATGGAACAATCTACAAACGAAATTAATTAGGTTTTGCTCATGAGAATGCCTACCTTTGAGTTATTTTACCTTGTAGGGTGTAGAACTTGAAGAACGAGGGTTGGAGCTTGAGCAGTTCCCTTCTCCATGAGTTCCTCCTCTTCTTGGCCTTCTCTCCTCGTCCAGCAAGCCCCAACAACGTGTTAGGGCCGGCCATGGAGAGTTGAGAGAGTATTTATGCTACCTTGCTTTCCCTTTCCTAGTTTAACTATAATTCCCCTTTAATTACGAGGTTTCCTATTTTCTCTCACCCTTCTAAGCTTTCAAACTCCTAATTGGGTTAGGTTGGGATATAATTCGTGGCCAACCAATTAGGGTAAGGTTAGGAATCCAATTCCTACCCAAATCACTTTTTTTAATACTTTTAATAGCTATTTTCTATTTAGGTAATATTTAAGTTACAAATTTAAGGTATTTTCCATTTATTCATCTTTTAAAAATCCCTATTTTGGCGTAATAAATTCTAGAGGGTCCTTTAACAAAGCCATTACTTCTTTTCTTTTAATGGGTTTTAACTAATTCTCCTTTCTTTGGTTTTCCAATTGACTTAATTTTTAATATTATTAAAATTTTATTTTTCGAAAAATCTAGGTTGCTACAAAATGACTCCGTCATCCTGACGGCCAATAGACAGCAAAAGATCCCGTCATCCTGACGGTCAACAGACAGTCAAAGAGCTCGTCATCTTCATGGTCAACAAACAACAAAAGACCCCATCATGCTAACGGCCAATAGACAGCAAAAGATCCTGTCATCCTGACGGTCAACAGAAAACAAAGACCCCGTCATCCTGACGGCCAATAAACAATAAAAGATCCTGTCGTTCTGACGGCCAACAGATAGCAAAAGACCCCATCATCCTGACGGTCAACAGACACCGAAAGATCACGTCATCCTGACGGTCAACAGACAGCAAGAGACCCAACCAACAGACAACTACAATAAGACAAGACCCTAAAAAAAAAAAGGCTAAAAATGGAGATGCCTCGTTGGACTTACTCGGACCACTCCACTGAGTAAGGGTAAAAAGGACCAAAGCCCGATCATGGTGAAAACCTGCAAAGCGCACCATGAGCAAAATTGGGAACCCCGCTACACAAAAACCGAAAGGGCGTGTAGGCAAAGCAAGAGGGGGTCGAATTGAGTGAAAACCCGAAAGGGCGCTCCATTCGATAATGTGATTAATATATATATATATATATATATATATATATATTACCATAAATAACGTTCGCGTACGAAGTGCACAAGGAGGACATCAATAAGCGGAAGAGAATGTTTTTCATTGATAAAAGTCGTGTTACATATCATCGAGGCATGACCTCGGGGATACACATGCCAAAAAGGGACAAAAGATAAGACAATTCACTATAGATCCCTAAAAAGATCTTCTAAAGGCAAAATACCCAAGTGGGGTGAGGAGGGCATTTCCTTTAGGCGGCTCTTCTGAGACTGAATCTCCTGTATCTTTTCCCTAGCCGAGGCAGCTTTGCCTTCACTCAATAAAAGGGCTTCTTCTTCCTGTTTTCGAAAAAGTGCTAGCATGCCCAGCTCGGCCTTTGCTGTGGCCAGTTCAGCTTTCAATCTAGCAATCTTTGCTTTCAAATCCTTTGAAGCTGCCTCGTGCTTCGCAATAGCAGCCCGGTGATGCTCCCTACCAGCTTGTAGTGGCTTCAACACTGCCTCATACTCGAATTGTTGCATCGTTAAAGCTGCTAGATGAATTGGCATTTCATGGCGAATGAAGTGGCGCCGCTTCACAAATTAAGCAGCATGGTGACTATCTTGGCCCAATCAGCTAAGGGGCATCCCATGAAGGCCAAGACTTCAGTAAGCTTGTCTGCCACATGTTTCATCGCCTCATAGCTTATATCGGGGTCTTGGCTCGCCATCAAGCGGAATGTGGACAGCTGTTGCTTGATCATGGCATCAAAAGAAGATGCAACCCCGGAAGAGACAATAGGTGGCACCTCAAAGTGCACTTGAGCATCTATATCGGACCACAGGCTCACATCGACTTCATATGATGAGGAGGACAGTGTAGCCACGGTAGCCGTGTCGCCTGCTGAAGAAGTATGGTGCATTTCAGCCGCGGTGGAAGAGGTCACCATTACTTCAAAAGAGACTGCACCACTATCAACAGGTGCGAGTGTTGGTTGAAGAACTGATGCATGCAAGGGGTCATGAGGATCGTCACCGAAAGAGATACAGCCAGACGGTCATCAACCTTAGGAACGGGCTCAGCAGTGATGCTCGGTACCTCCACCAAAAGTGGCCTATATGGCACTATTGCTGTCACAGGCAAAGGGTCGACATCGGTTGCCGATTGCAGCTCGGGGGAGACGATGCTCGAATGAGGATCAGGTTCCTACATATAATAGACAGACATATTAAATGTCTGCACTAAAAGAATGCTCAATGCAAAAGAAAATCAACAATACTTACAAGGATAGACTCAGCAGGGGCCATGGGATCCTATTCTGCACTGAGTACCAAGGAAGCAACCACACTGCTGGCAGAGTCATCTTCGATGCCCTCCAAAGCTGCTATCTTCTCCCTTGTCAGCTCCGTATGGTCTTCCCCAACTCGGAGGTCAGTATCTGAAGAGCAAGGAGTATGAGTACCTGAAGAGCTACCCGAAGAAATAGTCACTGGATTCTCAGGGCCTTCAGGTGAAGGGTCCCTGCCGCCCTTACGAATTTTTCTAAGAGCTAATTGGGCAGCTGCGCGCGAGCTCACACGAGTGGTTCTAAAAGGTCGTTTAGCCCTCCGAACTGTAGCTTTCATAGCCACGCGCTTGCTCGTGGTAGAAGTATCAAAGGGACGGCAATGGCTCAAAGAGAAGATGAGTCAACAATAAAAAGATGAGGGTAATTGACAAGACAACAAGAAGTTTGTCCTCACCTGGCTGAGAACATACTACTAGAGGAAGGGGTTCCCCAGCCAAACTTGAAAGCCCTGCCACTTGTGAGGGGTCCGGTACATCTCCAGATATTGTCATTTCCTGAATGGGGGAGGGCACTGGCACTATTTCAGTCATGGACAGAACTTGAGGTTCGGGTTCCAAGTTGAGAGAAGCAGCCACTTGGGCAACATTACTTGGTTCTATCCAACAAGTTATTAAGTGAATGAACGGTCATAAGAAAACAAAGCAAAAAAGATGAGATAATACCCACCTGGGGTTGCACTATCAGCATGCTGACTGACAAACTCTTCAAAGGAGGGGATTATTGGACCCTCTGGGGTAGTCGCCACTTCAAAGGGCAATTTCTTTCTCCTTTTCGAAGCCCTTGTAGCTTCAACAACAGCCCTCACCACATTGGACTTCCTCACCGAGCAGGAGGAGGAGGAGGAGGAGCAGTTTCCGCAACAAAATGACCAGGCTTTTGAACTCTCAGAATGAGTTCATGATATCTCCTCCTATACTTCTTGGCAAAAGGGTCTAGTCCACAAAATCCATGAATGAGAATGATGACGAGATAAATCGAAAAAGACGACTCCGATCTTGACGAGGCAGAAGAGCCCTGCATGGGAAGGCAGCATCTACGACACTGCTTCTGGAAAAAGCCGGGGAACAACTCTCCTCAATAGGCCAAGGTTGAGCAATGGCTAACTCCTCCGAGCTGATGTCACAAAGAAAATGAAGAGTCATCGGAAATTCATCTGCTTTGGCCTGAGGCAGAGACAGTTCGGGAGTGGGCTTCTCCTTCTTGGCTGCCAACCTTGCTCTCAGATACCGGTCGGCTGCCTTTTGTCTTTAGGGTTTAGTCGCATCAAGTGTTGTTTACTGATATCCAGGGTTGGCTTGATTTGTGATCGCAATATCTTCCGGTTAGCACTATCCCAGCACTCTGACTTGCAAGCCCTATAAAAGGCGGTTCGAGCATTCCACCATTGAACATAATTTGATGTGACATGAGGAATGCGAGTGGGCCGAGGTACCCTGAAGACCGACAGATCATAATGGGGGGAAAAAGTCCCACCAAGCTCGGGTCTGGTCCGCAACATGAGACCTTGCAATAACCCGAGTGGGTAATGGGAACTGAGCACAAGAAGTTGGGATATGCTGATCAAATCCAAAGTTCTGGCTGAACCGGAAAAGGGTGTACGACTCGAGATAAATTGTGCTGCCACGACGGAATATTAACACACTGAGCCGAATAGACAAGGCCCAATCCCTCAATTCTGGCTCCAATACTGACCGTATTAGCTGGCGACCACTGACCGGATGCACATATTCTTCAGTAACACCATCACCTCACTCACGATGTGGATTAGCCAATGCGGCAGAATGGCTAGCCAAGCACCAGAATGGAATGGTGCCAGGGGAATCCATAGGATCACTCATTAGTTTCCCCCTGGTATCAAACAATTACGAAGAGGTATATGGAGGCTCTGCACTTGCGAACTCCAGCATACGAGGAAAAAGCCGAGGAGACTGGAGTGAATGGGGGCAAACTCTGGAAACAGACTGCAAGACCACACACTAAAAAAGTGCCAAGGCCTGATAACATGATGATTCCGTGGAACCAAGCAGCGGTGCAACTCTCCAGAGAGACCGATGCATCAAGCAGAGAGCTACCGGACACAAAGACAGCCTGATACCCCAGGCCATCTGGCAAGCCAGGTATATGGAGTCGGGGCGAATGACTGTTTCATCACCCATAGGAAGAGCAAAGGAACATAACCAATACGCCAGATAAGCGGCGCAATGGGTGTGTGGATCTGCATTGGTCGGGTTGGGCCTGGTGCCGCGATCCTTGAAAATGAGATCTGGAAGAGTAACTTTCTGTCGGCTAAAATTCTTCGGCTTTCCCACAATACCCGCACAAAAAAAATCGTCATACTTCCACTCAGTGGAAAAGAAATAGGCCAACCAGACATGGAGACTTACTTCTTCCGTTTCCTTTCTTCTTAGCCGGGGGAACCTCCGCTCTGGCTGCTGCGGGAAAGGCTCAAATAGCGGTGAATCTTCATGAGGAATCTATATGAATAGCCCAAGGAATATCGACCCTCGCTGTCAATTTCATCTTTCAAGAGATCAGGAAGACACACTTCCTCATAGGGTTCCCCGTCAATCGGCAACCTGGTAAGCTGGTGCAGACTCCAGAGGTCCAGTAAAGTTTCACCCTTTGTTGTATAGAATGTGTTGAACTCCGGCACGAAGACTTCTACCAGGCCACAGTAGAGACCACGAGACAAAGGATATCGACACCGGGCCGTGAATACGTTGTGGTAGACTCCAGCAGTTATGAGCAAGGGTGCATAATGATGAAGAACAAACTCTATGGCCTCTACGGCATAAATCCAAAATGATGGGCGTCTGACGCCCGCAGGTCCCCGAACCAGCCAACTGCTAACTGATACTTAAATCTGATGGCCAGACAGTTCAGAGTAAAAGGCTCTTCACGGTAACCCCACTTAAGAGGACACAAAAAGAGCCCAAAAGTAGAATGTTCTCTGTTGACCCTGCCGGCAGAATTGTCCCATCTAGCAGGTGTACAAGTGGGAGCCCTGGTCAACTTGTCTCCCTCAGACATCAACTCTTCTACCCCTAGCATGGGGGCCCATTAACGAGGTTCACCAATACGGTAGATGGGCTCGGAGCGGGGAACACAGATAACCAAGCTGTCTCATTCCATAAGCACAACCCCCTCCATCTGTAAAATCATCAACAGATCTCTCCTGCCACCCAAGGAATAAGTCTGAAGAAACTTCATCAAATGACGATCCTTCAGGTGATCAACTCAGTAGCCCCTACCCCGGAAAAAGAAAACAGGAGTCGAGTCCATTCTAAATCTTGATGCATCCATGGTGTCGGCTTCATCATCAGAGGAGTCGGCGACTATGGCAATTCTATGGTGACCCCTATCCAGCCTGGGAAAGTCTTCCCATGAGACCAGTGGTGCTCTGCTGGAACGAGTGCCTCGGTCACTGCCAAAAGGAAGAGAAGAAGAAGTCCCAGCAGCCATGACTGTTGCAAAGCAAAAAAAAATGTACATCAGTATGAGGCCAAATGAGATTGAAAAATGTGACAGCCAAAAAATTTGGGCAGCATCTCCCCTTGCCAAATGGACTGTGGGGGTTGTCACGGGTACTCGTCCATGCGCAAAGGCGAGACGGCCCCAAACAGACATGCCAAGCATGTTAAATTGGCTCTTCGAGAACTTCCAAAATCCCCCAGGGCTAGCCTATACGGGGTCAGGAGGCCAATGCCTGGCCATGGTCAGAAGACTCGCCATGAGGGACAGAAGTCCACAAAGTGAAATTGAATCGATCTGCTACAGTGCCTTGGCTGACTCGGTCAGGCCAAATCGCCATTCAATAGACCCCTAAGAGTCTCCCAGACTAGCTGTTGAGGACACCCAGTGCCCTATGCACAAAAAATGAAAATACAAACAACATGCCACAGTGCCCCCACCGACTGGGCAAAACTACACCCCCATTCACAGACCTCACAGGTTATCCCATTGCCCTGTGCACAAAAGAAACAACACCCAAAACAGCACAAACAGCAGACCTCTGGCCACAAATAGACACGATGGCTCTTAAACCCCACTATTGCGGACGGGCAAGACAGTCCTCCATTACCCCTTAATATGGGCCCAATACAAGAAAGGAAAATAAAAAAAATGAACGCCATTGTCCACAGAGACCTGCAAAAGAAGAGCATAGGAGCAATGGCCTCCCCACCGATGCTCCTTGCCCCAACCAGTCTCCCCGGACACCTCAGTCGGCCCCGGTGCTCACCCTCTTTCAGCGCTGCCGTCAAACACTCTGGCCCCTCTGCCGACCTGCTCTACTGTGCTGCCGGCGGTGTTCCTCACCTCAGCAGCAGCCAAGGCCAACCACTGCTAACACCTGGGTCACCCTCAGGCTGTGCGATATGCCCTTGCTCACTTCCTGGACCGGTCCTTCTTCACTGACTATGCTCAGTCGACACCCGTAAGGTCGCGGAGCTGAGCTCACCAAAATTGACCTCAGGCACCGCTTCCCACCGCGCTGGAACACCATGGGATCGCCACCACAACCGTGCTCACCCTAGCCGCTGCGGGATGCCACTCCTCACCGGCGACAGGCGATGGTGACTGTCGCCGTAGTTTCCCCCTGACCACCCTCGGTCTTAGCCATATCGGCTCAAAGGGCAGTCATTGTCCCCTCTCAGCAACAGCGGCCGGTGATAGCCACTATCGTCTTCCCCGTCGCAGGCGTTTGAGATGCCCTCAGTCGGCCTCATCACAGTTATGTCACCACATTTGCCTCGAGTGCGTCTCACCATCGAGGGAACTTGGGCAACGCCGCCACAGAGACGGGAGCACCAAAATGACCACAACCCCTTCGCCACTGGCACCTCCGCGCTCGGCCAGTCGCTACCCACCCTAGCCTGTGCCGGGAAGGAGGAGAAGAGAAGAGGGAAGAGAAAAGTAGTTTTTTCAAAAAGGAGAAAAAAGAAGAAGGCTCGGCCGCCGCGGAGAAGAGAGAAGGAGGCGGGGCGTGTTTTCCAAAATCGGAGAAAGGCGCTCCCCGTCAGTTTGCGAAAAGCAGGCCCCCGCCAATTTGCCCCTGCCGATTCGCCTTAAAGAGAACCCCTACAGAATTGCGAGGAGGCCTTCTACGCAGAATCGCTTAAACCCAAATCGCATAGGGCCATACCCTTGCCGATCCACTTGGTCTGCAGAATCGCCTAAACCTAGAATCGCACAGGGCCAGACCCTTGCCGATTTGCTTGGTCTACAGAATCGCCCAGGCCTAGAGAATTGTACAGGCCACCCCAAATTCTGCCGATTTGTGCAATCTTCTACTAAATATTTTGAGACCAATAGAACACAAACAAGGCGGGCATTGCTCGCATTAATGAGATCAGTCTACATTTGGATGTAATGTGAAAAGTTCATCAAGTGCACCGTAGGCGCCGCTTGCCACCTCTCGCACCGCCCGCGGGTGGGGGGGCATTTGTGGGCAACCAAAATTTTCTGCTAGGGCCTGCTACAGCTTGCCCAGCCCAGTTCCCTTTAAAAGAAAAAGACCCACTAATAGGCCTGCTAAAAGACCCCTTCAAAAGACCCACTAACAGGCCCAAGATGACCTCTTAGCCAATAGGCCCAAAGTACCCCATGCTGGGGGTCATCCTAAGAGATCTCTCACCATCCCCACCACCCTAAAAGGTGGTTGCTGTAAAAGGGACCTTCTAGACCGGCTGGACCTATTGGACCAGCTGGACCTGTTGGCTGCATGCGGAGCATGTTGGGCAGAGCAGAGAGAAAGAGGAAAACTGAAGAGAAAAGGAGGGGAAGAGGCTTGCACAAGAAGCAATCCTCCTCTTGGCTGGGCACTGCACCTGCTAGAAGAGAGGGGAAGCCAATGAAAGGAATGAAAAGAGAAGAAGAAGGTGAGCAGAAGGGAGGAGAAGGGTTAGGGGATTGCCGTTGCAGCCCCTGTATTTGTGTTTTTTTTATGTTTGCCTTCTCCCATGTAACTTCCCATCCCCTAACAGTGAAAGTCCTTTTCCCACATTTCCTTTTTCATGGCATCGATTATGGTGAATGTGGGTGAATAGAAAAGTGTGTTTAAATGCTCCCTTACCCCCTGTTTAATGATGTTTTGCATGAGACCGAAATGTTTTTCTGGTTATGCATGACATGTGCCTTGTCAAGTCTATAATTTCTTGTGCATGTGTCTTCTCTTTACCCCTTTCATGAGACCTCAATGTCCTCTCTGCTATGAGCAACAAGGAGGCAATATGATGCTTAACCTCATGCTCAAGGGAGAAAACGACAGTGTTGTTGGGTACCCTCCCTTTCTCTTCAAAAGACATCAAATGGGGGATATACCCATAGCCATCCTTCTACTGCTGAATAGATGCGACTAGGAAGGGGTATGGGGTTTCTTGCTATTGTGTACAGTCCCTTCCCCACTCACCATTTCGGTTTTAAGAGACAACTACCCTTCCATCGCTGCTCTTCCCTTTCTGTCATGGACCCTGCAGAATCGCCACAGTGCTGAGTTTGAAGAGAAGGGGAAGGACAACCCAATGTTCGGGCCCCCTCTCAAGTTCTAGTGCAATTCACACATCATATGAGACACGTATGAGGCGTTTTCCCCCTTTCCCCATAACCAGATCATACTGGACATGGATCAATTTGGACTATATTCCAGGTCGCAGAATCGCCATTTCATGGGGCTTTGAACAAAAAGGGTTAGGTAATTAATACCTGGGCTCCGTTTAAGCTTATGAAGGGTGTCAATACATACTAAATGTCCTGTCATTCCGACCGGATGCTCGGATCCCTCGTGTGTTTTGAAAACCGTGTCCAAATAGGGCCACAGAATCGCCATTCATGGGGCTTTGAACACAAAGGGTTAGATAATCAATACCTGGGCCCTGTTTAAGCTTATGAATGGTGTCAATACATGTGAATGTTCTGTCATTCCGACCGGACGCTCAGATCCCTCACGTCTTTTGAGAACCGTGTCCAATAGGGTTGCAGAATCGTAGTTCCGTGAAGCTTTGAACACAAAGGGTTGGATAACCAATATCTAGGCCCTGTTCAAGCTTATAAATGGGTTCATTACATGTTGGATGTTATGTCATCCCGACCGGCGGTTCTGATTCCTCATGTATTTCAAGAACCGTGCGTAAATAGGGCTGCCGAATTGCAACGAATTGACGTTCCGGACGTAAAAGGGTAGATAGCCCGATATCTACTCCATGTCTGGAACTAAACATGACCCTTCCATGGTTTGGATGCCATCCCTCTCCGTCTCGGCACTCAGATTCTCTGTTTACCTCGTGTTTTGCGCACGACAAGGGCTGTAAAATCGCACAGGCCTAAGAGTTGTGCTGCCGATTTGGCAGGGTACTCTGCAGAATGGGTGACCAAGAGCCTTGTGATTCTGCAAGGTCTCTTGCCGAATCACTTGAACAGACCTCCTGCCAAATCTCTCAGGTAGAGGTATCAGCCTTGCAGAATCGCCCATAAATGAGGAATTCATGAGATTCTGGGTTAGGTAATGCTATATCTATGCTCTGTTAAATGGACTCGAACATTGTTCGGTTACTAATCGGATTTGCTTTTGGTCTCAATAATAACCAGTCTCCCCTCAGGCGTGCCTTGGGGACCGGCACCGTCTGCCATTCGAGTGATGTCATCTTTGGACATACACCTTGCTTCTGGTACCGTCTCCATTGCGTTGGACGAGTACCATGTTTTTCCCTCATCACCCAACATGAGGGGAAATACTGCCAATTTTCGTTTGAGCTTTCAAATCGGTGAGCTCCCCCTTTTCCCTTTGTTTGAGCGAATCTGCAGCCTCTTAATAGTACCCCGCATAATCAGTCTATCCTGCAGAATGGGTCTGGCTGCCAAATCGCTTTGCCTGCCCTGCAGAATGGGTCTGGCTGTCGAATCTCTTTGCTTGCCCTACAGAATCACTCTGCCTTGTAGAATGGGTTTGGCTGCCAAATCGCTTTGCCTGCTCTGCAGAATTAGTCTACCCTGCAGAATGGGTCTGGCTGCCGAATCGCTTTGCTTGCCCTGCAGAATTCGTCTGCCCTACAGAAGGGGTTTGGCTGTCGAATCGCTTTGTCTGCTCTGCAGAATCAGTCTGCCCTACAGAATTGGTCTGGCAGCCGAATCGCTTTGCCTGCCTTGTAGAATGGGTCTGGCTGCCGAATCGCTTTGCCTGCCTGCAGAATGGTTTGGCTGTCGAATCGTTTTGTCTGCCGAATCAAATGAACAATGAATGCTCTGCCAAATGGGTTTGGCTGCCGAATTGTTTTGTCTGCTGAGTCAAATGAATTGTGCATGTCCAGTAGAATGGGTCTTCTGCCCTACATAATGGGCTATCTGTCTTGTTGAATGGGCTATGTCAATGGTGTTATTTGAGCACGTAATGATTAAATGATATCAAATCATGAAAAGAACCATAACAATTAAAAACATGTTAAGAGCTATTGCATAACTGAACAAAAAATGTGTAATAAATAAAAGAACAAATGAATAAACATTCAAATTGACTTTAAGAGATGAAAAGCACACACACATTTAACTCTCTTGAAAATTTAACTATAATTTTGGGGTTTCATTCTGCGCCTTTTATCGGATGTCCCATTTTAGGGCACAAGACTTTCAATTCTGGTGATTAATCAAGGGTTTTCTCTTTTAAAGAGATGTATTAACGTCGTGCGCTTAGGAAACGACGAGATATTGGTCCCGACCCGATCTTCACTTTCGTTTAACGAAGTCATACGACGCGCACAATAGACCTAAAGTCCTTCGACTCTCAAAGGCAGAACATTTGTTGTCACATCGGTGACTGGCACGCCTGCGCTATGCAATTGCCGATTCATCTCTCATCACCATCGCTCAAGTAGCATTCGGCGGGACTTGAATTTACAATATGCATCCATGAGAACACGAGAACATGATAACAAGAGAACTTTAAAATTTTAAAATAGTGTGATGGATCATAAATCCATTTCCACAACCATGCTGCTGAACAAACTCCAACACAACCGCCACCACCTATGACAATCCCAAGAAGGAGCAACACCAGACCGAAAGGAATTCACCAGAGTCATAGAATCCGAATAGATCTCATCTATGAAGATCCTTGCTCCACTGCCAGTTGAACATCATCACACATAGCCTGAGCTTCTGCAAGAAGGCTAGTACCAGTACCATAAAAATAAGAGAAAGCAATAACCATAGTTCCATAAGCATTTCTCACCAGACCACCACCCCCACAAGGGCCGGGTTGCCTTTACTAGCACCATCAACGTTAAGGACAAGGCCTTGTCAGGGCGGAATCCATATAACCATTTTGCACAGCTTGACAGTAGGTTGAACAAAGAAACAAAGCTCAAGAATGGCTTCCATTTACTGAGGAGTGGCAGCATCTTTGAATACCATATATCAATAGCAGTAGTAACAAGCACATGGATATTTTGGCACAGGAGATTACTAGAACACTTAACTTGCTCAAACTTCATTTTGCATCTGATTTTCCAAACTTCCCAGACAATCAGCATGAAGCAGTAGATAGTGATAAATCATGAGGATTGGTAAGACTGCAAGACTTAATAATGTCCCAAAGGAGAAGAGAGATGTTCATATGAATACCATAGCCAGCATGAAGAAGAGGAGAGTCCCATAGCCAAAGGTCCTTAGCAAGATCGCTATGCACAAACAGATGGTTCATGTCCTCAACATGAGGACGCCGACAACAGCAACAACGAGATTGAAGGGGGATACCACACTCAGCAATACGGCCATCCATAGGGACAACTATATGAAGCAAAAGCCATGAGAACATGGACACCCGCCTACTAAATTGACGATGCCAGATGCGAAGAAGAGGCGAGCGTTTAACACCATGGGTGCGAACCTAATCATAAGCACTCTTAAGGGTAAACGTACCCTTACTAGTAGCTGCCCAACACAGATATCCTCATGAGAAGAAAGTTGCAGCTGATCTAGATCATGAGGAATAATGTAACAGAGGTGATGGTTCTGATCCAGAAGAACCTCCCGAACAGTAGGCGACGACTCCAAGAAAGTGGAATATAAAGATTTCCACAAAGGCTTCTTACCAATCCAAATATCATCCAAAAACCTAATGCGGGCACCATTACCCAAAACCCATCTGGACAACTATGTATATTAGATTTTGGGGTAATTGTTGTACATTAACTAAAATATTCTCTATCTATCTATCTCTGTGTGTCAAAATACTTATAAATCCAGTAACTGTTATGTACTTATATCATACTCACAAATTTATTGCATTAACTGCTATAACATCAATGAAATTCAATAAAACCTACAATAATTAACCTTAACAACCATCCTCTCTCTCTCTCTCTCTCTCTCTCTCTCCTCTCTCCAGCCATAAAAGTACATTTCAAAACTGACCCGCTGAAGGAAAGCAATAGCTAACTCATTTACTATTACACATTTGAACTCAAATAACCTTTTTTGAAGAATGTGATCAACCGACTTTCTATAACGACTCTCTCTTTCTTTTCAAAGCTTCAAATTATTGTCCCTCAAGACCACGGTTGACCCATCGGATCAATATTAGAGTTGGCTGTGCCACTATGTACAGTAGCAGAACGACCATGCCGCATAGTGTCTAGGCTCTTACGAGTCCAAGCATGGTCAGGTCAATCCCTAGGGGTGCCCCGCATAGAGCTAGTATAGTGTAGTTCAGGGTGGTATGGTCCGATTCAGGCCGGTACAATCTAGTCTAGAACCATTATGGGATCTGACCAGACCATAGCAGTCTAGTCAGAGCCCCTTTTAAACCCCCTCCCCCCATTCCCCTTTCTCCTATCTCCACTTTTCCAAACCCCCCAACGCAAGTAAGGTTCTTTTTCTTTCTCTCTTCCTCCTCCCTTCTCCCCCCTCACAATTTTTATGTGATTTGCTTATTTTTTTTATTTTTCAGATTTAGGATGTAAATAGTGTACATTCTCCTTTGTCAACTTAAGATTTAAGATTTTTTGAAGGGAAGACTCCATCTTCAAGATATATATATCATACCCTACATCTACTAAGATTTTTTCATTTTCTTTACATTTGAAAGCAAGATCTAGGTAGAGAGCTTGTTTAGTAGTTATTCCGAAGAAGAAAATCCATACATTCATGCTATTTTACTAATCTATCTCCGTTATCGGTCAACCGATCTCCACATGTCGATCGATTGACATTTACATCTTCCAGCACGACCATGCTATACAGTGCCTGGGCTCTTACGAGTCCAGGCACAGTTAGGTCACCCCCTAGGGTATGATTCCCCTTTTTCCTATCTCCACTTTTCCAAACCCCCCAATGCAAGTAAGGTTCTTTTCTTCCTCTCTTCCTCCTCCCTTCTCCCCCCTCACCATTTTCATGTGATTTGCTAATTTCTTTATTTTTCAGATTAGGATGTAAATACTCCTTTGTCAACTTAAGATTTAAGATTTTTTGAAGGGAAGACTCCATCTTCAAGATATATATATCTTACCCTACATCTACTCAGATTTTTCATTTTCTTTACATTTGAAATCAAGATTTAGGTAGAGAGCGTGTTTAGTAGTTATTTCCAAGAAGGAAATCCGTAGATTCATGCTATTTTACTAATCTATTCTCGTTATCGGTCAACCGATCTCCACATGTCAGTCGACCGACATTTACATCTTCTAGAAATATATGCCTTTGGGAAGACCGGTTGACAAAAACATAGAGTTCAATCGACAAATCTTCCCATGAATTAGAAATCAATGACTTTGGGGAGATCGGTCGACCGAAACACAGAGTTTGGTCGACCGATTTTTATGGTCTGCTACTTATTAATGCTTGTCAATACATGTTAATAGTATTATCTTCTATGATTGCTTATACATTATAGATGCCTCTACGAGGAAAGAGTGATGACATTGGGTGACAATATGGGAGAATAATTCAGGGGAACAAGCATTGGTTCCAATGCAATTATTGTTCTATATAGTTCCATGGGGGAGGTGTCCCACGTTTAAATAAACACTCGGCGGGTGGCAATGTTGACTTCTTTGTCTCCTTTCTATATGAATTTTGGTGATAACAAAAACTCTGATTTTATGTGATACATACACTCTTCATTAAGTTTGTCAACAAGAAATAGAGGTCGAATTATCGCTCTAAGAATCTCCAAAGTAAGTACTTCAAAAACTCGGTCTCAAGTACTTTATAATATTTTCTAAGTCCATATCAATTATAGAACAAGATTCATACACATTAATGTTAAAATGTTCTATCGATTCCTGAACAAATTGTGCATCAATTCATGAACAAGAAACTCTATTGATTGATGTTTAAGTATTCTTCTGATTAGACAATAAGAGTTTCTATCGATTACTGTTTAAGTGCCGATTGATTACTGAAGAAGGCTTCTACCGATTAGAGAGCAAAAAGAACTTTCTATGATTACTGAAGAAACCTTATATCGATTAGTACAGAAGTCTTGTTCCGATTAGTGATATACTTGTTCCAATTACTGAACACTTGCATTGATTACTGAACAAAGATTTCACTTGCATGATTACTGACTAAAACCTTATATCGATTGGTGTTGAAATTGTTCCAATTGGTGAACAACATTTTGATTAGTGTTAAAATTGTTTCGATTACTGAACAAATGTCTAGTAGTCTTCTGATTGGTGAACAACATTTTGATTTGTGTTAAGATTGTTTTGATTACTGAACAACGGTTCAGGAGTCTTCCAATTGGTGAATATCATGTTCCATTTGGTGAACATCATATCGATTAGCGTTGTTGTTATTCCTATTGATGAACAAGTGACCTGATTCATTCCGATTGGTGTAATAGACGTTTCGATTACTGAATGATAAGGCTTATGTTGTATCGATGATGACCATTGTTTCGAATAATGAACACTTGACTAATGTACTTTCAATTTGTGACCACCATTCCAATTAGTGAACACTTAACTTATGTTGTACTTATGATTAGTGACTAAATTGATTCCAATTAGTGTACAAACACTTTAGTCATACCGATTACTGAAGATGATTTCACTTATCTCCATAGCAACATCGATAATCCAACAAAATTTCTTTGGCACACAAACTTACTTTATTTCAAATTTGATTATGTGTTTCACCCAATATGTCCTACGTATCTAAAAATTTCCAACATTAAATGCAGCAGGTAATACTTTGTAGACATAGGTGATATGCTCTTACCTTGTGCATCTTTTTTAAAGGTCATTTCTTTCCTTACAGACAGAAATAAAAATACCTAGAATAGCAGGTTGTCAGTCGGAAATAAGGGACTTCTGTAGAAGAGGTATAATCTCTCTTACCTACACTTCCCTCTGTGCATTAAATGTCGCAGATATCTAGTACTCACATGAAGCATATGTTAGATTCAGCCAATGCCTTGGAAATGCATGAACTGAAGATGAAGACTCAACGGATATCTCAACGGCTATTTCTCCAAAGGAAAAGAGTTCTGAAAATAAGTGATCCAAACATTATGTAGAACACAACAAAGTTGAAAGAGAGAAAGCATTACACTCCAATCATAGAAAAGCCTTCTTGATAAAGCATTCAAGCTTCCATTCATATGCTTCCTACTTCAGATCCTTTTTGGAGAGGAAGAGCTTAGAGTCTAAGTGTTCTTATTGTGTATTATATTTCTCAACTTGTCTCAGATCAAGCCTCTTTGATTGTTTATATTAAGCTTGGTCTAGAGACTCTTAGATATCTATTGAGATCCAAGTTGTGCCTCTTCGGTTGAAGAGAAGGCTTGTTGTGCAAGCATGTTCTCCTTGTTTAGAAGGGAAGACCACCTGAGAGCTAGGTGTTATTCCCCTTATGTAGAAGAGAAGACCAGTTGTGAGCTGGGCGTTGTTCCCCTTGTGTAGAAGGGAAGACTAGATGAGCTAGGTGTTGTATTTGTCCTTGTGGGGGACTATACCCTGGTTTGTGAAATCCCAAGTGTTCTTAGGGACTGAACGTAGGGCTGAGGGGAGACTCAATGTCGAACCAAGATAAATATGTGACTTTTGTGTGCCTGATTATTTATTTGAATTTCAGCATTTATCTAACACTAACAATCATGTTTAAGATTTTTTTTTGAGCTGCAGAAATTATCATAGCAGCCTATTCAACCCCCCTTTCTAGGTTTGTTAATTGGACAACAGGCAAGGGTGCAGGATATAGTGAAGTCATTGGTTGTCCAAGAGTGTTATATGATGTCAAGATTACGATGGCACAACATTTGAGAAAGGTTAGGATAGAGAAGAGATGCAAACATAGGTTACATTAGAAGATGATGATGGAGTGCCATTTGATGACAATAACTCCCATCCCACAGCCCTGACATCCATGTCACAGTTCGAGATCCATTCGAGAAAGACTTCCATCGGGCTCTACACGAGAGCAGAGTCGAGGCATGGACCAGGGATGGCTTAGAAGCACTTATTCGCGATGAAAGAGTCTCATCCTCACAATGTTTTGGATCCCAAGGCCTTCATTGTTATTTCACTAACCCTCCTCGCCACTCAACCTCTTCCCTTCCCCAAAGGAAGAGGAACATAGGTCTAGATGTGCAAGACATTGACCCCTATGCCTTTCAGAGGGAGCATGCAAAGCATACCCGAATTGAAGACTCTCTGTAGAGTAAAGGGCCAAGATGGCAGTTGGGCAGGGTTGTTACCAAATTTTGTCATCATTCAATATTATATTTTAATGTAGCAAATAGTCCATATTGTAGGTGTAACGGCCCGACCTCCTGGACCCCCGCCAAGGGCACCTCGAGTTCGCACCGCCACCCACGGATCCGAAAACCCGGAAGGGTTAGAAGAATAGTCTAGTGAGATAAGCACCAAATTCAAATAAGTATAATAGTCTGTACAATATGCAAAAGTCTGTACAACATGTCTCAATAAAAGCGTAGGTAGAAGAAGAAGGTGCACCCCTTAAGGGGCATACCCCGAGAACTTGCAAAGCACAACTCTCAACTCACTCAGGTATAAGAGCTCACAACACTCGCTCTCATTACTGCTGACAACACACGGCACCACAGCTGTCTCCACAACCCGTCCGACACTAAGCTCCCGCGATGATTAGCCCCTAGTTGAAGAGAGTAGGGGGGGGTGAGCCTCGCAAACAAAGCCCAGTAGGATTACCAGTCCCTCACCAGCTAGAGCAACAGGAACATTGAAAATAGGAAACTACACTAGAAAGTGGTAAAGCGAGGAACACTTACAGTAGGGTACTACAAAGTAGCGGAACAGAACAATGCAAGCCACAACCACCAACCAAGGTCGTGACACACACACGACTCCCACAGAAACCAACGAAGTCAGGCAGCAAGCGTAAGCTACCCTCAGCACACCCACCGAGACCATGGAAAACCATGTGAGAACGACGTCTCACCACAAGCACAGCCACCTAGGACCTCCATAAGGTCGAGGACCCAAAAGCAGAACCACCCCGTACCCCAGACACACTGCAAGGTCGGGAAACTACACGCTGGTGCCACCACGGACTGGCACCAAGGAACAGGACCATAGAATAATGGTCGGGGTCCGCACAAGGCACACTGAGAGAACACGCAATGCGGAAACCACCAATCATGGGCCAACATGGCCAGACCAACAATGCCTACGGAAGCTAGACACGTCCAGGCTACAACCACCGTGCAGGCTACAACAACGAGTCGCACTTGGAAACACCGTGAGAAAATGCCGTCACAACACTAGCAACCAAGCCACCACCATTGGCATCTAAGAGGAGGACACAACGGCCACTCCTCTACTTGTCACCCTGGCTCCTACCTCTAACATCCCCGGAAGAGCGAGACAGAGCCGCCATAGAACACCACAAGAACGCACGCACCACCACAGCCTGGCCATCTACGGCCCCATGCCTATTGCCACTACGTGGCTCTGGAACCAACACAGAGAGAGGAAGTGAGAAAAAGGACTGTCTGGGCCGTGCCAAGAAGAAAACACCTCGATGACCTCAGCATACCGCCCTAGACAAGAGAGCTCTACAAATGACTCGGCACTGGTTTCCAAACCTCATTTTCCCCTCCGCTCTAGAGTCCACCAACTAGGCCATAGACTCGAGCATGCCCGTCGCCCGGAGCACTTCCTCAGACCGACGCACAGGATGGGGGTCCCAGGAAACGGAGACAACCTCTGAACGGGACAAGTGTGAACGTGTTTTTTCAAACACCCACAATGAGTAATTAAAAAAGGATTTTAAATTGAATATTTGTGTAGAAAGAGAAGAGAGTGTGTGTGTGCACTATGAAGGAGGTGTGATCGCCAGG
Source organism: Colocasia esculenta (assembly GCA_014218235.1). Lineage (NCBI taxonomy): Eukaryota > Viridiplantae > Streptophyta > Magnoliopsida > Alismatales > Araceae > Colocasia > Colocasia esculenta. Next base: position 118,130,641 of record CM024761.1, read on the forward strand.
TACGCGAGGGTACCGAAGGAGAGAGCGAAATGCGTAGTTACTTACCTTAACCCAAAGATCGTGAGATTGTTGTTGTGGGTTGACCCTTACTCCTCCAACCGGTCGGCGGCAAAGAAGACTTTAGATTGTGGTTACCTTGAAAAAGAGAGAAAACATGCAAATAAGTGAAAGAAACAATTAGTCTAAGTCATGTAGTGTCAAATTCAAAGAAAGATGAGAAAAATGTGATTGCATGGGCTTGAACACACCTTGTAGAGGTGGTGTAAAACTCCTAAGTAACTAGGTGTGAGATGAATGAAATGATAAGTGTGTGAACTATGAAATAAAATGAATGCACTAGAATGAAATAAAGTAAAGAATGAAAGGGGAGAAAGAAAAGTATGATGGAGTGGCTTGGTGCTGCAGTGCTTGAAGTGGAAAAAGACTCCTCAAGCTCCAAAGGACTTTAGAGGTTGGAGACCAAACTCCACTTGATGAAGACTTAAAGTAGTGCTGAGGGGAGGGTTCTTCTTTTCAAGCTTGGGGTTCAGCTCTTCAATGCAGCAGGGCTTTGCCACAATGTTTTTATGTTTGTTAAAACAATAGCCTCGGTGGTCTTTTTATAGGAGAAAATTAGAAATCACGACGGACACAGTGGTCACCAATTAATGTGAATCGCGACCGATTGAAGTGTCGCGTTTAAAAGATTCCTCACTTCGATTGTGGCCTTTCCAAACATTGATTATAACAAGTTTGAGAATCGCGACTACATATACCGTCGTGTTTATAACACTTCCAATATTGGTTGATTCTTTCCAAATTTAATAAAGGAAACTTTAAATCGCGATGACATGAGTGGTGGCGTATTTGAAGAATCGATCTTCTAATGGGAATCGATCTTCAAACAATGGAAGGTTAGAAACGCGATGGACTATGTGGATGCGATTCTAATTAGCAACAAAATCTTTCTAAAAAGAAATTTGGAAATTGCCATAAATCGAAATTAGAAACTCTTAAACGTGACAACTCTTGTAGACGCAATTACAAAACATAGTCCAGGTCAGAATAGGAAGACAATACGCGATCGTTTAACCCATCACGAATCAATTCCGTAAACGCGACCACTATGTCTGTCGTGAATTAACTGTGCATAGAGGACCCCTAAAAGCCCTAGAAAAATTCCTAAAAATCCTACAAAAATCTAGAAAAACAAAAGAATCACTCAAATGGTTAATTGAAGAGAGGCACTTTGAGGCATTGTAGTATAACATGAAATGTACTCGATACTTTGTCAAAATTGTTGTGTCTACAGCTGCCTCACCTTGGCATCTGCTTTGTAAGAAATGAAGCGAAAAGACACGAAATGAAAGCAATGAAATGAAGGGAATGAGTGGAATGAAGTGGAGTGACTGAAAAGTAGACGCCAAGGTGTGATGAGACACGCCTTCAACAACATACGACAGGAGCTGTTCTTCAATTCAAAATGAAGTGGCATGTAGAAAGTCTCAAGAGATAACTCAATTGTTTGGATGAGGGAAAGGTTGTGCACGTGGGCACGAAGGGGAGAAAGATCAATTTCCAGTGTCGGAAAAGTACCTACAGACACAATCCGGTAGGTTTCACCATTGGGGAGCGTTTACCAGCTCGTGGACGTGATGCAACCAAGGTGGATCTATGGAAAAATAGACGAACTGATATAGGAATCCAAAACAAGAAGTTTCTCAAAAGACGGTCTCCAAACATCAACAAGATGAACTGAATACTTGACTCGGAATGGAATATTTCATGTAATTGAATGAAGAACAAGTAGCTCTCTTCAGCTAAGCATAAGGGTAATTTTCCGGAAATGAGCTCAAAATCCTACATGATGCATGCTGCGCTAAAAGAAAAAAATTAAAAAAAATAAAATATAAAATAATTAAGGATAATATTGTCATGATGTTGAGTTAAGTAAGACACCAAGATTTTCAGGCATGGGTTCGTCGTCCTTCTTGCAAAGCATAACAACCTATCCTTAAGTCATGAGAATCCTATGAAATTATCATTATTTTTGGCGGTGGAGGGGAACTCAAATTCATATTCATCAGAGCCTCAAGGTCCTTGATATGCTCTAATAAAGTATACTACTAGTAAAATGCAATGTTACCAGAGATTGCCGAAGATAGACGTGAAGCTTATGACGAGGGATGCGTTTCCAACCTGCGCTCAAAGACTAATAACAACAACTAGCACAGATAAAAGCATAAATTTTAAAATAATGATGCTTGTAAATCACGACAGGGTATATGGACACGTTTTACTTACTTGAATCACGATGACATGGTCGGACACGTTTTACCTTCACCAGTCGAATTGGAAGTCAGAGTGTAGCGCTTGAATCACGACGTATGTGTCGGTTGTGATTTTGAGAGTTCCGCCCGAGGCCAGATTTCCTTGTTAGGATCGGATGGGTGGATGAATCAGATCTAGAAGGGGGGGTTGAATAGATCTAACACCAATTAATGCGGAAGCTAAGCAATTAAAAATTACTTCGAATCAGAGATCAATTCACCCAAACAATTTACTGATATGAAGTGTGATTAGAGTGTGTGAGCAAATCAATTAGTAGTGTGAGCGAAATCCCTATGCATGCATCTAGCAAGATACAAAGGCAAACCACAATTCAAACCACTGCACAGAGGATTTTTAAGTGGATCAAAAATCACCTCCAGTGACTCCTATGTCCACCTCTCACACAGTGAGGCCATACTACTCAAAACCTTGAGAACAACTCACATAGTAGCACGACGACTCCAAACACACATGAGCACGACGACTTAAGAAACACTTGGAGCACGACGACTCCAAACTGAGCACGACGGCTCAAACCTCACAGTGAGTGCGATGACTCACAAACAAGAGCTCGACGGCTCACAATACATAAGGTAGAACAAAAACACAAAGATCCAGATCCTCTAGCAATGATCTGATCTCATAAGGTTCATTCAAGAGGATTATTGCAATAGTTCATGCACAATCTCTAGAATGACCAAGAGAAGAACAAGGGGAAATGAGCAATGGGGTGAAATGTCCTTCTTCTTCAAGAAGACTCCCTTGTAGAGGCTGAATTGTGAAGAAGCTTGAACTCTTGAAATCCCTGGCCGATGCTCTACACTTTGTGCTTTAGGATCTTCCTTGAAGTCTTCACAATTGTTTGCTTCTACTTGATCTGCACCCTTGGAAGTTGATCATACTGCTTCATCTTGGATCAATCTTCACTTCTTGTGCTTGGAGATGTGGAATTGGGTTGAAGAAGCACAAGGGGAGCCAGAACATGGAGGAGAGCTCTCTCTTGCCGCCAAAGGATTTCTGGAAGGCTCTTGGAGGCTCTTTTGTGTTCTCTCTTACAGTTGGATGGCCTAAAGGAGGTATTTATAGCCCAAAATATCCAAAGTACCCTTGGGTCGTGGGCACATGATCCAAGGCCGATCCACAAACCCTAGAGTGCCACATGTTCAGGAGAGACTTTAAGTCACAGAGTTTCCGGAGTGTGTCGACCTGCCCATGGGGTGTGTCGACACATTGTCCCAGATTGGCAAAACAGCTTCTCTGGGAAGGGTCTCTAGTGTCGACACCACTTCATCTTGTGTCGACACACTGGAGAGAACTGCAAAACAGGTCTTCTGGGAGAGGCATCTAGTGTCGACACCATCTAGTCTAGTGTCGACACACTATCTAGGCCTGTTGACAGGGTCACTGGGAGCTGGGTCTAGTGTCGACACTACTGATCTTGTGTCGACACTACTTGACCATTTCTTCATCTTTTGGCTTAGGGCTTGAAGCATTGTGTCGACACCAGTATGGGTGTGTCGACACTACCCTTGGAAGAATTGTGTGTCCCTGAGAAATAAACACATATTTCATTAGTCCATGTATTATCATGAATAAAGATAATGTGTTTTGAAACATGTTTTTTTGAGATATGGTCATTACATGTGTGTGCATTTAACATGTTCTAATTATTGTGCATTAAAATCACAACTTGTCATCATCAAATATGAGGGGAAATTAATTATATTCACACTTAACCCAACAATCTCCGCCTTTTTGATGATGGCAATATTGAGTCATCAACATAAAAGATTGAATTTTTAAGGATGTGATTTTCAAGTATCCATTTACACAACCATCCATTCACATTCATTCAATTTTTGTTCACATTCATCAAAAACCATTTAGCACAATTTAGTAACAATTGACATTTTAAAATCAAGAGGCACAATGTTACTAATAACCATAGTTTTCCATTAATGGCCAAAAGCCAACACATTTTGATAACTACAGATATTTGTTCATTCACATTCATACAAAAAGTCTCATTCAACATAGATGAACATAGATGTCCTTCCATAGATGTCCTTCTCCCCCTTTGACATCATCAAATATGAAGTCCATTAGGAGGATGGAGAGGAGGAGGAGGAATGGGCAGCAAGATAGTCTCAATATCCGTCAATCTTTTCTACAGAAGTAAAGCTGAACTTCATCTGAGCTTGATTGTTGAGAGTCTTGTATGCGGAGATGTTCCATTCTTTCAGAATTCTCAGACATGGTTGCTTGAAGCACACTAAATCAACTGAAATAGGCTGTGATGATGAAGAGGAACTAGCTGTGCCACCATGTCTGTGTAAAGTTTTGAATTCTTTTTTAGAGCAGACATTTCTTCATCAATGTGAGCAGATAAATTCTTCATGCCCTCCAAATCATCTACCATGTGAGCAAAAGATAGTCGTGTTCTTGGATATCTGATTGACTGCTTCCTGGCTGTTGAATAGATTCTGTGGGAATTTTCCAAAATACCTTCAAGAACCTTTTCTACTTGTCTTGATGCTCCTTTAGTTCAAGGGAGGCATCAGCCAATGTTCCAATAAGCCTATTGAATCTTTGGGCTGCTATATTATCTTCCTTTTGTTTGATGAACTGAGCAACACTGAAATTTCCAACCTTTGTACCCTGAGCTCAAAAACCTCTGACCTCTGTTGGATTGAAGAAGTAATATATCAAAACTTGTCATTGAGAAATGAGTACAACTCTGGTGGACAGAAGGTCCACCAAAGGCAGAAGAGGTTTGAGCTAGAGCTTGAGCTTGTGAAAAATCCATTGAATGATGAATAGGTGAGAGGTTTTGAAAGGAGGAGTGAGAGGTGCATCCTGAGCTGATCCTTAGGAGCAAGAGGCTGGTCCTCATGAATTTGAGGCTGGTCCTCATGAACTGGAGCTAGTCCTCATGAACTAGAGATTGGGGTATCTCAGAAGGTGGTACAACCTCAGGACCACTGGAACCTCTGCATACTGGTCCTCTCTAACCTGATCTCCCTCAAGTCTGAATCCCATGAATTTCTGCAATGTTTGAACCGATAGTGTTTGACTTGGGGATTATTTGAGATTTCTCATTCTTAAGAGAGACTCCAAAGTGTTCAAAGACTGGTTTAAGATGAGTTGCATACGGAAGAGACCTATGGAGATCTTTCCTCATAGTCTCTGACATAATTGGTACATAATCACATGGAGGTTGACCTTTAATTCCTTCTTTATGCAATAAATTATGAATCTCTGTATATCAGTGTGTCCTGTCCCTTCCACCCTGAGGTGTGATAATTGTGGTGAGGATATGGTGAAGAAGTCTCACACAGGAGGAAATGTGTTATGTTGAACTTTGTGACATGGCTTTGTCTAGGTCAGATTCATCAGATGGAAGACCAGTCAAAAGAGAGTAGGCTTCATGGAGATCAAATTCGAATTATGATAATCTGTGCCTGCATCAGGAGCTTTGAATAGAGTTGAAGCCAAAGCAATGGGCATGTCTATCTCAACACCTTTAACCTCAGACTTGTACCCCTCATCAGTGCATTCAAATTCGAATAGAACTCTTGGACAAGTCTGGGGTAAATTGTTCTGAACTGTGATATGAAAGGTAGCCAAGACTGAAAATGAAGAATTCTAGAAGTTTTGGAAAAGCAGCAACCAGCTCATTATCTGCCAGTCTACCGCCCTAGGTTTCAGGATAGTCTTCCCTTCACTGACTGACTTGGAAGGGGTAGCCTCAGAAGGCTGGGAAGACTCAGATGAAGGAGAAGATGATTCTTCAGAAATTTCAGAGGAAGATTCCAAATCTTCCTCCTAGGGTGTCTAGGACCCCTTTGGGAAGGACCTCTACTTGAAGAGGATGCCTACTTCTCTTGAAAGGAGTGGGAGAAGCAGATGAAGACCCTGGCTGCGCAATGGGGTCATGGCGACATTTGCTGCGCTTCTCAACAGAGGAGGGTCTCCACGACAACCGGTCTTGCATTGGCTCGTGACTTGGCACCACGACGAGGCGCCTGCTTGGGGGCCATGGTTGCAGGGGAAGAAAGGAGCGGAGGACGAAGGAGATGCGGAAGAACTTCTCAACAGAGGATGGAGTCGAAGGAATGAGGGAAGAAGGACAAAGATGGGTTGGAGGAGGGAAGATGGTGGAGTGGCTGCCGTTTTCAAAGGTGGAAGACGGCCATGGGGTCGACCTTGCATAAAAGGGGTTTTGGAGGTGCAATGCCCCGTAGGAAAAAGACCCCTAACCGGCGCCCAAGTCCTGAATCACCCTGGCAGGGGCATGTGTCAACACTAGAAGAGTTAGTGTCGACCTGGGCTGGACTTTGTCGACACTAGATGGAAGTAGTGTCGACCTGGCCTGAAGAAACTTTGAGAATTGAGCATTGGAAAAATTTGTGAGATTTAGAATTCTTTCATATGATTAAAGATGGATGGAATTAGCATTTCAAGGATTTTTAAGAGGCCAAAAATCAGTTGTCAAATTGAATAAATCTTGCAAAAAAAGCAACAAAACTTCAAGATTTACTCAACCACATGTAGGATATATTCATTAAATGACTTGAACCAGTAAAATGATAATTTGAGGGATATAGGACATCCAACAATCAATACAAACGACCATACTTTCCAATCCAAGAAATGAAAATATCTTTTTAGAGTGAAATCAAGTGTGATGAAGATAAACACTTTTAAAATAAATTGATGATAGACAAAGATGATTATTTTAAGCAATTCTCCTTGATAATTTTGTGTTTTTAATCAAACTATCAAATGTAGTAAATCATGTTCACTCAAGAACTAATACTTTTGACACACCATAGTTCCTGATACTAGGGATTTACTCATTATCTAGTTTCAAAGGGGGAATGACAACCTTTTACATGGAAATATACGTTTATCAGACGCCAATATTTCCAGTTACTCAGTCACCATAAAAAATATAGAGCATTTTTTTTAATCTTGATTTTGAACCCCTTTGATCAGAGATGGCAAAATACCTCATGACATACATGTCACTTCATTCATTGTGAAGGTTTGTAGTTTCTCTCTATTTTATGCCATTGCTCTGTTGAATATCAGTGTAAGGAGAATTTTATAAACTTGAAACCATTTATCTCCCATCAGTTGCAAAAAAAATGTTTAACTTCAATGCACACATTATCCTTCAGTCTGTGAAAGAGATTTGAATTTCTATAGTCTTGAGAGTATAGTTGAGAGTTGATTGTGAAAAAATGTAGTAGATCACTCAAAGGATCATTTTGAGGTTCTAGACAACTCAATGAGGACATCATGCAAGGAAGTTGATGTAATTCAAGAAGAGTTTTGAATTTTGTAAAAGAAATGATTGTGAATTCTCTAGCTCCCTCTGTGATGATGATTCCAACCACTTTTTATCATATAAAGATATGCAAGTATTTTGAAACCCAATGATGATTCTCTTTGACAACAAAAGCTCCCCCTCAACGATTGCATATCCATTTCTTGGTACTTGGCGGAGACATATACTCTCACATAGTGAAAATGTTCAACAAGCAGAACTTGTCCTTCTTCAAATCACCATTTGATATACCAAGAAGTTCAACACAATGTGAGTTGAAGAATTCTTGTCAAAAAGAATAGAATTTGAATAGTGAGAGATGTGAACAATATGAATCAAGGAAGCAAAGAAGAATGATGAAACAAATACTCCCCCTCAGAATATACCTAAACACTCAACCCTAATGAGACAGATCAAGAAGATGGACATTTGTGAAGACCAAGTTCTCTCCTCAAGGATGAAAATCTACCTTCAGGAAAAGGTTTAGTGAGATATCAGAAATTTGATTTTTAGTTTCAATAAAGTGGAGTTCAAAGGATTTCTTTGCTACCTCATCTCTCAAGAAATGATAAATCAGATATGAAAGAATATTCTCCAGCATTTCACTCAAAGATTCTTTTGACTCACTTCCCATAATATGCATGATAGGAAATGATCATTTAAGCAGTTCAGATATGATCATTCCAACAGTTTGCACAGAAAGAATATGAAATTTTGCACTTTTTCAAATTTACTCCCCCTTAATATGTGCATGGAATGAAAAAGCTAGCAAGCAATTCACACATGATTATGCACACAGTTGGCTTTAAGCATAACATGACTTCTGGTACTTGCGGAGTATTTTACTCACGCATAATGATAGCTTCCAAACAAGCATAACTTGTTTTTCCACATGTCATCATTTGATATACCAAAAAGTCAAAGCAGTTGATTTGCACACAGAATCATGGGCACAATTAAGCAAGCATGATAACACAAACATGATTCCAATTGTAATGACACAAAGTTCATTGTTCGGAGTACCATTGAAACACATTTCTCATTTTTCAGATAAAATTAAACATTCATTTCAATTGAGGCAATTCAAATTTGAAATGATAAAGAAGTTTTACCTGAAAGGACTTCAATTGCTTTTTAAAATTTTACCTGTGTTCTCCAATCATTTCTTGCCTTGCACAACCAATATCTTGAATCCATTTACAATGTATGGCTGCAAGACTCCTTAGCTTGCTGATCAAGCTGGTTTTGGGACCCACACTTGCTTGGGTCCTGCAATGAAGTCAATGTTAGTGTGCAATAAAGATTTTTGAATCCTGATTTTTTTTTGATATAGATGCATTTCTTTCATTGACAGAACTATGAGCAGAATTAGTTCCAATTTTCTTTTTGCCTTGCTCAATGCATCTATGTTTTCATGAAGTTTTTTAATTTTGGATTTTTAATATAAGCAGAAACAGAATGATTTTGTGCAACATTTCTATGCCTGTACACATGGAATTTCTGAACATTTTCAGTATGAACATGATATTTATTCCTATGTGTATGAGCATATGCATTAGACTAGAATTTCTGAGCATGCACAACAAAATCATTTCTGTACCAACAGTCCTAGAAATATGACCAACTTTATGACAATGAAAGCATTGGACTGATTTGGCATGTTTATTGAAATGTTGATTCTATTCCAACAATGTTTGGCAAGATGACTAGGTTTATTGCAGTTAAAGCAAATGAGAGCATTTCTTACCTGGTACTCACCTTGGCATGTATGCATTTGCTGGAATCTCCTTTTCATATGAGGAGAGTTATCATGAGGAAAAGGAGGTGCTTTTTGGTGGCTCTTGGCATGAAGTAAATTTGGAACTTGCCTTGGAGCTTTTTGGACTGATGGAGGAAGTAGATGATTCTTCTTGACATCAGCATTTTTCTTTTTCTCTGTCTGTTTTTGAACAAGAACTTTTACTAGTTTTTCATTAGAATTAGCAGAGTTCTTATTTACAGCAGCTTTAACAAATGTTATTGTGGTTTTCTTTTCATTTTTCTTAGTTTTCACAGAAGCAAGACTTGTGTTTGTAGTGTCTTTAATTCATGTTGAAGCTTCTGTTTTTCAGCTTTTAATACAACAACTTTTTTTTCTGAATTTTGAAGTTTATTTAGCATGACATCTAAAACATTTGCATCTTGTTCTTTTCATTTTCAAATTGAGCAATTTATTTTTCCAAATCAGAAATTTTATTACTTAAATTGCTACAATCATTGTTCAATGGTTTGTCATGCAACAAGCATTCAATCTTCCTTTTTAGATGATGATTTTCTTCAACAAGTTGTTTGCATCTCTCATTTATTTGATGATCATGAGCCATGTTAGAAATCTGTTTGTTTAATTGATCATTATCAAATTTGAAGTTTTCATTGAGATCAATCAATTTTCCATTTTCATTTTCCAGATCAATAACTTTTGATTTCAATAGCTCATGGTTTTCTTTCAATCCATTCAGTTATTTTCACAGATTTGGACTTCATCTTCCAAATTCTCTTCTCAGAATTTAATTTTTCAACTTCATTTTTCAAATTCTCATTTTCTTTGAAAGATCTTTATCATTGTTCTGGAGCAATTCAAGTGTATTTGTCAAATTTTCAATTTCTTTATGGCAATGTTTTAAAGTATTTTTCAAATCTTTTTCTTAGTGTTCAGCTTTGCATTAAGATTTTGTATCTTCTCACAGAACTCAACCAATTCAGCATAAGACATGCCTTCATCTGCATCAGAATCAGAATTAGAATACATAGATGGGTCTTGAATTGATTTACCTGACCTGGTAGACCCATTTGAACTCTGTGTTCTGAAGAAGATGAAGAATGCTGAGCTCTTAGAATGTGCAGTGAGAGCCACAACTTTATGAATTTTTATTTTCTGGATTCATTGAGGCTCTTCTTTGCCATAAAGTACTTGTGAATTTCTTTTGCTCCTTTTCTTTGTGCTTCATTTGGCAAACTTGATGAAAGTGAGACTGGTGATTTCTCTGAAATTATAACAGGAAATTCATGCAGATTAAGGAGATTTGCCATTATACTAAAAACTCAAAAGATTATTAGATCTAATCACAGTGAATCAATGTAACAAGGAATTAGATTTAATAATTAGAGTGGTTAACCCGCTCTAATATCAAATGTAGGAATCAGAGCTATTAAGCACACAGAGACAGTGAAAGATCAAGCAAACAATTCAAGCAATTAACACAGAGATCAAACAGAAGCAATCAAATCAGATCAGTAACAGACATTAACCCGCTCTGATACCAATTGTTAGGATCAGATGGGTGGATGAATCAGATCTAGAAGGGGGGTTGAATAGATCTAACACCAATTAATGCGGAAGCTTAAGCAATTAAAAATTACTTCGAATCAGAGATCAATCACCTAAACAATTTACTGATATGATGTGTGTGAGCAAATCAATTAGTAGTGTGAGCGAAATCCCTATGCATGCATCTAGCAAGATACAAAGGCAAACCACAATTCAAACCACTGCATAGAGGATTTTTAGGTGGTTCAAAATCACCTCCAGTGACTCCTACGTCCAACCCTCACACAGTGAGGCCACACTACTCAAAACCTTGAGTACAACTCACACAGGAGCACAACGACTCCAAACACCCTTGAGCACGACGACTCAAGAAACACCTGGAGCACGACTCCTCCAAACTGAGCACGACGGCTCAAACCACACAGTGAGTGCGACGACTCACAAACAGAACTCGACGGCTCACAATACAAAGCTAGAACAAAACACAAAGATCCAGATCCTCTAGCAATGATCTGATCTCATAAGGTTCATTTAAGAGGATTATTGCAATAGTTCATGCACAATCTCTAGAATGACCAAGAAGAAACAAGGGGAAATGAGGAATGGGGTGAAATGTCCTTCTTCTTCAAGAAGACTCCCTTGTAGAGGCTGAATTGTGAAGAAGCTTGAACTCTTGAAGTCCCTGGCCGATGCTCTGCACTTTGTGCTTTGGGATCTTCCTTGAAGTCTTCACAATTGTTGCTTCTACTTGATCTGCACCCTAAGAAGTTGATCATACTACTTCATCTTGGATCAATCTTCACTTCTTGTGCTTGGAGATGTGGGAATGGGTTGAAGAAGCACAAGGGGAGCAAGAACAGGGAGGAGAGCTCTCTCTGCCGCCAAAGGATTTCTGGAAGGCTCTTGGAGGCTCTCTTGTGTTCTTACGGTTGGAGCTAAAGGAGGCTATTTATAGCCCAAATATCCAAAAGTACCCTTGGAAGTCGTGGGCACATGATCCAAGGCCGATCCACCAAAACCCTAGAGTGCCACGTGTCCAGGAGAGACTTTAAGTCACAGAGTTTCCGGAGTGTGTCGACCTGCCCATGGGGTGTGTCGACACACTGTCCCAGACTGGCAAACAGCTTCTCTGGGAAGGGTCTCTAGTGTCGACACCACTTCATCTCTGTGTTGACACACTGGAGAGAACTACAAAACAGGCCTTCTGGGAGAGGCATCTAGTGTCGACACATCTGGTCTAGTGTCGACACACTATCCAGGCCTGTTGACAGGGTTCACTGGGAGCTGGGTCTAGTGTCGACATTGCTTGATCTTGTGTCGACACTACTTGACCATTTCTTCATCTTTTGGCTTAGGGCTTGGAGCAATGTGTCGACACCAGTATGGGGTGTGTCGACACTACCTTGGAAGAATTGTGTGTCCTTGAGAAATAAACACATATTCATTAGTCCAATGTATTATCATGAAATAAATGATAAATGTGTTTGAAACATACTTTTTGAATATGGTCATTACATGTGTGGGCATTTAACATGTTACAATTATTGTGCATTAAAATCACAACTTGTCATCATTAAAATATGAGGGGAAATGAATTATATTCACACTCAACCCAACATTCCTTGCCTGTTTCACACTTCTGGTGAGCTTGGGAGTCGCCTTCCGGACTTGTGCGGCCATGTGGCTTTAAAACCCCCTCCTCTTGCTCTCTTCATGCTTTTTACTCTCTTCAAAGTGCAAGAATCAAGCTATGGGCTAGGGAGAAAGAGAAGAGAAGGAGAGAAGCTATGGAGCATGGTGGTGTTCCTCCCTTCAAGAGACAGAGAACCAGTGAATTCCAGAGATTAAGCAAGGTGGAGGGACACATCTGCAAATTGATTCAAGCTAAATTGGTAAGTTTATGTGATTTTTGCATTGAATTAACTTGTTCTTCATGTTCTTCTGTAATGTTCTTACTGTTCTTCATGATGTTCTTATTGTTCTTCTTCTCTCTATTCTTTTCTTTTCTTTCTTTCTTTCGTCAATCCCTACCATGGCCGAACCTATTCACTACCATGTAACCAAACTCTACCCATGACATACCCATGATCACCATGTGCCACATATCTTGCCATGTCCATCATGCCATCAACCATGTCCATGCTATCACATCAAACGTCCTAAACCATGCATCGCCACCTTCATATGGCCACGATCAACTCATAGGACTACCACTTTTCCTGGTATGAGAAGATTCATGCGTCTACCATGGCTTCAAAACTGACCTCTTACATTAGCCTTGACTTGAAAGCCATCCTCTCTAGGTGGGGAATCATAACCTAGCTGTCCATGCCAAAGATACCATGAAATCCATCTAGATTGGGCGGCTACGGGGGCTTTAGTCGAGCTATGGCATCCACAAACCCACACTTTCCTCTTCAAGACCTTTGAAGCCACTATTCTATTGGAATAAGTTGAACTATTCTAGGCTTGAATCGGATGAGGAGAGGCGACGAGGATGAGATGGCGATCATGCCGAGTTGCGTTACAAGCAAAGAGGTACTCGGAGCTTCATGGGGAGCGGGAGAGCGGCCCAGGACGTCCAAGCCAGAAAGGAGTGAACCTGCAAAAACTAGTGGCTTGGGCTATGAGGAGATACCAAAGGTGGAAGACGACACAAAGCTGGAGAAAGTGATGAAGGGTTTGTCATATGCCTGGCGGGTGTGCTTCTCTTCCCGTCCGTGGACAACATACTTGAAGAGGAGTAGTTGAGTGCGGTCTACGACATATGGGAGGAGAGAGGTTGGGACCGGCGATGCTAGCCTTTCTCTACAGCGGACTAACGGCGGCGAGCTTGGGTAAGCCTCCTTATAGATCCATGCTTTTATCACTTGTTGGACTGATCTACACTTCAAGTTTGACGTGAATAAAGAGGCAACAAGCTTATCCTAGATCTTCTTCAAAAGTGCGCTTCGACATATGGATGGCTTAGTTGGCTTAGAAGGGCGTGTTGCAAATCATGTGCCTCAACTGAAGACACGGGCAGACTGGCGCGATCATCTCCAAAGCATGCCGAGAAACGCGTACGTGTACTTCGACACCACTTCTAGCCAAGGACCTATGGATACGGCTAGCACCCGACGTGGAACTATGGCTGATTGGGGCGACCGAGTTCGTGCTATACAATGCACACCGCTGCCATTCCCAACTTGGGCTTCCGAGACGTGACTTTGAAGGGCCATCTCATCTACCGCCGCTCAAGAGAAGGGAGCTCGGTACCAATGGCGACGAGAAGAGGCGGACACCGTCAAAGCACTTTGGAAGATCTTGCTCTCTTGTGTCAGGCCGGAGCTCACAATGTCGGAGGGAAGAGGAGTGAGAGATAGTGAAGGATGATATAAGCTTGATGAAAAATGTGGGCCCAAGGTGGCCGTTTGTAAGCGTCAAGATTATACCCTTAAAAGAAATAAATCGCATCCTTTACACAACCAAAATACACTATGTAGCATGATTAAATCATCCAAATATTGTGATTCTGTATAAATACATAGCCCTCAGGTGAGCTTCTAAATCGCGACAGACACACAGGCATCGCGTTTTTACGATTGTGATCCGCGACCATCTGGGCCATCGTGCTTCCCTAAATCGGAACCACCTACCCGTCGCATTTTAAATTGTACTTCAAATTTTTCAATTGCGCGCTTAAACTCAGCCCGGGGTAATGATGGATTTCGAAATCGCGACGATGGCCTTCGTCGCATTTCAAATAGGAATTCCAAAATTGCGACGACTGTGTCCATCGCATTTCTAGCAACTCCGGAACCTCTACAAAAACCCGAGAGCCTCCGGCTCTCTCTTTCAACTTTCTGCACTCTTGACCCTCTCTTCTCCTCTCTCAAACTTTCTCTCAACTCTCTCTCTATACTCTCTCAAACCCTTTCAGACGATCCAAACTCACCACCTCTAAGCGTCGGTGAGGTGAAGGTTGTAGACACCCGGTTCGACTAATGGGTTGAACCACATTTCATGTTATCCTTGTTAGCCCCTAGTTGGTCACTCACCTTGAGCCAAACATTATCCTTGATTGAGCCCATTAACCATTTAGAATTGCCCTGAAATCCCGCCCCATTATTATTTGGAGAGTCCATATGCAATTATAACTCACACACTTTTATGTAACTGGCTGATAAATGCAAAATAATTCGATTCCTAGTCGCGACAATCGTAGCGCCGCGACTCTAGTCGCGACGGCCCTGGACGCCGTGACACGCCCATGCATGATATCCATGCACGTGGGCTTACTGTCGTGAAACCCCGGCCCGTCGCGTCTCTAGTCGCAACACCACGATACGCCGCGACAACGCCTGAGCGCACCAGACTCCGCAACAACCTCCCATTTATCCTCCTATTGATCAAGCTTTATCCCTAGGAGATATCTCAACCCCTTGGGGTGAGATTCTGGCCCTAGGACTCTTGTGAGGATCCCTTGGACTCTCCCTTGCAATTTTAAAAGACCATTATCTCACATTTTGAATTTTGACCTTTTTTAAGGTATAATATCACCCATTTCTCTCTCATGGCTCTATAAAAGAAAGGCACCTCCTCAAGGACGAGGGGAGCCTCATTTGTTACCCGAAGGCTGCCAAAATTTCTTTTGACAGATACTTAGCCACGCAGCCACCTTCCTCCATTTCCCTCACACCCTCTCCACCAAAGAACCCATTTCATCATCTATGGAGCACGGGACGTGAAGAGAGCGACTGCAGCACTCTCCTGAAGCTTTTGGACGATCCTTTGAGCTGCAATCACGCCAAGGAGTCGCTCTAATGGGGCTCACTTTCTCCCTTTCCTTCTTCTCACACTTCTTTTGCATGCTTTTCATGTTATCTATTAGATAGAACATGTTCAGCACACACCCACGTTTTCCTGCACCCAAAGGGGTTTAAAAAAACACCCCCAGAACCGTCCCTCCCATGCTGTACATTTTTCTTCATTTTTAAGAATAGTTACTACACTTAACATAGTCTAACAGGGTTTATTTCTTGTTTTTGTGTGTTTGGCAGGCACCCAAATGAAGATCCACGAGGAGCTCTCATCCCTAGCGGATGGAGGACGGGAAGGTCCACATCTCATCATCTCGCACAGACAGAGAACACGACAGTGGGAGGGGGCGACGCCGAAGGAGAAGTGTCACACAATGGCGCGCGTTATCTTGTTGTATCACGCAGGACCGCTAAGGCCGCCGCGACACAAGGTTCGCCCTAGTCTCTCTCTCCTTTTCCGTTAAGTTATCGTCTTTTTTTATTTATTTATTGTTGGTCACAAGGCTAGAGGGGGCGATCACTTACATATTTAACACCACTATCTCCCGGTTTGTTTGTATCGAGGGGGGGGGGGGCGTCAATCCCCGTGATTACACCTTTTGGCGATCACGGTGGGACATTACTGCCACCCTCGTGGGTTTTGACTGCTTGCTTGCCATGTTTTCTTCTTTGTTTCTCATGTTAGTGCCCTGTTAGTCTCTTTTCTTTGTTCCTGTGTTTTTCGTGTTCTATTCTTGTCGCGACCTATCGCGACGACGGGATCAGGTCGCATCGTTTGCTGAGGACGCGTTAGCAGGTCAGCCTCCTCTTCCATCTATCTGCCTTGTCTTGTTTCTATCAGATCATGTATCCTTGTGATATCTCTTTGTATCATATGTTGTCGCATTTCTGAATGTTGAAATCCTGCTAGGGATCGGATTTTCCTTATATTTTACTTGTAAGTTTTCGGTTCTAGTCGCGGCGTATCGCGAGGACGCGACAAGGTCGCGTCGTCGAGGGGCGTCGCATGATCAGGTATGCTTTGTATGTTACTGTTTTGACCCATGAATCGGTTTCTGTGTGCTTCTTGGTCCATGTGGTATTGATTCGTGTTTTGTGTCTGTTCTCATTTGATAGGGTAGTATGTTTGAGTTAGTTGAAGACCTCTTGGGTTTCGGGCCTCTGTTCCTATCGCGGTAGGTCGCCCTGTCGCGATAAGGTCGCAGTGTACACGGCCGTGACTCTGCCGAGGGCCATTTGGTCACCCCGTTTGATTCTCACCTATCACCTGTGCATACATTTCGGGCATTTAGGCTCATTGCATACGCTATTGAAACCCATTATTAGGTTCCCCTTGGATAAGTGAGTCCTCTCACCTACGAGCACTCGTAGGCTGACTCGGGCCACCTTCCGAGGACCTCCGTAAGACCCCGTGACCGTACGCACGTTGCGGTTCGCCGGGCTGGTTGTACCAGTTGCACCCCTTAGTTTAAGCCACCCCTTTGCGTGTGTGAGTATACCATTCCTAGCTTCCCTGGAGGACTTGAGTCCATACCCATTAAGGTCCACTTGACCGAGTGACATCCTCTTAATTAATTCATCTAAAGGTCAAGTTCAACCTTAAGAAATTTGCACTTAAACATGCAACTTGAGTGTTCGTCCCTCCTCCTCTCAGTCTTTCTTGCTATGATTGATTCTAGCTATTGTCTGTATCACCCCCCATTAGCCTTGGGAGGGTGTATGCGTCATTGTTTAGGGAGATCGAGTCAATCCCCTTCCTTCTTTGTATCTTATCATAATCCCCTCTTTGACATGGACCAATTTCGGGTCCTTGCCGACGATGCTCTTCCCTTGGTTGCTCGAGGAGGTGGCCCAACCCTATGGCCACGCTCCTGGGGCATAAGCCTCCCTCCATCACTGGTTCGATCGATCCGTCCTGCCCTCCTCCTGGGGGTGTGACCCCCACTCGCAATTCAGCCAGCTTCTTCCCCACCTCACTCCGGACCAAGTCCGAGAGTTTATAGCTGCCGCCAAGGGGAAACAACCTTTATCTCCCTGGGATCAAAATTCAGTCCGACTGGCAGATTTCTCTGCCCATGTCGTTTCAGCACCTCACCTTCCTTCATCAGGGGCAGATCCTACACCCCTCCGTCCTCGGACCATCCATTTTTCGGAACCAAGCTACCTTCCTCCGCGAGAGGTCCGGCCTCGATCTCCCCCAACTACATACTATGCGGCCGAACCAGCTCCCCTTCCCCGTGAGAGGTCTCACTCATTCGAGCAACCTCGCTCCCTTATTTCTGCGCATCAAGTCCAGTCTCCCTCCGACTTCCTTGCAGAGTGGACGAGCATGAAGAAGGAGCTTCATGACCTCCGGAGGCAAATCGATCCTCGGAAGGTAGCTGATATTGCCCTCCAATCCTTCCAGTACCTCCGGGTGCCACCCCAGTCAGAGCTCCCTGTCTACTGGCGATACTCTGGGGTAGGGGACCCTTATGTTCATCTGAAAGACTTTGTCTACGAGTCGGCACCACACAAGTATGACCGCCACCTCATGGCATACTTGTTCAGAAAATCCCTGGATGGTCCGGCTTTGGAATGGTTCTACTCATTGCCCCCGGAGGAAGTCGAGGATTTCCAAGTTGTTCAAGAGAGATTTCTGCAGCAATTCCAAGATCGGGTGGGACCCGAATACTCTTTTGTGGATCTAGTGGCTGAAAAGATGAAGCCAGAAGAGGAGTTTTCTACCTACGCTGATCGGTGGCGTTCATGGCCGCCAAGGTCCGCTGCCCCATGCCTGAGGAGGAGAAGGTGAAGTGTTGATTTCCAATGCCACTCCAACCTACCGAGCTATTTTGGCCATGAACGATATTTCTACCATGCACCAGCTATATAGCCGAGCCCGTTTCATTCAGACCCAACTTAAGGACTCGCCTATACACTCTATGTTTGAGACCCCCAAGGCCCGTTATACCAAGAAGCCACAAGGCCCAGTCACCGAGGGGATCCAAACCAATGAACAAGTGGGTGCAGTTAGCAATCCCCAAGGCTCGGTAGGTAGATCTCCCTACACCCAACAGGCCCAACAGCCCTGGAGCAACAACAACAATAGACAGCTACACCTCCCAAGGACAAAATCCTCCACAAGATCAGTGCCAGTACTCCCAGGTCCCTCCACCTCAAAATGGTACGCCCCTAGGAAGCCCAATGGACCCAAAGAGCCCAATACACTCCTTTGCCCGAGTCCCTGGCCGACATCTTTGCCGCCCTCATGTCCCTGAATGCTCTGAGACTCCCTCTTGAGAAGGCAGCTGGAATATGGCGGCCGATCAAACAAAGTACTGTGTCTATCACCGCCATCCGGGCCATAATGTGTCAGATTGTTTTCAGTTCCGGGATATGATATATGATCTTCATGAGCAAACCAAATTGACTGGGCAGAGATGAAAAGATTAATCCAGACTCTGAGGGACCAACAGGGTCAGAGGCAACAACAGCAATAGCAGAGGCGACAGCAGCCGCAGCAGCAACAGCAATAGCAGCAACAGCAACAACAGCAGCAATACCAACCCTTCCAACAACAATATCAGCAACAGCAGCAACAACAGCAACCGCAGCAGTCGGTGAATGACCTAGGCATAATCCGCGACCCCATGCCGCAACATCAGCCCGCTCCAAACCCCCACCTCCAGCTCCACCACCTCCTCACCTACACATGTTAACCCTGTCATCCACCATCCACCACCAGAAGCTCAGTGGGCCTTCGATGACGAACATGAAGTGGGCCAGCTTCTGGTTATTTCCCACGTCGCACCCACTACCCCCGCACCTACATCCACCGTACCTCCCTCCTTCACGCCCCACATTGCTACCATCACCTCACCATCCTATTCTCCCGTCATGTCACCCATCATCCCTCCACCCGGCGACATCTCTTTCTCCCCTACGCCAGCACCCTTACTAGCCAACCCTTCTATCCTGGCACTGCAACCCCTCCACTCCACCATAATCTTGCCCTCCGGAGCGGCGAATGTTCCATCGATGTACCCTAACGCATCCGTGCCATGCCAGGTCAACCGGCCCAACAAACCAGCAACCAGCAGCAGCAAGACATGGAAGAAATTGATCTCCGGTCCCGGAACTCAGTATGATATCCTGAAGCATTTGGATCAAACCCGCGCCATGATTTCCATACTAGAGTTAATCAAAAGATCGCAGACTCATCAAGACGCCCTAAGGGCCTTTCTGCAAAGGGTCATGGTCAGTGAAGACATGAACTCGGATAATCTACCTTCAGTGCTCTCGATTGTAAACAAAGGACCCAATTACCTTTTCTGATGGTGAGTTGGCTGCCCCAGAAGCCAGGAAAATGCCCTTATGTGTGACACTCACCATAAACAAAGTGGCCGTCGATGCAGCTCTAGTGGACAAGGGAGCATCTATCAATTTTTGTCCATTAAGCACCCTTAGAGCATGCAATATATCGGAACGTCAACTGCAGCCCACCCCCACCACAATCGCTACTTATGACAATTCACGACGTGCCTGCCATGGAGTCATAACATTACAAGCAGAATTAGGCCCACTAGTCATGTCAGTGGAGTTCTATGTATTGAACATTGATCATACTTACAAGGCCATCTTATGGCGCCCATGGATTGAATCATTAGGGGCAGTGCCATCTACACGCATCAGTGTTTGAAGTTCCCCTTCCAAGGGCGAATAGTCAAGGTGAAAAGCGTGGCAACGACACATACAGTAGAGGCAGTTGAGAGGGTGCTACCATCAGTATGGCCTCCAATAAGCCTGTTATCTCTGTGCTTGATGTCAACTATACTTGGTCTATACTTTCTCTTCAAACCGCCCAATTCGGTCTCCCCCTGTAATGGCAGCTAGGAGAGATGTGAGCACAAACATAAAGGGGTGGGATATATGTTTAGACTAGGTTATCAGTCTGGAAAAGTCCTGGGTGCCCATCTCCAAGGGCGAACCAAGACTGTGGCCAGCACTAAGAAATTCACAAAATATGGCCTGGGATACTCAGAATGGGCTGCTTTCTCATTTCCTTCACAGTCGGACAATGGCCCACTTACCTGGTCTTTGTATGAATACTTCGTCAGAGGGCCCGTGCAGCCCGGATACAACACTACTACAGAGGCGCTAAAATCAGCTTACCAGTCCTTAGAAGAGCAGCGGCCCAATAAGAAGAAGAGAGCCGAGGTAGGTACAGAAGACCCAGATCAGGAAGATGTAATCTCATCAGTCAGTCTGCTGTTTGAAGAACCAGAAGCTGGGACAGAAGAGTCAGAATTAGAAGACCTTGTTTCTGCAGTCAATCGTCTGTTCAGCGAAGAAGACATGCCGCAATTGGCAGTATTATTAGCATCAACAACCACCACCAAGCGACAGTTGCTTGGATTCGGTGACGTAAGTCAGCCAACTGACTCAACCGTTTCAGCAAGGGAGCTCTGGCCAGGGCTTCCCGACCTCCCATTCATCTTATTTCATCCATGCTTGTTTATAATTTTGATGTTATTCCCTTGTCTCCCCCCTTTATTATTCAACTCTCTCCCAACGCCGTTGAGGCGTAATTGCCCTTCACCCCTCTTCACCATTTTCTTTAATGGCTCGGTTCTGTCTTTCTCCTAGAGCCTTTTATGTAATGTAGTTCCTTTCAAAAAAAAAAAAACAAAATAGAAAATAAAAAAATAGAAATCCACAAAAAATTGTGCGTCCCCCCATTCATCTTCTCTCCCTTTCTTCGGACGGCGATCCCCGTCTTCCTCCTCCCCTTTCTTCGAACGGCGATCCCGTTCTCTCCTTCCCTATTCATCGGACGCGATCCCCGTCTTTCTACCCTTTTCTCCCTGCTTTCTGCCTCCAGCTGTTGATTTCCCCTACTTCCCTTGACGGCGATCCCCGTCATCCCTGTGTTTTCCTCTGCTCGACGGCGATCCCCGTCACCCCACACTCCTCCTCTCCTCTCAAGCGTGATCCCCGCCTTTCTCCTCTTTCTGTGCAACCGTGCCTTCGTCTGACTGACCGACATGGTCACATTGGGCATTTGGGCGAGGGCCTTCTGCTCCCCCATGTCCCGTTCCTGCAGCCAACACCCTGAGCTCGGGTGGCCCGCCTCTTCCTCCAGCCCCATCGGAGGACCCTCGCGGCCTGTCGCACCTTTTCCTGCTCATTCCAATAAACCTCTGGACACTTCTCCAGAATCTCCTGTAAATATTGGGCTTAGTTTAGAATCAGGGGTAGAATCTAGCAAGTCCTCGTCCCCATCTAGGAAGAAGAAGGGTAATGGCATACCCCGAAGGTATCTGCTTGACTTAGTTCAAAGGTGTGGCGCTCTTCTAGCTGTTTAAGAGTTCGTCCATGAAGCAGTAGTTTGAACTTAGAGGATCTGCATATAGAGGAAGGGCTAGACATGGTTTCGGAGTTTATGAAATCGTAGCCGAATGAACCCATTAGATGAGATGATTGTGAGATAGAGGATGCTGCTGAGGCGTATGCTAGCGATATGAGGAGATTCGATGAACCTACCTCAGCAGTCGATGAGCCCACTAAGAGGTAAACGTGGGGACTGAAGAGGACCCAAACTTTTAACCATAGCTTCCAGCCTCCCTTTCGAAGAAGAGAATGCTCATAGAAGTGTTGAGGGAGTTTAAAGATTCCTTTCCTGGTCCTACGATGACATGCCCGGCATTGACCCTGATTTAGTGGAACACAGGCTGATCTTGAAGCCAGGGGCAGTTGCCGTCAAACAAAAGTTAAGGAGGTTCCTCCCCCCACATCGCTTTAAAAATGAAAGAGGAAATTGATAAACTACACAAGGCTAAGTTCATCCGTGTAGTCCTCTATCCATTGTGGGTGGCGAACATCGTCCCGGTCATGAAGAAGGACGGAAGGGTGCGAATCTGCATAGACTTCCGGGACTTAAATAAGGCATGTCCTAAAGATGATTTCCCCTACCTCACTTGGACGTTCTGATTGATAATACTACAGGGTTCGAAACTCTATCATTTATGGATGGGTATTCAGGCTACAATCAAATTCGTCTAGCTCCGGAGGATCAAGAGAAAACCTCCTTCACCACCCCATGGGGAACATATTGCTATGTGGTCATGCCGTTTGGGCTAAAGAATGCCGGTGCCACTTATCAAAGAGCAATGTTAGCTATCTTCCACGACATGATTCATATTGATGTTGAAGTCTACGTGGATGATATCGTGGTAAAGTCTCGGACCAGAAGAGAACACTCCTCCGTGCTTGCCAGGGTATTTCGCCGCGCACAAGAGTATCAATTAAAGATGAATCCAAAGAAGTGCGTATTCGGGGTTTCTTCGGGCAAGTTGTTAGGCTTCATAGTTAGAAATGGGGGATTCAAATAGACCCGACAAGGCCAAGGCAATAAATGAAATGCCTCCTCCCAGAACATATCTGAGCTTCGAGGTTTGATTGGTCGGCTCCAGTTCATAAGGAGATTCATATCTCAGCACTCTCAAGGTGCCGTCCCTTCTATGAACTATTGAAAGGAGGAGTCAGCTTTGAATGGAATGTCAAGTGCCAAGAGGCCTTTGATGAGCTCAAGAGTTACCTTATGAATCCTCACGTGCTTCAGGCGCCCGCCCTGGGAAACCCTTGATCCTGTATCTGTCAACTATTGAGGACTCCCTAGGAGCTTTCCTTGCTCAGCATGATGAATCCGGCAAAGAAAGAGCAGTCTATTACCTATCTAGGCTCTTCAATCCCTCTGAGCTCAAACTCACTACAATGGAGAAAACATGTGCAGCGCTGGTTTGGGTAGTGCAGAAATTGAAGCACTACTTCCTAGCTCATAAGGTGAGTTTGATTTCTAGAATGGATCCTATTAGGTATCTCCTTGAGAAGCCAGTCCTCGCCGACAGATTGGCACGTTGGCAAAGCTTCCTCTCCCAATTTGATATTTCCTTCATAGTTCAGAAAGCCATAAAAGGGTATGCCATTGCTGAGCCACCTTGCTCACCTTCCTCTTCCCCATAGTGACACGTTCAAGAGGAATTCCCCGATGAAAACCTGTCACTTATTTCTCGTGATCCCTTCTGGTCGCTCCACTTCGATGGGGCTCTCAATTCTAGGGGACGGGGCATAGGAGCTGTCTTGCTCACCCCGAAGGGATCACCATTCCTCTAGCCTATCATCTTCAATTCTATGCCACCAACAACACCTCCGAGTATGAGGCTCTCCTTGCCGGTCTTAAGCTCGCCTATCTCTTAGGCGCGCGTCATCTCAAGATTATAGGAGACTCTCAGCTCGTTCTTCGGCAAGTCCTTTCTACCTATCGCACCCGTGACCCTAAACTCAAGCCCTATCAAGATCTGGTCACTCTCCTAGCCAAGTAGATCCGTCAACTCATCTACATTCATACTCCTCGCTCTCAAAATATCTTGGCCGATGCCCTCGCATCCCTGGCCTCCTCTCTCTCCTTCCCTCTCAGCCGCAGTGCTGAGACAATCACCGTTCAAAGGTTAGAGGCTCCCTCCACTCAGGACCCTTGGTTCGTTAACCTCAGGAGTTCTCTAGTTTTTAAGGCCGAGAGAAAGGAAGCGAAGGAGTTATTGCTTGTTGAGCTAGGAGAAATGATGCTAGAAGAAAGGCCGTGGTACCATGAGATTGAGCAATATTGTAGAGACGGTACCTTTCCCGAAGAAGCTGAAGTGGAGGACAGGCGAGCTATCCGTAGAGCGGCATTGAGGTATACCCTAGTTGGTGAAGTGCTCTACAGACGCGCTCTAATGGAATGCTCCTCCGTTGTCTGTCAGATGAAGAAGCAGGAAGATTGTGGAGGGATCCCATTCCAGCGAGTGTGGAGGGCATGTCAATGGCCAAATGTTGGCTAAGAAATTCTTAGGCAGGGCTATTACTGGCCAACCTTAGAAGAAGACTGTGCCACCTACGTTCGTAGGTGTGTCAAGTGCCAAGTCCATGCCGATAAAATCCATGCTCCCTCCTCCTCTTTACATCCACTATCCTCCCTTGGCCTTTCTCCATGTGGGCCTTCGATATCATCGGGCCCCTTGGTGATCCTAATGCTCAGGTAAAACAAAAATCTTTCATCCTCACTGCTACCGAGTACTTCACCAAATGGGCCGAAGCTGAAGCATTTGCAGAGATCAAAGGTTCAACCATGTGCAGATTCATCATGAGGAATATCATCTGCGGTTCGGGAGTGCCAAGCAGCCTCGTCACCGACAATGGACCCCAGTTCATATCTCAAGAGCTTCAGGACCTATGTAAGAATTCAGCATTTCCTTGCATCACTCGTCTCCATACTATCCACAAGGCAACGGCCAGGCCGAAGCCCAAAGAAAACATTTTTGAAAATTCTAAAGAAGACTTGTGAGTCTAATAAATTTGCTGATTGGCCAGAAAAGTTAGTTGAGGCTCTGTGGGCCTACGCACCTCCGCCTGCACGCCCAACGGGCAAACTCCGTTCTCACTTACCTATGGGATGGAGGCGGTATGTCCATACGAGATCCTCATTCCTTCGCTAAGAGTCCAGCTAGACAAGGAACTCAATCCCGATGAACATCATAGGCATTACTGGTACAACTAGAACTCTTAGACGAACGGCGCCTGGCCGCGGCCGATCATGTGCTCGCATATCAAAACAGACTCAAGGTCTTTTCAAAAGAAAGTGATTGAGCGTAAATTTCAAGAAGGAGACATGGTTTTGAAGCGCATTTTTATAAAACTTGGAGGTCCATGGTCTAAATTGTCAGCAAATTGGGAAGGGCCGTACATTGTTAAGGAAGTGTACCCCGGAAATGCGTATAGGCTAGTTAATGCCGAAGGTGAGGAGCTCTCTCACCCATGGAATGGGCTATACCTTAAAGATTCTACCCCTAATATTGATAACAACACCAATTTGTAAAAGAGAATGTTTTTTGGCATGTGCCTCACCTTCCCTCATTGTGGTGAATGATCTCTATGTCCCGCCGCACACACAACACGACAACATAAGGTCAATTCCCCTTTGTTTATGGTGTTTTCATTCAGCCTCATGTAGGAAATCTGAGGTCTTTTCTCTTCTCACTCGGATGAGGTCCAGGGGCAAAGGGGAAAGCTAGCACGTAGACCAGCAAGCGGTGTGTCTCATGTGTATGAAGTCTCAAAGAGGGACGGTCAATTCAAAGGAGAAGCTAAAAAAAAAGGGAAAGGAAACAAAGTGAAATAAAAATGCTAAAAACAATAGGGGCATGTCAAAGAGTGGCAGTACAATTCCCCTCGGGACGCCCTGAGCCCGGTCGTACACATGCCCCCAATCCAAAGAAGAGCAATGACCCTAAAGTCCCTGGACAACAGACAGATTGCACATGTGACATACCCATTGCAAATCTTACAAGCCAGTAAACCCAACCCCAAGACCAAGTCTTATCCCATTACTAATCTTCCTATTCTCACTAGAAGACCAAAGGACTCCCACATCTGGTCTGTGTTGGAACATCAATATTCAAGAGGCAAGAAGCCTTAGTGAGATAAGGACAAATACACGCCGTGCATAGATATTATCCATCAGAAAGGATGGGGACGAGATCCATGGCCAATTACTCAAAAAAAAAAAAAAAGTAAGAAGTGTTGTATCAAGATCTCAAAAAAATCAAAAAAAAATCAAAATTTTCAAAAAATCTAAAAAAAATTAAAAATTACAAAAAAATAAAAATTTCAAAAAAAAATCAGAAATCTCAAA
>CM024761.1:118157202-118295716 GCA_014218235.1 Colocasia esculenta
ATGTGTTAGGTATCCTTCTTTGAGTGCGAGGAAGCTATACATGGGCGGAAAGCTTCTACTCTGAATGATCACCTAGAAGAGGACACCAAATCCTCGACCACGTAATTGTGAACTGGGTTTCACAACCTTGACCGCAAAGTTAAGGAGACCTCTCACGCTTAGCCTTAAACTTTCTATTTGTTGCAATATGGAAATATAGATGTAAATTAAAGAGCCTTCCAAAACTCCAGACTCACCAATGCAAGTTGTTAACTTTGTCATCAGCAAATTTCGGTTTTAGTACAACAAGAGGTTGCTCTTCCAACGCCCATGCATAACAGATCTTGGAGTACACTGCAGATTGAAAACTAATTTTGATGACGCAATTAGAGATCTTAAAAGTGTGTTTGGAATCGTATGTCGTGCAACATAATGATGGTATTGGCTGCATAGTGTATGGGAATCGGATTCATATCCTCTTATTACTAAACCTATGCTCTTCTACGCAGCCTCCATTTGGAAAACTTCCCAAGCTCTTAGTTGCTACTGAAGGGGTTGCCAAGAATGTCATTGAGGCAGTTCAACTCACATGTTTGATGTTCTTAAATATTTTAAATTGTCGCAAGGTCGCATTGGTACTAGATGCCCACCCAGCAAGAGTATTTGATGTTCTTAAATATTTTAAATTGTCTCAATAAAATATTAATACTCTTACATCATTTCTCATAAAATTATTATTAAAGAAGATAAATAATTATACATTCTAAACAGGAGTATTAAATACTCTTACATCATTCCTCATAAATTATTTCACTCTTAATGACAATAATAAGTTAATAATGATAGATGACTAATTAAAGGAGACAAACAGCTATGCATCTACAACATGAGCATAGCTACCCATTAAAGATCGTTACACTAGTGTCCCTCCATCACTTACATTGTAAATTTAACAAACATGTTAGTGATATATTCTTATTGGACATCAATCACATAAAACAAATCTTCAAGTCAGTCGTACCCTTCACTTTGTCTAGCCCAAACTCTAGGTAATTGAAAGAATTATATGCCCTACAAGCCAATTACATTTATGTAATGGGATTTTTCTAAATTATCTTATTCGAACTATTGGCTTTTTCGTTCATTATGTTTTATATTTTATTGCATAATGAAGTCATGAATTTGTGCAATTGATGTCAGAATCATAATGAGATTATGATAGTGAGATCTGATATTTATAAACACAAGTCTAAATGTTCCTGGTCATAGGACACTTGAGTGGGACATCAAGTGGACCAGTTAGACCAGTGCACACTACACTTGTTCTATGATGAAGCTGACTGGTCTCACAGTCATTTGTGTGGAGACACTAAGGTGAGTATGCAGGTGCTCATTAGAGAATGAGTTCACTGAACTGATCCGATGTTGAGTTTCTAGACGGTGATGATACTTGACTGTCAGTCAAGAAACTCTATGTCACAGTAGTGCAACTAATCCTTAGACTTGAGACACCAAGATGTCTAGAACAGGGAGTGGCATACTTTGATATTTGACTTATAGATTCATGCTGTGGAATCTAGTATAGTCAGATAATTGGGTGTGTCATGAAGCGTGCGAAGACTGGTGAGTGTTGAAAAGGGATCATTCACTCTCGGTATCAATAGAGAGAGAATGCCCTATAGAATCATATCCGGGACAAATCCTTGGCCAGGGTCACACAATTAATTAGAAAAGGTTTCTAGTTTAATTGTTGGATATGAACTATCTAATCACACAAAGTAGGAGTCTGACAGCATGGCCATACTCCAAATGTGATTAGGGCATTGTATGAATGAGAGACTATAGTTGCGCGGCAACTGTTGACTAAAAGGTTCCAATGGATTAAGAATCCCCTGTATCATCTGGGGGCCATGGCGTGTTGCTTGGTGCGTCCCATGATCTGTGAGCCAAAAATAAATTAATTATGAGATAATTAATTTATATGAATTAAAAGTTAATTCAAGTTAGAAGAGTTCTAATAATATTAGAAAGGGTTCTAATATTATTTGGGCTTACTACCAGAATGATATTAGGCCTAGAGGTCACACACAAAGAGTAATCCAAAAGGATAGGGACATCAATATAAAATGAGATATTTAGAGTTTTATGTTATCTTATTTTGAATAGGATTAATTAATTAAAATTAGGGTTTTTAATCCTATTAAAGGGAGAGGAGAGAGGGGCGGACAAGCCAAGCTTTGGCCACCTCCCATCTCCTCTCTCTTCTCTCATCTCTCTTCTTCTCTCACATCTCTATCCTCTCTCTTCTATCTCTCTTGTCTCTCTCTTGTGAAGAGAAGAGGACAAAGGGGAGACCACAAGGGTGGAGAGTAGGGTGGATACGAGAGGGTGTCCCTATCTACGCTGCTCATGTGGATACCGCTAGAGGCCGGGAGATTGCGCGGCTAGGACGATCCCGAGGAACGTCTGCACCGATCGTTGGAGATCCCAAATCTCCGCAAGTGAAAGAAACAAGTCTTCTCCTAGATCTGATCGAGTTCTTGCAATCCCAAAGTCGATCCGCAAAGGAAATCGTTTTAAATTTTTTATATTCCGCTGCATTTGCATATCTCCGATTTCCTTACGTGGTATCAGAGCCAGGTTTTGAGATTGCAAATCCATGTATATCCTGTTTAAAATTCAATTTTTATATTTTATTGGGTTTCTGGCTAGGATTTGGTGGTGATGAGATCACCTGACACTGTTTGGATGTCTGCAGGCCGGCCCCGCACAGGAAGGGACAGCTCTCCGCGCGTGGGCATGGCCACGTGCGCAGGCGCCCACACGCACATCGCCCTGCGCTGGCGCACGGGCAAAGCAGCGGGCTAATGCGCTCTGGCGCGGTGCGCCGCGTGCCTCCTGGCGCGATGTGCCGGGCACCATCTGGCGCCGGCGCTGGCGCTGGGCGCCCACGCTGGCGCACAGACCAGCGAGTGCGCCCCTGCGCCCTAGGTGTTGTGCACTGATGGCGCTTTGCGCCGGCAGACCCACAAGACTGTCTGTTTCCTCCTTTTGGGATTCCTATTTAAATTTTCTAATTATATTGTGAATAGATTAGGATTTATTGATGGTTTTTGAAACTGTCCTATTAATTCCTCATTAGAATAGTCATTGATTTCAGAAATCATTCAATTGAGAAATTTATGTAGGGATGTCAATTGGACCGGGCCGGCCCGGAGCCCGGCCCGATAAACACGGGCTTGGCTTTATTTTTTATCTATTTTTAAATTTCACAGCCCGCCCGGCCCGGGCCAGCCCGGCCCGGAATAATCTGGCCGATTCCGGGCTTTGCATGGCCCGGCCCCCGCCCCCGCCCGGCCAGGCGGCCCGCTCGCCCCGCGCCCCGCACAGCTGTCCTGCCGCCCGCACACCACGCGCCCACGCCTCGTCGCTCCCCGCGCCCCCGCCTTGCTCCCCGCGCCCCCGCCGCCTCGCTCCCCACGCCCCCGGCCTCGCGCCCCACACCTCGCTCCCCACACCCCCGCCTCGCTCGCTGCGCCCCCACCCCCCGCGCCCCACGCCCCCGCATGCCGCTCGCCCCGCACAGCCCCCCGGCCGCGCTGAACCGGGCCTGGTCCGGCCTTAAAAATTCACCCCGGGCTGGGCCTCTTTCCTGAAAACCGGCTTTTCTGGGCCTGGGCCGGGCCTGGGCCTATCATCTAGAAACCGGTTGGACCTGGGCTAGACCAGCCCGTCCAGGCCCGGCCCATTGACACCCCTAAATTTATGGTTTTAAAATGGTTTTAAAACTCACAAATTTTGGAAACCATTTAATTGGAATCCCTTGGTTTAAGGCCATTTAAGTTAAATATTGTCTTTATGAAAGCAATCAAACGTTTTGTGGATCTCATGGCACCCATTATGGAAACCCAATAAGTTAAAATATTTGAATTTTAAATATGAAATAATAGTTATTGCTTGTAATTATTGCAATGTAATTGTAGTAATTATATAATATCTATATATGCCATGTGATGTATCTAT
The DNA here is from genome assembly GCA_014218235.1 of Colocasia esculenta. Classification (NCBI taxonomy): domain Eukaryota; kingdom Viridiplantae; phylum Streptophyta; class Magnoliopsida; order Alismatales; family Araceae; genus Colocasia; species Colocasia esculenta. The sequence continues at coordinate 118,161,205 of CM024761.1, forward strand.
GGATGTGGATGATCATGGATTATTAAAACATTGTACTATGTGTATGATGTGGTTGTATTTATTGGGTCCCCTGCGAGTCTCTTCCTCTCTCTATATTTATTGTGTGTGACGCGATAATTTAGATGAGACCAAAAATTTTCAAAAATAAAATAATAATAAATAATACCCCTCAAAGTTTTAAAAATTAAGTTAATAAGCGTGAGACATTAAGAATGATCCGCGTGGCCTTCCATCATTATAGATTGAAGGACTACTCTTCTATTGAGTTGATTTGTTGTGCTACCACAAGGTCAACTTAATTATAAAGCTAGACTTTAATCTACGACATGGAGATGTCATAAGTGGGGTGGAGGCATGATGTTACTTTGTTGTGCTACCACAAGGGTGACATTACTAATCCATGCCCACTATGTAATGATGGTATTGACTTAACCTAATCCTTGTGGTTTGTTGTGCTACCACAAGACCACATTGATTGGGAGGCCGAATAAATCGGAAGTTGTAAAGAGTTACAATTGACAAGAGTTGTCTACCTATTATGCATGATGTGGTTTGTTGTGCTACCACAAGGCCACATGCATGATGTTAATAGGATTCGATAATCACTAGGAAATAACAAGTATTTCCCGTCTTGCTAATGAGGGTTATGCAATTCGATAAAATTTAGTGGGAGCATGTTAAGATTAAAGTCCATATCTTAATATTATGAATATCTGCAATGTATTTATTCTTGCATTTAATTTTTGTAGATTACCATGTCAACTCAAACCCACTCCGCGGCATATTGGATGCCAATAAACTCACTGGTCCAAACTTTACCGATTGGCTCAGGAACTTGAGAATAGTTCTCACTGCTGAGAAAAACGTGTATGTCCTTGATAAATCGGCAGTTCCCACACTGGGTGACGGCATTGATGAGGGAGAAATTATAGCTTATCAGAAATATGAGGAAGATGCCACTATCGTCCAATGCTACATGCTAGCCTCTATGAGCAATGAGTTGCAAAGGCAGCATGAAAAGATGGATGCTAAAGCCATTTTGCTCCACTTACAAGAGTTGTTTGAGGAGCAAACTAGAACACAACGATATGAGATATCGCGGAATCTGTTCCGAGCTAGGATGGCTGAAGAATCATCTATTCAGAATCATGTCCTGAAGATGATCGAGTGGATTGAGAAGTTAGCTGACTTGGGCTTCATTATGGATAATGAACTCAGCATTGATCTCATCCTCCAATCTCTCCCAGATTCTTTCTCTCAATTCATCCTCAACTTCAACATGAATAAAATTGAGGTGTCACTGGATGAACTCCTCAATATGTTGAAGACTGCTGAGGATGCAATAAAGAAAGAAAAGCCTGCAATCCTTATGGTTGGTAAGACCAACAAGAAAAGAAAGGCTACTCAAGCCTTCAAGAAAAGAAGGTCGGTAAAGGCAAGGGCTTCAAGACTGAGGCAAAGGTTGCCAAGAAAGTAGAAGCCAAGAAGGACAAAGGACAGTGCTTCCACTGCGGTAAGGATGGGCACTGGAAAAGAAACTGTAAGATATACCTTGCAGAGAAAGCAAAAGAGAAGCTTGCAGAAGCTTCAGGTTTGTTTATGATAGACCTTAACTTGTCAGTTCAAAGATCTACATCTTGGGTATTGGATACTGGATGTGCATCTCATATCTACAATTCATTGCAGGTGCTGGCAAGGCATAGCGACTGGACAGGGAGAGGTTCACCTACAGCTCGGGAATGGTGCAAAGGTTGTTGCTATTGCTGTGGGGACTGCAAATCTCAAGATGCCCTCTGGAGCTATTTTAATTTGACAATTGCTATTATGTTCCTTCAATAATTAAGAATATTATCTCTATTTCTAGTTTAAATAGAGTTGGATATTCAGTTAATTTTGAGAACAATGGTTGCTCTCTGTTTTTGAATGGTGAATGGTTTGCCAATGGAACATTAGCAAATGGATTGTTTATTTTAGATATTGCTCCACATGTCCCTAATGTGAACAAAGTTAACAAAAGGAATAGAGAAGGTTTAAATCAAGCTTATCTTTGGCATTGTAGGCTGGGTCATATTAGTGAGGAAAGAATCAACAAAATGCATAAAGGTGGGTATTTAGACCCATTTGATTATGAATCATATGCAATTTGTGAGTCATGCCTCATGGGTAAAATGACCAATTCCCATTTACTGGACATGGAGAGAGAGCCAAAGAGTTGTTAGAACTTATACATTGATGTATGTGGGCCTATGTCCATACATGCCAAAGGAGGATATCTCTACTTCATTACTTTTACTGATGACTTTTCAAGGTTTGGATATGTGTACTTAATGAAGTACAAATCCGAAGCTTTTGAGAAATTTAAAGAGTACAAGAATGAAGTGGAAAAGCAGACTGGAAGAAGTATTAAAACTCTTCGATTTGATCGTGGAGGAGAATACTTAAGTACAGAATTTACTCAATTCCTTAAAGATAATGGGATTGTATCCCAATGGACACCTCCTTACACCCAATTGAATGGTGTCTCTGAAAGGAGGAACCGTACTTTGTTAGACATGGTACGGTCTATGATGTCTTTTGCTGAGTTGCCCACATCACTCTGGGGCCATGCCTTAGAGACTGCTGCTTACCTATTGAACATGGTTCCATCAAAATCAATATCTTCCACCCCATATGAGATATGGAAAGGAAGAAAGCCTGACCTTAAGCATGTTAAGGTTTGGGGTTGCCACACCCATGTAAAAAGGCATAATCCGGACAATTAGAGCCCAAGACTGAAAGGTGCAGATTTGTGGGGTATCCTAAGGAAACTTATGGATACTATTTCTACCATCCTAGCGATCAAAAGTGTTTGTCGCTAAGCATGCTGTATTCCTAGAAAGGGAGTACATTCTTGATGAAAACAGTGGGAATAAGGTAGATCTAGAAGAAGTGTTGGAACCACAAATTAGCACATCAATGCCTAAGGAACCTGTTCAAGAACCTGACACACAAACTATTCGTAGGTCAAGTAGGGTACATACATTGCCAAAAAGATATGTAGGATATTGAAGCGGCACATAATGTACATTACAATGTGGATGAGGATCCAAGACCTATGAGGAGGCAGTAATTAGTATTGACTCTAGGAAGTGGTTAGAAGCTATGAATTCTGAAATGGACTCCATGTATTCTAACCAAGTTTGGAACTTGGTGGATCCACCTGAGGGTATTGTACCCATTGGATGCAAGTGGATTTTAAAAGGAAAATTGGAGCAGATGGAAAGGTTGACACCTATAAGGCTAGGCTAGTGGCAAAAGGATATCGTCAAAGACAAGGAGTTGACTACGACGAACCTTTTCGCCAGTAGCCATGGTCAAATCTATCAGAATTCTACTTGTCATTGCTGCCTATCATGATTATGAGATCTGGCATATGGATGTGAAGACGACATTCCTCAATGGACAATTAGAGGAAGTAGTGTATATGATACAACCTGAAGGATTCACATCAAAAGAGCATCCAGGCAAAGTATGTAAGCTTCAACGGTCCATTTATGGACTTACGCAAGCTTCCCGCAGTTGGAACAAAAGATTTGATGAGGCAATCAAATCTTACAACTTCATTCAGAATGAAGATGAACTGTGTGTACAAGAAGGTTAGTGGGAGTGCCATCACTTTTCTGATTTTGTATGTGGATGACATACTACTCATTGGAAATGATGTAGGTATGTTATCTTCTGTCAAAGCTTGGCTGTCAAAAAATTTCTCCATGAAAGATTTGGGTGAAGCATCCTATATACTAGGTATAAAGATCTATAGAGATAGATCTAAAAGGATGTTAGGCTTGTCCCAATCTATGTACATAGACACCATTGTCAAAAGATTTGGCATGGAAAACTCCAAGAGGGGTCTTATACCAATAAGACATGGAGTTTATCTCTCTAAGGCGATGTCTCCTAAGACTCCCTAAGAAGAGAGAACATGAGTAGAGTACCATATGCATCTGCCATAGGCTCTATCATGTATGCAATGCTATGTACAAGGCCTGATGTAGCACATGCTCTAAGTGTTATGAGCAGTATCAGGCAGACCCAGGCGAAGAGCACTGGAAGGCTGTGAAATGTATTCTTAAGTACTTAAGAAGAACTAAGGATCTTTTCTTAGTCTATGGAGGAAACGGGTTGAAACTTGAGGGCTACACTGACTCAAGTTTTCAATCTGATGTTGATGACAGCAAGTCCAATTCAGGGTACGTGTTTACTCTGAATGGTGGAGCAGTAAGTTGGAAGAGTTCCAAGCAGAAACTACTACTGCTGATTCAACCACTGAGGCGGAGTACATTGCGGCTTCTGAAGCTACTAAGGAGGCAGTCTGAATGAAAAAGTTCATCGCAGATCTTGGAGTCATCCTCGCATCACTGGTCCTATCCCCATGTTTTGTGACAATAATGGGGCTATTGCTCAGGCGAAGGAGCCGAGGTCTCATCAGAAATCAAAGCACATTCTGCGACGCTTTCACCTGATAAGAGAAATCATTGCTCGAGGAGATGTGGTGGTGGAAAGAGTTCCATCAGTTGATAACATTGCAGATCCACTCACAAAACCTTTGTCTCAAATTATATTTGAGCGTCACCGGTCTATGATGGGGATCAGACATGTAGGTGATTGGCTTTAGTGCAAGTGGGAGATTGAAAGAATTATATGCCCTACAAGCCAATTACATTTATGTAATGGGATTTTTCTTAAATTATCTTATTCGAACTATTGGCTTTTTCGTTCATTATGTTTTATATTTTATTGCATAATGAAGTCCATGATTTGTGCAATTGATGTCAGAATCATAATGAGATTATGATAGTGAGATCTGATATTTATAAACACAAGTTCTAAATGTTCCTGGTCATAGGACACTTGAGTGGGACATCAAGTGGACCATTAGACCAGTGCACACTACACCTGTTCATATGATGAAGCTGACTGGTCTCACAGTCATTTGTGTGGAGACACTAAGGTGAGTATGCAGGTGCTCATTAGAGAATGAGTTCACTGAACTGATCCAATGTTGAGTTTCTGGACGGTGATGATACTTGACTGTCATCAAGAAACTCTAAGTCACGGTAGTGAAACTAATCCTTAGACCTGAGACACCATAGATGTCTTGTACAGGGAGTGGCATACTTTGATATTTGACTTATAGATTCACTGTATGTGAATCTAGTATAGTCAGATAATTGGGTGTGTCATGAAGCGTGCGAAGACTGGTGAGTGTTGAAAAGGGATCATTCACTCTCGGTATCAACAGAGAGAGAATGCCCTATAGAATCATATCTGAGACAAATCCCTGGCCAGGGTCACACAATTAATTAGAAAAGTGTTTCTAATTTAATTGTTGGATATGAACTATCTAATCACAAAAGTAGGAGTCTGACAGCATGGCCGTACTCCAAATGTGATTAGGGGCATTGTATGAATGAGGGACTACACCTCAAATATTAAGAGCTCTGAGTCGACCAAACTCTCCACCTCAACCAACGGGAATCAAGCCAATCAAACACTTCACCTCATCTAGCCTAAGCTCCAGATTGGCCAAACCATCTCGGCCAACCTCCACCTCGGTCAAGAGAAGCCTTGGTTTGCTAGACTCTCCACCTTGGCCAACAAGAGTCTTAGGTCAATCGGACTCATCCCTCATCATTATGGAGCGGGAGCCTTAGATTAGCTAGACCCTTCACCTCAGCCAACCCAAACTTCAAGTCAATCAAACCATCTCGACCAACCTCCACCTCGGCCAACAAGAACCTCGGTTAACAAAACTCTCCACCTCAACTAATAGGAGCTTTAAGTCAACCAAACCCTTCATTTTTGCCAACCCAAACTCTAAGTCGATCGAACTGTCTCGACCAACCTCCACCCTGGCCAGTGAGAGCTAACCTTAGGTGGGTCAGACTCCACCTCAGCCAACTAAAATCTCAAATCAGCCAAACCTCGACCAGCTAAAGTTTTAAGTCGATCAAACTCCGACCTCATTGTTGTGGCGACCACATCAGTAGAGAACTTATTTTATACGGAAGACACCTCGATCTAAAATTATCACTAGATAGGTAGAATAGTCGTTTGCATGAATAGAAAAGTTTTAACATACATGTTTATTTAAAATTATAAATATGCTGATAAAATGTTTGTCTGACGTGAGGATTTAAACCAACTGGCGAGCACTTCATGTTTAGTGTAAGTGCTGTCGCAATCTATGAAGTACAATATATCTAACCAGCATTTGTAGGACCAGAACAGCCCCACGCAAAGGCATCTGATGGGGACGGCGCGTCGGAATCCGATTCCTAGCATCACATGCCTTGGCGGTAGTAATTATTCTTGATCAGTGTCTGCATCTGATTCCAAAATGTGCACCTTCTTCAGGGGTCAAGCTTTGTTGTTTCACTGAAAGTGAGGAGATTAGACATCAAAGGAAAACAAATAGCACATCTTAAAATTTAAAAGGTATTTTCAGAAACTTGATCTTTTTTCAAATGTTCACACCAGCACTTCACATATGATATAAAGTTCTTCAGACGGTAGAGGTACAATACAAAGGAGTGTTATCAAGCACGCCCTAATCTTGTTAACGAAAATAGGATTGACATTTGTTTCTATTTTTTTCTTCTATTATAATTTTCCTTTTTTAATTCATTTTTTTTTCTTATTCGAAGTAGGACAAGGAGGTTAGTTAGCAAAGACAATAAAGAACTATGATTTGTTTGTTAACCCTTAACACATGTCTATTATCTGAAGCGCTTAGACATTGTAGTTTTAGGCCGTTTGATAAAACTTCTTAATGAACATTTGAAAATATGTCTACTGTCTTAAATTACCTCTTAAAAAAAAGTGAAGGTAGGGCACTTTTTTCTTGAGATCGCATAGATCCTCCACTTCCCCAGCCTCCCCTGCTCCTCCCTCGACAGGGAGTCGACCTCCTCCGCCTCCCTGACCTCAGTTGCTCCCTCCTCGGCACGAACCCGTCGAGCTCTGCCTCCCCCGGCCTCCGTTGCTCCTCCCTCAACAAGGAGCCGAGTTTTTCCACTCCCCGGCCTGATGCGAAGGACCTGTACAAAGGGTCCCTCCCGGTGAAGCTGCCCTCCACCAGCTGCTCGAGCTCACTCCTCAACAGTTCATCCCCAGGGTCCACGGAGGCCAGCAGCATTAGACTGGTGTTCAGAGGAGGAGAAGAAGACGTCTCTGAAGCGGCCATCTCCACCTCGTCGAGGAGCTGTAGGGGGCGCCCAGTGAGGTCGGCGCGGCGGACGGCGGTGCGGCAGCAGAGTATGGTTCCCACGGCGACAAGGAAGAGGGTGACGAAGCCGAAGCGAGTGCTTCATCTGAAACACGAGATCTGCGGAGCAATGCTGCCAATCGAGTTGGTTCTTATGTGAATTTTGACAGGTTGCAACCTTCCAAGTTCAACTCATGCAGGCAAGAGCGAAGCTAATTGCACATAAGACGACTAATTGCTCTTCTTCCTCCCTAGAGAAAGAGGACCCGCAGGGCAAGAATGTTAGAGCCCCTCCCTCGCAATCATATCCACATGGACAACCCTTCTCACCGCAGAGCTCTGTAGACTACATCGACTACAAGGCAGATGCAATCTCGGCAGAAGCGGAGAGATTAGATTGTGGGCGACGGCACCTACAGAGATGAAGACACAGGCGAAGGGGACCGAAGAGGCTGGGGAAGGCCTCCAACCTACTTCCACATCTCACAGTTGTAGACACAACATAGAGAGAGAGAGAGAGAGAGCGAGATCAGAGAGCAGAGCTTAGCTGGCAACAACAAAGGGGGCAAGAGCTACACAGAGCAAAACGCACAGGGGAGTTGGGAGATCTAAAAAGGGCAGCGATGGAGGAGCTCCGCCATCTATTGGCTATTGTGGGAGCTACCACGAGGGAGGGAGAGGTGCGTGTGAGGCATGCCAGTGATGCCACTATGGCCGCACTAATAGAAATAAATTAAACATATTCTAGATATTTATGTGAAATAATATATTAATTCAGATGTCATTTAAATTAAGAATCAACAATTATTATAAAAGTCTAATATATTTTAAATATTTATTATTAAATTTAGATTTAAATAATAAATAAAAAAATTAAATATTAAATATTTAAATAAGTGTTATCAAACGCCTCTTAATCTCATTCAATTCCAAAGCAAAAGGTGGCATACAAAAGAAAAGAAAAAATTGCACTAGAGGAGGTGGAGAGAGATCAATCATTGATATGAACTGTTTGAAAATTGAAATGGGATATCCCAAACAGCCAATCCAGAGGAAAAAAAAAACAGAAAAAGCGAGAGCATCACTGTGTTTGAACTTTGAAGGGAAAGCTGAAGATTGGGACAAGCAACAATCGATACAGGCTTTCCGAGCAAACTTGCACAGCTATAGAGCTTGGCACTTGCGAATGGCCTCTCAGCCCCCACAGCCGCCTCCACAGCCGCCGCCGCACCCACCGTCGCAACCCCCACCACCGCTGCTGCCACCGCAGACACAGCAACCCACGCCGCCGCTACCGTCACCAACTGCGACCGCAGCGGCCCCTACGCCGGCGCCGACGGCCAGGCCTGCTGCTGCGGAGCCAACCGCACCAGCTTTCTTCCCTGAAGCGGCGGCCCCCGGGGCGCCGCCACTGCCGTAGTACTTGACGTTGTCTCCGTCGACTCGCCTGCGCGGCCGATGCCCGCAAGCGAAGAGGACCACAGACGAGCAGGAGGGACGCTGTGACTGCCCACAGGAGGAAGAACAGGTTTCCCGCGCCGGCGGCCTGGTACTGATCGGTCGCGGGGAACAGGAGGGCGCACAGATCCCTCGCCATATCACGCCCTGCAAGAAAGAGGGAGAGATGGCGAGTTCCGTTAAGCTTCTCTTTTAGTCATGTTCTTATTTTGTCTGATTTTAACGGGTGTCACAGTACGAACCAATCTAGTTTGATCTAAAAAACTTAATTATTTATTACATAAAAATAATAAAAAAATAGATATTAAAAAATTAATTTCAGGTCCGCATCAACGGGGACCTTAACTAAAAGTTTCTCTTAGAAATGTCTGGACCAAGTATAGTCCAAACACTTTTGTAGATGTTAATTTTTAGTCCTTATTTTGTGGGATCCGCATAACGCATTACATGATCCTTGAGTGACTTTTTTAGTCTATTTATTGACAGACTTTTTTTTTCATTTCTCATTTTATCTTTTCATATAATTATTACATTTCTTAATTTTTTCGTCTATTTTAACTGATTTTTTCGTCAAATTTAATTAGATTCTTCTTATACTTTAACTTATAATTAAACTAATTTATGGTATATTTTCTATTACCTCTAAACTAACTTCTGCCACTGAATCTAACAATGCAGTGTGATAATAGATCTAGTTTTTTCCTCACTTCCATGCAAAGTCTTAATTTCTATTAATCACCCTTCTAACATTTTTTGCCAAGATGATCATGTATGGATGGCTACTGCATTCATACTTTAACTAATTTTTTCGTCTATTTAACTGGATCAAGTAGAAGATGAAACCAATTCGAATAAAAGAGGAAACTTGTTAAAAAGAAGAAAAAATCAGTTAAAATAAATAAGGAAATCGATTAAAACAGAAGATGAAACATATTTAAGAAAAAGAGAAAATCAATTAAAATAGAAGAAAAAATTGGTTAAAGTAGACAAAGATAACGATTATAGTAGAAGAAGAAAATGGTTAAAATACATGAGGATATCGATTAAAATAAAAGAGAAAATCGATTAAAGAGAAGAAATCAGTTAAAGTAAAAGAGAAAATCTATTAAAGAAGAAGAGAAAACCTATTAAAAAAGAAAAAGAAATCAATTAAAATGTTCGATCGGTTAAAGTAATAGTTGTAGTGTGTTAAAATAATAGTTATAATATGATAAAATCGTAGTTGTTGTAGTGTGTTAAAATAGACAAAGAAATTAGTTTAAATAGAGAGAGGAAACGTGTTAGTAGACGAGAAAATCAGTTAAAGTAGAAGAAATCGATTAAAATAGATGAGGATAGCAGTTAAAGTAGAAGAGGAAAACTTAAATTAAAAGGGAAAATCAGTTAAAGTAGAAGAAGAAACTAATTATAGAAGAAGAGAAAACCTATTTAAAAAGAAGTGAAATCAGTTAAAGTGTCTGGTCTTATAATGTGTTAAAGTAGCAGTTATAATATGTTAAAGTCTTAGTTGTTGTTTGTTAAAGTAGTAGTTATAACCTGTTAAAATCATAAGAAGAAATCAGTTAAAGTGTTTGTCATCTGTAAAATAGTAGTTGTAATGTGTTAAAATAGTAATTATAATTTGTTAAAGTCATAGTTATTATATGTTCAAGTAATAATTATAGTATGTTAAAGTAATGTTTACCATCAAATATGTATGGCGTTCTTTAACCAATTTCCTCTTCTTTAATTGATTTCCCGTTCTTCTTTAACTAGTTTCATACTCTTCATTAACCAGTTAAAGTAGACGAAGAAATCAATTAAAATATAAACATAGTGACCATCCATACCCGATCATCATGTCATAAAGGGTGATTAACAAAAACTAAAACGTTGCATAACAAGCGAGGAAAAAATTAGATCTACTATCATAGGACATTACTAAGTTCAGTGGTAGAAGGTAGCTTACAAGTAATAGAAGTAATACCAGTAAGTTAGCTTTTAAGTTGCATACAAGAACCTAGTTAAAGTAGATGTAGAAACTGATTAAAGTAGACAAAGAAATTAATTAAAGTATGAACGCAGTGGCCATCCATACATGATGGTAAGAAATACAGTAATTGCATGAAAGGGTAAAACTAATTTCCTCTTCCACTTTAATTGATTTTCTCTTCTTTTTTAATAGATTTTCTCTTCTTCTTTAATAGATTTCCTATTCTATTTGAACTAGTTTCCTCTTCTACTTTAACCGATTTCTTCTTCTACTTTAATCAGTTTCCTCTTCTACTGTTAAAGTAGTAGTTGTAATGTGTTAAAATAGATGATGAAATCAATTAAAATAGCTAATTACCTCTTCCACGTTAATTGATTTTCTCTTCTACTTTAACCGGTTTCCTCTTCTACTTTAACATGTTTTCTCTTTTACTTTAATTAGTTTCTTCACCTATTTTAACTCGTTAAAGTGTGTGACATTACAAGAAAAACCAGAATTAGAGATCGATATATTCAATCTCTATTCAATCACTAGTGTATTATGATCATAAATTTGTGACCGAATAATTTCAGTCACTATTCAGTCTCAATATTAAGACCGAAGATTGTTGATCTCTATTGGGTCTCAAAATATTTGAGACTAAATTTATGACCGAATATTTTCGGTCCCAAACTAGAAGTCTAAAGAATCAATGACCAAAGTTATTCGGTCTCAAATCTGAGACCAAATTTGTGACTGAATATTTTCGATCTCAAAATAGATGCCTAAAATATCAATAACCGAAGTTATTCAGTCACAAACTCAATCTCAAATCTGAGACCGATTTTGTGACCAAATTCATTTGATCTTAAAACAAATGTCTAAAGAATCAATGACTGAATTAGTCAGTCATAAATCGGTCTCAAATCTGTAACCGATTTAGTGACCGAAATTATTTAGTCTCAAAATCTCTCTCTCTCTCTCTCTCTCTATATATATATATATATAATATGAAAAAACCTATTTTACAAATACACAATAAGAATAAAGATACTAACACAATCACCAAACAACATTCATGTCTCGCTAACAAACATTCAACTACCCAATAGATCAAACCATACAACAACTAAATCACTATACCGGCCAACTAGAAGTACCACAAGTTGATTATGTACCTCAAGTTGCTAATACATAAACTAAATACTAAACCACTACTCATAATACAGAAACTAAATACTCATACGCACAGGTCATGAAAAACAAAATTGTAAACTAAGTTTTGAGTAGGCTCCTCCGGTTGCTACCGAAGAAGCATGGCAATAGATCACTGCCTTGCTCACCTTGACAGATACATCATGAAGAAAAGGATGAAGAGAAAAGAGACAGAATAGAGATGGGAAAAGTCTGTACATTTTTTGGGAGCAGGCAATGACAACCAAACAGGAAGAAGGGAAGAAACAAATTGCACTACTCACAAGAGTTTACAATATTGTGAAACATTCAGATCGAAAGTATTATCAATACACCAATGACAAGCAAAGGAGCTATGTGAGATGGAACATTAAAAATGTATGTAGGTTAAAATGAAATGGTAAACTTAGATACGTTTGGGCCAATTCAAATATGTATATCACACCTTAAGTCTTAGTTCATAGTATTTTTCAGGCTTTTTAGTTGTTAGCACATGAAACTATTAAAGAGAAGAACTCGCTAATGAAAGTTATAACTTTTGTGCCCCCAGAGAACGGGTGCGTGCTGTTTAAACAAATTAGAAACTCATAATAATATATTTTTAACTCTTAGTTAAAGATGAGAAAATTGACGAAAATATAAAGTCACACTATATGAATGAAAGGAAGAAAATACCAAGATTGACATTTTGAACAGAGTAAGAGGCAACTAAAAATCATCAACGATGTGTACATGAATTATCTAAAAACCTTGAATAATTTTGTAAAGGAATTATCAAAGAAAATTATTATACCAAAGTAAAAAAAAAATTGGATATTTTATTACCTTATGTGAACACAGATTGGAGCTTCCCAACACAACTGCTGCAGATTGGAGGAATCAGAGCAAGATAATTGCTTGAACTGGAGTATTTCAAGTGGAAAAAATTCACGATGGAGTGGACTGGAGCAAGGTGAAAACGAAAGAGTTCGAATGAGAAAAACTACAGCTCTGTCTCTGTGGAAACAAATTACAAAATAAAAAAAAAATCATACATCACCGTCTAGGTAAATGCTTTATGCAGACAGGTAACTACAGCATCAAAAGTCGATAGTATTTAGTAGCCTCATGTGGCCTCAAGGTGGATGTTCTGACAGAAAAAAATATACATGATATTATACTTAGCATAGCTACTGATGATTAAGCATCTGGATTATTAATGCAATCAAATTAAAGAAAAGATTAACCATGATTGTTGCCCAACAATTTCATCTCAGCATTCATTCTTTCCGAGCAACAATATTCCTAGCATCGGAATTAACTATAGAATGAAATAGAAAGGGGCACCAAGGGAAACAGTGTCCTTCAGGAAAAGAAAAGACCATGCATAAAACTTGAGCCTCCATATACTACTTGCTGGATGACAAAATGAAAATTATTTCCGACAGAATCCTCTTTTCGCAAGGAAGAACCTAGGAAATCTAAAATATTCTGATTGTTCAGCATTTTTATCCACCGACACTGAAGTTTCTCCAAAACACGCAGGGGTAAGCATGAGTACCTCATGAACTAATAGATTTACTTCATTCTCAGGTAATGCACAAAATCAAAATCAGAATAACAATTTCTAATGGACCAAACTAAAGAATGGATCATTGCAAGCTTAACTTAAGACAGAAACACTCTTAAAAAATATAATTATAGCATTGTCAGGTAATGTATAACAAGTTTTTTTTCTGCAAAATATGCTTTTCACTAGGATTAATATTTTTGTGCATAAAGATTTTCCAGGAAATAAGACAACCTTTTGGGACGCCAAATACAACCTAAGAAAAACACTACGGACAAAGTAATACCAAATTGAAACCCCCCAAAAAAAACATAAACCTAAAAGAAGAACACTCACGGCTGCAACAATAAGAATCCCCCCCCCCCCCGCCAAAAAGGCTGCAACATAAGAACCCCCCCCCGCCAAAAAAAAAGTGGTGGGTGGGGGGGGGGGATGGGGAAGAAACCAAACTGGACGATCGACCCTTTTATATACAGCGGAATAGTCTTATTAATAAGGTCAGTCATTTGGAGGAGGCATTTCTTTGAACCCACCCCGGCCCCCCAGCAGTCGCCCGTCTCCATGGCCACCTCCAGTCAGGCTCCAGATGACGCCCGTGGAGGCGCTGGTGACGAAGGCGGTGCCCGTGGCCGCGTTGGTGGCAACGGTTTCGGGGTCTGCGGGCTCGGGAATTGGTGAGGAAGAGGCGGCGGTGGTGGCGGGCCACGGAGAGCAGAGGCCGTGGGCAGCGAGGCAGGGGGGAGGGTCTGGCCACGACGGCGACGAGGCGGCGGAGGGTAGGGTCGAGGTAAGGGAAGGGAGGGAGGTAGCCACGGGGAGTCGGTCGGAGACGACGGGGGAGATCACCGCCGCCAATGCTTGTCGAAGCTGCCGCGGCGCCCGCTGATGCCGCCCTGCTCGGAGAGCAAGAGTGAGAGAGAGAGCAGAGTGAGGGTGAGCCATGAGCGGGGTCAATGGCGGAGCAGAAATATCTAGAACGGGTAATTAATAAGATAATTATTTATGAATATTAACGTAAAGAAGATAATTTATAAAATTTAAAAAATTATATACTTACAAAAGAAAATTTATGTTAAAAAAATTATATAAAAAATTAAGAAGAGACAACTAAAAAATAATTATTCATAATAAAAAGAGCAAAAAAAATAAGGGCGGGGGCAATTGCCCCCCTTGACCCCCCCCCCTGGCTTCGCCATTGAGCGGGGTGGAGGAGGTGGGGTTCGGGGGGCTTTTTTCTTTTTCAATAAACTATAATTTTGTTGGCGCCTTTTTTTGGCAACCCGCCTTTTTTCCAACTTTGAAGAAGAGAAATATGACTACATTAATGTATATTATATAAATTTATAATAGACTTTGGTATAAAATAATAAAATAACTTATTACGTATTATTTAAAAAAAACATAATATTTTGTGTTTAAAATAAAACAAAAAATTTAATATTTTTATATGATTAAGCTAAATATAGATAAATGTTATATATTCATTATGATTAATGAAAATAAATATTTTATAATATATAATAACATTTAATTAAGTAGATAATAATAACAACTTGAATATAAAATAAAATACACTTTGTGATAAACAATAACAATTTTCAATTTATCACTATACTCATTGCGTTAAATATATAAATATGTGCACATAAATATTAAATATAAAATTCTTATACTTAAAAAGTATAGTTATATATATATATGTATTATTCATATGGCCAGCTAATACTATTTTAAGAGACAACTAGTTAAGTGGTCCCTAATAATAGGTTATTCAGGATGGGATTAGCCGAATGGGGTCTTTCACTCTCGGAGTGTGCGAGGGAGGGAAAAGGGAGATGGGAGACAAATGGGGTTTATTGAGAGGGGGTCAAACCAGTGACCGGTTCGGCTGGCCTTTTTTTTTTAAGGTGGTTCGAACTAGCCATTCTTGATTGTTATTATATAATATTATATTGATTTAAGTTTGATGAATATCTAATGATTAGATTCGCTCCTGATCTATATCTCATCAAGATCCGACCATTGAATCTGCTATCAATCAGAATCTGATCATTGGATTTCATGCAAATCTAAATTTCGATTGTTATATTCTCAATTTATGTATATTTGGTCAGTTGTATTTGCTCACAATATAAAACAATCTGATGAAGATCTACTCGTTGGTGACAAATCGATCACAATTCGGTCTCCGATTTGAGACCGAAATATTCAGTGACAAATTAGTTACGAATCTAAGCCGAATTATGACAGAAATATAAAGAACTAATATGTTGGCCCAAGAAGATATGATATGGAAAATCTAGAAATGGGGGTTGAATATATTTGCAGCGAAAAATTAAGTAATTAAAAATTATTTCAGATTAATAATCTATTCAATCAAAATCTTACTGATCTGATGATTTTATGTGATTGATGTGTGTGAGTGTTGGATGTGTAGTTGAAACCCATATGCAAAGTCTAGCGTAAGAACATCAAGCAAATCACTGCGCAAGAGATTTTTTAGGTGGTTCGGACTGCACCCAAGTGCATCCTTTCATCAAAATAATAAAATGTTTGAGGTACGTATGCCTTAACCCAACATTCTTCCTTTTTTTATGATGACAACTTAAGACATATTAAATGAGCTCATGTCAATCATGACGGTGAAGGGTGTGGTTATTACTAGGAGGTAAATCATGGAGCATTTATTTAATACACTACTATTTTATTTGAGAAAAGGAAGATTAAGCAAATACAAAGATAAGAAAGTGAACAAGAGATATAAACAAGGAATGAGAATGCTCCCCCTCTTAGATAGCTCCCCCTAAGGAATAGCTCCCCTGAGAAAATGAATCCTATATAAAAGACTCCTATGAATTTATTGAATCTAACTCACTAAGAAGCTCCTATTAAACTCATGCAAAGCATCTCAAATATGAGGAATGATACCAAAGGAGTTGTAAACTTATGTAGCAGCAAATAGAGTAATCAAACATGTCATTTTTATCTTTTAGATCAAATTCTAATAAATTATTCTAAACAAAGTAGTAAACAAAATTGACTGTCATGACACTTTTGTTTTCAGATCAATTCTGATCTTCAAATACATCAGCAATTATTCTGAAATGACAAAAGATCTTACCTAAGCAACCTTTAATTTTTTGTCAAAATGATTTTACATGTGCTCTCAATCATTTGTCAGATGCATTCACTGTCATGAACTTCAAACTTATTTGAAGTGTCCGACCTACCTACACAAGTTAGTCTAGACAAGTAAAGATTTTGGTATCTAAATTTGTTGGGATCATTAGACTTACTTTTGAAATCAAATCTTCTCTAACCCAGATTTGGTGTAATTTTGATTTTTGAACATTTTTTGAAAGAGTTTTATTCACTGGTTTATGATTTCTGAAACTGTGTGCATGAAAACTATTTTGTTTTTCTTCGAATGTGGAGTATATTCCGATTGGTATGTGCATTATTTCTTTGTTGTGATCGATAGCAATTACTATAATGAGGTGCCATGGGTCTATAGTGCCTGTATGAATTATAATTGTATTGCACAACATGAAAATCAGAATGAAAAGGATGATAATAATGAGGACTATATGACTATGCATTCCAATTATTTTTGTAAAAGTTTGTTTTGACGTTTTCATGATTTTATTTATTTATTTATTTTGACTTATTCTACATAATTTCTTGTTCTGTTGGGATTCAAAAGGTCAACTTTTGAGGAGTACGAGTCGACACTTTGACCTTCTTCAGTATGTATTGCTCAAACATCGACATTTGAACCCTTTTAATTGTGAAAGTCGACTTATTACATAGAGAGGTCGACACTTCCTGTTTCTTCTGACAATTCTTATTTTGTTTCTGAATATTTTTTTGAACAAGAACTATTATTGATTTTTCTTTAAATTCAGTTGAGTTCTTATCTGCAGTAGCCTTAATGAATGAATTTATCATTTTGTTTTCAGCAGTCTTTTTATTAACTGAATTAAAGCCCAAACCTTCTTTATGAAAGTTAACATTATGTCCAATAAGGTTATCCAGATTATGAGTTCCTTTAGCAAACTTTGATAAATAAGATTTTAAATTAACAACATGTTTGTTCAATTCACAATTTTCTTTTCAAAAGTTTGATGGTTTATGGAAGCAGCATCAAGTTCGAAGTTCAATTTTTCTTTTTCAGCTTTTTAATGGTATATCGCATGAAGATGCTTGTTGGAGGTTGAGCTTGATAGAAGCTCCAAGATGAAGATGAGGAGGTGGCGCTGGCGATGCTGCTCAAGCTGGTTTAGACGTGGAGGAGTTGAGCAACTACCCCTTATTGTAACAATGTGATTTTGCTATGACAAAATCTTTTAAAAGACTCTTTACAAGTTAAATACACTAATACATATACCACAGAAAATATTTTGGAAAACTTCATCTCAAAAATTTTTCTAAGTCCACAGACTACTATATGTATCATACTAACTTCGAATGTAGTCTCCGACTTTCAGAAGTCGAATTACAGTATGCAAGTTTACCTCGAAATTTTTCTAAGTCCACAAACTACTCTATGTGTATCATACTGAATCCGACTGTTGACTCCGACTTTATGAAGTCGAATTGTTCTGAGTCTTAAGTTCTGAACTCAAACTTTCTGAAGTCGAATGCCCCTCTTCGACTCCCAACAGTCGAAGTATCTATCTTGTTTCTATCAAATCTATGGAAGTCGAATGCACATTTATCCGACTTCTTACAGTCGAATCGTATATGTTTCACTGCAACTTCTAAGAGTCGAATGTCAGGTGTGTCTTCATGATTCTAACTCTGACTTCTAGAGTCAAATTACACTTCTTCTGAATCCGACTTCTCTGACAATCTATGTACTTAATACTTTCATTGTGTTTAGAGTATACTTTTTATTTTTGTGGTGATTCATCTGCTAATAATCTTTATCAGAACTTGTTGTGCCTGTATGATTGTTGAATATTAATATTCCATCAGGTCATTATTATTTTAATATATTCTAAAATGATAAGACATATTATACTCTAAATAATATTCTAAATTTGTTAATGATTATATTTGAAACATTTGTTCAAATTGGTCTCTTGCATCATGATAGAAAACCAGATCCTCTTATGTTTCGGAAGATATGTTGCATTTATTGTTTTCAGACACATGGTATCTGACAGAGACTCACCTACCACTGTCAGAACCTGACCTTACCTTCTGTTGCAACTGTCTGTCCATCCTTTATTAGTCTGAAAAGCTATTTGTCCGAGGATTCTATATTTTACAGGTCTTCTCTGACTCACCTACCTCAAAAGCATGGAGATATCCTGCCTTATTGTCATGTCTTTGTTGCAGGATATTTATTAGATATGTTTTCATCATAGGCTTTCACAGAGCAATTAATTGGAGCTTGCCCTCTTAGTTGAGAAGCTACTTGCATTGTCTGAAGCCGTTGGAAAGCTAAAAAGGCAGAAGGACCTATGGATAACAACCTCAACCAACATCCAAAGGATCAAAGGTCTCTCCTAAAACGGCCAGATCTCTAACGACCATTTTCAAACGGCTACATTCCTCTGAAGCTTATATAGAAGCCGAAGTTTGAAAGGAGAACATACACAAGAGAGAACACTTAGAGTTTTTGGAGACCAGCTAGCAACTTCTTCAATTCACTACTGTCTCCTTTTGCTAGCAAGAGATTCCTACAAGCCTTCTCCTAAGCTGCAAGATTGAGAGCCTCTTTATTCAAAAATCTCCAAGCTCTCCTCTTCACAGAAGTCTTGTCTTTGGGTGGCAATTGCAATTGATTTCTTTCTGTCCACCTGTCCTCATTCAGAAAGGATTACAGTTGTAATTCTAATTGGTTTTTCACTTTCTGAATTTGGGTCTGTTTGCCTATTATTAAGGCAAACACACAAGTGTTTTTACAATTCATTCTGTGTAATTTCAGCAGGAGATTTGTTCTTGTTGTTCCCCTCCTGTGTAGGGAAGACCATGTTGAAGGTATTCCTTGTACCCCTAGTAAGGGAAGACTTGCTTGGGAGCAAGTGGGTTTGTAATTCTTCTCAAGGGTGAGAGAAGGCCAAGTTCTCTTGGCAGTTAGTGAAATCTCAAGTGATTTGCTTGAGGACTGGACGTAGGACTTCTATGTGAGAAGGGCCGAACCAGGATAAAATTCTTTATGCATTTGTGTGATTGTTTCCGCCAAATTTACACTTGAATCACACACTACACTAAATTCTAATAGCTTCATTTAGTGTTGTTTAATTTCAGATAAAATTTTAAAAGCGCAAGAAGTCCTATTCACCCCCCTTTAGGACATCATTAGTGCCATTTCGATCCAACAAGTGGTATCAGAGCGAGGTCTTCTCAGAAGAATCTAAAGATTTGAGAAGAAATGGCAGCTAAAGCTCACAACTATGAAGGTCAGTCTGTTACAAGGCCACCATTCTTTGATGGTGAAGATTCAATATTGGAAGATGCAGATGGAGTGTTTCATCAGAGGCATAGATTTGATCTGTGACAGGTAATAGAACAAGGTGATTTTGAAATCCTTGGTGAATCTACCTCTGGTCTTTCCATAGCTAATAAAAGAAATATGTCATTAATTATAAGGCTAAAAATTATCTTTGTTGTGCCCTCTCTAAAGAGAATTAATAGATTATCTGCTTGTAGGACTGCTAAAGAAATGTGGGACAACTACAAGTTACATATGAAGGAACTGATATAGTTAAACAAACTAGAATAGACATTCTTGTATCTCAATATGAACAATTAAAATGTTTCCAAATGAAAACATAACTCAGATGTATAATAGATTTTCCAACATAATAGTAGGACTGAGTTCCTTAGGAAAGGTTCTTACAAATGAAGAGACAGTAAGAAAAATCCTAAGATCACTAACTAATGTGTGGACCCCTAAGGTCACTGCTATTGATGAAGCACATGAAATTAAATTGTTCTGAGTCTTAAGTTCTGAACTCAAACTTTCTGAAGTCGAATGCCCCTCTCCGACTCCCAACAGTCGAAGTATCTGTCTTGTTTCTATCAAATCTATATATGGAAGTCGAATGCACATATATCCGACTTCTTACAGTCGAATCGTATATGTTTCACTGCAACTTCTAAGAGTCGAATGTCAAGGTGTGTCTTCATGATTCTGACTCCGACTTCTAGAGTCGAATTACACCTTCTTCTGAATCCGACTTCTCTGACAGTCTATGTACTTATACTTTCATTGTGTTTACAGTATACTTTTTATTTTTCTGGTGATTCATCTGCTTAATAATCTTTATTAGAACTTGTTGTGCCTATATGATTATTGAATATTAATATTCCATCAGTTCATTATTATTTTAATATATTCTAAAATGAAAAGACATATTATACTCTAAATAATCTTCTAAATTTATTTATGATTATATTTGAAACATTTGTTCAAATTGGTCTCTTGCTTCATGATAGAAAACCAAATCCTCTTATGTTTCGGAAGATATGTTGCATTTATTATTTTTAGACACATGGTATCTGGCAGAGGCTCACCTACCACTGTCAGAACCTGACCTTACCTTCTGTTGCAACTGTCTGTCCATCCTTTATTGGTCTGAAAATCTATCTGTCCGAGGATTCTATATTTTACATGTCTTCTCTGACTCACCTACCTCAAAAGCATGGACGTATCCTGCCTTTTTGTCATGTCTTTGTTGCAGGATATTTATTAGACATGTTTTCAGCATGGGCTTTCACATAGCAATTAATTGGAGCTTGACCTCTTAGCTGAGAAGCTACAAGCATTGTCTGAAGCTGTTGGAAAGCTAATAAGGCAGAAGGACCTATGGATAACAACCTCAACCAACATCCAAAGGATCAAAGGTCCTTCTCAAACGGCCAGATCTCTAACGGTCATTTTCAAATGGCTACATTCTCTGAAGCTTATATAGAAGCCGAAGTTTGAAAGGAGAACATATACAAGAGAGAACACTTAGAGTTTTTGGAGACCAGCTAGCAACTTCTTCAATTCACTACCATCTCCTTTTGCTAGCAAGAGATTCCTACAAGCCTTCTCCTAAGCTACAAGATTGAGAGCCTCTTCATTCAAAAATCTTCAAGCTCCCCTCTTCACAGAAGTCTTGTCTTTGGATGGCAATTGCAATTGATTTCTTTATGTCCACACGTCCTCATTAAGAAAGGATTATCTTGTAATTCTAATTGGTTTTTCCCTTTCCGAGTTTGGGTATGTTTGCCTATTGTTAAGGCAAACACACAAGTGCTTTACAATTCATTCTGTGTAATTTCAGTAGGAGATGTTCCTATTGTTCCCCTCCTGTGTAGGGAAGACCTTGTTGAAGGTAGTCTTGTACCCCTGGTAAGGGAAGACTTGCTTGGGAGCAAGTGGGTTTGTAATTTCTCTCAAGGGTGAGAGAAGGCCAAGTTCTCTTGGCAGTTAGTGAAATCTCAAGTGGTTTGCCTGAGGACTAGACGTAGGACTTCTGTAGCACCCCGAAAATTTTAATTACATAAAAATTCAAATAAATGGAAATAAATAATTTCCATAATATCGGAGTATTTAAACACATACGTATATTATCGTATGTGCTAAAACACATCGGAAAATTTCATAAAAAATATAAATCAACCCTAAATATTATTACTAAATGTTTCACAAAGAGATTTGTGCCAAGAAAAATCAGATCATCCAAGTTTAAAGTGTTCGTGACTTATTATCGTAATTCATGAATAAGTCGTAACATCATTATCATACGTACGTGGATGAGTCAGAAAATTAAATAAAAATCATATATGGACTTCAAATAATATCCTCTAATGACCCATCAAGAAATTTGGTTCAATAAAAATCATTTGGGCTAGGTTTAAGAGTTATTGCGACTGATTATCTAAATAAGGAAACAAGTCGGAAAACCGTTAACACGGAAATACGACGCAATCAAAAATTAAATAAAAGTGTTGGAGAGACTTCCAACATTATATATTGATGACCCATTATCATAATTGGGCCAATGAGCAACATTTGGCCCAAAAATCAAATGAAGCTAGAAAATACATAGAAATTCGTAACCATAAATAAGCTGAAATTAAAAAGAGGCAATTAGAGTTGAATTGGGATGCAATCATGCATTCATGACAACCAAATTCGTGCCTAACTATGAGGGGAGGTTTTCTAATGCCTCACACACTCAAAGGGAGGAGGAAATCATCAAAAATAGGAAACCAAACATGCCAATCCCGAAATCCTCTTTTCCTAGTTATAATAGGACTCCTAAACACCATGGTTACTTAAATACTCTTCACCCAAACCCTAGGAACAAATTTAGAACATGCTAGGGTGTAGAGGAGCTCTTGGTGGCTGAGGAGCTGTGGAACGACCACAAGAAGCCGTTCTTCTTCCCCTTCTCATCTGCTGCAACCTGCACAAACCACTCTCTTGAAGTCCACCAAAGGTAGGTTTCTCGGGCCAAACCTTAACATATCCTATACCAATGTGTAGAGCATCAAGTTAACTTTCATTTCCCACTGGTTTCATTGAATTTCATTTAGTAGATTTTGAATTATAAGCGTTGTGCCAAAGTCGTGCACTGTTAGAGCTTTTCCCGTTCTTCTTATTATTCACATGATTTGAGACCGAATTAGACTAAATCATCAACATAAAAGTTCTTCTACTTGTAGTCACGATCATCTTTCATGTTCAACGTTTTGTCTAAAACTCTTTAGTTAGAGAGTTATGAACCCCATAAGAGAGTCATGCATAATACTGTGTTTTCGGGTTTGCAGTTAGCCTTAGGTTCTTCCTGTTTTTCTCGAGATTTAAGACCGAAGTAGGTCAAGCCTCCAACATGAAAGTTCTTGTATTAGTCGATATGGTCATCTTTCATGTTAAATGTTTTGCTTAAATATCATTATTTAGAGAGTTATAAACTTCGTAATAGATCCGTGCATGATACTGCGTTTTCTGGTTGCATTTAACTTTCACTTATTCATGTTTTTCACAAGGTTCAAGACCGAATTAGGTTAAAACCCAACAACAAAGTTCTTATACTAGTTGTCCTTGTCATCTTTTATGTTAGACATTTTGTCCAAATGTCAGTAGACCTCATGTTACAAGTCTAACATGTAAGTCGCCATGAAGTCATGCATGTTTAGGGCTTTCCCACTTTCTTCCTGTATTTCATGCAATTAGAGACTGATTCAGACCCAGCCCACAACACAAAAGTTCTTCCAATAGATGTCCTCGACATTTTCTTTGTTGTGAGTTTTGTCTAAAGGTCAGCATATAGAGAGATATAGGCGTTTCATGAATATCACCCTGTGTCAAATCATGGTAGTCTAAACCAAGAGCATGTCAGATCCCTGTCAGACTCAGGCGCAGACCCTGTGAACGCGACAGCCCGATATGTCGCATTCTGAGGTCGGGTCGCGACAGTACCTCTGTCGCGTTCGGTTGCGATAGTACCCATGTCGCCTTCTGCCTGCCTGATCTGACGACCCCGTCGCCTTCCTTATATGGCTATGTCGCGATCTCAGGATTTTTACCGGAAACCATGTGTTTTCTTACAAAGTTTTCCGCATATACCGAGGTCTGTATAAATGTGATATTTGCTGTGTAAGTTACCTGTCTTGGGTCCGATCATTACATGATTGTTGTTTAATGGCTTAAAAGCGATTAACCCATTTAAAAAGCTTTAATTACATGGATGCTATTCTAAGTGCTCCTTAAATGTTATGATCCATTCATGTTCTTGTGATTTAATCTTCCTACTATTCTACCATGTTTAAATGATAAGAGTTATCATAAAATCTTGCAAACCATGATGAGTTAAAGTGCATAGTTTTGTTCCATGTTATCTTGTCAAGTGCTTCCTGCGAGTTTGAGACCGATGGTTTGTGAATTGAGACACGCGTACCGCACTACACACTAGCACTATTAGGCAGCCTTTCTTGGGAAATTGGAAACTCTCTACCGGTCATTCCGAATCGGTAGACTAGCGACCTTTTCACCAAGGCCTCCGTAAATCTCCTCTGACCATGATTCCCACATGGCCGACGAGTTGGTTGTACCATTGAAGTTCCTGGAGATAGCGTGCACTTCCTTTCTCTTCTTGATCTCGTGAGTGTGACTTACAAACTAGACTAAAGCCATTAATGTAAAGATTGAACGAAAGTATAATTGTACCGTTATGCTGCCGAATTTATCTCTTGACCATTGTTCTCATGAAATCATGTTCAATTTGATTATTACTTTTCCTCATCATCATCATGAACATGACATTACACATGCTACGTTTTGAAACTCTCATTGGCCATTATTAATGACTGTGGGTATCTACATTTAAAAATTTACATGAGATGCTGACAGGGCACGACGTGTGTCCAAGGGCTCCAATCTAGCCCCAATGACGGCGAGTCATAGATATACTGTTAACCATGGGGTATAATGATTACTGGCGTTGCATCTGCGCTGGGAGTACTTTCTTGCTTGTTGAATGATAGATACATAACCACATACACGTGTCCTGGTGTACATTCTTGATGGATCTTTTCTTGGTGTACATTGGTGTCTACGTGCCTGATTAGTGTTACTTGATCGTGCTTGTGAAATCTTGCTTGATATGGTCATTCTGCATTTAATGCAATTAGTGATATCTTGCGTTCTTGACATCAAGTGAATTCTTGCGTGCTTGTACAAAGTGATCTATTGCTAGTTCGATCTTGTCATCTTGTTCACAAATCTCGTTCTATCATAATCACTCTCTCTAGCTTGTTTTATATATCATGTTTTAACGAGTTTTATTCATACTTGCATATCATTCATCGTACTTGCCTAGTTCTAAAATGTTAATCACTTATATCATTGCCCGCACATTGAGATATAAATCCTACTGGGCTAGTTTGCTCATTCCCTACTTTTACCCAATCTAGGTGACTATGAAGTTCAAGAGGAAGAGCAAGTCGAGGATGGGAATGCGTCCGAGTGATGAGCGTTCCAACTATGAGTCTAGTTATAGTAATTCGCTTTGAGAGTTAGAACATGTAGTAGGAAGTGAGAAGTATCATGCACTTTTGTTTTATTGAGTCTTAGTCCTGTAATAGTTTCCACTTTGAATACAATAAGTTGAGATTTGAATACAATTTATATTGAGTTCAACATATGGGCCCTATTATGATGTTGTATTGATACACATTTAGTGCGTGCTCGCTAGAGGCTTATTTGCCGACTGTCCACGTCTCGAATTATCGACTCGAATTAATTAATAATATCCGCTGCGAAATTCTCGGGACGTGACAACTTCCATGTGGGAAGGGCCGAACCAGGATAAAATTCTTTGTGCATTTGTGTGATTGTTTCCGCCAAATTTACACTTAAATCACACACTACACTAAATTCTAATAGCTTCATTTAATGTTGTTTAATTTTAGATAAAATTTTAAAAGTGCAAGAAGTCCTATTCCCCCCCCCCCTCTAGGACATCATTAGTGCCATTTTGATCCAACAGAGGAGAGAGAGAGAGATGCTTCAACACACGATGCGAGAATTCGGTAGGGCTCCGCCTCAATTGGTTCTCTCAACTCACTAATCACGAGGTGCTTCTGGGTGTCAAACCTTGGGAAAGATGAGCTATGGTGTGTATTTATAGGAGAAGGGGCTCGACGTTCGAGGTGGAATATGACCATAAATCATGTCAGGGATAGTAGAAGTTTTTAAAGGTTAATCACGTCAGACCAACCAGACGTGTTAATGAATTTTCATATCTAATAGAATTCTGAAAAAATAGCAACTTAAATCGCGTCAGTATTACCGGACGTGTTTATGAATTTTGTTTATGGAAACTTGCCAAAAGGGAAATTTAGAAAGACTAATCGCGTCAGGTGTGCAGGACACATTCAATTAAAGGCAATAAGTTTTTCCAAAGCTAAATAAGAAAATTATTGAGAAATACGAAAGTGCAAAATCGCGTCGTTTTAGACTGACACTTTTCAAAATGCTTATTTTAGTCATCAATCGATTATTGTAGAAACGCATCAACTAAAACTGCCAGGTTCATGAGTTCACTAATCAATTATCAAAATCACAACTAGGTACCCTGACGCTTCAATTATTCATCAATCGATGGTTGTTTACCAATCGATACAAAATCACGTCATTATTAACTGATGCGTTAATGAGTGCTCATCAATCGATGGGGGTGTCCACCAATCGATAGGGAAATCGCATTGGGATTACGTGACACGTCAATGATTGTTCATCAATCGATGGGGGTGTCCACCAATCGATAGGGAAATCACGTCGAGATTACTTGATGCGTCAATTATCAATCGATGGGGGTGTCCACCAATCGATAGGGAAATCACGTCGAGATTACTTGATGCGTCAATTATCAATCGATGGGGGTGTCCACCAATCGATAGGGAAATTGCATCGGGATAACCTGACACGTTTCTTACAAAAGGCGTCTCGTTGGTCTGGCGTGTTCATGAAATGATAATAGTGTCCATTGAAGCTGATGTGATTCAATGGAGGCCAAAATGTGCTCCAACAAGCCATGAAATATAAGGGGAAGCATCCCAAAAAATGGGGTAGACCTTGAGTGATGGGAAAAGGGCTCCCAAAAGGCAAAAGAGGATCACTTGTGGCATTATGGTGTAAAACAAGATTTGCTCACAGTTGTGTCAAATTTAACATGTCTACAACTATCACTCCTTGCCGTCTACTTTACAAGGGAGCGAAGCGGAGTGAAGGGAAGTGAAGCATAATGGAATGTAATGAAATGTAGTGAAATGAAGTGTAGTGTAGCAGAGTGAACTGAAAAGTAGACACCAAGGTGAAAAATAGATATGCCTTCAACAATAGGTAGATACCACGTGATGAGAATCTTTCACCAATGCCCAAGTGAAGCAACCTCAAGCAAAGAAGACCAAGAAAACCACAATGTTTGGATGGATGAAGAGTGAGCACGAAGGGCACGAAGGGAGGTGTGTATGCGGTACACGAAGGAGGTGTGCATAAAGGGCACGAAGGAGAGACCAACTTCCAGTACGGCAGAAGTACCCAAGGACACAATCCTAAAGCTTTCACCATTGGGGAGCATTTACCAGCTTGTGGAGCATTTACTAGCTTATGGATGTGCTGCAACCATGGTGGATCTATGGGAGATAAGATGAAATAGATGGATAAATCCAAAACAAGAAGATTCAAGGAAATTAGCCCGGAGGCGGAAACAAAGGGAGTTGAGTACTTGACTCAGAATGGAATATCTCAAATTACTTTGGAGATGAAGATCAATGGTCCTCAAATTGCATTAAGAGAGTGATTTTTCATTGCGATTTCAAAATATGCATGTATGCTGGGCTAAATAAAAAAAGGATTAAATCAAATTAAAATATAATCAAGGATAATAATGTTACGATGCTGAGTTGAGTCAGAACACTAAGTTTTCCAAGTGTAGGTCCGTCGTCCCCATTATGCAAAGTGTAAAAGCATGTATGTGTGGCTAAGAATCCTCTAGAATAATAATTATTTTTGGTAAAGGGGAACTCAAATAAAAGATTCCTCAGAACCGCAAGATCTTTGATATGCTCTAAAGGTAATAACATAGAGTAAATGTAGATAATGATGGTAAGGGCGGCAGTTGCAACCAATTCATCACAGTGGAGCAGATGAGGTTCCTCAAACCTACACTCTCAAATTCATTAGCCAAGAATAAACAACATCATGGAATAACAACATTCAGGCATGGAGAGTATGGATTAAATAACATTCATAGCACGCAAAGCTCACTCTTTTTTTTAATGGATTTTTTTTTGTCACAAGAACAGTGAAACAACTAAGTGCATTGCCTCCCATAAGAAGACAGTGTTCCCACTTCCCTGGTGAGACTCTGCGCCAAATTTATTGATGTTAAAGTTTGAAAATACAAAAGTGACGGGGCACACCCCTGCATGAGCAAGCAGCTAAACCAGCCTAATAGATGGCAATCTAGCTTTATCAGTAACAACTGGACCTTTACACACTAATGGAAGATGAACACTACTATGGAACACAGAGTTAACACCTCCATCACAAGCATATGAGGCCAGAGCATCTGCCACGCTGTTGGACTCCTGTAGACATGAACAATCCGCGCCCCAACCTTTGCTAAATGGAACATGGCCACTCTCTGCCACCAAGTGTATTTCCACGATGGGCACACACCAGAGGAAATAGACTGAACTAAGGTAAGGGAATCAGAATATATATATACTACAGAAATGGCAAACCCATAATAATAAGCTAATCTAAGTCCGTCGCAGAGAGCTCTTACCTCAGTAAGCATACTGTTACCTTGACCATTTTGGAAAGAGAAGGCGAGTTCCACATCCCCAGTTACATTTCTGATGCATCCGCCACTGGCGCAAGCTCCTGGGTTGCCTTTGCAGGCACCATCAACATTCAAGGAAAAACCCATCTGCGGAGGCGTCCATCTTACAAGAATTGGGTTATTTAATTAACAGAAGGTTTGATGCCAAACTGTTGTAAGACTAAAAGTTGAGTGGTAGAGATCGCTTTCTTGAAGTTTATCCCATGGACAACCATCGTCATCGCATATCTAATGTCAGATAAAATGTGGAACAGAGGTTTACATTTGGATTCAAATCTTTTGGCACACCTGGCTATCCAAACTTCCCATAACAATAGAAGGACTACATATATAGAGACAAAACCCATGGGCGAGTGGCAGTTTGTGACTGAATTAATGCTCCAAAGCCTAGTTGTAATATGCTTGTGGTACACGACCTTATCATCAAGGAGAGGAGCCACCCAGCGCCAAAGCGAACTAGTCAGCTCCCCTGATATAAAGAGGTGATCCATATTCTCAACAGAGGGTTGCTTACAACAAGAGCACGAGGATGCCATTTGGACACCGCAATCAAGAAGACGGTCATCAGTTGCCACCGCTCGATGAAGAAGCCTCCTGCAGAAAATAGATGCTCTAGGATTAAAACCTAGCATCCATATTTTAGGAAGATCGGGACGATTGATACCTCGAGGTCTAATATTCTGGAAGGCAGACCTAGTAGAAAATTGGCCATCAGAAACACACAGACATCAGGGACACTAGAGAGCTTGACATTATCAATCACATTACGGATGACTGGGTAGCTTCTTAGAGGGTGATTATCCTGAATAACCACCTCCCTCATTGTTGACTTATCATAAACTAAGTCCCCTGGCAGAAGAGAGATAAGTGGGGCATTACCAGCACAACGATGTCTTAGGATGTCTATCTTTTCGCCATCCCCCAAAACTCATCTAGAATTTTCAATGATAAGGTCTTTGGCAGTGTTAAAAATTTCTTGGGACATGCTAGAAGGGAATGCCTTAGTGTTCTCTGAAAAGGGTTGTTTCAAGAACCTGCTTCTGGCATACTGAACCACAAAGAATCTCCATGGAGAACGTTCCAAATGAGTTTAGCAGAGAGGGATACCTGAACATGTCACAAGCTATGGACCCTCAGCCCGCCTTCCTGATTTGGTCTTTAAATGTTCTCCCAGGCAACCCAATGGCGACGTCTCACACCATCCGCCCCACTCCAAAAAAAGGATGCACATGACCGCTCAATGCAATGGATGATCGATTTGAGGAGACAAGTAGCAGTAGCCAGATAGATAGGGATTGAACAAAGGACCGAGTTGATCAAAGTGACCCACCCTGCCTGAGACAACATTTTAGATTTCTAGGCGGCCAGCGAAGAGTTTACCTTGTCCAAGATGAACTTGTAGTCAGAAACCAAGGTGCGACCAGTAGTTAAAGGAACACCCAAATATGACAGAGTACCTTCTTTCCTTTTAAAACCAGTCATTGCTTTGATTCGCAGGACACTGGAGAGGGGAGCCTTCTGAGACATAACAAAACAACTCTTACTTGCATTGATTTTCTGCCCAGAAGATGTTTCATAGGCGTTCAGAAATTGGAGTGGCTTTATGATATTACTAGTCTGGCCATTAAGAAAAATAAGAGTATCATCTGCGTAGAGAAGATGTGAAATAGATATACACCTCCGAGGACCCTTGAAAGAAGTCAAAACTCCAGTAGAGAAAAGATGGCGCAGGCCCCTACTAAGTACCACCTCCATAATTATAAAAAGAGCTGGGGCCAAGGGATCCCCCTATCTCAATCCTCTTGACGATTTAAAGTAGCCAACCTGATGACCATTATACAAAACAGAGAACCAACAGTTGCTAACCAGCAT
Organism: Colocasia esculenta; assembly: GCA_014218235.1. NCBI lineage: Eukaryota > Viridiplantae > Streptophyta > Magnoliopsida > Alismatales > Araceae > Colocasia > Colocasia esculenta. The sequence goes on from CM024761.1 coordinate 118,191,831, forward strand.
ACCATTAAGGACACAAACCGAGAGGAGAAACCAAACTTCTGGAGCACGGAAAAAAGAAAATTACACTCCACTTTATCATAGGCCTTCATCATGTCCAATTTAAAGATGATGTTATGACCCCTGACCTTTCTACAAATGTCCATCATATGTCTGGAAAGAGACACATTATCAATAATAAAGCGGCCCTTAACAAAAGCCTCTTGCTCTTCAGAGATAATTTCTGGCAGGACGGAAGTGAGGCGGTCACTGAAAATCCTAGATAAAATTTTATAACAAAAGTTACAAAGACTGATTGGCTTGAAAATTTGAAATCACTGAAGGTCCGAGGGTCTTTGATTTTAGGGATAAGAGCAATAATAGAAGAGGTAGCCCCCCTAGGGAGAGGATATCGCCTAAAGAAGTCTTGCACCGCCCTGACAACATCTTCAGCAATGATCTTCTAGCATGTAGAATAAAAAGAGTCAGAGAACCCGTCTGGACCTAGAGCACCCTTTCCGTTCATTGCATTCACCGCTGCCTTATCCTCATCATGGCTTAGGATAGCACACAGGGAAGATTTCTGATCATCAGATATAATAGACGGAATGGATTGTAGAAGATCCATACTCACAATGCAATGCTCCGAAGTCATAAGCTTTTCGAAGAAAGGGGACGCTGCATCTTTTAGCCGTAACTGGTCATCACACCACTGATCAGAACCCTCAATTTTGAGCCTATGAATATAGTTTCTCCTCCTATTGTATTTCATAGTAGTCTGGTAGAAAGCCGTATTTTTATCCCCATTTTGTAACCACTCCATTCTTGCCTTTTGACACCACAACTGCTCCTCATTTAGAAGGGCACGATGAAGACTGGCATGGGCAGCTGTAGACATAGCAGTTCTGTTGACCTCAGAAGGTTCTTCATCAAAGCTCCGCTCTGTCTGAGCAACAAGGGATTCGGCCGTACTAATTTGGCTCTGCAGATTACCGAAAACATCCTTGTTCCAAGCACGAAGGGCCTGCTTGACCGCCCTGAGACGTGACAACAAGGTGACAAAGGAATTGTGCGACTGATCCACAACTAACCAAGCATTTGCAACCACAGATTTAAAATTTTCATGAGATGACCAAATATCTTGGTAAATAAAATGGTTGGGTGCTTGCACCACAGAGCTGTGAGAGATCAGCAAAGGAGCATGGTCAGAGACCCCCCTCGGGAGATGGCGGACGATGATCTCGGACGTATTGCTATGCCAGGTACCATTAAACATCGCCCTATCCAGCCTAGCTCTTATAGAGGCACTACCAGTGCATTTGTTAGACCAGTTATAGGGGGAACCAATATAACCTGCATCAAAAAGACCAGCCGTAATAATAAAATCATTGAAATCAACCATGGCCGTATTGCCAGAGAAAACCCCACCAAGCTTCTCGGAGGGCTATGTGATGCAGTTGAAGTCCTCGGCCACCAACCAAGGAATGCCAAAAATTGATTGAGCATAAGTTAGAAGGTCACTAAACATGCACCTTCTGTCCACCAGATGGTAAGAGGCGTAAACCACGGTAATATAATGCATAGTAGGAGTACCAACGTTACAAGCTAGGGAGATAAATTGATTAGAAGAGGAGTGCACTTGAATAGAGTCTTGTCCCCACCAGAAGACCCAGATTTTAAAATCATCATTCATGTTACAAGCATAGCAGTCCATATGCAGGTAACGACACATAGAGGAAGCATTGCGAACAGGGATTTAGATCAGAAATTCCAACTATACAAGGATCATGCTGCTTGGCGATTTTCTTTAAACTCTTCTTAGAGGATGCATTAGACACCCCCCTAATGTTGTTAAAACAATGGGAAAATGGCATAAAGCATGGTAATCCATCACCATGTACATCATTGCAAACCATATGGAAACCATAATAAGAAGTAACATGTTCACAGGCACACCCCGAAAACAAAAATATAACATGAATATATTGATCATAAGCATGGTAATTGAAGAATAACGATCAAATGAAAGCAAGCTGTGAAGGCGTTCCATAATGGAACTCGCCTTAGAGAAAGTATCGCCCCTACTATACGGTGCGATGGGGTCTGGCGACCTTCTCCCAGGGTACAACCACAAAACACGGAAACGGTCTCGCACAAGATCGACTCCGTAAGACGAAAGCTACACGGGAAACCTAATCCTCTTTAACAGAAAGTAAGGGCAGAAAGCATTCACCGAACACCGAGAGAGCGTTCGATGATGGTCCTGGCATCCGAACACCGGAGAGTGACTGCGCACCACCAACGAAGAGCGGTCGTGACGACCTCGACGGTGAGCAGTCCGGCATGGAGAGGGGGCGAGAGAGAGAGGAGTAGCGCAGCGAGTGGTTCCTCTGTGCGGAGTCAACATGCGTTTCAATTTTCGATAATGCGATTAGGGAGACCCTAATCACTATATGAGACGCCTCACGCCCGCAAAAGCTAACCACAATTAGGGAGACCCTAATCACTATATGAGATGCCTCATGCCCGCAAAAGCCTAGACAATGGGCCAGGTCAAGGAACCGGCCCAAACAGGCCCAATCTCTCCAAGAAAAGGGAAAAATGCAAAAATAAGAAGCAAAAAGGTACCAAGGCAAGCCGACAGGACCACGCCATCACACGCGCGTGCCCGCCCAGCCCTGCCCGGCCCGGCGGCGCGCGTGTGTGATATGGTCTAGCATACCCCCATCTTTGTCTATAAGACATAGTCTCATGGACACTTGGGGTTATGGAGCCCTACATCTCCTTAGAGATTTCTCATGTGGGACTAAGGCCCTCACATAAGGGACAACCTTGCACACCTTTTTATGCACCTTTTACTTTATCAAATTTTGTGTATCTTTCTCCCTTTCTTAAATTGCCCCTCCTCCCCCAAACACAATGCTTGATAATGAGGAATAAACATAAGAGGATAACATACCACGCTTTTTAGTAAAGTACCTTTTGGGTTTGAACCTTTACCTAAGTATTCCAAATCTGACTCTCACAGAATCGAAGTGAACTAAGTCTTGAACTTGATTCTTTGGAGTGAGAGTTGTCAAAGGAAACAACATGATACAGGTTAAGATAGCAATCGTAAAGGTGGCGCATTATGGTTATACGCCCTTTCCTGTATCATAAGTACATTCAGGAATAACCCAATTCCTTAACTGCGGCCTTACAGTAGTACTTATTTAGGTGGGTTTCTCCAAGGATGCACTGCTGACATCCTGCCTTACCAGGCTTGAACCCATTAAGAGTATACAACTCATCCTAATCTTGCAGTTATAGGCACTAGCTTTAGGATTCAGGGAGGAACTCAGATATGAGATATCTAATAATTTGAGTGCCTACCAGTTCTCTCAATCAGTTTGTTATACACATTAAACCTTCTTTGTAGGATCTCTACTCAGATAGGTTGGTTGCTGCTGAAGGAGAACATCTGATGGGTTTCAGTCCCATCCCCATCCTAAATTTTTGGACTTGAATTTTATTTTGTCCCTTAGTCAGAGCATCAGCTGTGTTGTCCTTGGTACCAACAAAACCACAGCTATCACTCCCTAAGACACTAACTCCCTTACAGATTTCAATCTGAGTTGGATGTGTCTCATTTCTTTCTGATTATACTTTGAACTTTTGATCTTGGCAACTGTAGTCATATTATCACAATGCACAGAGATCGCAGGTATAGGCTTACTCATCAGGGAAATTCAGAAAGAAGACCCCTGATCCATTCAGCATCCTACTGGTGGTGTCCAAAGCACACAACTCAGCCTCAAAAGTAGACCGAGACAAGATGGTTTGCTTAGTCGACCTCCAGGCGACAGCTCCACTCCCAGCGTAAAGGCATACCCTAAGACCCATTGCTCCCTGAGTTTTCAGCTATCCAGCTTACATCACTATATCCTTCAAGGACAGCAGGAAATTTCCCAAAATGCAAGCCTAGAGTCATAGTAACGTTTCAGTACCTCAGCACTCTATCCAAGCCTTCCCAGTGAGTATGGTCAGGACAGCTAGTGTATCTACTGAGTTTAGACACTGCTATTGAAATGTCAGGTCTAGTACAGTTTGCAAGATACATTAAGCTTCCTATAACTTGGGAATATCGCAATTGAGACATAGGAGTGCCATTCTTATTCTTGCAGAAAACTCTAGAAGGATCATAGGGTGTACATACAACTTTGCAGTTCTCATAGCCAAATTTCTCTAACACTTTCTCAATATAATGAGACTGAGAAATAGCTATCCCTTCAGCTAATCTGGTCAACTTTTGTCCTAGAATTACCCTAGCTTCACTCATATCTTTCATCTCAAAATTTCTACTCAAGAATGATTTAGTCTCAATTATCATTCCCAAATTGTTGCCGAACAACAAAATATCATCTACATACAGACATAGGACAACACAATCATCACCATTTATCTTGTAGTAACACACTTACCAGACTCATTGACTTTAAAGCCAATGATATGATAGTCATGTCAAATTTTCATGTCATTGCTTAGGGGCTTGTTTCAATCCATATAAGGATTTAACAAGTCTACAAACTTTGTTTCCACTACCAGTGTTGTAAATCCTTCAGGCTGATCCATATAGATCTCTTCATCAAGATCACCATGAAGGAGGCAGTCTTAACATCCATTTGATGGATAGTCAGATCATATATGGAGGCCAAAGTAATCAGTACCCTAATAGTGGTAATTATGGTTATAGGGAATCGGTATCAAAATAGTCTATCCCCTCCATCTGTTTGAACCCCTTAGTAACTACTAACCTAGCTTTTAACTTGTCAATGGTCCCGTCAGGATTTAGCTTCTTCTTAAGACCCATTTGCATCCAATGGTTTTAGAACCAGGAGGAGGATCGACCAACTTCCAAGTGCCATTAGCAATAATGGAATCCATTTCGCTATTTATGGCTTCCTTCCAATGGTTGCCTCAAGAAAGGCCATGGCATCCTTGAAGGTGGGGGAGGATCACCCTCAATTTGGAAAGCAATAAAATCACTTCCAAAATCCTTGGTAATCTTTTATCTTTTACTCCTTCTAGGTTCTACTTACTCTTCCTGACTATCAGAATCAGGATGAGAGCTGGATGCACTTGCCCCCATATTTGTCATCCTTTCCACATGATCTGGATGGATGAAGATGTGGAAGGCCCAGTCTCAGAAGACATGGATTGAGGTAAACCAGTCTTCATGGGAAACACATTCTCAAAGAATGTAGCATCACGAAACTCAACTATGGTGTTAACATCTATGCCAGGAATCTCAGACTTAATCACTAGAAACCTGTACGCATAGTTGTTTTCAGCATAGCCTAGAAAGACCGTGTCAACTGTTTTAGGTCCCAGCATTTTCCTCTTGTGTTCAGGGACAAGTGCCTTAGCTAGGCACCCCCACACTTTAAGGTATTTCAAGCTAGACTTTTATTTCTCCAAAGTTCATATGGACTACTATCTTTGTGTTTCAGGGGAACATAATTCAGAATACGGCAAGCCATATTCAATGCTTCCCCCCCACTATAGTTAGGCAGTCCTGAACTCTGTAGGAGAGAGTTGACCATGTCTATAAATACACGATTATTTCGTTCAGCTATCCCATTAGACTGTGGTGAATAGGGGGCAGTTGTCTCATGAATGATGCCATTGTCTTGGCGGTATTCACTAAACTGGTTGGAGGTGTATTCTCCACCCCTATCAGACCTCAACCTCTTAAGCACCCACCGACTGTTTGTATTTCTACTTCTTTCTTAAAGATGATAAACTTTTGTAAAGCCTCATCCTTAGACTTAAGTAAATACACATAGCATTATCTACTACATCATCTCTATAAAGGTAATGAAATACTTTTTATGATCCCTAGTCAATATGCCATTAAATTCACAGATATCAGAATGCACAAGATCCAGAATTTTTGAATCTCTCACCACAGACTTAAACATCTTTTTGGGTTTTTAGCCTATCACAGATATCACACATCCTTTAGAATTATCATAGCATAATTAAGAATCAATTTCAGGTTCATCATTCATTGAAAGAATTGAAATTAATATGTCCTAAACACCATGCCATAAATTAGATGAATCAACGACATTATATGCCACAGAAACAGATGTAGAAACAACATCAACATCTAAACTTTTATTCATCACATGGTTCACATACACTTTAAATAACCCATCAAATAAATAACCTTTACCAATAAAATTTTCTAACACAAAATGACAACTTTATTACATTTAAGTTTAACTCATAACCCTCCCTAACTATTCTAGAACCTGATAAGATGTTCCTCCTAACACTAGGAACATGGTGCACACTGTGAAGAGACAGTACACGTCCTGAAGTAAACTTCAGATCCACGCATCCAGTTCCCACCACACTTGTAGTGCTGCCATTACCCATCGTCACGGAGCAATCACTGGTGGCCTGATAAGACACAAAGTTAGCCCTGTCAGCACATAGATGTACATTGGCTCCAGTGTCTACTAACCACTCATTAGGTTCATAAATAGTAAAAAGCTGGGGGTTTAGAGAAACATACGTGTCACCAGAAGAGTCCCCACTAGTCACTACATTGACCTAAGCTGGATTTTCAGCAGTCTTATGGGTCAACTTTTCTTTCCATTTAGGACAGTCCCCACGGAAATGACCCTTTTGACCACATACCCAGCATTCTCCAGACTCTTCTTCTTCTGTATCTTTCCTTTGGGTTTCATTTGTGTATTGGAACCTGTCCTTGGGTTTGCCTTTAACATCTTTATTCTTATACTTTACCATAACGTTTGCACTAGCCTCCACAGGTATCCCTGGTTTCTCTTTTCTATGCTCCTCTTCAATGGAAATGGCCCTCATCAAGTCATCAAGAGAAATAGATCCCTTTCTATGTTTGAGAGCCATTCCAAAGTGCTGCCAGGTCTTTGGAAATTCTCAATTATGCACATGACTTGAAATTTTTCAGGGAGTTTCATATCACCCTCTGCCAAGCCGTGGATCATTAGGAGAAACTCATGTGCCTGTTCGTCTATAGATCTATCCTCCAACATGTGAAACTTGAGGAACTTGCCTACAAATACTTTTCCAGACCTTGGTTCTCGGTATTGTATTTCCGGTCAAGTTCATCCCATAGTGCCTTTGAGGTTAGGAATGTAGAAGAACTATAGACATCAAACAAGACATCCGATAGTGCAGTAAGTATGCACCCATGTCCATGTCTATCTTTCTCTTTCCATTCCTCAGCCTTAGTTGCACTTTCAGAATCGCCCTCAATCACTTTAGGGGGATCAGACTCTATAACCATGATCAACCCGATCATTGTGAACCAAATCTTCATCCGTTGTAGCCAACGTTTGAAGTGTTGCCTTGCAAATTTTGCAGGCATACCTGACATGTCCACTTTCGGGCTAAACGATGAGGATGAAGCCATGATCGATACTTTCTCTAAGACTGTTGTTAAAACAGTGGGAAAATGGCATAAAACATGGTAATCCATCATCACGTACATAAGTGCAAACCATATGGAAACCATAATAAGAAGTAACATGTTCACAAGCACACCCCGAAAACAGAAATATAACATGAATATTGATCATAAGCATGGTAATTGAAGAATAACGATCAAACGAAAGCAAGCTGTGTAGGTTCCATAATGGAACTCGCCTTAGAGAAAGTATCGCCCCCACTATACGGTGCGATGGGGTTTGGCGACCTTCTCCCATGGTACAACCACGAAACACGGAATCGGTCTTGCACAAGATCGACTCCGTAAGATGAAAACTACACAGGAAACATAATCCTCTTTACAGAAAGTAAGGGATAAAGCATGCACTGAACACCAGAGAGAGCGTTCGACGATGGTCCCGGCGTCCGAACACCGGATAGTGACTGTGCACCCGAATAGAAGAGCGGTCGGCGATGACCTCGACGGTGAGCAGTTCGGCATGGAGAGGGGGCGAGAGAGAGAGAGAGCAGTAACGCAGCGAGTGGTTCCTCTGTGCAGAGTCAACATGCATTTCAATTTTCGGTAACCGCGATTAGGGAGACCCTAATCACTATATGAGACGCCTCACGCCCACAAAAGCCTAGACAATGGGCCAGTTCAAGGAACCAGCCCAAACAAGCCCAATCTCTCCAAGAAGGGAAAACACAAAAATAAGAAGCAAAAAGGTACCAAGGCAAGCCGATAGGAACAACGCCATCACACGTGCGTGTGCGCCCAGCCCAGCGCTCGCGTATGTTATATGTCTCTAACATACCCCCATCTTTGTCTATAAGACATAGTCTTATGAACACTTGGATTATGGAGCCCTACATCTCTTTAGAGATTCTCATGTGAGACTAAGGCCCTCACATAAGGGACAAACTTGCACAACTTTTTATGCACCTTTTTACTTTATCAAATTTTGTGTTTCTTTCTCCCTTTCTTAAATTGCCCCTCCTCAAACCCCTTTTTACCCAACACCTAATGTTCCAGATTAAAGCAGCGCAACTCATGAGGATTAAAGATTTCCATCCCCCGTACCAGCGGCTTTCACCTTGGACCTTGTTCGAACACCAGGTGGTTGGGCCGCCACCCCCCCCCCCCCCCGTTAAGACCACATCCGGCATCAGAATATTTTCTTTAAAGGCTAATAACTCCTCTCTCCTAGTGGAAAGCTAGTGGCAGGAGAAGCGGAAATATACCCCTCTTCTTCCACCGTGAAAGGCTCCAGTTGGCAAAGCGGGGGATTTAGGCAATACGGGGGCGTTATGTACACGCCCGGGGGATGCAACCATGCGGCTCAAGGCCGCTACAGTAGCATGCACGTGTACGGACGTGTTCGAAGAATCCTCAAGGGGCATGATAGTATCCTGGTTTTCCTTTTGCCCAACCTCCAGATGCTCCATGTGTACTACTTCTTCCTCTTGCGCAGCGACCTGCGAGGACCTTGGGCGGCCAGAAGACCCCTCACCGGCTCCTTTTGATAAACAGATTCCTGTCCACGGTTGTGGTCGATATTATCCATACCTGGGCCTCTTCCTCAATAAGCTCAGGGTCTATAAGAGTTATGAAGCAACACAAACAGAGACGATAGAAGAGTTACAGAGATATGAGAGATGAGGCAGAGTGGAGAAGTAAATGATAGTCTCATGATTTGCTACGAGCTATCGTGTTGTTTTATACAGTCCTCAGAGGGACAAACCCGTCATATGCATGAGTGAGGTTGTTACAACAGAAAGGTCTTTACAACAGTAGAGCATTCTAGGCGGGTCTGGACTAGCCTGGAGAGTCCTTGGAATATTCCAGGAATATATCCTAACAGGCCCCCTCAAGCTGAATGGGTGAACCACTTGTCCCGAAAACCTTCAAAAGCTCGTGTCGCCAGCGACTTGGTAAATATGTCAGCTACTTGATCTTTGGTGGCAATGTGTTGAACACATAACTGCTTATGAAGGACCATGTGTCGAATAAAATGAAAGTCGACCTCCACATGTTTATTCGTGCCTTAAACACAGGATTGGCAGTGAGATATATGGTACTGATGTTATCACACCAAAGAGACAGTGGTTGAGGAAGATGCAGTTGTAGTTCCTGAAGAAGATGAACAGTTCAAAGAAGCTTCGTAGCTGAGGAGGCAAGAGCTCTCATTTCCGCCTCTGTACTTGATCGAGCAACAGTTTGTTGCTTTTTGGCACACCAAGTCACAAGATTGCTTCCCAGAAAAATACCAAAACCGCTGGTGGTCCTTCGATCATCTGGGCAGCCGGCCTAGTCTGCATCAGAATAAACATGTAAGGTGAGAGTTGTGGGTTGCAGCAGCAGGCCATAGGTATAAGTGGACTTTAGATATCGAAGTATCCGTTTGACAAGAACCATGTGTGCTGTAGTTGGAGCAGATAAGAACTGACAGGCATTGTTTACAGCAAATGCCACATCAGGTCTAGTTATGGTCACATACTGCAGGGAGCCAACAATGCTGCGATAAAATGTGGGATTTGGTAGGACATCACCATCATACTTGGACATAGAAGTTCTTGCAGCAAGCGATGTAGCAGATGGCTTCGCAACAAGAAGCTGAGTTCTAGTTAATAAGTCAAGGATGTATTGTTGTTGGCTGAGATGAAGACCTTTCGTCGACCGATCGACATGAATACCCAAGAAATAGTGCAAGTTTCCCAGCTTTTAGAGAGAAAGTCTGAGACAAGTTACTGATCAGAGTAGATACCACTGCAGAATTGTTACCAATTATGATGATGTCATCAACATAGACAAGTAGGTATATAACAATCCCCTATTTGTGATACAAGAACAATGATGGATCACATGTAGAACCTATAAAACCAATGGAGACCAGATGTGAAAACAGTCGAAAAAACCATGCACGCGGAGCCTGCTTTAATCCGTATAGGGCCTTATGAAGTTTACAGACATGATGTGGATAATTCTTGTCAATAAACCCCGGTGGTTGAAGCATATAAATTTCTTCTTCCAGAATGCTATGCAAGAACACATTATTCACATCTAGTTGTTTGAGAACCCATTGCTTGGAGATTGCTATGGAGAGTATCAACCTAATAGTTGTAGGTTTTATCATGGACTGAATGTTTCATTGTAATCCAGACCATGCTGCTGTTAAAATCCCTTAGCTACTAGGCGAGCTTTGTATCGGGCAACTGAACCATCAAAATGTCTTTTAATTTTGTATATTCATTTGCACCCGACCAGATTAGCAGTGGAAGGAGGAGGGACTAAGGTCCATGTTCCATTATGTTGAAGCGCAGAAAATTCTTCTGACATGGCATTGCGCCAGACCACATGCTTGTTGGCAACAGTGAAGTTGGTTGGTTCATAGTCTTGAGTAATGGTGGCATGTAAGGCATAGCGGGAGCGGTGTGGGTTAATGGGTTTAGTGGAATGGTGAGTATGGGCTCAGTGCACTCCATTATTTCTGTAATGGAGCAAAGCTTAGGTAGAGGTGAAGTACTAGAAGTGGGTGAGGAGGAGGTGAGAGGTTGATGTGAGAAGAGGGAAGAATCATCCATCTGTGGGGGCGAAGCAGTATCACCGTCACCTGTTGGTGAATTATATCATTGGAGTTTTTATCATCCTCAGCTGGTGCTGGTGCTATGGCAGGTTGGGTAATGGACGAAGTGGGTATGGGAAGAGAAATAGAAGTAGTAGTGGGTGGGATAGAAGAAGATGGCTGTGTAAGAATTTGTAAGGGAATGAGGTCTCATCAAACACAACATTGCGAGCAACATACATACGACCAGAGCACGGCAGTAGACACCTGTAACCCTTATGATCAGAACTGTAACCGATGAAGATGCAACATTCTGACCGAAAAGTAAGTTTATGTTATTGTAAGGCCGGAGATGTGGATAACATGCACAACCAAAAGTGCACAGTGTGGTGTAGTCTGGAGGGTGAGAGAATAGTTTCTCAAATGGAGATTGAAGTTGGAGGACAGGTGTGGGTAGGAGATTAATAAGGTGTACAGCACAAGAGACTGCATCATCCCAGAAGGTATATGGTAAGTTTGCATGACTGAGTAAGGCAAGACATGTCTCTATCAAATGTCTATGTTTTCGTTCGGCGATCCCGTTTTGTTGGTGAGTATGAGGGCAAGAAACCCGATGAATTATTCCACAGTTAGAGAAGAATGTGGAGAGCCGACGAAACTCACCACCCCAATCACTCTGAAAAAAATTGATTCTGGTGGAAAACAGATTCTCAACACGTTGTTTAAAATGATGAAACACAAGGTAAACATCTCCTTTAGAGGCAAGTGGATAGAGCCAATAATATCGACTGTAATGATCAATGAAGGTTACATAATACCTAAAACCGTTGTTGCTCACAAAAGGTGAAGGACCTGTGGACACAAAAAATGCAGGGGACATTGCACCGATGGCCCAACATTTCCAAGGGCAAAGACCCCCCAAATAGACCCAAAAGAGCCCATCACTCAAGTGGCCCATCTCCCCCATATAGGGAGGTCATCTTAAGAAAATGTGACACCTCCCATTCCAACAAAACCTGCTGCGATGGCAGAGGTGAAGTTGGTAAAAAGGTTTTCCCCTTTTGGGGCTGGGCTACCATGGCTAAGAAGGGGGGTTTGGCTAGCTAGTTAAGGGAAAAAGGAGGGGCTAACAAGGAACATTCGAGTTCCTTTGGCTGCAAGGAAGAGGCTGAAGGGAGAGCTTAAAAAGGAGATCTCCCTGGGGGGAACTCCCATCCGGGCTGCTAGAAAAAGGAGGAGAAAAGGAGGTCTTCTAGTTTTCCTGGGGGTGGGCTGCAACGAAGGGGGCTCCCTCCTCTCATTCTGGCTGGCTGGGCAGAAGAAGCAGAGAAGCTCCCCCCTTCCTGAAGGTTGGCTACTAGCTTGCTTCCTCCTATTTGCTGGGTTTGCTGCTGCGTGAGAAGCGAAGGAAAGGAGGGTGGGCTGCTTGCTTCTTCTTCTCACCGCTTGGCCTGCTAAAGAGAGGAAGAAAAAGGGAGGGAGAAGGGCCTTTCTCCTGCTACTGAGGGGCCTCCATCTCCACTGTCCAAGAAGAGAAGATGCAAGATAAGGGAGGGTCTTCTTCCTACTGTGGAGCTTCCACCTACACCGTCCAAAAGAAGGGAAGAAGAAGGAGGAAGGATCCATCCGACTGGGGCTTCCTCTGCTACTCTAAAGAGAAAAGGACCAAGAGAGGGAGAGAAGAAGGGTGAGCAGGAGGGTGAAGAGCAGGAGGGGGTTTGCCGTGGCAGCCCCATTCTCTTTGTTTCTTTTTCTTTTTCTATCCCCTTGCTATGTAATATCCCCCAAATAACAGTGAATAGAACTCTTTATTTCCCATCTCTCTTTTGCATATCGTTGGTTTTGGCTAACACATGGGTGTGTAGAAGTGGTTTTAAAGGGCCCTTCTATCCCCTTGTGGCCTTGTTTGCATGAGATCAAAGTCCCTCTAAAAGCATGGATTATGATGTATTTTGCTTCATATTTTCTGTTTGTTTTCCTCTTATTTAAAGTCTTACTGTTTTACCTTGCTTGAGACTTTGAAAGTAGTAGCCGGATACCCCCATTTGCTCCCTAAGAGCATCCAACAAGGAAATTACTCATGGCCATACTTCAGTTTTCCATGAACAGCCCCCTCTTTTGATGTGCTTTCTCTTGATTTTTTTTTGCACTCTTACTATGGAGGATGGGAGCCTGATGCAAGGAGGTCATATAGGACCATATGTGTGCCACCCTTGCTGGGCCCAAGAACAGTCAAAGCACTATTCAAATACCCCTTGTTGTTGCTCTGTTTCATTGTCTCATATCCTGCTGTATCGCTTTTTCATGGGCCGTTGAACAACAAAGATCAAGTAACAAGCATCTGAGTCCGATTTCTGTTCATGAAAAGTTTCATTTCGTGTCAAGAGTTTTGCGTCTCCGACCGAACCCTCGGATCCCTCTCGTGCTGTGAGAACCGGGCCCCGAAAGGCTTGTTGTATCATTTTCCAGTGCGACTTTGAACATGAAGGGTCAAATCGCCAATATCTAGGTCCATTCCAAGTTCATGAGTCGGTTCCCCATGTCCTAAGGGCTTTGTCCCCAAAATTTGGTGCTCAGACCCCTCACGGATTTCGAGAATTGAGCCCTGGAAGGCTTGCCGTATCGGTTTTCCGCACGTCGCTGAACATGAAGGGTCAGATCGCCAATATCTGGGCCCGGTCCATGTTCATGAGTCGGTTCCTCATGTCCTAAGGGTTATGTCCTCCAAATTTGAGGCTCAGACCCTCCACGGATTCTGAGAACCGAGTCTCGGAAGGCTTACCGTATCGCTTTTCCGCGCGGCGTTGAACATGAAGGGTCAGATCGCCAATATCTAGGCCCGGTCCAAGTTGATGAATCAATTCCTTATGTCCTAAGGGTCCTGTCCCCAAAATTTGGTGCTCAGACCCCTCACGGATTTCGAGGACCGAGTCCCAAAAGGCTTGCCGTATCACTTTTTCGCACGGTTTTGAATATGAAGGGTCGGATCGCCAATATCTGGGCCCGGCTCAAGTTCATAAATTGGTTCCTCATATCCCAAGGGCTCTGTCCCCCAGATCTGAGGCTCAGACCCTTTACGGATTTCGAGAACCGAGTCTCAGAAGGCTTGTCGTATCGTTTTTTCGTACGGTTTTGAACATGAAGGGTCAGATCGCCATTATTTGGGCCCGGCTCAAGTTCATAAATTGGTTCCTCATATCCCAAGGGCTCTGTCCCCGAAATTTGAGGCTCGGACCCTTCACGAATTTCGATAACCGAGTCCCAAAAGGCCTGCCGTATCGCTTTTCCGCACAGCTTTGAACATGAAGGGTCGAATCGCCAATATCTGGGCCCGGCTCAAGTTCATAAATTGGTTCCTCATATCCCAAGGGCTCTGTCCCCAAAATTTGAGGCTCAGACCCTTCACGGATTTCGAGAACCAAGGTTCAATAGGCTTGTCGTATCGCTTTTCCGTACGGCTTTGAATATCAAGTGTCGGATAATCAATACATGGACCCTGCCCAAACTCATGAGTGCTGTCTATATGATTCAAATGCTCTATCCTCTCAATTGGATGCAATGATTCTTCATGAATGTCAAGAATTACACGTAAGAAGGGCTACCGAATCGCTTGGGCCTGAAAACTGTGTTGATACGGTAGGACCGATCCGGCAGGACCGATCCGGCAGGATTCCCTGCTGATTCGTTTGAATAGTGCCCTTGCCGTATCACTTGAGCAGTACCCTTGCCGATTCGCCCCTGTAGAATGGTCTTGGTCGCCGGTTCGCCCTTGCCGTATCGTTTTGGCTACCGAATCGTTTTGTCTGCCGAATCGAATGGGTTGTGCATGATGATGCTTGAGCATACAAACTACCAAATGACTTCAAATCATAAGAAGGACAATGACAATCAAAGCATGTTAAATTTCTCGCATTACCAAATAGAAAAAATTGTGTAATAAATAAATGAGCATGCAAATCGACTGTTAAAAGATGAAGAGCACACACACATTTAAACCTCTTTCAAATTTAACTGCAATCTTGTAGTTTTATTTTGCGCCTTTTATCGGATGTCCCGACTTAGGCCACAAGACCTTCTATTCTGGCGATTAATCAAGGGTTTTCTCTTTTAAAGAGATGTAATTAACGTCATTGCGTTCAGGCAACGGCGGGATCTTGGTCCCGACCTGATCTTCACAATCGTTTGACGAAGTCAAACGGCACGTATAATAGACCTAAAGTCCTTCGATTCTCAGAGGCAGAACATTTGGTTGTCACTTCGGTGGCTGGCACGCCTGCGCTATGCGATTGCCGATTCATCTCATGCCACCGTTGCTCGAGTAACATTCGACGGGATTTGGGTTTGCAATATGCATCCATGAAAAATGAGAAACATGATAAATAGAACATTTAAAATAATGTGATTTGTTTATAAATCTATTTCCACAGCGTGGCACGCCCGGTGGGACTAAGCTTCCCTTCATCTCTTCACCAGAATAGAAAGCCTTGCGGCCTTACTACTCAATACTAACTGTCATTTTCTTAAGTGGCAGATACTAACGAAACAAAGGCGGGAGTACGCTTCGGACACCTGGTCGTTCAGGATCATGCACGGTACGGCTATCTCATCGTGCCGACTTATTTCAGAAGCTTTCCTCCAGTTGTGGAGTTCCCCAACTTCTTGGGGGTCGCATTCTTCGACATCCTACACCCAGGAACCAAAAAGGAAGCTGAAGCTGAAGCTGAGCATGAAGTTGAAGTCAAAATGACCACTGAGGAGCTGAGCTGCCGCGTTCATCACATGGAGCATGACAACCGCTATGAGAACAAAGGGAAAAAGGCTAATAGATATCCTCAACAGACGAAGGAGGTTGAGAACATTGTCACTCGTCGTGCACGAGTTTCTAACACAGGGAAAGGTGTGCGAATTTGGGACCTAAGAATTCATCTACAAGCTAAGAGAACCGAAGCCATACCAGAGCGGGTTACAACGACAGTGCCCGTGAAGAACTCATTTCAAGCTATAGCAGGAAAAGGAGAGATGGCTAACACCTTCAAGGGAAAGCTACCCCCAAAACCCATCAAATTCAAACAGGTCTGGCGACCTAAAAGAGTGCAAAAGCCTAGGCTGGAAGAGCCTGCACTAGAAGAGAACGTACCAAAAGAAGTAGCTGATGAAAGGGTCCCTAACTATCATAGGTCGTCCAGAGGCTTCAGGGCCAGAGTTCAACAGGGAGGGGCTTGTGCTTATGCCCACTTCCACAATAAGAAGGCAGAACTTCGGAGGTCCGCCTATCTGCCACCTATTCGGGAAAGGTCTCCCGTGCTGGCGCTCTCAGCCACATATGATCGGAAGGGGGCAACACAGGCCGTGTACGACCGCATCCCCCATCTCGCGAATGCCCCGCTGCGGCAAGCGAGAATGCAAAGAGGTAAAGGATCTCCTCAGGAAGAAGCTGAGAGCAGTACTAATGAGAACAATGTTCCATACGAACACGATCATGAACAGACTGGGAGAGCCAAACCCCGGGTATCAGTTTTTGAAAGGTTATCCTTTCCTCCTCAAACTTCCCGAAGGGTCGAAAGAGACCGAAATAGGAACATTAAATCTTTGCATGTCACATGGATGGCATAGGAAGCCGTTATGGAGCCTTGCTGACCAATGATGAAGAGCTGGCAGAACTGGCTGATAGACCCGGTGCCGTTACAAGAAGAAGAGCAGCCGCTACAGCTCTAACAGCAGCATACAGAGGAGTTAGCACCTCCCCAACCCAAATGACGACAATTACTGCCAATGTGATACCACTTAAGGCAGTGGGGGAAACAGTGAAATTCCCCCGCCACCGCCACCAGAAATGACGCCTGGGGGCATAGCACAAGAGATTCCTCTTGCCACACCCCTAGATCCAGCCGTCCTGGAGCTGCTACAGCAATATCGAGCTGAAATTGGGGCACTTAAACGACAAATAAAGGGTAAAGAGACTGAAGAGCATGTATCCCGAGAGGCCAGAGGTCCGGGAGAAACCCCTCAAGGGACCTCAGGGTCAGTGAGGATTTTGGCCCAGCCAGTAAGTGAGCAACTCCAACAAATGCCAGCGGCTGCAGCTCAGCCGCAGTGTCCACATACCCAATATACACTTTTGCAGCCGCAGTTCTTCTAGCAATAGCAACAGCAGCAGCAACAGTCTCAGCTGCGACAAGGTCATCTTCTGCAACAACAACAGTCATTGTCTGCTCACGTTCCTGAGCAGCAATTTGAACATCAAGAGCTGCCCCCGGTGCCACCGGTGGCTATTATCAACACCTCGAACAATCAACCATCCCACTTTTATCCTCAGCAAGTGGACCCTGCCACCATCAGCAAGTTAATGGTGGAGCAGATGATTGAAATGAAGCTCGCCGAGCGGGGTGATGGAGAACATGTTCATTTTGATGTGTATATGGTACCCTATCCTCCACATCATGCTATGAAATAGCTACCATCGGGGATTACTAAGCCTCTAAAGTTTGACAAATTCAATGGGCAAGGATCCCCAAAAGAGCATATAGCCTACTATATCAATGTGATGGGCAACCTGGCCGTTGATGAGTCCTACCTACTGAAGTTCTTTGGCTCCTCCTTGACAGGCCTAGCATTTGAATGGTACTATCGCCTGTCGGCAGGGTCTGTATTATACTGGGCAGATATGCAAAAGAAATTCAGAGAAATGTTCTACATTGCGGAAAGGGAGGTTACAGCTACCGAACTCTATGCAACAAAACAAAAATCCAATGAGTCTGCCCTGGATTACATCCAGCGGTGGAGGAACCTTAGTATGAGATGCAAGTGCCCTCTTCACCAGGAAGATGCAGTGCAAATTTGCAAACAGAACCTGAAGAGAGAGTTATTGGAAAAAATGATCGGGATGGAAATTCGTTCATTCGACAGGCTGAACAATGTGGCGGCAGAAATTGAAGCCTTCATGACAAGATATCCCAACAATACATCAATGGAACAAAAGGACAAGCCAGCCAATAAAAAGCCTATCGGAAAAGAGGCGAACACTGTCGATCTAAAAAACTTCGAACAGCGGAAGGGTGTTGGGTCTTCTGGCACCAAGCCTAAAACTCCAAGGCGGAATATGCTTCTCCAAGACAAATTATGAAGCGATACTCTTTCCCTAAGGAGAAAACAAAAACATTGTTCGAATGGGCCACTCATTGCAACAAGATTACATTTCCAACACCCAAAAGACCCGAGGAAGCGGGAAAGAAAGATGATCCTCTATTTTGCCCATATCATCAAGTCTTGGGACATAACATAGAGGATTGTTATGTGTTCAAAGACATCATGGAGTCTTTGATCAAGAGGGGGAGCTGCAGATGGGAGAATACAAGGTAAACCCACCTCAACCACATGAAGCCCCTGTTCGACAGTCAACAGCTAACATGGTATCACTATACCAACAACTGCCAGAAGAAATTTCTAAAGCTAATACGCAGGTGAGTTATGAACATTGCATTCTAGGCCCTACTAGAAATCAAGAGAGTTGGAAGAAGTGCCTCTGAAGGGAATGAGGAAGCCGTCCAAACAGCCTACTCCACAAAGGCACGCTCTAGGGATGATGCCTCAGTCATCTCTGCCAACTGTCACTCCAATATGGCATCTGGCGAAGCCCCAAGTGATCTCCAGTAGAAATACTAGCAACAGAAGGCAGCAGACACCTCTACCATTGTACAGAGGGGGCAGCCCATCACTCGAACAGTTGCAAGCATTAATAGATGAGTTGGATAAATATGAGCAACTTGAAAGGAATCCTGCCCAGCTACAAGAATATGTACTATGGGAGGAGCTAGAAATGTTGAAGCTAGAAAAGGCAGCTGAACAAGAAATACCTCAACCCCATGAAGAACTGATCTGGGGGCAAGTACCAATAGAGCATGAAAGGAAAAAGAGAAGATCCAAGAGGAAGGAGGAGAAAATGCTTGCTACTCTTTCCTGCAACACTATATCATCCCTGCCAGATATGACCAAACACGGTGAGGGGGAAGAGATCAACTATAATTCCAATGGGGTGAATCAGACTAGATCGTCAAACCTTGAGTCTATAACAAGATCCAGAAGAAGGTTGGAGAAACTACCTCTAACGAATCACACCATTATTATCAGGGGAGAAGCATCTTATAAGACCTTGGAGCCAGAGATCCAAGGTATACAAGCTCCACCTCCACTGAAGGTGTACAAAAATCAAGAGGTTGGGGGGCAAAATACCATCTTTTGTTGAGTTCCTGGCATTAAGGGAGCGGTTTGAGTCATCCCATACACCTCAAATGGCACGAGAAAGAATTGACCTTGATCCAAGCAATCCCATCAGTGAGGTTCCAAACAGGACCTGCTCAAATATCAAAAGGGAATGCGGCTCTAAGCCACTGGCTAATATCCCCCGCATACCTGCCGATAATCCTGTCATGGTAGCTCAGTCACAAAAATATCAACTAGAGATTGAAATGCTGAGAAAGTAGATTCAAGAAAAAGAGGCATATATCTTGGCATCAAAAGAAATGGAAGGCTTGGTCGAAGCATTGCAAAGCAACATCAATCCATCCCAAACTCTGCCAACAGTGTCGCAGTCGATGCCAACCCACACTGGGGGCATCTTGCTCACACATCCATATCAAATGACTTCGGGATAGCTGGAGATCTACTCAACAATAGGCCAAGAGTTTGCCCTAAAGCCACAAATAGAGAGGGTGTCCATGCAGCCGGCCCACATCCACCCAAGCTTGACAGATCCAGCACTGATGAATAGCTTGATGAAGCTGATGGGGATGAGTGGTAGCATTAACGCTACGCTCTGTGACAATGCAGCTCCATGCCCTGGGGTTCACGATATACACCATACAAAGGCAATGGGAAATGTGACCCATGGGCCAACAACTTGTAGGTCGTTATCAAGCAGGTGCACATATTCAAATCGTCTTGTCAAGCCCATGGCAGACAGACTAAGCAGACAAGGAATATATGAAGCGGGCCCCTATATGGCTGAGGAAGCAATCTTGGCGACTAAATTACATGCCATTTCTCAAGGAGGTGGGGAACCAGCCCAAGACTATATCCGGCGGTGGATGAACGTCTGCAGGAAATGCAAGCAACCACTATGTGAAGAAGATGCTGTCAATATATGCAAGAACAATTTACAAAAGGAGATTCTAAATAGAGTGGGCGACATTGGCATCAGAACCTTCGATCGGCTAAACAATGTTGCCACTGATATTGAGGCATTCCTCGCCAAGTACTCTTCTGCTGATACTACTGGCCAAAGGAAGAGGCATGTCCAGACTCTAGAAGCTACTGAAGGGGAAGCCAGTTCCTCACTTGACAAATTGTCGAGGCTAAGGAAAATTCCGCTACAAGAGAAGATGCAGAAGCCTTACTCCTTCCCAAAAGATAAGACACTGGTTCTTTTTGAATGGGCGCAACGACATAACAAAATCATCCCACTCGAGCCTAAAAAGTCGGAAGACATCAAGAAGAAAGACAATCCTCGGTTCGGCTTATATCATCAGCTGCCGGGACATGTTACAGAGGAGTGCTATATCCTCAAAGATCAAATTGAGTCCTTGATAAGAAAAGGAGAACTACAAGTGGGCGATTACAGGGTGTACCCGCGCAGGCTCATAGGGCATCAATACAATAGAAAAGAAAAGCATATGACAACCTGCACTGGCCAATCTGGGGGCAAATGCACGTTATAATATATGAGCTAGAAAAGCATGAGAAATTCAGAGAAGCTCGATGCACAGATGAAGCTCGTGCACCCTGGGGGAATTTCAAGATCTTCGGCCCATCAAAAGCAAACGAACAAGGATCACCTCACCGAAAAATGAGTACTCTAAGACGTGTGTTGATCACATATGTAACGTCCATGGAGTAATGTTCATTCAAAAAAAGAGAGAAAAGAAAGAATGACAAAAAAATAGTTACAAAAAAGAATGAGTAAAAAAAAATGACAAAAAAAAGGAATAAAGGAAGCATCTTGCTAAGGTAGTCACACCGACCACCCAGCATGAGATCCGATCATCGAGGCGGTCTCAATTGGCTCTTTTAGGGCCACCTGAGGTAATATTGTCGATGACGAGCAGCAAAAAATAAAAAGGTCAGCCATACCGCTAGTCGGACTATGGTTCTGAGATAAATAATACCTCAACAAAATTGCGTGTTTTCTATAGGGCGATGATATGAGCTCGCGTGGTCATACCGCACTGGGCTTTCATCGCTTATGCACATATTCACGCATGAGTTTTCTTGCGGATTTTAAGTGCATGTATTTTTTCGGATCTTTAAATAAAACTACCGAAGGATTTATCCTTATGCAGCATCATCTACATTTCGAAAAAAACTGGCAAATTATCAATCATGTTTTTAAAATTCATATTTTAAAATTGGCAAGCTTGTCCTCCATGATTTCAAAATACTCATATTTTGAAAAGTGGCAATGCACCGATCATGTTTTCAAAATTCATATTTTAAAATTGGTGAACTTGCCGCTCATAATAAAAAAAAAACTCATATTTCAAAAAAAAATGTGGCGTCTCGCCAATCATGTTGCAAAAGAACTCATATTTCAAGAGTGGCGACTTGCCAACCATATTTTCAAATGTCATGTTTTAAAATCGGCAAGCTTGTCACTCATGATTTAAAAAAAAATCAATCAAAATCAAATTTCAAAAAAAAAAAAAATGGCGTCACGCCTATCATGTTTTAAAAGTCATATTTCAAAAGTGTCAATTTGCCAACCATGTTTAAAAAAAACCATATTTCAAAAGTGGCAATTTGCCAATCATATTTCAAACGTCACATTTTAAAAGTGGCAATTCATCAATCATATTTTAAAAGAGACAATTTGCCAGTCAAATTACAAAATTGACGTTTTCAAAGTAACGATGCATCAGTCATATTTGAAAATTCATATTTCAAAACTCAAAATCATGTTTTTCAAACGGGACCTTAGCGCCCACATATTTAATAAGAAGATCGAGGCCTCCACGCCCTCATATTTCAAAATCGGGCTCCTCCGCCTCAATGATTTCAAATTGGATCTTTGTGTCCACATCTTTCAAAATCGGGCCTTTACGCCCTCATGATTTCAAATCGGACTCTCACGTCCTTACAATCTCAAATCGGGCTTCCATGCCTTCATGATTTCAAACACATTTTTCAAATTGACATTTGCCAGCCATTAAAAAGAAAAGGTTTCTGACCATATCTCCAAATAGATTGCCCCTGATTGTTGGCCACTCCAATTAATTGCAGGTCACCAATTCCAACACCAGATGATGAAACCAGGCCGACGGAGTTTCCCGTAGGTCTTGAAGCTGATGGCGTCGATACAACCGACGTCCCCAGATGATGAAACTAGGCCGATGGAGTTTCCCGTAGGTCTTGAAGCTGATGGCATCAACATAACTGACGTCCCCAGATGATGAAACCAGGCCGACGGAGTTTCCCGTAGGTCTTGAAGCTGATGGCGTCCACATAACCGACGTCCCCAGATTATGAAACCAGGCCGATGGAGTTTCCCGTAGGTCTTGAAGCTGATGGCGTTGACACAATCGATGTCCTCAGATTATGAAACCAGGCCGACGGAGTTTCCCGTAGGTCTAAAGCTGATGGCGTCCACATAACCGACGTCCCCAGATTATGAAACCAGGCCGACGGAGTTTTCCGTAGGTCTTGAAGCTAATGGCGTCCACATGACCGACGTCCCCAGATGATGAAACCAGGCCAACGGAGTTTCCCATAGGTCTTGAAGCTGATGGCGTCCACATAACCGACATCCCCAGATTGTGAAACCAGGCCGACGGAGTTTCCCGTAGGTCTTGAAGCTGATGGCGCCAGCACAACTGACGTCACCGGAAGATGAAACCAGGCCAACGAAGTCATTCGTGGGTCTTGAAGCTGATGGCGTCCACATAACCGATGCCCCCAGAAAATGAAACCAGGCTAATGGAGTCATCCGTAGATCTTGAAGCTGATGATGTCAACATAATCGGCATCACCTGAATATGAAGTCAGACCAACGAAGTTATTCATGGGTCTTGAAGCTGATGATGTCAACACGATTGGCATTGCCTGAATATAAAACCAGACCAATGGAGTTGTCCGTAGGTCTTGAAGCTGATGGCGACAACACAACTGATGTCCCTAGAAGATGAAACCAGGCCAATGGAGTCGTCCATGTGTCTTGAAGTTGATGACGTCGACACGACTGATGATGAAACCAGGCCGACGAAGTCATTGGTGGGTTGAAGCCGACGGTGCCAATACAACTGATGTCACTTGAAGATAAAACCAGGCCAACGGAGTAGTCCACAGGTCATGAAGCAGGTGTCAACAGCTTTGACACTCGTGTCAAAAGTCTAATATTATATATATATATATATGAATGAATGAAAGGGCTAAAAATAGAGATTCCCGTCGGACCTACTCGGATTCCACTACCGAGTAGGGGTAAAAAGGACAAGAAAAGCCCGCTCACGATGAAAACCCGAAAGGGCGTCGTGGGAAAAATTGGGAACTTTGCCACGTGAAAACCCGAAAGGGCACGTGGGCAAAAGCAAGAAGGGGCTGACTCCGGTGAAAACCCGAAAGGGCGCTTGGATCAGTAATGTGGTTAAAAAAAAAGTGTCAAAAAAAAGTTGCAAGAAGAGGGAGTTCTATCTCTGCTCCCCCAAGTGGACCTTCTTTTGTTATGTTTTCCCTAAATCTAGATAGGCACTTTCTTGTCAAGCTATCTTTGTCATTTATGCCTCTCTAGAACCCTAGGTTTAGATACCACTGCCTTTTCGAAACTCCAAATAAAGCCCAGCCTTGACTTCTTGCCTTGGCTGACTAGTAGATGTTACCTCTAAAACCCTTGTTAAGTTAGTACATAGGTTTTCTAGGTTATCATTTCGCAATAACCTCACACCATCTGCCAACGTCATGGTATGATTGGTGATTGAGCCCTATTCCACTCATGAATCTCTCTTTATAATATATATATGTATACAAAAAAAAAAAAAAAAAGAGGCTTAAAATAGAGGTGCCTCGCTGGACTTGTCTAGGTTTCCCCTGGACGAGGGTAAAAAGAGCTAGAACCCGATCATGGCGAAAACCCAAAAGGGCGTCATGGGCAAAATTGGGTACCCCACTACGTGAAAACCCGAGAGGGCGCGTAGGCAAAAGCAAGAGGGGGTCGGATTGGGTGAAAACCCGAAAGGGCGCTCAATTCGATAATGTGAAAAAAAAAAAAACAATCAAAGTCAGATACCAAAGACAAGTAGGCTTCAAGTCTCTGGAAAGGAAATCCTGACAGAAGTGGCACTAGATAGTCAAAGCTCGTCTTCGTGCCAGTCGAAGCTTGACTTCATACCAGCCGAAGCTTGTCTTCATGTCAGTGCTAGCTAAAACTCGTCTTCAGACCAGTCGAAGCTTGTCTCCATGCCAGTGCCAGCCGAAGCTTGCCTTCATGCCAGTGCTAGCCGAAGCGCGCCTTCATACCAGTTGAAGTTTATCTTCATGTCAATCGAAGCTAATCTTCTGGAAAGCTGAAGATTATCTCAATGCCCATCAAAACCTATCTTCGGAACAATCAAAGTTTTATCTCCATGCCAGTCAGAGTCCTACCTCATCTGTGACGAATCGCTTCGTCATACACGGGGTGGATTCTGACAAATTTCCAGTCTCCAGAAGGAAATCTCTGACAGAGTCCATCGATAACTTGAGAAGCAGGTGCCGACAAATGGCCAAGTCGGTCGACATCCACAGAACTAGTTTTGTGAAAGAAATCTGTCGATACCCAGACACAACAAATGTCGAAAGAGGAAGACAAGGGCACATTAATCTAGGTATGAGCAAAGGGGTATTAATGAGGGCTACAAGTCTCCAAGGCGGCAGTCTGGTTACCACAATCGGTGACAATGACGTGGAAGCGGTCTACTTCCTCCTACTAAGACCTCAATGCTACTGTATGCTCAGATTGTTGCGCATTCAAGGTGACCTGTCAGTAAGACAGTTCAAGAGAAAGGAAGCAGCATGATCACTTACTGGGTCTAGAAGGAGCCATCAGATCATATAGCAAGCCAGCATGCCCCATCAGCTCATACAATAGGCCAACACAATCCAACATGACCCCATGGATGACTGACCCATGAAGGCCACCAGCTCACACGGCCTCTCCAACGAAAGAGGCCACTGATTTAGGACTCTCGTTGGTTCAAGAGGCTTCTGATTCAAAATTCTTGTCTTCAAAATGTCCCACCCGGTCAGAAATTTCAGCATTTTTGAAGGAGCTACCAGTCAAGGACTTCCCCCGAATCAAGAAGGTTATTAGTGCAGTGCCTCCACCAGCTCAAGACTACCACTAGTTCAATACTTTCAACAGTTAAAAAGCCTCTAGCCTAGTAGTCTTCACCGACTCAGAGGTTGTTGATTCAGTGAACTCACCAACTTAGCGAGATCCTGAGACCGCAATGTCAACTGAAGAAAACCAGAGATCACCAGCACGTCTATGGGCTGTTAAAAGATACAAAAGTTCACCTGTGAACACTGCGCCCTCTCTCTCTCGCTTGCACTGTTTCGCTCTGCTAATGACAAACTCTTCAAATAATGAGATCACCAAGACGACACAAGTCGGGCATTGCCCGCATTGATGAGACTAGTCTGTAACCAGCTGCGACGTCAAAAGTCTATCAAGCTCACCCGCAGGCGCTGCTCGCCTCCTCTTGCACCACCTACAGGTGGGGCATTTGTGGACACAAAAAATGCAGGGGACATTGCACCATGGCCCAACATTTCCAAGGAAAAGACCCCCCAAATAGACCCAAAGAGCCCATCACTCAAGTGCCCATCTCCCCATATATGGAGGTCATCTTAAGAAAATGTGGCACCTCCCATTCTAACAAAACCTGCTGCGATGAGAGGTGAAGTTGGTAGAATGGTTTTTCCCATTTTGGGGCTGGGCTACCATGGCTAAGAAGGGGGTTTGCTAGCTAGTTAAGGAAAAGGAGGGGCTAACAAGGAACATTCGAGTTCCTTTGGCTGCAAGGAAGAGGCTGAAGAGAGCTTAAAAAGGGAGATCTCCCTGAGGGGAACTCCCTCCGAGCTGCTAGAAAAGGAGGAGAAAAGGAGGTCTTCTAGTTTTCCTGGGGGTGGCTGCAACGAGGTGCTCCCTCCTCTCATTCTGGCTGGCTGGCAGAAGAAGCATAGAAGCTCCCCCCTTCCTGAAGGTTGGCTGCTTGCTTGCTTCCTCCCTATGCTGGGTTTGCTGCTGCGTGAGAAGCGAAGGAAAGGAGGGCTGGGCTGCTTGCTTCTTCCTCCCACCCACTTGGCCTGCTGAGAGAGGAAAAAAAGGAGGGAGAAGGGCCTTTCTCCTGCTACTGAGGGCCTCCATCTCCACTGTCCAAGAAGAGAAGAAGCAAGAGAAGGGGGTCTTCCTCCTACTATTGGAGCTCCCACCTGCACCGTCCAAAGAAGGGAAGACGATAGGGAAGGCTCCATCTGGCTGGGCTTCCTCTGCTACTCTAAGAGAAAAGACCAAGAGGGAGAGAAGAAGGGTGAGCAGGAGGGGTCTGCCGTGGCAGCCCCCTTCTCTTTGTTTCTTTTTCTTTTTCTTTGTCCCCTTTGCTATGTAATATCCCCAAAGAACAGTGAATAGAACTCTTATTTCCCATCCCTCTTTTTGCATATCGTTGTTTTTGGCTAACACATGGGTGTGTAGAAGTGGTTTTAAAGGGCCTTCTATCCCCTTGTGGCCTTGTTCGCATGAGATCAAAGTCCCTCTAAAAGCATGGATTATGATGTTTTTGCTTCATGTTTTCTGTTTGTTTTCCTCTTATTTAAAGTCTTACTGTTTTACCTTGCTTGAGACTTTGAAAGTAGCAGCCCGGATACCCCCATTTGCTCCCCAAGAGCATCCACAAGGAAACTACTCATGGCCATACTTCATTTTTCCATGAACAGCCCCCTCTTTTTGATGTGCTTTCTCTTGATTTTTTTTTTGCACTCTTACTATGGAGGATGGGAGCCTGATGCTGTTGCCCGGTTGGCTACCCAAGGGGGGTGAATGGGTTTTTAAATAAATTTTATCTGATAAAAACCTGAGCTCAACAAACATAAAGATTTCTTGGAAGGGATTAGTATGTTAGTAAAGCAACAATCACACGATAAAGACAATCACACAACACACAGATTTTCCTGTTCGGATCTCCTCTCCTTAGGAGTCCTACGTCCAGCCCCTGAGCACCCCTCAGGTTTCACTAACTAGGTACAGTCCCCCTATGGACAAGAACAACCACCCAGCTCAGCTGGTCTTCTTCCTCACTCCTGAAGGGAACACCACACCCTGGTACCACCAGGTCTTCCTTCACTCCCGAAGGAAAAACCCCACCCTGGAAACCACCAGGTCCTTCCTTCACACGCGAAGGGAAAACACAAGAAAGTCTTGAAAGGAATGACTAGCCCCTAGATCAAGCTTTTACAAACTCAATCTGAAGCTACAAGCACTGAGAGACGAAGATCTACACAGTGTCTCTCTCTCAGAACTAATCTAGCTCTTCCTTAATTTTTCTTTTCACAGCACAAGGAGCTAAGAGCCAAGATGGAAGGAATGAATTTCTGGCTCTAGAGATCTTCTGAAGGCTTGAAAGCGGCTGAGTTCTAGGCTCTCTTGAATGTCAATAATACTTCCTTCAGGGATGTCTATTGTCTTCGGAACTTCGTCTTGTATTTATATCTCCAATTTGAATGAGGACGAAGAGATGACCGTTGTCTCACAGCTTTGGTGTACGTTAGACTGAGGGATCTGTAGAAACTTCCTATCGACAGTCTTTTGTTCTTTGGAGCACACGCAAAGTGATGAGATCTTCTTAGCTGGCTTGTGTAGTTCTTTCTGTGTCGATGTTGTAGGATAGTATATCCTTAAGATTCTGCAAGGTTGAGCTTTAATGGTAGACAGCTATACTATCTCCAGATGTCAATCAACGTTAGGCAGATAGACACAAATATGGTAGTGACAGTTTATCGTTCTAGAAGATGCATGCAAGGATACACGAGAATGGAGATATTTCTGTATCCGTGCAAGATACGTTCAGTCTTTATTAATGCATGGCAGTCAAACAACGAGATGCGACTTTGACTATTCAACGTATCTTAACTCAAGGAAAACAATTAATTAATGGAAACATGACTTATGCAGTCGTTATGAAAGTCTGATAGAATCGTTATGATCAAGTTGCTGTAACTCATAAGAAGTCGTTATGATGACATATGAAATCGTTACCACAACCAAGTCGTTCTATAACAGATGATATAAGAAATCGTTATGAACACTTATCAATCGTTATGAGATGCAAGTCGTTGTAACTTTCTAAGAAAAATCGTTACGATGACTTCAGAATCGTTATGAAGCAAGAGTCGTTATAACTTTCTAAAGAAATCGTTACGATGACTTACAGAATCGTTATGACGAGCAAGTCGTTATAACTTTCTAAAGAAATCATTACGATGACTTACAGAATCGTTATGACGAGCAAGTCGTTATAACTACTGAAGAAGTCGTTACGATAACTTACAGAGTCGTTATAATGAGCAAGTCGTTATAACTTCTGAAGAAGTCGTTACGATAACTTACAGAGTCGTTATAATGAGCAAGTCGTTATAACTTCTGAAGAAGTCGTTACGATAACTTACAGAGTCGTTATAATGAGCAAGTCGTTATAACTTCTGAAGAAGTCGTTACGATAACTTACAGAGTCGTTATAATGAGCAAGTCGTTTATAACTTCTGAAGAAGTCGTTACGATAACTTACAGAGTCGTTTACATCGATTGTTTGATGCAGCAAGGTTTATTCAACCTTTCAAGTAAATCGATACAGCTTGTGAGGAAATCGTTATAGCTCTTCTGAAAACAAGTATGAAGTACTTACCACAAGTGCTTGACTTTCTTTGGGTGTTACCTGGGCTTAAGGCTAAATAAATCATAGTTAGGAAAACTTTTGACGTGTTTTGTTTATCACCAAAATAGGCATGTAATTAATTTAAAGTACATGGGGATGGACTGTTCATCAGATGCAAGGAGGTCATATAGAACCATATGTGTGCCACCTATGCTGGGCCCAAGAACATTCAAAGCACTGTTCAAATACCCCTTGTTGTTGCTCTATTTCACTATCTCATATCCAGCTGTATCACTTTTTCATGGGCCTTTGAACAACAAAATCAGTAACAAGCATCTGAGTTCGGTTTCTGTTCATGAAAAGTTTCATTCCATGTCAAGAGTTTTGCGTCTCTGACCGGACCCCCGAATCCCTCTCGTGCTTTGAGAACCGGGCCCCGAAAGGCTTGCCGTATCGTTTTCCAGGGCGACTTTGAACATGAAGGGTCAGATTGCAAATATCTGGGCCCGGTCCAAGTTCATGAGTCGGTTCCCCATGTCCTAAGGGCTCTGTCCCCCAAATTTGGTGCTCAGACCCCTCACGGATTTCGAGAACCGAGCCCCGGAAGGCTTGCCGTATCGCTATCGCTTTTCCTCCGCACGACGTTGAACATGAAGGGTCAGATCGCCAATATCTGGGCCCGGTCCAAGTTCATGAGTCTGTTCCTCATGTCCTAAGGGTTCTGTCCCCCAAATTTGAGGCTTAGACCCTTCACGGATTCCATATCGCTTTTCCGCGCGGTGTTGAACATGAAGGTCAGATTGCCAATATCTAAGCCCAGTCCAAGTTCATGAATCAGTTCCTTATGTCCTAAGGGTCTTGTCCCCAAAATTTGGTGCTCAGATTTAGAGGACCGAGTCCCAAAAGGCTTGCCGTATCACTTTTTCGCACGGTTTTGAACATGAAGGGTCGGATCGCCAATATCTGGGCCCGGATCAAGTTCATATAATTGGTTCCGCATATCCCAAGGGCTCTGTCCGCCAATATGAGGCTCAGACCCTTCACGATTTCGAGAACTAGTCCCGGAAGGCTTGCCGTATCGCTTTTCTGCACGGTTTTGAAAAGAATGGTCAGATCGCAAATATTTGTGCCCGGCTCAAGTTCATAAATTGGTTCCTCATATCCCAAGGGCTTTGTCCCCGAAATTTGAGCTCGGACCCTTCACGGATTGCGAGAACCGAGTCCCAAAAGGCCTGCCGCATCGCTTTTCCGCACAGCTTTGAACATGAGGTCGATCGCCAATATCTGGGCCCGGCTCAAGTCATAAATTGGTTCCTCATATACCAAGGGCTCTGTCCGCCAAATTTGAGGCTCAGACCCTTCATGAATTTCGAGAACCAAGGTTCAATAGGCTTGTCGTATCGCTTTTCCGTGCGGCTTTGAACATCAAGTGTCGGGTAATCAATACTTAGACCCTGCCCGAACTCATGAGAGCTGTCTATATGATTTAAATGCTCTATCCTCTCGATTGGATGCAATGATTCTTCATGAATGTCAAGAATTACACGTAAGAAGGGCTACCGAATCGCTTGGACCTGAAAACTGTGTTGATACGGTAGGACCGATCCAGCAGGACCGATCCGGCAGGATGCCCTGCTGATTCATTTGAATAGTGCCCTTGCCGTATCACTTGAGCAGTACCCTTGCCGATTCACCCCTGCAGAATGGTCTTGGTCACCGGTTCGCCCTTGCCGTATCGTTTTGGCTACCGAATCGCTTTGTCTACTGAATCGAATGGGTTGTGCATGATGATGCTTGAGCATACAAACTACCAAATGACTTCAAATCATAAGAAGGACAATGCAATCAAAGCATGTTAATTTCTCGCATTACCAAATAGAAAAATTTGTGTAATAAATAAAAGAATAAATAAATGAGCATGCAAATCGATTGTTAAAAGATGAAGAGCATACACACATTTAAACCTCTTTCAAATTTAACTGCAATCTTGTAGTTTTATTTTGCGCCTTTTATCGGATGTCCCGACTTAGGCCACAAGACCTTCTATTCTGGCAATTAATCAAAGGTTTTCTCTTTTAAAGAGATGTAATTAACATCATTGCATTCAGACAACGACGGGATCTTGGTCCCGACCCGATCTTCACGATCGTTTGACGAAGTCAAACGGCGCGCATAATAGACCTAAAGTCCTTCGATTCTCGGAGGCAGAACATTTGGTTGTCACTTCGGTGGCTGGCACGCCTGCACTATGCGATTGCCGATTCATCTCACGTCACCGTTGCTCGAGTAACATTCGACGGGATTTGGGTTTGCAATATGCATCCATGAAAAATGAGAAACATGATAAATAGAACATTTAAAAAGATTTGTGATTTGTTTATAAATCCATTTCCACAAGACCCCATACATCAGAAACGATAAGTTCTAGGGGTTGCGAGGATGTAAACATTGAGGAATGAAAGGGTTGTTGATGGCTTTTTGCACGCATACAGTCTGAACAAACTGAAGCAAAATAAGATTCATAAAATGGTGTTTTTATTGATTGAAGAACTTGACGACGATCCGAAAAGTTGGATGTCCAAGTCGTTTGTGCCAAGTGGAGACTGAAGTGGCAGAAAGAGCTTGTTGAGAGCCGCAGCAGCAGGAAGTTGATATAACCATTAATGCTGGGACCGTGAAGCAGCTATCTCCCAATGGACCAGTAGAGGTAGTGTTAGCAGCAAAAGCTTGAGGAACAGTCAGAGGAGTCTGTGTTCCTTTGAAGCAAAGATCAAAGAGCTGGCGACAGTTCATAGCAACATGTCCACGGAAATCACAAAGTTGACACACATCTGTAGTAGTCAGAGAATTGTTATGAAATGCTCCTCGATTGAAGTTTTTCCTTCCACCATTGCCACGACCACGAGACCATCGTCCACGACCGGATAAATTGGCACGTGGAGTGGTGTCTTGTTGTCGCTGTTGCTCATAGCCAAGGTTAGTGCGAGCCAGATTAGCAGTAACATCAGTGATAGCCTGATGGTGTTGCTGTAACAATATTTCTTGATTCAGAAGCATTCCCTGGATATCATCCAGGGTAAGTGATCCAGCATCCATCCTTGTAGTGATAGCAGTGACAAAAGACTCATATTCTGAACCAAGACCTCCAAGCACATATAACAGCATGTCGCTATTGGAAACATGATCAGATGCAATGGCAAGGCAGTTCTCAAGGTACTTAGCTTTATAAAGATAATCACTGATCGTGGAGGCTCTTTTCTTGACCTGCTGGAGTTGCAGACGTAGTTGAAAAACTCTAGCCTTAAAGGGTGATCCATACGTCTTCGCAAGAGCCTCCCACATTGATGCTGCAGTTGAGTGATCCACAAGCAGTGGTAAAACAAACTCAGTAATAGATGTTGAACCACTCTTTATTACCTTCATATTTTGGTGCTAAAAAATTTATTATGTAACTTAAATTGAACATTTTGTTTCATCTGTGTCGCATCAATCTCATAGCAAAATGTTGAGTCTCACATTGAGCAATATGGCGCACTAAAATGCTAAGTCGGTGTTCATTCAATATACATCGATTTCTATTCAAAGTGCCACATCGATTTCACTAACAACGATTTGATAAGTCACACAACGATTTGATTGTGTAACGATTCGTTAGTGAAACATCGATTTGATCGCATAACGATTTCATAAGTGAGAACCGATTTGCTCTCATATTGATTTCATAAGTGAGAACAACGATTTGCTCTCATATCGATTTTTTTTCTCATAACGATTTCATAAGTGAGAACAACGATTTGCTCTCATATCGATTTGGTTCTCATAACGATTCGTTAAGGCTCATAATGAATTGATAAGTGAGCGCAACGATTTGCCCTCACATCGATTTGCCTTCTATAACGATTCGCTAAGGCTTCACAACGATTTGATAAGTTTCACATTGATTTGCTTGCCATAACGATTGATCATCATAACGATTTCATAAGTAAGAAACAACGATTTGCTTCTCACATCGATTTGATAAGTCAAACATCGATTTGCTTATGATTGAACATCGATTTGGCCATCAATTTGCCTATACTTATAACATCGATTTGCTTTCATGTAAACATCGATTTTGTCCAAACATCGACTTCATGTAAACATCGATTTCCTTTATATTCAGATGTTTCAAAAAAAAAGGTAACGCTAGAGAGAGAAAATCCTAGAGAGAGAGAGTCTGCGATTTTCTTAGTTTTGTTGGCGCCGCCGCCGCCGGCCCTTAGGGCCTGGCCGGCCATGGCCGGTGCAGGTGATCCTTCTACGAGTATAGGAGAAGCGGAGGCTGTGAGGGGCCTTCAGCAGGAGGACCTTCTTTCGCGCGGGTGGTGGCGGCCTCCTTGGAGCTACCTCCGGTTTGCACTGACGTGCATGAACCAACATTCACAGATAAAGGAGAACCAGCGGTATTCTTCACTAAGCAGAAGATAGATGCTTCATTAATTCCTTTCCGTTTTTCTGTTGTGGCAAAGATGGCCTATGGTAGACCTCCCTTTCCTGAGATCAGATCCCATCTAGTATCCAAGTGCAGTATTAAAGACTCCTTTCTCATCAGTGCACTGGATAATTGACATCTCCTCTTCCGATTCAAAAGCCAAGACGACTACCTTCGTGTGCTCCTCCGAGAATCTCTTTACGTCCAGGGCAAGCTGTTTAGATTCTTTAAATGGACTCCTCTATTCAAGCTCTCTGAAGAACCCTCGATTATTCCTGTCTGGATCGATTTTCCTGCTTTGCCTGTTAACCTCTTCCAGAAGAAACTTTTATCGTCCATAGCAGCGAAAGTGGGACCTGTTCTCCAAATAGCACATGCAACGGAACTCCTAATTAATACCAAGGCTGCAAGAGTTTGTGTGGAACTTGATCTTCTTAAACCACGTCCAGATAGAGTTTGGATAGGCATGGGCGATCTCGGAGGATACTGGTAAGAAGTATCTATTTAAACCTGCCAGAATATTGCTGCTCCTGTTCCCGGATTGGCCATCATAAAGACCAATGTCGTTCATCTAAAGAGGCGTCAATGTCCAAGGTCTGTGTGCTACCTGCTATCAAGGCTGTTGAGAATCCACCCAAGGTTTGGTTTCCTGTCGTCTCTAGTGTGGATAAAGGTTTCGCTTCCTATGGAGGTCCCTAGCTCGAGCAATCCTAACTTCCAGGTACTGTTCCCATGTACGTCCACTCGGCCCCTCTGCATGCGCTTAACCTCGAGAGGACACCGGTCGCCGCCCCAAGTGAACTGCTTCCTCCTCAAGAATCAAGTTATTCCTTCTGTGCCTATTCCAAATGCTACTTCTCGTCCTGAATGATGGTGAGAAACAACTGCCGAGTTACCAAGACGGATGGAGATAGAGAACGTAGTGAAGCTATGGATACTGATATTCCTTTACAGGGAGATACCCAAGCTGGGACCGGTATTGCTGAACCAGCTAGTCCCCAGCAAGACGAAATTGATCAGTCTTTAAGAGGAAACTTGAGTCTCTTTAAGGATCGTGGAACGGATAGTGGTTTGGACATTGTTTCACTTGCCGTCATGGATAATCACTTGATGCCCTTGAGTTCTGCAGTCAGGTTGGATATACCCAGAAGAGATCGGATTACTACGAGAGCTCGCTCTTGCTCGGAGGATAAAGGTAAACATTTTGTTATACAATGAATTCAGCTATTTTTTAGAATATCCGAGGAATCGGGAATGCGTCGTCCAAAAGGAGTCTTAAACAGATGGTTTTGAAGTTGCATCCTTCTTTAGTGGCAGTTTTTGAACCAAGCAGTCCACTGATAAAGCTTCTAAGGTGTCCTTCTCAATTAAGTTAGATTACTTTGATTACAGCTCCGGTCAGGATCCCAAGATCTGGGTCTTCTGGGATTCTTCTCTTCCTCTGCATGTGGAAGAAAATCTGATCATATATTACTTTGGGTCTTCGAACTTCCAATTCCTATTCAGGTTATATCACTTGTGTTTATGCTTCTTGTGACTGTGCTCGGAGGCGTGTTCTTTTTGATGACTTCTTGCAATTTGGTACTTCTGTGAATGTCCCCTGGATGATTGGCGGGGATTTTAATTGTATTGCACATCCTTCTGAGAAAAAGGGTGGTTCTTCAGGAAACTACAATAGCATGATAGACTTTAATGCTTTCATATCAGCTGTTGGTCTCTTTGATGCTGGCTTCATCGGTTCTCTACTTTCACTTGGAACAATAATCGAACTGGGAGTGCTAATATTCGTGCCCGTCTTGACCGTATCCTCATCAATGATAAGCTGCAAGACTCCTGGCCCACCTCGTGGTGAATCATATGAGGAGGGGTCCGTCTGACCACTGCCCTCTCTCTATTTCTGCGGTTTCTCATTCCAGGGGGCCTAGCCGGTTTATATTTCAAAATATTGTATTACCCATGAATCTTTCCTCTTTGACTCGTCTTCATGTAAAATTAAGGGAGGCAAAGAAATTTCTGAAAGTCTGGAATAAAGAGGTCTTTGGTCATGTTTCTCAGATGGTTGTCTTGGCATCAGAGGAAGTGGATCGGCAGCAACAGCTTTTTGACGCATCGCTAACTGAAGGCAACAATCTGCCCTGTCAGCGCTAATGCTCAGCTTTACCAAGCCTTGAATAGGAGGAAATCTTTTGGAAACAAAAGTCTAGAGTGGACTGGTTGGTTAGTGGGGACAGAAATACGTCGTTTTATCATGCAACTGTTAAATGCAACAGGAGGAAAAGTTTCATTCATAGGCTTAAAATCATCCCACGAATGAGTGGTGCATGGAACAGGAAACCCTTAAAGCTGAAGCAGTTAAATTCTTCCAGAATCTGTTGACCTCTGAGCCTCATGAAGTTGATCCTAATCTTCTTTCCATAATTCCTTCATCTATTACTTCAGATCAGAACAATCAGCTTTGCAGGGTCCCACTGATGAGGAAATAAGGATGCAGTCTTCTCTATGAATGGTAATAGTGCTCCTGGTCCGGATGGCTTTTCTGGTAAGTTTTTCACAACCTGCTGGAGCATCGTTGGCACTGATATCATTGAGGTGGTCAAAGGTTTTTTTGCTGGTTTTCCTTTGCCCAGGGGGTTATCTTCTTCACTCATTACCCTCATTCCCAAAGTGGAGGATCCCAGAACTTTTAGTGATTTTAGACCCATTACTCTCTGCAATTTTGTGTTCAAAATTATCTCCAGGATTCTTTGTGGGCGTTAACTCCAATTTTACCTGGTATTATTTCAGTTCACCAAAGTGCTTTTGTTCAGGGAAGATTTATACTGATAATGTTGCTCTTTCTCGGCATATTCTTCGTGACATTCATCGTAAGGTCAGAGGAAGAATATTATGTTCAAGCTTGATATGGCTAAAGCTTATGATCAGATGGAATGGGATTTTTTACTTCTTGTTATGCAGAGGTTTGGCTTTTCTAGCAGATTTATATCCTATGTTGGAATGCTTCTTTCCAACTGTTGGTCGTCAATTTGTTCAATGGCACCATAGCTGGATTCTTCAAGTCTTCCACGGGTATCCGCCAGGGCGACCCTTTAGCTCCCATCCTTTTCATTATTGCCTCCGAAGTGCTCAGTCGTGGTTTGTCTAACCTGTTCAGTAATGGTCTCATTAAGCACTTCAGCGGTCTAAGAGGATGTCTGCAGGTTTCCCATCTTCTTTATGCCGACGACACTCTTATCTTCATGAATGCAGACATAAGAGGTGTGAAAAATCTGTTGTGTTTTCTGCAATCTTACCAAGTAGTTTCTGGTCAACTAGTTAATGCAGATAAAAGTTGTTTTCATATCTCTAAGAAGGCGCCCCCTTCTTTGGGGCCTCGTATTACTAATGTGACAGGATACAGGCATCAAAGTGGCTCCATGAAATACCTGGGTATCCCTATGAAGGCAAGCAAGTTGAAGGTTCAGGATTTTAAATTTCTGGTTGATAAGGTGACTCGGAAATTAGCGGGTTGGAGGGCCAATATGTTATCTCAGGCGGGTCGTGCAGTCCTCATTCGTTTAGTCCTTTTGAGTCTTCCTGTTTATTTGGCTAGCTCCATTTCAATACCCTCTTCTATCTGCCATCAAGTCAATCGTATCTGTAAGCCCTCGAATTTTGTTGCATTATTTTAATTACATGTAAATAATTCATGTTATGTATGCATAGATGTACATATCTAAGTATGTATTAACTATTTATACTTAGGTATGCATGTGTATAATTAGTTTTAAATAATGTATGAAATGCATGGTGGTAGTGTGTACATGATAATACATATGCATGACCGTATATAGGTATAAGTTGTGCTTGGTTTTCTGCATGTTTTTGAGTTCTGGCCGAAGGCCAAATTGGCGTCAAGATCAATAGACGTTGGTGTTGTGTCGGCGTCAACCATATGGACGCCAACACTAAGTCCAGCGTCTAGCGATGTGGACGCTAATTTCTCTGACCTGCATGCGTTGCAGAGCCAGATTTCCGGGAGCAAGCTAGCTCACCCATTGGGGAGCTGTCCCCAACGGTCTGAAAGGCTTTCTTGTCAAGCCTGCGTGAAAGGAGAGCCCCCTCTCCTATTTACCAAGCCCTTTTGCAACCTCAACAGCCCTCTCTTGGCTCTCTTTGCAAGAGGAGAAGAAGAGAAGAAAAACCCTAGAGAAAACTGTGAGAAAACCCCACCCTTTGCAAGCTTGGATCCGACCTTCTGAAGCTGTTCCTGGCCATCTACCACGACAACGAGCTAGCTGAAGTGAAGGAGGAGACTTCCCCGACCTCATCTGGAGTCATCTTCGTCCTAGAACCCGGGGGAGATCAATTGTGGAGCTTCTTGGGACTGCCCAAGGAGAGCTTCTCTGACCATTTAGATCCATCTGGAGTATTTTCTAGAGGCAAGTAACCTACCCCTATCGTCCATGTAGATGTCAAGTAGGGTTTTATCATTTTTATGTATTTTTCCCCGTGTCCTAGATCCCCCATTCACCCCGTTATTTGGAGTTCGGTCTGTGTTCCTGCACAGACAGGAACTTGGCGTCAATGCCTTGACGCCAAGATCCCCCGTGTGCGTCAAGTGATCTTGTCGTCCACTCCTGTGACGGCCAGAGACCGCCGCCAAGTTTGTCTAGACAGAACAGTGAACTGTTCTCTCCTTATATAATTACTTTCGATATGTTTTTGCGATGAGGATATATTGTAAACCTATTATGCTATGTAATGTGAATGTGGAATGTGTGGGAGAATGGTTGTGCATTTATTTGTGGATGGTTGAGTTATTA
Organism: Colocasia esculenta; assembly: GCA_014218235.1. NCBI lineage: Eukaryota > Viridiplantae > Streptophyta > Magnoliopsida > Alismatales > Araceae > Colocasia > Colocasia esculenta. The sequence continues at coordinate 118,229,995 of CM024761.1, forward strand.
TTTATTTAAAATGCATGTGGAAGAATGGCCATGTATGTTCACCATGATCTAATAATCCGTGGGAAATTATGATGCCATAATCCTGTTGAATCATGTTTATATACGTCAGTCTCTGCTCTGAATTTTCTGGAATTTTCCCATGTCAATGTGATTTACTGAAAATTTATACTTGGGAATAGAAACATGTGTAGGATTGCTAAATTTCCAGTAAATCATGTGTTGTGTAATAAATCCGGGAAAAATTCCTGTGGTATTGTGCATATTGGGATCAGGGTATGATCTGTTAACTGAATTTTATGTTATACACCATGATAAATTGAATTTTGAATAATATGAAAATTTATGTTAAATTTTCTGCAATTGCATTTTGGATCAAAAAAATGTGAAAATTTTCATGTGGGGTCCTAAACCCGAAATTAGCATGTGGTTAAATTTTCAGGTCATTTGGACAACTATATAGAGAAATATGAAATTTTCCTTGCGAAAATGTGAACAATGCATGTTAATGTGGAATAATTGACATGTGCTGTGATCTGATTTATGTAAATTACTGAACATGTGATCCCTGTTAATTGTAGAATCATGTTAGGAAAACAGAGCCCTTGTGTGAATGAGAAAATGAATGAGAGGTAAGTGACATGTGTAAGATATGCGTTAAAATCGGTAATGTGTAATCGTGCCAAGTGTGACACTGCTTCCATAGAGGGCAGTGGAACCATATCAGGGAAAAGTCCCCCTGAGAAGGTTCATGTGTTGTGATCCTAAGGGCATTAGGATGAAACCTGGAGGTGGACAAGTACCACTGGTTAGGGTGGAGACTTGTTCTCCCGGTCTGCGCAGTCCAAGAGTCGTCACTGTATTGCCTAGGTGACGTCTATGTGTATGTGATGTGATGTGTCCTTCTCTGGTGGTTTGGACTATGTGTCACGGCACTAAATGTGAATGTGAAAATGTGTATGTGTTCATGTGTAAGAACTGTGGATGTGAACAATGTGTAAATGTGCATGTGTAAAGTGTAAAATATGTGAATGAGAAATTGTGTAAATATTTGAAACCAAAACGTGAGGGTGTGAATTTGTGATCCATGTGGTAATATGAATCATGATAAAAAAGCAACTAAATGCACTTATGATCATGCTTTACATGTGCAAATTGCCTAGAATCTATGTTAGAAACAATTTCCTAGTGATGTGTAAGTAATGCCATGCTTGTTTGCCCTCATGTTGTGATTTAAATTGATAATAGCTCTCGTGTGTTGGGTTATGCTTTCTAGCCATGTAACCAGCAAGCTAAAGAAGATGAAATGGTCATGAGCATGTATAGGAATGTATAGAAATTCATGCTAAGTGTGTTCGTTTTACGTAGGCACTGAATCATGCTAAACTTGCTTTCATGTTTTAGTTTAATTGAAAGTAGACATTTCATGTGTTGGAGTGATTAGAGAACACGTGATAGGAGATTTTGATTTAGAAAATCTGAAAGCATGAATTATGTGTTTAATTTAGAACCACCATGATAGGCTGTTAATTTCATGACAAGCATGCTACATGATTTTGTCTTGTAAATGTGTATGTAAAACCTGCTATGACATGTACATGTATGGTATGTGTAGAGTTATTTGCTGAGTCTTTTAGACTCATTACTTGCTTCGGCGTACAGGCATAGTTGGTGACGACACACTTGCGGAGGAGGCAGTGGAGACCGACTCTGAGCGTGGAGATTAGATCGTTGGTGTACTTTGCGATATTTTGATTTCATAGTATGTAATTGCAACATTGTACTAGCATTATTATGAAAAAAAAAATGTTTAAGTGTGGACAATTATGTATTTGATTTTCAGCAATTTAATTATGTGGACTTTTAGTTCTTTAAATGTTATTGCAATCATGTATGTTAATGTGGATGATGAATGAAATGAGGACAGTAGTTCTTTTACTTCCGCTACTCTGTTTTATATTCACGTGTATCTCAGCTGAATGTTATTGTTGGGTAAATGTCCCACTGTGGCAACGTTCAGTATACCTACGTGGGTTGGTATAACCGTACCGGTATAATGAGGGTCGCTACAGAGATTGGTATCAGAGCTACCGGTTGAGATTGCACATGGATATACATAAGTCATCATCCCCATTACATGCTAAGTCTACATAGGAATGTCCACATGTGTAGAACTGATTAATAATGAGTGAAAAATAGATAAGGAAACGGTTAGGAAATAAATTAAAGTAGCTCTAATGGTGGCTGAAATTTATTACAGCCATGGCTTCAAGAGGTAGGCGTGGCGGAGCGCCGCCCGTGAGGACGAGCAGAGACATGACGAGCGGGCGGAGCAGCAGGCCCCGGCACCGCAAGGTCCTGTACTTCCCCCACCGCCGCCTGTGGATTATGGAGTATTCATGCAAGGTCTGGTGCAAGCCATGCAGACGCAGGCTCATACTCAGGAAGCACTCCAGGCACAGTTGGAGGCTCAGGTTAGACTAATAAAATGATTAATAGTATGTTTTATTTAATTATGCGATATTGTGTTGATTGTGAATTGCTTGTTGTGTACTGTAGCAGGCTCAAGTACCAGCTCAGGACCATGGTGGACCTTCTACCATGGAAATATTCAAGAGGATGCTGCCACCCTCTTTTAAGGGGGAGAGTGATCCATTGTTGGCTGAAAGCTGGATGAGGGAGATAGAAAAGATCTTCTGAGCCATCAGGTGTGCAGATGAGGATAAGGTCACATTAGCCACCTACATGCTACATGTATGCTTTAGTTTATATGCTTGTATGTTTTGTTAAGTTAGATTTATTTGGATGGTGCTTATGAGCGGTGTACTGCAGGAAAGAGCTGATGTATGGTGGGCTTCATTGCTGTGTACCCGGTTTGAGGATGGTGCTATTGATGTTGCTTGGGACGAGTTCGTGAGGCTCTTTCGGGCCAAGTTCGTCCCCGAGCATATTCAAGATCGGATGGAGCAAGAATTCCTATCTTTGACTCAAGGCTCCATGACCGTGCTAGAATATGAGGCAAGATTTTCTGAACTCTCTAAATATGCACCTCATATCGTGACAGACGAGCGTAGGAAGACAAAGAAATTCGTGATGGGCCTGAAGCCATCACTAAGGACGAGGCTCGTGGCGTTTGACCACCGCACTTTGGACGAGGCCCTCAGTGCTCCTTGTAGGTAGGAGGGTGAGATGGAGCAATACCTTGAAGAGAAGAAGGCTTCACAGAAGAGACCTGCTGCTACGTTCCAGCGACAGGATAAGAAGAAAGCGGTGTACCAGACTCAGCAGCGATCAGTGGCAGTCGGCAGTACTCAGGTACCTTCTGTACGTTCCCTTGGTGTGAAGAAAGAGTGCCCCCACTGTGGGAAGACCCATGGTGGTACCGAGTGTTGGATGATCGCGGGAAAGTGCTTGAAGTGCGGAAGCAGCGTCCACAAGATCAAGGATTGCCCAAGACTTCAGCAGGGAGCCAGCGTGGAGCGCCAGCCCCAGCGGTAGCGGCAGCAACGCCAGCTACAGGAAGACCAGGAAGGCCTCGAGCCCCAGCTCGAGTGTTTGCTTTAGCTCGCGAGGACGCCGAGTAGGCGGAGCATGTCACCGAAGGTACGGTTTTGCTTCTAGGTGTGCACGCTCGGTTTTGTTTGATACGGGTGCTACTCACTCGTTCATTTCCGAGCGGTTCGCTAGGCAGTTAGCCCTAGAGTCAGGTGTAGAGTCTGAGGATTTATAGGTCCCTTTGTCTGTGCACACCCCTACGGGTACGGTATCGACTAGGAAGTGCATTCCGTCGTTACCTGTGTGCATTGAGGATAGAGTCCTAGAAGGGTGTTTCTTCTTGCTAAAGATGAAGGACTATGATGCTGTTCTTGGTCTGGATTGGCTAGAGGAGCACTATGCGTTAGTGGATTGTCGTCGAAAAGAAGGGGTTGTTTTCCGCATTCCTGGTGAGGACGAGTTCTCTCATCCCTTGCCAAGGAACTTGGCGGGGAAAGTTAGTCATCTCTGCCATGAAGGCGATGCGCATGGTAAACAAGGGTTGTGACGCTTTTCTTGCCAGCGAGGTACTAGTGCTAGAGGCTGATGAGTCACCTATTCTTGCAGAGATTGAGGTATGCGGATTTTCCAGACGTCTTTCCTGATGATTTGTCTGGATTGCCACCGGATAGAGAGATAGAGTTTACCATAGCGTTGCTTCCGGGCACCTCTCCTATCTCGAAGGCTCATATCGGATGGCACCTGCGGAGTTAGCCGAGTTAAGGAGCAGTTGCAAGAGTTGTAGATAAGGGATTATTCGCCCTAGTGTTTCCCCTTGGGGCGCACCTTTATATTCGTCAAGAAGAAAGACGGGTCACTTAGGTTATGCATTGATACAGAAAGCTGAAACCAGTGACTGTGAAGAACAGTATCCCTTCCCTACCTCGTATTGATGATTTATTTGACCAGTTGCGAGATGCATTAGTCTTTTCTAAGATGATTTGCGATCTGTTTATCATCAGTTGAGGATTCGGAGTGAGGATGTGTCCAAGACGGCGTTTAGAACCCGTTATGGACATTATGAGTTTTTGGGTCTCCTTTTGGATTGACCAATGCCCCTGCAGCGTTCTGGATCTCATGACCATGGTGTTTAGGACCTTATCTAGATAGCTTTTTCGTAGTGTTTTATTGATGATGGTGCTGGTCTACTCCCCGGACGAGACACACACCGTCAGCATTTGAGGATAGCTTTAGAGGTTCTTCGTGAGCACAAGCTGTATGCTAAGTTCAGCAAGTGCAATTTTTGGTTGCGCGAGGTTCATTTCCTCGGGCATGTTATCCCCGGTGCTGGTGTAGCAGTGGATCCAGCAAAGGTCCAGGCAGTTATGGATTGGGAGATTCCCAAGACCCCTTCGGAGATTCGTAGTTTTGTTGGTTTAGCTGGTTACTATCGGCGATTTATTGAGGGATTTTCATCCATCGCCGCCCCATTGACTCAGCTCACCAGAAAGGGAGTGAAGTTTGCTTGGTCCGAGAAGTGTGAGAGTAGTTTTCAATTATTGAAAACTAAGCTCACGACCGCCCCGTTGTTAGTCTTAACCGAGCGGTGTAGAGGGTTTTGCTATCTACACGGATGCGTGTCGGATTGGTTTAGGCTGTGTGCTAATGCAGCAGGAAAGGGTAGTGGCTTATGCTTCTCGTCAGTTGAAGGAGCATGAGAAAACTGTCCGACTCATGTTTGGAGCTCGCAGCAGTGGTTCATGCACTAAAGATATGGAGACACTATCTTTATGGTGTCAGTTTGAGGTATTTACCGACCACAAGAGCTTGAAGTATCTTTTCTCCCAAAAGGAATAAAACCTGAGCAGAGAGATGATTGAGTTCTTGAAGGACTACGACTTCGACCTTCAGTATCACCCTGGAAAGGCGAATGTCGTAGCGGATGCTTGAGTAGAAAGAGGCCATCTCTTCAGCAGGATTGGAAGATGTTGGAAGATGCAGCTTGCGCGTTGACTGAGTTAGAGACATCGCTATGCCAGGCTTTTGTAGCTCAGTATCCCTTAGGTCCTCAGTTTTGGATGAAGTGATCGAGCAACAGAAAGCCGACCTAGACTCTTAGAGGTAGTGGGCAAGGCAGGCATTGCTCGTGATGAGGACGGTGTGATTAGATTCCATCACCGTGTTTGTGTCCCTGACTTGGTAGATGTCCGTGAGCATGTGTTAGCGGAGGCTCATAGATCGCGATTCTCTATTCATCTGGGTAACACTAAGATGTACCAGGATTGAAGAGATCATTTTGGTGGTCTGGCATGAAAGGGACGTAGCGGATTATGTTTCAAGGTGTTTGGTGTGTCAGCAAGTAAAGGCCGAGCGACAGCGACCATCCGGCCTTATGCAAAGGATGGAGATCCCAGTGTGGAAGTGGGAAGCTGTCACTATGGACTTTGTTTCAGGTTTGCCTCGATCTAGAAGGGGCAATGACTTGATTTGGTAGTTGTAGATAGATTCTCGAAGACTGCTCATTTTTTGCCTATGAAGAAGAAGCAGTCAGTAGAGAGTTTAGCTAGATGTATGTTAGTAGTATCATTAGATTGCATGGTGTGCCGAAGTCGATCATTTCGGATCGAGATCCGAGATTCACTTCGAGGTTGTGGAAGGGTCTTCAGGATGCTTTAGGTTCGGAGCTGAAGCTCAGTTCGGCAGTTCATCCCCAGACTGATGGACAGTCCGAGCGGACTATCCAGATGCTCGAGGATATGTTGAGGCGTGTGTTTCTGATTGGAAGGATGATTGGGAGCGCCATTTACCTCTTGTGGAGTTGCATACAACAACAGCTTTCATGCGAGTATTGGTATGGCTCCATTCGAGGCGTTGTATGGTAGGCCCTGCAGATCTCCTTTATGTGGGAGGAGACTGGTGATAGGCAATTGATCGGACCGGAGTTAGTTCAAGAGACTTCGGATAGGTCCAGCTTATCAGGAAGAGGCTTGTTGCGGCGCAGGATAGGCAGAAGAGCTATGCCGACAACTGGAGGAAGGATCTTGAGTTCGAGGTGGGTGATCATGTCTTCTTAAAGATATCACCTACTCGAGTGTCGTCAGATTTGGCAGGCATAGTAAGTTGAGCCTTAGGTTCATTGGCCCATATGAGATTCTCAGACGTTTGGGCAGCGTGGCATATGAGCTAGCATTACCCCCAGCTTTGGCTAGTGTTCATTCCGTGTTCCATGTTTCGATGCTCAGGAAGTATGTCCGAGATCCGTCTCATGTGATTAGTCATGAGCCAGTGGAGATTCAGCCAGATCTGTCATATGTCGAGCAACCAGTAGCTATTCTTGACCGGAAGGTTCAGCATCTCCGGAACAAGAGTATTGCGTCGGTGAAAGTTCTCTGGCGGAACTTCTCGCGAGAGGAGGCTACTTGGAGCTTGAGGATACGATGAAGAAGAAGTATCCCCTCTTGTTTGAGTAGCGTCGTTCTAACTTCGAGGACGAAGTTTCTTTAAGGGGGAGAGGGTGTAAGGCCCACGAATTTGTTGCATTATTTTAATTACATGTAAATAATTCATGTTATGTATGCAGATGTACATATCTAAGTATGTATTAACTATTTATACTAGTATGCATGTGTATAATTAGTTGTAAATAATGTATGAATGCATGGTGGTAGTGTGTACATGAATACATATGCATGACACTATATAGGTATAAGTTGTGCTTGGTTTCTGCATGTTTTTGAGTTCTGGCCGAAGGCCAAATTGGCGTCAGATCAATAGACGTTGGTGTTGTGTCGGCGTCAACCATATGGACGCCAACACTAAGTCTAGCGTCCAGCGATGTGGATGCAATTTCTCTGACCTGCATGCGTTGCAGAGCCGATTTTCCGGGAGCAAGCTAGCTCACCCATTGGGGAGCTGTCCCCAACGGTCTGAAAGGCTTTCTTGCCAAGCCTGCGTGAAAGGATAGCCCCCTCTCCTATTTACCAAGCCTTTTGCAACCTCAACCCCTCTCTTGGCTCTCTTGCAAGAGGAGAAGAAGGAGAAGAAAACCCTAGAGAAAACTGTGAGAAAACCCCACCCTTGCAAGCTTGGATCCGGCCTTCTGAAGCTGTTCCTGGACATCTACCACGACAAGGAGCTAGCTGAAGTGAAGGAGGAGACTTCCCCGACCTCATCTGGAGTCATCTTCGTCCTAGAACCCGGGGAGATCAATTGTGGAGCTTCTTGGGACTGCCCAAGGAGAGCTTCTCCGACCATTTAGATCTGTCTGGAGTATTTTCTAGAGGCAAGTAACCTACCCCTATCGTCCATGTAGATGTCAAGTAGGGTTTTATCATTTTTATGTATTTTTCCCCGTGTCCTGGATCCCCATTCACCCATTATTTGGAGTTCGGTCTGTGTTTCTGCACAGACAGGAACTTGGCGTCAATGCCTTGACGCCAAGATCCCCCGTGTGCGTCCAGCGATCTTGCCGTCCACTCCTGGAACGGCCAGAGACCGCCGCCAAGTTCGTCTGGACAGAACAGTGAACTGTTCTCTCCTTATATATAATTACTTTCGATATGTTTTGCGATGAGGATATATTGTAAACCTATTATGCTATGTAATGTGAATGTGGGAATGTGTGGGAGAATGGTTGTGCATTTATTTTGTGGATGGTTTGTTATTATTTTATTTAAAATGCATGTGGAAGAATGGCCATGTATGTTCACCACGATCCTAATAATCCGTGGAATTATGATGCCCTAATCCTGTTGAATCATGTTTATATACGTCAGTCTCTGCCTGAATTTTCTGGAATTTTCCCATGTCAATGTGATTTACTGAAAATTTATACTTGGGAATAGAAACATGTGTAGGATTGCTAAATTTCCAGTAAATCATGTGTTGTGTAATAAATCCGTGAAAACTTCCTGTGGTATTGTGCATATTGGGATCAGGGTTATGATCTGTTAAACTGAACTTTTATGTTATACACCATGATAAATTGAATTTTGAATAATACGAAAATTTATGTTAATTTTCTGCAATTGCATTTTGGATCATAAAAATGTGAAAATTTTCATGTGGGGTCCTAACCCCGAAATCCGCATGGTTAAATTTTCAGTCGTTTGGACAACTATATAGAGAAAATAGAAATTTTCCTGCGAAATGTGAACAATGCATGTTAATGTGGGAATAATTTGACAAGTGCATGTGATCTGATTTATGTAAATTACTGAACATGTGATCCCTGTTAATTGTAGAATCATGTTAGGAAAACAGAGCCCTTGTGTGAATGAGAAAATGAATGAGAGGTAAGTGACATGTGTAAGATATGCGTTAAAATCGGTAAATGTGTAAATCGTGCCAAGTGTGACACTGCTTCCATAGAGGGCAGTGGAACCGTATCAGGAAAAGTCCCCTAAGAAGGTTCAATGTGTTGTGATCCTAAGGGCTTAGGATGAAATCCTGGAGATGGACAAGTACCACTGGTTAGGGTGGAGACTTGTTCTCCCGGTCTGCGCAGTCCAAGAGTCGTCACTTATTGCCTAGGTGACGTCTATGGGTATGTGATGTGATGGTCCTTCTCTGGTGGTTTGGACTATGTGTCACGGCACTAAATGTGAATGTGAAAATGTGTATGTGTTCATGTGTAAGAAACTGTGGATGTGAACAAATGGGTAAATGGCATGTGTAAAGTGTAAATAATGTGAATGAGAATTGTGTAAATATTGAAACCAAAACGTGAGGGTGTGAATTTGTGATCCTGTTGTGGTAATCTGAAATCATGATAAAACAGCAACTAAATGCACTTATGATCTGCTTTACATGTGCAAATTGCCTAGAATCCATGTTAGAAACGATTCCTATGTGTGTAAGTAATGCCATGCTTGTTTGCCCTCATGTTGTGATTTAAATTGATTAAGTAGCTCTCGTGTGTTGGGTTATGCTTTCTAGTCCATGTAAAACCAGCAAGCTTAAAGAAGATGAAATGGTCATGAGCTTGTATAGGAATGTATAGAAATTCATGCTAAGTGTGTTCGTGTTACGTAGGCATTGAAATCATGCTAAACTTGCTTTCATTTTTAGTTTAATTGAAAGTAGACCTTTTGTGTTGGAGTGATTAGAGAACACGTGATAGGAGATTTTGATTTAGAAAATCTGAAAGCATGAATTATGTGTTAATTAGTAGAACCACCATGATAGGCTATTAATTTCAATGACAGCATGCTACATGATTGTGTCTTGTAAATGTGTATGTAAAACCTGTTATGACATGTACATGTATGGTATGTGTAGGTATTTGCTGAGTCTTTTAGACTCATTACTTGCTTCGGCGTACAGGCGTTGGGACGACACACTTGCGGAGGAGGCAGTTGTAGACACCCAATTATGACTAATGGGTTGAACCACATTTCGTGTTATCTTAGTGGGCCCTATATGGTCACTCAACTTGAGCCATCATTTGCCTTGTTTTGAGCCTTGAGCCATTAAAACCTTGAAATCCCAAATTGATCACTTGAGAGAGTCCTTGGAGCATAATAACTCTTATCTTATCATGTAGTTGGCTGATAATTCTCAAATAATTTGGATTTATTGTCGCGACGCCTCGTGGCGCCGCGTCTCTAGTCGCGACAGTTATGGCAGCCGCGACAGCCCATGATTATCCATGCACGTGGGTAATGTTGTCGCGTCCCCCGCACCGTCGCGTTTCTAGTCGCGACCCTACGATATGTCGCGACAATGACCGAATCCTCTGGCCTCATAACTACCCCCTATTTATCCTCTTATGAACTTGACTTAATCTAGGGATTATCTCTGCCCCTTGGGGCGGGATTCTAGCCCTAGGACTCTCTAAGGGTTGCTAAGGACTCTCCATCCGATTTTAATAGAGCTTTATCTCCCATTTTGATTTTTAAATCATTTTAAGGAGATAATGTCACCTTTCTGATCCCAAACTCTATATAAGCAAGGCCCCTCCTCAAGGATGAAGAGAGCCTCATTTACCCCCCGAAGGGCAACCAAAATTTCCTCTCACCATACTTAGCACCGCAGCCACTCATTTTGCCATTTTCTTCACATTCCACCACGAAGCTACTCTTTTCACCATTAACAGAGCACGGAACGTGAAGAGGGCGACCCCGACGATCTCCTGGAGCATTTGCACATCCTTGGAGCCGTACCCACGCCAGGGAGTCGCCCCAATGGGGCTCCTCTTTCTCCCTTCCTTTTCCTATTTCTACATGCTTTTTGTGTTATTTTTAGATAGAGCACTTTTACTGTCCACCCACGTTTCCCATGCCCATAGGGGTTCAAAACCACCCCAGGTGCGTTCCCACCATGATCCCCCCATTTCCCTCCATTTTAGAGTAGATACTACGCTTAACATATTCTAATGGGTGTTTCTTTGTGATTTTCTTTGATTGGCAGGCAAGCAAGTGAAGTCACGAGGAGCTCTGGTTCTCCGGCCGGCGGAGGACGAGAAGAAGGTCCCTACTCCAATTCTCCCGCAATTCAGAGAACGCGACGGCGAAGGGAGACGCGACCAGAGACGCGTCACTGTGTGCTGACGCGACACCAGTCTATCGCGGCGCCCATGGCGACCCGACACCAGGTCCGTTTTTGTTCTCTTCCTTTTCCTAGTTTAAGTCAGCCACTATTTCATTTTATTCTTAGGCGACTTGCTAGTGGCGATCACATCCATGTTTTCATGCTACTATTTTTAGATCCATGTCTGTGTCAAGGGGAATCCAATCCCTGTGATTACAGCAGTGGAGACCGACTCGAGCGGGGAGATTAGATCGTTGGTGTACTTTGCGATATTTTGATTTCATAGTATGTAATTGCAACATTGTACTAGCATTATTATGAAAAAAAAAAATGTTTAAGTGTGGACAATTATGTATTTGATTTTCAGCAATTTAATATGTGGACTTTTAGTTCTTTAAATGTTATTGCAATCATGTATGTTAAATGTGGATGATGAATGAAATGAAGACAGTAGTTCTTTTACTTCCGCTACTTGTTTATATATTCACGTGTATCTCAGCTGAATGTTATTGTGGGTAAATGTCCAACTGTGGCAACGTTCACTATACCTACGTGGGTTGGTATAACCGTACCGGTATAATGAGGTCGCTACAGTATCTGTGCTAATTTCTTCTGGCAGGGGGGGATGGCCAGCAAAGACGCACTGGGTGGCGTGGTCTTCTTTGCAAAAAAGTATGAGAAGGTGGTCTCAATTTCAGAAATCTTCATTCTCTTCAGGTTGCAGTAGTGGCTAAACAAATCTGGAACATTATTCATGGTATTCTCTTGGGCAGAGTATGCTAGACAAAGGTTTACTAAGCAGTCTCACCTTAGTGACATTAACACTCCCTTCCCCTGTGGTATCTCTAAGAAGATTTTCTTCAGGCTAAGGAGCTGGTGTTAGCTAATAAGAGGTGGGTGGAGGAGATGGTTCCACTGTTCATTTCTTTAAAGATATCTAGATTGGAGATAAATCTCTGAACATGATCTCCGTGGCCTTGACATTGTCCATCAGAGGTCTAATATCATGGTGAAGGACATGGTTTCTGACGACAACAACCAGTATGGAACCATCTGGGCGTTTCCCATCAGCATGTTGGGGGCTTCTTTTGGGAACCCCAGGGGTTTATCTGGGCTGCTACTGCTCAAGGTATTTTCACTGTCAAATCAGCTTATGGTTAGCGTCAACTCATGGTGTTTCTCGTGGCTCTTGGTTAAAGTTGTGGCATCACACTATTCGACCTCGTTATGCCTTGTTCTCTTGGAAGCTTCTTCATAGGGCGGTTCAAGTGGACTCAAGGATTATGGACTGTGGTATTCCTCTCGTATATAAGTGTGTTTTCTGTAGTTATCATGACCAGGAATCTTTAGACAACTGTTTATTTCAAGTGACATTGCTAAGGTTCTGTGGAGTTGGATCGCCCCTCTTCTGGACAATAAATTACCTGGAGTCTTCATGTTACTACGATACTGTGGAGTGTTCTTATTTGTACCAAGATGCAGTCGCCTCTTCATTTTTCTGGTATGGTTTGTTGCTTCTCATGCTTGGGGAGATTGGGAAGTTCAGGTGCTCAGCCCGCATAGAGGGAATTTTCGCACAGTGGAATCCATCAAGCAGTCTATCTTGGCTACTGTTAGAAAGACCATGGTGGCAGTCAACTTTACTGGTTCCATCTCCCCCAAACACGCCTCTATTCTCCAGTCTTTTAACATTCAGGTTTCGGTCAGAATAAAAACTCCCATCCTGTCAAGTGGAACCCCCCGACAGTGAACTATTCTCTTAATGTTGATGGTGCTTCCAAAGGTAACCCAGGCATTTGTGGGGGCGGTGGCTGCATAAGGGACATACTTGGGAACTTCATTGATGGCTTCGCTTTCTTTTATGGTTTGGGAGAAGCATCTTGGCTGAGGCCTAGAGCGATCCATGATGGCTTCGCCTTCAATTGAGCGCCACTATCACATCTCTGTTCTTTACTCTGATTCGGCTATCCTTCTTCGAGCTATGATCTTCGGGGTTCGGGCGTCTCCTCACTGGGCAGTATTCCCTTGGTGGTGTGGGATCTGTCACATGATTAACATTTTGACACCCACATAGTGCTACTTTTCGGGAGGAATCAGTTGGCTGATTCGCTTGCCATTTTGCGTGATCAATGGTTCTAACTCGTTCTTTTCAGAATGTTCGTAGTCTCCCCGCCCTGCATGGGCGGATGTTGGGTTTTCCATATATCATGTTTTTGATGATCACATTAACATCCTTGAACATGATTTAATGCAAAATTGATGTGCTAACTAACATGAAAAACACCATGAAAGTGATTGAGTTAAACATTGCCAAATCATACAATGTATATCACTAACTGTATTTGCATGTAGGTGCACAAGCATGAAAGATGGAGCATATGAAGAGCATTGAAGAGATGAGCAAATATCACAAAAAACTGTTCAAGAGGTGTATCTGTCGACAGATGCAATACCTGTCGACAGATTCATACAGTCATTCCAAGACAGAACTCAGGTTTGCATCTCTGAGTGTATCTGTCGACAGATGCAATGACCTGTCGACAGATTCACACAGTCAACCCAGACAGAACTCAGGTTTTCCATTCCTGAGTGCATCTGTCGACAGATGCAAATTGCCTGTCGACAGATACACTCAGAAATCCAGATGTCTGAAACAAGTTCTCAGCCTGAGTCTGCCTGTCGACAGATGCAAGTGCACCTGTCGACAGACGACGGAAACATAGATTTGAGTTTCCAAATCCGGCCCCACTTGGGTGTTTCCTTCCTCCACGACCCCCACCTTTACCTAACACTATATAAGCATCCTTTTGGAGCCAAATTCGCAGAGAGCAGCCTCCCATCCAAGAGCCTCCAAGGGACCAAGAGGAAAAGCCCCAAATTGCTGCTCTGCTTCAACCTTCTGCCCAGATCGTCGTGGAATCGCCATCCATGCGAAGTTGAAGCCGGATCGTCGTCAATTCAACCTTCTACATCGATCAATCTACATCCAATCGAAGTTTGAAGAGCGTTTGGACGATCCACGAGAAGAATTCCAACTGGATTTGTTCCCCAACTCTAAATTCTTCTCCATTTCTAATTTCCATTCCATCGTGTGTGTGTGGTTGTGTTTCGAGCATCCCTTGTGCTTGATTCACGAATTTGTAGTTGTTCTGATCGTGTTTCATCAGACAACGTGTGTGTGGTTGAGTTGTTGTGTTGAACTCGCTCATAAGCAGTCGTTTCTGCTGTGTGTGTGGACGGTGGATGTAGGATACACGAGTTGTGTACTCCGAACCACCTTAAATCATCGTGTTCTGTGGTTTGTTCGCGTTTTGCGATAGATGATTGGTAGGCACGGTGTTCATACGCACGTTTGATACCCTGTTCTCTATATATCAACTCAAGCTTTCTTTCTTAATCTTAATCAATTCTAATCAAGTTTTCATTAAGATTGCTGTAGCACCGAAAAGAAGCCATCAGTAGTTAGAATTGCCGTAATCTATTCAACCCCCCCCCTCTAGATTACCATATCGTGTTATTCCGCGTAACCCTTCAATTGGTATCAGAGCGAGGTTTCTCCGATTTACAGCTTTTCGTAATTGATCTAGCGATCAGGAGATTTTCGATCTTATGGATTCTAGCAAAGGGTATATGGCCGAGGGACATTCAGTAACCAGGCCACCCTATTTTGATGGCACTGACTATCTTTATTGGAAAAATCGCATGCAGGTATTTTTGAGAGCTCAAAATTACGAGCTGTGGAAGATAGTCAGCAAGGGACCATATGTTTGCCCGAGGACGAAGACACCTGGACGAAAGACCAAATAGCTAAAGGAACTCTCAACTGGAGCGCACTAAACATGATGCAATGTGCGGTGCATCCAAAGGAATTTCAAGAGTCTCCACATGCTCAACAGCAAAAGAGATGTGGGACAAACTTGAACTCATTTACGAAGGTACGTCCGAGGTAAGGGAAACTAAAGTTAGCATGTTAGTGTCTGAATATGAAATGTTCAAGATGAAAACTGATGAAACCATATCAGACATGTTTGCAAGATTCATGCTAATAGTTAACGGGCTAAAAGGTCTTAAGAAGGAATACTCTGAAAGTGACTTAGTAAGAAAGATACTTCGATCTCTTCTTCATCTTGGAATACTAAGGCCACTGTCATTGAGGATTCCAAAGACCTTTCCAAAATGAAATTGGATGAACTAATTGGCTCCTTAATGACATATGAAATCAACATCAAAAGAAAAGAATTAGAAGAAAATCCTAGGAAGTCAATTGCTCTAAAAGCATCCAACAAAACATCAACAAGCTCCAAGAAATCCATTCAACAAGATAGTGATGAGCAAGAAACATCTAGTGAGAGTGATAATGGTGAAATGGCAATGCTCACTAGACAATTCAAGAAATTTCTGAAGTTCAAAAGGAGAGACACAGGTAACTCCAAACCTTTTCAAAAGAAATTTTCACAGAAATATGAGTCCAACAAAAAATCTGATATTGTTTGTTATGAATGCAAGAAAGGGCACATGAGAGGAGAATGCCCGAACTCAAGAAGAAGCTGAAGAAGGAAAAATTCACCTCCAAGAAAGCCAAAGCAATGTTGGCCACCTGGAGTGATGAAGATGAAGATGAAGATGCACAAGAAACATCCGATGATGAAGAAGTGAAATGCTTATGGCTAGGAGTGATGACTCCACCGAGGTAAATTTCTCATTTGATGATTTCACTGCAAGTGAATGGGAGGAAGCATACACTACTTATTTGAAAAATTTTGTGAATATATCTGAAAATAAAGCATTAAAAAGAAATGCAACTCCCTTGTGCATGATAAGAACAATGATGAACGAATTGCATTCCTGACAAAAGAAATAGAAATGATGAAAGTTGATGAAAAGACTCATAATGAAGAGATGGATTGCTTAAAAATGAGATTGCAAGAAACACAAAAAGAAAAAGACTGTTTAAGCCATTCTCTTGAATTCCTTCAAGAAGAACATCTAGAAACAAAGAAAAAGTTGGAACAAACTGAAAAGGAATTGAAAGAGAAATCTGAGGACTTGATGAAATTTGTAAAAGGGAAGCAAAATCTAGATGCGGTTTTGGGTGCTAAAGTACATGTAACCAAGCATGGGTTAGGATATCAACCTGTCAAACAAAAGAAAATAGGAGAGTCATTGATACTTCCTTCGTTGATCCTAGCCCAAGCACAAGCAAGCATGTTCCCACAAAGCATAAACAAAGTCACCTCAGACCAAAGCAATGCAACCCAAACAAAATGTTCCCATCAAACAAAAGAAAACCACCTGTCGACAGATGGAATGGTGCCTGTCGACAGACAAGAACAATTTCAACCAATAAACAGTCTATCAAGCAACAAAAAATTGAAAAGAAAATTCCTTCATGCAATGTGTGTAAAAAGATTGGTCATGATGAAAAACAATGCTGGAATAATCCAAAGAAACAAAAATTCAAACAGTTTGGATTCCTAAACACTACTTTGTTGCATGAATGAAATTTTGGGACCCAAAGTAATTTGGGTACCAAAACCTCTTGTCTGATCCACTTATGCAGGAATGCCTAGCAGCCCAACATCAAAACAAATGGTACTTGGATAGCGGCTGTTCGAGGCATATGACGGGCGACAAATCTAAATTCTGTTTCCTAGTGGAGAAGACGGAGGACAAGTCATTTTTGGAGGTAACAACAAAGGCCAAATAATTGGCACAGGTAATGTTGGTAAGTGTTCCTCCAATTCAATTGAAAATGTACTGTTGGTTGATGGCCTTAATCACAATTTGCTTAGCATAAGTCAATTATGTGATAGAGGTCACAACGTCATCTTTGAATCAAATTCATGTCAAATTGTTGATAAAGAAACAGGAAGTGTAAAATTTTCTGGAAAAAGAGTGAATAACATTTACTTAGTTGACTTAGATGATCCAGAAAATGATAACTTGTGTCTTGTTGCAAATAGACAGGATGAATTGACCTTGTGGCATCGTAGGCTTGGCCATGCGAGCTACAACGTGTTGCACAAGATCATGAAGCTCAAATTAGTAAGTGGACTTCCTGACATTTCTTTTAATAACAATGAAAGTTTTTGTGATGCATGTGCACAGGGAAAACAAACCCGAAAGTCTTTCAAATCTAAGCACCGGTAAGCACATCTAAACCATATGAACTGTTGCACATGGACCTTTTTGGACCAACTAGAACTCTAAGTCTCAATGGCAAACGTTTTGGTTTTGTCATTGTAGATGATTTTTCTAGGTTCACATGGGTCAAATTCTTGGCACACAAAAGTGAAACACTTACAATCTTCCAAGAATTCTTTAATAAGATTGAGCATGGCAATGTGAATAAAATATGTTCAATCCGCACCGATCACGGGGGAGAATTTGATAACAATGCTTTTCTGATTTTTGCAGGCACCAAGGGATTGAACATCTGTTCTCTTCCCAAAGGACTCCAGAACAAAATGGAGTAGTGGAGAGGAAAAACAGAACATTGGTGGAAATGGCTCGCACTCTTCTAGTTGAAGGCCAACTCTCCAAAAGCTTTTGGGCAGAAGCGGTGAACACTTCGTGCTACATTCTAAACAGAGCCATGGTAAGACCTGTGATAAAGAAACCCCCTACCAGTTGTTGAAAGGTAAGAAACCCACCTTGGGTACTTCCGAGTTTTTGGCTCAAAGGTATTTATTCATAACAATGATAAATCTGATTTAGATAAATTTGAAGCCAAAAGTGATCAAGGTGTTTTTCTAGGCTACTCAGAACACTCTAGGGCATATAGGGTGTTTAAATAATAACACGCACTGTGGAAGAAACTCCACATGTCATTTTTGATGAGACTTATGCCAATCTAACAGCTTGAATGTTAACAGGGCTGAAAAGAGGATGAAGGAACATCGCTTAAGGACCTACAAGTCAAAGCAAAAGACAAATCTGAAGAAGATTCCAAGACCAAAGGTGGATATCTTCACAGGGACTACGATGAAGATGATGAAATAGCATTCAGAAAACAAGATGAAACAGTTGAAGAGAATCCACCAGAAAGTGAACCTCCTGAAGAGCGACACTCACAAGATCAAATTCCTCAAGGACAAGATACTCCCGGCCCTTCAACAATCACAAATGTGAGGTATTCCAAAGATCACCCACTTGATGATGTGATAGGTAGTTTAAATGATTCTGTTCAAACGAGGTCTCAAGTAAGAAAAATAATTGAACATGATCTTTTTGCTTTTGTTTCTCAAGTGGAACCCAAAAATGTTGAAGAAGCCTTAAAAGATAACTCATGGATTGATGCTATGCATGAGGAACTTGGTCAATTTCAAAGAAATAATGTATGGAGTTTAGTTCCTAGAACCCCTGAAATTTCTATCATAGGAACTAGATGGGTGTTTAGGAATAAACTTAATGAAGAAGGAAAAGTGGTCAGAATAAAGCAAGACTCGTAGCAAAAGGATATAGTCAAGAATTTGGTGTAGACTTTGAAGAGTCCTTTGCTCCTGTAGCCAGGTTAGAAGCAGTCAGAATTTTATTGCATATGCATGCTCCCATAAGTTCAAACTCTATCAAATGGATGTTAAAACTGCTTTCTTAAATGGCTATATCAAAGAAGAAGTCTATGTCTCTCAACCACCAGGTTTTGAAAATTCTGAAATGCCTAACCATGTGTATAAATTGCACAAAGCTCTTTATGGTTTGAAACAGGCACCTCGAGCTTGGTATGATAGACTAAGCAATTTTCTGGTAAGCAAAAACTACTCAAGAGGTAAAGTGGACCAACTCTCTTCACTAAGAAAGTTCGCAATCACATAATTGTTGTTCAAGTTTATGTGGACGATATCATATTTGGTTCTACTAACCCTTCACTGTGTGAAGAATTTTCTAAACACATGCACAGTGAATTTGAGATGAGTCTAATGGGGGAGCTTCATTCTTTCTTGGTTTGCAGGTGAAACAACATAAGAAGGCTTCTTCATAAATCAAGAAAATATGTCAAAGAGCTTCTCAAACGATTTCAATTTGAGCAAGCCAAACCAGCCTCCACCCCAATGAGCACAAGCGTCAAATTGGAAATGATGAGAAAGGTAAACCGTAGATGCAAAGCACTTCCGAGGTATGATTGGCTCACTCCTTTATCTTACTGCAAGTAGACCGGATATACAATTAGTGTTTGCCTTTGTGCTAGATATCAATCTAGTCCAAAGGAAAGCCATTTAATTGCAGTCAAGAGAATTTTCCGATATCTCTCAGGCACATACAATTGGGTTTTTGGTACCCAGCAGGCAGTAGTTTTGATTTGATCTCATATTCTGATGCTGATTATGCTGGATGTAAAATTGACAGAAAAAGCACTAGTGGATATTGCCAATTCCTTGGCGGTTGCATGGTTTCGTGGGCATCCAAGAAGCAACACTCAGTTGCACTCTCCACTGCAGAGGCAGAATATGTCGCTGCAGGAAGTTGTGCAGCTCAAGTGTTGTGGATCAAAAGTCAGTTAGCTGACTATAATGTTGAAATTGGATGCACACCTATCCTATGTGACAACACAAGTGCTATCAACCTTTCAAAAAACCCTGTCCAACACTCAAGGACTAAACACATTGAAATCCGTCATCATTTCTTGAGAGATGAAGTTGCCAATAAAACCTTGGAACTTATTTCATTCCCACAGAAAAACAATTGGCTGATATTTTCACCAAACCCTTGTCTGAAGATAGATTCACATCCTTAAGAAGAGAATTGGGTTTGTGTAAAATGCAATGAAACTAACTATCCATATTGGAGTACATGCTCTTTATGTGTGAATGACTATGTGGTATATCAAATGGTGAACTGTGGAAGAACAAGTTCGGCTTGTTTGGAAACTATCATCATGCGTGAGAAATATTCTCCGCCAAGTATCAATAGTCCCATTTCATATAAAGGCCCTGTACTTCACATAGGATTTTTAGTTTCCTTACATTTTATCATGTTAACTCCATGAAACAATGCTTTTTCTGTGACCATGTGCTTGTGTATGACTTTCATGAACATGTTTGTCTTGTATCAAATGCTTGTGTGAATCCTTGCTTGATGTTGTGTCAACACGTGCACACACTATGGGGGAGTGAGTTAAGGTAGATGAGTATTTTCATGAGGAAACTCTTCCTTCACTTCATTTTTAATCCTCACTTCTTTGAACTCAATGTGCACTCAATCTGAAACCAGAAAAATCCACTCTGTTCATATCTGTCGACAGACTCATTCCATCTGTCGACAGGTACACTCAGTTTTGTTCTGACTGAAACTTCAATTCATCAGTCTGTGTGCATCTGTCGACAGACAGATTCCTTCTGTCGACAGATACACACATCTCTTTATTGTTCAATTCCTTCTTCATACTTCTCAAGAAAGTGTTCTTTGATTGATTTAAAGGTAAACATTGTTTGTTTGTGTGCAATATAACCTTTTCATATCCACTTCATGTCAAAGTCGTGAACCAAGTCGAAATGATGTTTGATGCAACACTTGATTGAGGTCTTTTTAGATCATTTTGAACACAATGAGCAAACCAAATGATTTTTAAACATCTCCTTTGAATAACTCCCTTGTCGTTAAACATGAATCTAAAATGATTTGAAAAATCAGAAAGCTCTTGAATTTAATGTTCTACATTATAACTTACCTAAAGAACCTCTTGTACTTGACAAAATAAAATAAAATAAAAAAGAGAAAAGCTACCTATTTCTTCGGTTCAATCAAAATTTTATCTCTCTTTAGGGATGGAGGTAGAGCAATGATGAAAGACTAAGTAACCGGGGACATGGGCATCACCAATGTCGGTCTTCGCGTCAAAAGGTTTTCATTATCTCTATACAATGGCTTGATGGACACTCACATTGAGTAACTGGGGGTATTGGCATCACAAGTGTCTACCTTCACATGAAAAAGTGAAAGTGCTCCTCATTGCCACTCTTTTCCATCTTCGTTGTTTAAAGATTCTAAAATCATACCAGAAATAGAGTGAAGCCTCCGAAACTTTTTATGTCAAGTCCAATGTGCTTCTTGGGTAAGATATTCTAATGGCCATCTAATTCAAATGTCATCTGACTATCATCTCTATTTAGATGCATGTTTTTCTTCAACGGCCTTAATCAAAAGAGTTATTTATTTTCACTGGCTATTGTGAAATGTGTTCTTCATGATCTAATTAAAGAACTTCTCGGTCTTAATTCAAACTCATTCTAGAATTGTGTCATGTCTTTATCATAATGGATATGCATTTTTATCTTGCACAACACCTATTTTGCCTTAAAACAACAATGAACACTTGTCCCTTTGAAAAATATTGTCAAAAATCAATTTTAACCAAAAGGGGTTATCTGTCGACAGATAGACTGTCATCTGTCGACAGACGACGGCCCAGACCCGTTTTTGCAAAAAACCCTCGCGCCGGTTCACCTCCTTTTTGTGGGGCCTCTCTTTTAAAACCTTCTAAACCCATTCTAAGGCACCCACGACCCATTCTCACCCCTCCTCTCTCATTTCCTCCTCCTCCTCTCTAAACCCCCTCTCTTTCCCCCTTCAGGGCTCCAAATCCGCTCCGTCTCCGACGATCCTGCTGCTCCTCGTCTGGGATCCCTCCACTCCCCTTCACACACCATTCTCACCCTTCTTCCTGAGATGGCACCCAAATCAAGCTTCTCGCTCGCCGTCGTCGCGCTCCGACGGACGCCGGAGAAAGTTCCAGGGCTCCTTCCGAACGTCGCAGCAAACATCGCGAGGATCGGTTGCCGGAACTCATCGTTCCTCAAGGTCTCCATCTTATCCGAGCCACCGGCACCTTCAAGAAATTGTCCAATCCCGGTATGTGGACTTCGAGTCCTTAGCACCGATGTTCCCCTCACTCCTACCCTATTTTGACACTCAAGGGTGGACATCCTTCTTGTACTCTCACTTGCAATACTCTCCAACTTCCGTCACAGAGTTCTTCAATAACCTAGGGCTTTCCGATCAGGGAGATCTCTACTCTTCGGTGAAAGGCACTCGTTTTCGCCTCACCGCCAATCTCATCTCAACAGCCCTTGAAATTCCAAACTCAGGAGTTGAAATCTTCAACTACACTCCCTCTGCTTCTGAGTACTATGAACTTCTCACGTTGCAACCCTATGACTCCACCAAAGAAATTGCTCGTCTTAATGCCAACTCCTTTCCTCCTTTGATCCGGATGATCCATCACATCTTCACCACCTTGATCGTCCCAAGGATGGCAGCGAGAGTTAGTCACTGAGGTCCACAAATCCTTGTTCATATTCTTCCTCAAGTGTCAACAATCAATCTGCCTGAACTCATGATAAGCCTCATCCGTCGGTGTTTCTCAAACACCAAAAGATCAATGCCATATGCTTGCCCGATCACCTCTCTTCTCATTTTCCTTGGCATTCCTATCCCTGCAAGTGAGCTCATCTCATTAAAATCCCGAAGTGCTTTTGATCTCACTGCCGCCAACCGAATGGGCTACAAGATTGTAGACGGTGTAGTCTCAAGGACTCTCAAGGAAAGGATCACCAAGGAGCTGAAGAGTCATCCATGAAGAAGACAATGAAGCCGATGACGCTAATGAAGGCAGTGATGAAGACTCTCAGGATGAGCAAATGCCTGATCAAGCTCAAGAGTTTGCTGATGTACCTGTGCCTGAGGAACAATCCATTCGTGACTACTTGGCACAAATCCATCAAGAAATGATCTCAGGATTTGCTCCATGACTTCAAGATTTGATCAAGTGGATGCTCGCCTCAACACTCTGGATGACCGGCTTGACCACCTCTACTCCGAGAGAGATGGATCCCGTCACCCTCCTCCTGCTGGACATGACAATGATAGAGGGTCTCAGGGTCATTAGAGGTCACTAAGAGTCTTAGCTGGGAATTAGTCTCACTTGTCTAGTCATCTTTTGCTTGTTCATGTTATTTCCCTTTCTTTTGATTTCTATTGAGTCATGTAATGATTATCAATGTACTGAAATTTCAATGATCAATCAATGAAAACTCAGTTCATGTTTATTTGTCTCCATATGTGCATGACTTGACCTTTTGTATGTTGTCAAAAAGGGGAGAACATCAATATATGCATCAATTGAATGTTTTTGTCATCATCAAAAAGGGGGAGATTGTTGGGTTTTCATATATCATGTTTTTGATGATCACATTAACATCCTTGAACATTGATTTAATGCAAAATTGATGTGCTAACTAACATGAAAAACACCATGAAAGTGATTGAGTTAAACATTGCTAAATCATACAATGTATATCACTAACAATGTATTTGCATGTAGGTGCACAAGCATGAAAGATGGAGCATTGAAGAGGCATTGAGGAATGAGCAAATATCACAAAACTGTCAAGAGGTGTATCTGTCGACAGATGCAATGTACCTGTCGACAGATTCATACAGTCATTCCAAGACAGAACTCAGGTTTGCATCTCTGAGTGTATCTGTCGACAGATGCAATGAACCTGTCGACAGATTCACACAGTCAACCCAGGACAGAACTCAGGTTTTCTATTCCTGAGTGCATCTGTCGACAGATGCAAATTGCTGTCGACAGATACACTCAGAAATCCAGATGTCTGAAACCAAGTTCTCAGCCTGAGTCTGCCTGTCGACAGATGCAAGTGCACCTGTCGACAGACGACGGAAACATGAGATTTTGAGTTTCCAAATCCGGCCCCACTGGGTGTTTCCTTCCTCCACGACCCCCACCTTTACCTAACACTATATAAGCATCCTTTTGGAGCCAAATTCGCAGAGAGCAGCCTCCCATCCAAGAGCCTCCAAGGGACCAAGAGGAAAAGCCCCAAATTGCTGCTCTGCTTCAACCTTCTGCCCAGATCGTCGTGGAATCGCCATCCATGCGAAGTTGAAGCCGGATCGTCGTCAATTCAACCTTCTACATCGATCAATCTACATCCAATCGAAGTTTGAAGAGCGTTTGGACGATCCACGAGAAGAATTCCAACTGGATTTGTTCCCCAACTCTAAATTCTTCTCCATTTCATAATTTCCATCCATCGTGTGTGTGTGGTTGTGTTTCGAGCATCCCTTGTGCTTGATTCACGAATTTGTAGTTGTTCTGATCGTGTTTCATCAGACAACGTGTGTGTGGTTGAGTTGTTGTGTTGAACTCGCTCATAAGCAGTCGTTTCTGCGTGTGTGTGTGGACGGTGGATGTAGGATACACGAGTTGTGTACTCCGAACCACCTTAAATCATCGTGTTCTGTGGTTTGTTCGCGTTTTGCGATAGATGATTGGTAGGCACGGTGTTCATACGCACGTTTGATACCCTGTTCTCTATATCAACTCAAGCTTTCTTATCTTAATCAAATTCTAATCAAGTTTTCATTAAGATTGCTGTAGCACCGAAAAGAATCCATCAGTAGTTAGAATTGCCGTAATCTATTCAACCCCCCCCCCCCTTCTAGATTACCATATCGTGTTTTCCGCGTAACCCTTCAGCGGTCTGTTGGTAGACAAGGCTGGCTTTCCTATTTTCGGCATTAGCCTCTGGTATTTTGGTTGGTAATTTGTGAGTTTTTGTTGGTGGCTGCTTTCTTGGGGTCGGTGGTTTTGGTGAGTTATGCTGGGGCTGCTGCTTTCTTGGGGTCGGGTGTTCTATAATTCCTTCTTTATCATTGAAATCAAATTCTCCCCTCTGGTGATCGCCGAGTGGAGTGAGACCATCTTCTCCCTCTGGGAGAAGGTGCCCTCTCCTTGTCGCTGACCCATTGGTGCTTTTTCAAAAAAAAAAAAAAAATTGGTGTTTTCAAATATGTTTGGGCACCTATGAAAAAGTCAATATCTTCTACAAAGACTGCATGCATATCTCCAGAGTCGTGTCAGAAAAAGA
Organism: Colocasia esculenta; assembly: GCA_014218235.1. Lineage (NCBI taxonomy): Eukaryota > Viridiplantae > Streptophyta > Magnoliopsida > Alismatales > Araceae > Colocasia > Colocasia esculenta. Next base: position 118,254,888 of record CM024761.1, read on the forward strand.
TTGAACTACTATTTTCAGCATTAGCAGAAACACAGTAGCATGCACTGTTATCTGTAAACCTCTTTAGTTAACACTCTCTTCTATGCTTACAGACCTCGAAGACCACCAGAGTCTGATTAAGACAATGAAGAGAATATGAGCAAACGCTAGAATCCAACGGATCTCTTCAACGGATCTATTCAAAAGCTGCCATATAAAAGGTGAAGCAATGTGAAGAGGAAAAGCTTTTCTGAAAATCTTTGAAGGAGTGTACAACCAGTGAGGAACCTCATCGCCAAATACACTCAAAGGAAAAGAGAGAAGGCCCTGAGCCCAGAAGAAGTGTTCAAACATCTGAAGCATTCAAGCCTTCAAGCTTTCTTTTCTCTCTTCATTCTCTCTCTGAGCTCATTGTAAATTTGGGAGAGTCCTTGACTGTGAGCTAGTTCTTAGTGTTCATCTTGTAATAGCTCTCGGTCTGATCTTTCTTTTCTAAGAAGATTTCTGTCCAGCTTAGGACTGTATACAGTGTAGAACCTAACTAGGGGTTTGTGTCTAGTAGAACTGCACTGGGGTTTGTACCAGGAGGTTTGCTTCTGAGCCTGTAAAAGAAGTGTGCTGCCTTCTTGCCCGGGAAAGAGAAGAAGACTAGCTGGGTGCTGGGTTTGTAGTGTCCTTTGAGGGGGACTGTACCCTTGGTTAGTGAAATCCCAAGAGGTTGCTTGGGGACTGGACGTAGGACTTCCATGTGGGAAGGGCCAAACCAGGATAAATCTCTCGTGTCATTTGTGTGATTGTTTATTGCTTCCGCACTGCTACTCTTTATCACACTAAACTAACCAAACTTTCAAGTAATAATTTTCTGTGTTTAAGCTTGTGTTTCAGAAATCAGAAAAACCTATTCACCCCCCTCTAGGTTAGCTTGCTGCCGTACCAAAAGGGCCATCAAGCGGTATGAGAGCGAGGTTCTCTGATCAATCAAGAAGATCTAACGATCTTAGAGAAGATCCATGGCAGCTCAAGGATATGCTGAAGGTCAATCAGTCACCAGACCTCCATTCTTCGATGGAGAGGATTACCAATATTGGAAGATGAGGATGGAATGCTTCATTCGAGGCACAGACTTTGATCTGTGGCAGGTAATTGAGGTAGGTGATTTCATTATTATTCCTGCTGAAGGCACCACTGCCATTACGTAGCTGATAAGATTAAACTATCTTTAAACTTTAAGGCTAAAAACTATCTATGTTGCGCTTTATCTAAAAGAGAATTCAGTAGAGTATCTGCATGTATATCTGCTAAAGATATGTGGGACAAATTGAAGCTCACATATGAAGGAATACCCATTACGGCTGAAATACCTACTGCTCAAGTTGAGGAAAATCCAGAACTCCTCAAGATGAAATCATTCCTATTCTAGACGAAGACACTAATGCTCAAGTGTCTAAAGAAACAAGACAGGAAGCTATAACTCCATCTTCTCCAACTGTCACCATTCAAGGGGAGCAACAGGACACCTCAGAAAGTTATCCTTCCCCATGAAGAAAAAGATGTAAGGAGGAACCTCATATTGAGGGGGAGCCTCATATTTTTCTTTCAAAAAGGGATATCTTTGAAGAAATAAGCATTAAAGAAGCTTCTGATGAAGAAGAAGCTGAGGATAATGCTCATAAATTCCAAGTAACACCTCAGGAGACATCTTCTGTAAACAACTCCTCAGGTAGCTTCAACATTAAAGAAGAAAATGTCTATCAACTCTTGATGAACAAAAGAAAAAGGCATTCAGATGGGTATGGTTAGAGGATGCTCAAAAACATCCGATTGGTGACTACTAACTCTTCACTTCATTCCAATATGAAGAGGATGTAGTCATCCTTTAGTTTTAGTTTCTATTTTTAAACTTACATTCTATTTTTATATTCAGTAGACTATAATGCTACTAACAACCTTTTACAAGTCTCATTCAGGTGAGTCTCTCACTCAGGGGGAGCCTTCACTAAGGGGGAGTTATTCATTGAATATCTATCATTATTGAACCCCTCAATGGTAAGAAATTTTCTCAAAGGGGAGAGAATGCATGGTAAGATCCTTCCTTTTTGGTTAGTGACAAAAAGGGGGAGAGTTTATATGAATTTTTCTGAAAACTCTTTGCTTTATATTTCTGAAAACTCTTTGCTTTATATATTTATGTATATCAGAAAATATCATAAATTTTGTCGTCACCAAAAAGGGGGAGATTGTTGAACCATCTTTATTACCTTCTATTTTGGTGCTAAAAAAATTTATGATGTAACTTAAATTGAACATTTTGTTTCATCTGTGTCACATCAATCTCATAGAAAAATGCTGAGTCTCACATTGATGCAATATGACACACTAAAATGCTAAGTCGGTGTTCATTCATATACATCGATTTCTATTCAAAGTGCCACATCGATTTCACTAACAACGATTTGATAAGTCACACAACAATTTGATTGTGTGTACGATTCGTTAAGTGAAACATCGATTTGATCGCATACGATTTCATAAGTGAGAACAACGATTTGCTCTCATATCGATTTCATAAGTGAGAACAACGATTTGCTCTCATATCGATTTTGTTCTCATAACGATTTCATAAGTGAGAACAATGATTTGCTCTCATATCGATTTGGTTCTCATAACGATTCATTAAGGCTCATAACAATTGATAAGTGAGCGCAACGATTTGCCCTCACATCGATTTGCCTTCTATAACGATTCGCTAAGGCTTCACAACGATTTGATAAGTTTCACATCGATTTGCTTGCCATAACGATTTGATCATCATAACGATTTCATAAGTAAGAAACAACGATTTGCTTCTCACATCGATTTGATAAGTCAAACATCGATTTGCTTATGATTGAACATCGATTTGGCCATCGATTTGCCTATACTTATAACATCGATTTGCTTTCATGTAAACATCGATTTTGTCCAAACATCGACTTCATGTAAACATCGATTTCCTTTATATTCAGATGTTTCAAATATGTTTGGCGCCTAATGAAAAGTCAAATATCTTCTGACAAAAAGGCTGCATGCATATCTCAGAGTCGTGTCAGAAAAAGATATGAACTACTATTTTCAGCATGTTAGCAGAAACACAGTAACATGCACTGTTATCTTGTAAACACTCTTTTGCTAACACTCTCTTCTATGCTTACAGACCTCGAAGACCACCAGAGTCTGATTAAGACAATGAAGAGAAGATGAGCAACGGCTAGCTCCAACGGATCTATTCAAAAGCTACTCATATAAAGATGAGCAGGTTGAAGAAAGAAAGATTTTCTGAAAATCTTTGAAGGAGTGTACAACCAGTGAGGACCCTCATCGCCACATACACTCAAAGGAAAAGAGAGAAAGAGCCTGAGCCCAGAAGAAGTGTTCAAGCATCTGAAGTATTCAAGCCTTCAAACTTTCTTTTCTCTCTTTATTCTCTCTCTGAGCTCATTGTAAATTTGGGGGAGAGTCCTTGACTGTGAGCTAGTTCTTAGTGTTCATCATGTAATAACTCTCGGTCTGATCTTTCTTTTCTAAGAAAGATTTCTGTCCAGCTGTAAGACTGTATACAGTGTAGAACCTAGCTAGGGGTTGTGTCTAGCAAACTGCACTGGGGTTTGCACCAGGAGGTTTGCTTCTGAGCCTGTAAAAAAGTGGGCTGCCTTCTTGCCGGGAAAGAGAAGAAGACCAGCTGGGGTGCTGGGTGTTGTAGTGTCCTTGAGAGGGACTGTACCCTTGGTTAGTGAAATCCCAAGTTGCTTGGGGACTGGACGTAGGACTTCCATGTAGGAAGGGCCGAACCAGGATAAATCTCTTGTGTCATTTGTGTGATTGTTTATTTGCTTCCGCACTGCTACTCTTTATCACACTAAACTAACCAAACTTTCAAGTGATAATTTTCTGTGTTTAAGCTTGTGTTTCATAAATCAGAAAAACCTATTCACCCCCCTCTAGGTTACCTTGCTGCCGTACCAAAAGGGCCATCAATAGAGGTCATAAGAACCATCATGACCAGTTGTCATATTGTTTCCAAACATCTGCCTCTGAATTGGAAATCGTTTTACTTGCATCTTAAGGATCCTTGATCATGGGAGGAGGGCAGAGTACGCTACATCGATGAGCCGCATGAGTTTGTAAGTATTAAGGAAGGGAAGAAATTGAGCTCTCCATAGCATGTAGTTTTCTCCGGTTAGTTTGACAGAGATGCAGTGGGAGATGTTGGATAGCGACGAAAAAAGTGAAGTTGCAACGAACGGGAGTGTGATGGTGGAGGGAGTGGCTGACGAACAGGACTGCGATGATGATGAACAACTGGCCATCGTACCCGCTCTAAAACCCAGTTATGAAGCAACAGAAGAAAGACGATGAAGAGTTATAGATGTTGGCCCTTTTGGTACGACAACAAGCTAACCTAGAGGGGGGGTGAATAGGTTTTCTGATCTGAACAGAAACTTAAACACAGAAAATTATCACTTGAAAGTTTGGTTAGTTGAGTTTGATAAAGAGTAGCAGTGCAGAAGCAAATAAACAATCACATAAAGAACACAAGGAATTTATCCTGGTTCGCCCTTCCCACATGGAAGTCCTATGTCCAGTCCCCAAGCAATCTCTTGGGATTTTACTAACCAAGTGTACAGTCCCCCTCAAGGACAATACAACACCCAACACCCCAGCTGGTCTTCTTCTCTTTCTCGGGCAGGAAGGCAGCCCACTTCTCTTACAGGTCAAGAAGCCAACCTCCTGATACAAACCCCAGTGCGGTTCTGCTAGACTTAAACCCCCAGCTAGGTTCTACACTGAGTACAGTCCCTCAGCTGGACAGAAGTCTTTTTAAGAAAAGAAAGAACAAAGCTGAGAGTTTTGCAATAATGGACTCTAACTCAGAAACTCTCAGCAAAGGACTCTCCCCAAGAATTACAATGAACACAGAGAGAGAGTGAAGAGAGGAAGGTTTGAAAGCTTCGAAAACTTCTACTGTGAAAAGCTTCTCTTGATTGGGCTTGAGCTCTTCTCTCTTTCTTTGAGTGTATGTGGAGTTCAGGTTCCTCACAGGATCTACACTCCTTTAAAGATCTTCAGGAAAGCTCTTAGTCTTTTGAGATTCAACCTTGCTTTATCTTCTATATGAGTAACTTTGAATAGATCCGTTGAAGAGATCCGTTGGAACTCTTCTAGTTGTTGCTGATTTTTCTATTCTTCTCTTCTTCTTCTGACTGTAGCCTCTTGGAGGTCTTCGAGGTCTGCAAGCATAGAAGAAGGTGTTTAGATCAAAGAGTGTTTCTGTCAAAAAGGCTCATACTTCTATTTTTTTTGCTGTCACCCAGAAGTGGTAGGTAAGCCCCTTTTTGTCTGATAGGAAAAGAGATCTAGAGAGATAAAAAAGATCTTCTGTCAGAATATAGAAGATTAAGCAATGAAAATATTTGACTTTTCACTAGATGCCAAAAATATTTTGAAATATAAGGAAATCGATGTTTATGTTGAAATCTATGTTTGAACAGAATCCATGTTCTAATGAAATCCATGTTTAAGTGAATCTATGTTTGAACAGAATCCATGTTTAAGTGAAATCTATATTTTCAAGGGAATCGATGTTTAAGTGAAATCCATGTTTTTCAAGGGAATCGATGTTCAAGTGAAATCCATATTTTTCAATGGAATCAATGTTTAAGTGAAATCCATATTTACAAGGGAATCGATGTTAAGTGAAATCCATGTTTTTCATGGGAATCGATATTTAAGTGAAATCCATGTTTTTCAAGGGAATCGATGTTTGAGTGAAATCCATGTTTACAAGGGAATCAATGTTTAAATGAAATCCATGTTTTTCAAGGAATCAATGTTTAAGAGAAATCCATATTTTCAAGGGAATCGATGTTTGAGTGAAATCCATGTTTACAAGGGAATCGATGTTTTCAATAGAATCCATATTTTCAACAGAATCGATGTGACACTTTGTGACCTGAAATCGATGTATATTGAATAAACATCGATTTAGCTTTTCAGTGCAAATCACACAGCGATAGTACCATAAATTATATTTATTAAGATAATATAATATTAAATATATTTAATAATATTAATTAATCATAAGTTTGTTATCACCAAAATATAAGGTAAAATATAAGAGTGGTTCAACAATCTCCCCATTTTTTGTGATGACAAAACTTATGAGAATTTTCTGACAAAAATACTTGAAGCATAGAAAATACAGAAAATTCACAGATAATGCATACTATGCATACTCTCCCTCTTTTTGTCACTAACCAAAAAGGAAGGATCTTACCATGCATTCTCTCCCATTTTTGTGAAAATTTCTTACCATTGAGGGGTTCAACAATGATTGACATTATGAATAACTCCCCTTAGTCTGTGCTCCCTCTGAATGAGAGACTCCCCTGAATGAGACTTACAAATAGTTGTTAGTAATACTAAAATTTAAAATAAATTAGTGACTACTCCCTCTTCAGATATGAGTTGGATGAAGAGCTGGCAGTCATCAGTGCCTTGAGCATCCTTTGTTCCTGATGCTCCAAGGCTATCCTGCAAACAACTTATTTAGAAGTAGGTACCCAAATCTTTTTGGGTCCTTGATGGTTAGATGCATAAAAATATCCTTTCGGAATCCATACTAGGTGCCTTGTTGTGCAGGTGTTTACTGTGTGTCCTAATTTATTGCAATGAGAATAACAATGAATATAATTTATTTTGCAGTTCCTATTATCTTTGTAATGTCTGTTTAGAACACAAATTTTGGAAACATTTTCCTTTTGATAGAGCTTGCTCATTACAGGGGCCTTTTTCTGAGGTATCTTGGTTTCTTTTACAAATTTTGGTAATGGATATTTTTCAGGAATTATGACTTGTTTTCCTTTTTCAGGAGGTTTGTATCTAAGTACTTGTTTATTATTTCCAGATTTTGATCCTTTTAAGCATAGGGCTAAAGATGTTTTCCCTTTAGTTATTTTCTAACTGATTCTTTTAAATAAATATTTTCTTCAGTTAGAGTTTTTAATTTTTCTTCTAACTTTGATTTTTCATTGTTTTTCCTTTTTAATTCTTCATTCAAGAGAAATTATTATCTTTACTTTCCTTTAATTATTTTTCTAATTGTTCAATTTCAGATTTAAGATCAGAATTGGTGTTATCTAAGCAAGTGATGTTGTTTTTCAGATTTTTTAATTCTTTTACAACACCTTTATGTTTTTCATATAGTTCATTAAGACTTCTTCTAAGTTTTCAGACTCTGACCCTGAATCAGTGCAAGAACTAAAAGATGGGTCAGATGTACCTAATCTAGTCCTACCATGAGCCTAGACTTACCTGCTCTTTTTCGGAATTTGAGCTTAATGATTCTGAAGTTGTGGCTTCTTCATTGTCCTAAGCAGCCGCCATGGCTTTTTTTTGATTTCTTGTGTTGTTTCTTGGATTTTTCTGGTTGACCAGTCTTCTTGAGTTTAGGACAGTCTGGTCTTAGATGTCCAGGTTTTCTGCATTCATAGCAGACTGGTTCTTTTTCATTTTTCTCTTTCTTTTGAATTCTTCTTGATCCATTTTTCTTTTTCTTGAGAATTTTCTGAAGTTTGGATAGGACATCATCCACATCGCTGTCTTCAGAACCTGCATTTTTTGAACTAGAAGAAAAGAGGTGGAAGGAGCAGCTGCAACTTTAAGAGCATTAGTGAGTTTTTTCTTGGAAGAGCTTTCATATAGTCGCTCCATATTGATTTCATGTGCCATGAGAGAGCCAATTAATTTATAATGGAAAACTTGGTAGATCATGAGCTTCTTCATAGCTGTGACCATAGGGGTCCATGAAATAGTTAAAGACTTAAGTATCTTTCTGACAATTTCCTCATCAGAAAGATTTTTACCAAGAGAACTTAAACCAACTACTATGCTTGAAAATCTATTATACATCTGAGTGATATTTTCGTTTGGAAGCATTTTAAATTGCTCATATTGTAAGACAAGAATATCTATCCTAGTTTTTTTTACTTTATCTGTTCCCTCATAAGTTACCTGCACTTTATCCCACATTTCTTTTGCAGATTTACATGCAGATACTTTACTAAATTCTCTTTTGGATAAAGCACAACATAAATAGTTCTTTGCTTTAAAGTTTAGAGATAATTTACTCTTATCAGCTGTTGTAATGACAGTAGTACCTTCAGGAGGAATAATAACAAAATCACCTACCTCTATTACCTGCCATAGATCAAAGTCTGTACCTTGAATGAAGCATTTCATTCTCATTTTCCAGTATTGGTAATCCTCTCCATCAAAGAATGGAGGTCTGATGACTGATTGACCTTCAGCAAATCCTTGAGCTGCCATGGATATTCTCTAAGATCGTTGGATCTTCTTGACTAATCAGAGAACCTCGCTTTGATACCACTTTTGGCCCTTTTGGTACGGCAGCAAGCTAACCTAGACCCGGGGGGGGTGAATTGGTTTTCTAAAATCTAAAATAGAAACTTAAACACAGAAAATTATCACTTGAAAGTTTGGTTAGTTGAGTGTGATAGAGAGTAGCAGTGCGGAAGTAAATAAACAATCACATAAGAACACAAGGAATTTATCCTGGTTCAGCCCTTCCCACATGGAAGTCCTATGTCCAGTCCCCAAGCAATCTCTTGAGATTTTACTAACCAAGGGTACTGTAGTACCCTGGAAAATTCTTTAATTTAAAATGGGAGATAAATTAAAAATTTATTTATTAATAAATTCAAACTAGTTAAAAGGGTGCGCATCATTATCACATGCGCAAAAATCCATACAAACATTTCATAAAAATAATAATTACACCTTAAATAATGTTCTCTAATGACCCATCAAGAAATTTGGGTATAAAAAAATCATTTGGACTAAGTTTAAGAATTTATGCGACTTATTGTCGTAAGTAAGGAATAAGTCGGAGAACCAAAAATTAGATGAGCTAAAGTGAATTATAAATTAAACTAAATATGTGAATAGACTTTAAATAATATAGGATGATTGCCAAATTTGATAATTGGACCAATAGACAATCTTGGCCCATGAATAAATTAGTTAATAAAAGATAATTAAGACCCATTAAGTAAATGAGTTGTACAATTAAGCCCACATAAGTTATTGGGTCAAAAGCAAGAGCCCAAAAAATGGATAAATGTTAGAAATATTAGGATAAATAATGTTAAATTAAATTGAAATAAGACAAGAATTGAAAAAATGTTAAATAGCTTTAAATCAGAATAAAGGGTGAATAAATTGTGATAAATAAAAATTTTATTTAATAAATGAGATAAATTGATTTAATTGAATAAAGGGAGAATAATAGAAAATAAGAGGAATAAAAGGAATTTAAGCATTCCCCGTTAAGCTAAATTATTAATGGGTTACCCTAATGATCCAAACCTAATTGGAGGGGCCCAATTGTGTGAAGCCCACCAGGGATGGGAATTAAATATCCAAATTTCGGATTCAATTAATTATAAATAGAAAATTGTCAAATTAACTATTAAAACAAGTCATATCTATCCTAAAAAGAGTCCTAGACTTACCCTAAACATTTAGCCACAAATTGGATCCCTTCCCAATCCTATTAGGAGGATAAATGAGAGAAAGTGGGAGATAAAGAAGGAAATTCGGAGTTTTAGGAAAGGAAGGAGTCTTATGAAAGGAGGGACTCTATTAGCCAACATAGCACCCCCAAATCGGTCCTACCAACCCATAGAACGTGGCTAGAGCTTTGGAGACCGAAGAGGAGGAGTTCTGGACGAGGAGAGCCAGGGTAGAAGGCTTGGATCATAGGAGGATCTTTTATTTTCGTCACCAACTAGGGGTTTTCTTTACTGCAAGCAAAGGTAGGCAATATCTCAAGCCAAATTCGTGTAAAACTTACCCTAGGAAGAGTTCATGATCCCGAGCAAAAGTCCTTTGGTTTCGATCTATTTCGATCTCCCATGAGGGAGAATTAATTCTTTGAATCCCTTTTAGATCCATGCACCCGACCCTTCATGTTTGCTTGTGAACCTCGTGTATACTTGACTTCATACCATGAGAAAATTCTCATAAATACTACTTCATGTTAGCTTTCAAATGCCCCTAGTTTGCCTAAATTTCATCATGTATCCGTCTCTAATTAATTCGTTGAACCTTGACTACGCATGTTTAGGTCATCAAAATGTAACTTGATCACAACATGTCTAAACCTTGTCTATTTTAAATTAATCGTGTATGTTGATAGATCTATATGTCTATTTTCGTTTAAAACTAGTTTCATACTTTTTGGACCTCTATAAGATTTATTATCGAATTTTGAATAGCTATGTGTCAGGCAGACCCACCTGGAAAAAAGGCTAATCCCTCTTTTCTGGGCTCAGGCCACTCCCTGAGATCGCGACGGCCCGATCCGCCGCGACCTCAGAGAGTGTCGTGACACCAGGACCCATCGCGATCTGATCGCGACAGGTCGACTGGTCGCGACCTACCCCCCGGTTCACTCCAGCGCCTGGTTCAACAGAACGCGACCGAACACCGCGGTGCGAAATGAATGCGACAAGAAACCCTGTCGCGACTTGACCTGATCGCGACCCGACTCTATGTCGCGACCTGAACGAGACCTAACCCTACGTTGCGACCTTAACAGAGCGGCCCAAACCCTGATTTGCTTATATAACCTTGCTAATTTCCCCATTAATCCCTGCTAAACCCAAATCATGCATTGTAAGAACTGTAACGATCTGTTAATGAATGTTGAGTATTATTCACCTGTTTTTAATCAAATAAAAGATGTGTGCACGATCAATCTTGCTCTCGTGATTATCTTACACATGCACGCACTATACATGAATGATTTCCACGAAACCTTGTTAAATTACTCAATAATATATCTGGTAATTGAGTTAACTATTTACTTAATATCCTATTTATTTTTAATGGACTTGTCTACGTTTTAATCGCGTGATTCTTACACTGTTACCGCTTCCCTCGGCCTTCGAGCACTCGAGGCACGACGAACCAATTTTCTACACACTTTTCTTGGCTTGGACCACCTCTCCACCGGGAATACTCTCGACTGGACTTGTGACTCCTTGTCAAGACCTCCGTAAGTCTCCTTGGCTTTGGCGCACATCCATTGCCGACGAGCTGGTTGTACCTGAAAACCCGTTACACCTTAGGGATCAGTACGATCCATGGCCTTAGTGTGTTCTCTCCTTATCTTGTGATCTCGCCGAACCATCTAGCATGTGTTCGTAGCACGGCTAGTGGGCGGTAGTGACTTCTACCAGATTGCCGACCCACTAGGTGTGCCGTGCAACTGTGACTATCGTTGTTTCTCGTGATTTTACGATATTGTCCCTATCTCGTCTACTATCTATATCCTCTCATCTATTCACGTTCTCTCTACACTCTCATCTATCTTGTCTAGTACTCTCATCTATTTCTTGGTACTCTATTTGGCCATACAATTGATTGTCTAAATTAAACAAGCAAGTACTAGATGCCAAAGCAATAGGGCCCAGTCTGGTCCTGGGAGGAGCTCCCAAAGAGTGCTATTTCCTTGCAAGGGTAACATGATCAGGATGTGTACAGCATGCATCCAGCGCCATTTAACAACAAACACAATCCAATTTATGACAATCAAATAATCGTTTTATTATATCTCTGGGTTGACATGATGCTCGACCAGGGAAGTGCTATTGCACCTTGGTGCAGACGTTACATATTCTTTCACTATATGGCCAATCATCTATCATGCTAGTTTTGCAATTATTCTCTTGCTATTGCGTACTATCAATCTCGTACTATTGTGTGCTATCAATCCCTTGTTATCGCGTGCTATTACTCTCTTGACTTTACCTGATCGATCTCTCTAGTTAACCTACGTTACAAGACATTAATCATTTAAAGCCTACTTATTTACATGAGATATTAAGTCCTACTGAGTGTTATCGCTCACCCTTTGTTATTTGTTATTGTGTTTTCAGGTAAGTCGGATGATACCCTACACACACCAACGGGAATGGACTATAGTGATGAGCGACCAGGAGTCATAGCGATGGAGTGTCCCTAGTACCTTAGAGTTTAGTTAGTTATTGCTTAATTATCCTTTCCAAATGTAATGATGATATTGAGCCCTATGTTTTGGCTCAGAATTAGTGGTTGTAATAGTTTAGGTGATTTATCAATAAAATAAGGAATTTATTGCGATTATTGTTCATTAGTTGCTCTGATACTTGCGGTTGTAAGCGCACTTTACGTTACCATATACGTTGTTCATGCCTCCCTGATTTATTCCGCTGTTAAATTAGAGGGGCATGACAGTTGGTATTAGAGCCTAGGATGTCCTTATTAGGATATATTAGGTCCTAGGATGTTCTAGGTGAACAGCCCTGACACGTGTCTATGTCAACCACCATACCTATGTGAGGATTGGGTAGAACCATGGTTAAGATCTGAATACAATTACCTATATATGTGTATCAACTTAATATTACCTTAGCATCCTAATGACAACTTATTCTTGAAGGAACTTTTATGGACGCCGACATGAGACCAACTCAAAGGCTAGTTCTGGCATGTTAGCACGCCGCCCAAATACTAGAAGAAGCTATAAAAGCGACTAAGGAGATTAAAAAGGAGACCAATCAGAATGGGAAGAGAGGATACAACCATGACAAGAGGTAAACCCACAGAAGAAACGTAGTAAGAAGATCTGTCTTCATTCTAGTAAACCGGGACATGTAGCCAAGAAATGTTGGCGAAGCATTGGTGCATGCCTACGTTGTGGCAGTTTGGCACATCAGATACAAGACTGCCCCCTGCTCAAGGAACCATCCACTAACACAAAGGATCTCAACTGCGATGATAGAAAAATAAAGAAGAATAAGAAGAACGCCATACAATTAGCCCTTATTCGCAAAGAACGATGCAAGCACTGCAATAAGATAGGCCACATAATAGAAGAATGCTGGATAAAGCAAGGAAAATGTTTGCGATGTGGCAACCCAGAGCACAAGATTAGAGACTGCCCACAACGAAAGGATCAACGTCATGAAGAATTTAAGAAGCCAGCCATGCTGGAAGCATTAGTGCAACTCTCTCCAAATCAAGAAGTGGGAACTATGCAAGGTAACTCTGAACTTATAGTCATTCATACATTTTAAGTATGAAATATTGATTCATATATAACTGAAGTGGACGTGGAATTTGGGGACCAAATTCTTTTTAAGAGGGGGAGGATGTAGTTTCCCAAAAAAAAATTTAATTTAAAATGGGAGATAAATTAAAATTTTATCTATTAATAATTCAAACTAGTTAAAAGGGTGCGCATCATTATCACATACGCAAAAACCCATACAAAAATTTCATAAAAATAATAATTACACCTTAAATAATGTTCTTTAATGACCCATCAAGAAATTTGGGTATAAAAAAATCATTTGGACTAAGTTAAGAATTTATGCGACTTATTGTCGTAAGTAAGGAATAAGTCGGAGAACCAAAAATTAGATGAGCTAAAGTGAATTATAATTAAACTAAATATGTGAATAGACTTTAAATATATAGGATGATTGTCAAATTTGATAATTGGACCAATAGACAATCTTGGCCCATGAATAAATTAGTTAATAAAAGATAATTAAGACCCATTAAGTAAATAGGTTGTACAATTAAGCCCACATAAGTTATTGGGTCAAAAGCAAGAGCCCAAAAATGAATAAAGGTTAGAAATATTAGGATAAATAATGTTAAATTAAATTGAAATAAGAAAAGAATTGAAAAATATGTTAAATAGCTTTAAATCAGAATAAAGGGTGAATAAATTGTGATAAATAAAAATTTTATTTAATAAATGAGATAAATTGATTTAATTGAATAAAGGGAGAATAAATAGAAAATAAGAGGAATAAAGGAAATTTAAGCATTCCCCGTTAAGCTAAATTATTAATGGTTACCCTAATGATCCAAACCTAATTGGAGGGGCCAATTGTGTGAAGCCCACCATGGGATGGGAATTAAATATCCAAATTTCGGATTCAATTAATTATAAATAGAAAATTGTCAAATTAACTATTAAAACAAGTCATATCTATCCTAAAAAGAGTCTTAGACTTACCCTAAACCTTTACCCACGAAATTGGATCCCTTCCCAATCCTATTAGGAGGATAAATGAGAGAAAGTGGGAGATAAAGAAAGAAATTCGGAGTTTTAGGAAAGGAAGGAGTCTTATGGAAGGATGGACTCTATTAGCCAACATAGCACCCCCAAATCGGCCCTACCAACCATAGAACGTGGCTGGAGCTTTAGAGACCGAAGAGGAGGAGTTTTGGACGAGGAGAGCAAGGGTAGAAGGCTTGGATCATAGGAGGATCTTTTATTTTCGTCACCAACTAGGGGTTTTCTTTACTGCAAGCAAAGGTAGGCAATCTCTCAAGCCAAATTCGTGTAAAAATTACCTTAGGAAGAGTTCATAATCTCGAGCAAAAGCCCTTTGGTTTCACTCTATTTCGATCTCCCATGAGGGAGAATTAATTCTTTGAATCCCTGTCAGATCCATGCACCCGACCCTTCATGTTTGCTTGTGAACCTCGTGTATACTTGACTTCATACCATGAAAAATTCTCATAAATACTACTTCATGTTAGCTTTCAAATGCCCCTAGTTTGCCTAAATTTCATCGTGTATCTGTCTCTAATTAATTCGTTGAACCTTGACTGCGCATGTTTAGGTCATCGAAATGTAACTTGATCACAGCATGTGTAAACCTTGTCTATTTTCAAATTAATCGTGCATGTTGATAGATCTATATGTCTATTTTCGTTTAAAACTAGTTTCATACTTTTGGGACCTCTATAAGATTTATTATCAAATTTTGAATAGCTATGTGTCAGGCATACCCACCTGGAAAAAAGGCAAATCCCTCTTTTCTGGGCTCGGGCCACTCCCTGAGATCACGACGGCCCGATCCGTCGTGACCTTAGAGAGTGTCGTGACACCAGGACCCATCGCGATCTGATCGCGACAGGTCAATTGGTCGCGACCTGCCCCCCGGTTCACTCCAGCGCCCGGTTCAGCAGAACGCGACCGGACACCGCGCCGCGTAATGAATGCGACAAGAAACCCTGTCGCGACTTGACTTGATCGCGACCCGACTCTATGTTGCAACCTGAACGCGACCTAACCCTACGTCGTGACCTTAACAGAGCGGCCCAAACCCTGATTTGCTTGTATAACCTTGCTAATTGTCCCATTTAATCCCTGCTAAACCAAATCATGCACTGTAAGAACAGTAACGACCTGTTAATGAATGTTGAGTACTATTCACCTGTTATTAATCAAATAAAAGATGTGTGCACGATCAATCTTGCTCTCGTGATTATCTTACACATGCACGCACTATACATGAATGATTGTCACGAAACCTTGTTAAATTGCTCAATAATATATCTGGTAATTGAGTTAACTATTTACTTAATATCCTATTTGTTTTTAATGGACTTTTCTACGTTTTAATCGCATGATTCGTACACCGTTACCGCTTCCCTTGGCCTTCGAGCACTCGAGGCACGACGGACCAGTTTTCTACACACGTTTCTTGGCTTGGACCACCTCTTCACTAGGAATACTCTCGACTGGACTTGGGACTCCTTGTCAAGACCTCCGTAAGTCTCCTTGGCTTTGGCACACGTTCATTGCCGACGAGCTGGTTGTACCTGAAAACCCGTTACACCTTAGGGATCAGTACGATCCATGGCCTTAGTGTGTTCTCTCCTTATCTTGTGATCACGCCGAACCATCTAGCCTGTGTTCATAGCACGGCTAGTGGGCGGTGGTGACTTCTACCAGACTGCCGGCCCACTAGGTTGTGCCGTGCAACTGTGACTATCGTTGTTTCTCGTGATTTTATGATATTGTCCCTATCTCGTCTACTATCTATATACTCTCATCTATTCACGTTCTCTCTACACTCTCATCTATCTCTTCTAGTACTCTCATCTATTTCTTGGTACTCTATTTGGCCATACAATTGATTGTCTAAATTAAACAATCAAGTTAGATGCCAAAGTAATAGGGCCCGGTCTGGTCCTGGGAGGAGCTCCCGAAGAGTGCTATTTCCTTGCAAGGGTAACATGATCAGGATGTGTATGGCATGCATCCAACGCCATTTAACAACAAACACAATCCAATTTATGACAATTAAACAATCGTTTTACTATATCTCTGGGTTGACATGATGCTCGACCAGGGAAATGCTATTGCACCTTCGTGCAGACGTTACATATTCTTTCACTATATGGCCAATCCTCTATCATGCTAGTTTTGCAATTATTCTCTTGCTATTGCATACTATCAATCTCGTACTATTGTGTGCTATCAATCCCTTGTTATCACGTGCTATTACTCTCTTGACTTTACCTGGTCGATCTCTCTAGTTAATCTGCGTTACAAGACATTAATCATTTAAAGCCTGCTTGTTTACATGAGATATTAAGTCCTACTGAGCACTATCGCTCACCCTTCGTTATTTGTTATTGTGTTTTCAGGTAAGTCGGATGATGACCCTACACACACCAACGGGAATGGACTGTAGTGATGAGCGACCAGGAGTCATAGCGATGGAGTGTCCTTAGTACCTTAGAGTTTAGTTAGTTATTGCTTAATTATCCTTTCCAAATGTAATGATGATATTGAGCCCTATGTTTTGGCTCAGAATTAGTGGTTGTAATAGTTTATGTGATTTATCAATAAAATAAGGAATTTATTGCAATTATTGTTCATTAGTTGCTCTGATACTTGCGGTTGTAAGCGCACTTGACATTACCATATACGTTGTTCATGCCTCCCTGATTTATTCCGCTGCTAAATTAGCGGGACATGACAGGTACAGTCCCCCTCAAGGACAATACAACACCTAGCACCCCAGCTGGTCTTCTTCTCTTTCCCGGGCAAGAAGGCAGCCCACTTCTCTTACAGGTCAAGAAGCCAACCTCCTGGTACAAACCCCAATGCGGTTCTGCTAGACTTTAACCCCCAGCTAGGTTCTACACTAAGTACAGTCCCTCAGTTGGACAGAAATCTTTCTAAGAAAAGAAAGAACAAAGCTGAGAGTTTTACAAGAATGGACTCTAACTCAGAAACTCTCAGCAAATGACTCTCCCCAAGAATTACAATGAACACAGAGAGAGAGTGAAGAGAGGAAGGCTTGAAAGCTTCAAAAACTTTTGCTGTGAAAAGCTTCTCTTGATTGGGCTTGAGCTCTTCTCTCTTTCTTTGAGTGTATGTGGAGTTCAGTTTCCTCATAGGATGTACACTCCTTTAAAGATCTTCAGGAAAGCTCTCAGTCTTTTGAGATTCAACCTTGCTTCATCTTTTATATGAGCAGCTTTGAATAGATCCGTTGAAGAGATCCGTTGGAACTCTTCTAGTCGTTGCTGATTTTTCTATTCTTCTTCTTCTGACTGTCAGCCACTTGGAGGTCTTCGAGGTCTGCAAGCATAGAAGAAGGTGTTTAGATCAAAGAGTGTTTCTGTCAAAAAGGCTCATGCTTCTATGTTTTCTGCTGTCACCCTGAAGTGGTAGGTAAGCCCCTTTTTGTCTGACAGGAAAGAAGAGATCTAGAGAGATAAAAAGATGTTCTATCAGAAAGATAGAAGAATACGCAAATAAAATATATTTGACTTTTCACTAGATGCCAAAAACATTTTGAAATATAAAGGAAATCGATGTTTAAGTTGAAATCTATGTTTGAACAGAATCCATGTTTTAATAAAATCTATGTTTAAGTGAAATCTATGTTTGAATAGAATCCATGTTTAAGTGAAATCCATATTTTGAAGGGAATCAATGTTTAAGTGAAATCCATGTTTTCAAGGGAATCAATGTTTAAGTAAAATCCATGTTTTTCAAGGGAATCAATGTTTGAGTGAAATCCATGTTTACAAGGGAATCGATGTTTAAGTGAAATTCATATTTACAAGGGAATCAATGTTTAAGTGAAATCCATGTTTTTCAAGGGAATCAATGTTTAGGTGAAATTCGTGTTTTTCAAGGGAATCGATGTTTGAGTGAAATCCATGTTTACAAGGGAATCAATGTTTAAGTGAAATCCATGTTTTCAAGGGAATCAATTTTTAAGAGAAATCCATGTTTTCAAGGGAATCGATGTTTGAGTGAATCCATGTTTACAAGGGAATCCATGTTTTCAACAGAATCATGTTTTCAATAGAATCGATGTGGCACTTTGTGAATTGAAATCGATGTATATTGAATAGACATCGATTAGCTTTTCAGTGCAAATCACACAGCGATAGTACCATAAATTTATATTTATTAGAAAAATATAATATTAAATATATTTACTAATATTTAATTAATCATAAGTTTTGTTATCGCCAAAATATAAGGGTAAAATATAAGAGTGGTTCAACAACAGAGATATGAGAGATAAGGCAGAGTGGAGAAGTAAATGATAGTCTCGTGATTTACTACGAGCTATTGTGTTGTTTTATATAGTCCTAAGAGGGACAAACCCGTCATATGCATGGGTGAGGTTGTTACAACAGAAAGGTCTTTACAACAGTAGAGCATTCTAGGCGGGTCTGGACTAGCCTGGAGAGTCCTTGGAATATTCTTGAGAATATATCCTAACAATAAGACACTTGAACCGGTTTTGATTTTGCGTAGGAGGAACATTTTTTCCCTGCCAAACTTTCTTTTGCCGCACCTTAATAACCTCTTGCCATTTCCCATCAGGTCTTATACCATCGTTAACCTTCGACACCAACGTTGTGCTTTTGTTAGTTGCAGTCTCCAACAATGTGCCCCAACTTGTGATAGAAAGTGCACATCGAGGGAACACGGTGATAGTTCACTTGTTGCCAAAAACCATCCTTTTCATAGCCGATCCAGATCCTTTTAGACCTAGCCTTTTTTATGTCAAGTTCAACACAAACTAGAGCCTCCTGGGTTTAGGTCATCCCTTTAGAACTCTCATGAATTTGCAAGACAGTGCCGAAGTTCCCCGCGATGGACGTCAAGAAATCTTCATGATAGAAGTTAACTGGTAGCAAAGGAAAGCCAATCCAAACAGGAAGTAAAGTTGGGTCATAAGAGAAATCAAAGTTGGGGTCCTAACGGAAAAACCTGTACAGAAGGCCCTTGATGTAGAGGCTTCTGCGAAGAAGAACTTTGATGAAGTTTTCTTCATCTTCAAGACGGAACAGGAGGTGCCGCTGGTTCAGGGAACTAACAATAAAGTCTTTAGATAGGAGAAGCCGCTGGAAAAGACATGACTTTATTTTAGGGATGGAAGAACATCCATAGGACCACTTGGCGATGATCGCATGCTTTAGGGGAACTATCGACATGGCGAGTTCATCCTTGGAGAAGTAAACTGCGAGTTCACCGTGGTTCGTAAAAGCAGACTGCTTTATACCTATCTTCACAGTCGGAGAAGGTTTGCTTGCAGATATAATCTGGGCATAAGGCAGCTTAGCCGTAGAAGGGCCAATAGAATCACCATGGCATGCCGTTGGTTCACCTCCATCCATGGCCACGGCAGGTAGGGAGCCGGTCGGCCGCCAGCACCCCCAAGAGGGCGGTGGCGGCTAACCAGGGCAGGAAGAAACCCTAAGACCCACTTTGAGAAGGGGGGGGGGGGTACCTCTGGGTAAACCAGGATTTACCCATACTCGATTTGGCATGGAAAGGTAGGGTAACCAAGGGTACTTCGGGTTACTCACACTTACCGTGGGTAACCCTGCCCCTCCGAGGGAGGTGGGGCAATTCGTCTATCCCTGGGTTAGGGCTGGCCATTTCTGCACATACCCCCGGTCCTCCTCTCCCCCCCCCCCCACACCCTGTGTAATTCGTCGTCGTCCTCCTCTTCAGCCCTCGCCAGGCCCTTGACTCCTCGTCCTCCGACACAATCGTGCAAGGCACCGCGGTCAAGCCTGCAGCGGAAATCCGGTGAATCGACAACTCCAAGCTGTAACTAGAGAGGCTTAGGCTCGTGAGTAGAGAAAGCAGTGATCCATCTTCTCCACCATTTCTATTTGAGGGCTTGTGGAGCTTGCAGCCAATATGCATCCGAGTGAAGCTGCAAACGACGATTAGAGGAAGGAGGTGCCTTTTGCAAGGAACTCAAAGGCTCCTATGACTTCTTCAAGTTCATCCAATCGGATCTACCTCAAGTATGCCTTCCTCCATCTTACCAGGGCACTCAGGGCAAGGAGATTTAGACAATGATGATCGTCATTTCGCCCCTCACCCTGGCCATGCCCCCTGTGTTCTTACCTAGGTTAACACCACATTTTCTTCCCGTCTCAGTTGATGCGCGACATCACTCTCTGTGGTATCATTAGGTAGAACATCGATCATAGGCCCCTTCCCTTAAAACTACTTTGGATGTACCCATGTCCTCCACTGGTTGCTGACCTTTTGCATTTTCCACAACAAGATCATGGTTGAGGCACTCAAAGACTGGGATTTCCTCCAGCGTCCCCACCTTGTTAGCATTATATACATGTTCATTTCGAACCTGTCTCCATTCATGATTGTCTTTGGAAAAATAGTCTTTTGAGCACTGTGGAGAAATTGATACTGTGTATGGAGTGGAGTTACTGTAGGATTTGTTTTGGCGCAAGATGTATTATTTTTGGAACAGAGATGAACTTGTATCTTCCTAAGAAAATATTCTTAAAGGATATTTTAGATTAATAAACTATCCATCACTGACACAATATTTTGTGTAGTATATACAGAGTACTACACAAAAATCTTCATACAAATGCCTCTACAAAAGTTTTGGCAACATATAACACAATTGCAAAACAGTGAAAAAAATTGGAAGATTATATTGCACAACCCGTTACCATGCACTGTCCACAACAGTGGCTAGGGTCTCGCAAAGTTCATTTCGGTGTTGACAGGCTGACAAATTTTTATAACACTCTTTGACTCTTTTCATGTGCTCAAAATACAAAACTTTTCATTCTATAGATTTATTAATGTGCTCATGTGTTCTATTTCTCCCCTCCTTTTTTGGCAGGCCTTTGAGGAAAGCTTGCATCAAGAATATGTCCGACGGAGGTATCTTCCCTTTCACTGCACTAACACAACCTTTTTGTATATCTTTACATTGATTATTTAGTTGTAATAAGTGTGAGCATGGTAGAATATTTTGGATGAATTGGCGAAGCCTCTCTTATGCATATATCTCACCGATCATTAAAAAACCTCTTCCAATAGCCACCATATATACAATATGTTCACTTTTGTTCCCCTGCATCATCCGTGATGATTCACTACCCTACAAGTATTAATATGAAAGAGTACACTAGTTTCTGCCAAAAATCTACATTACAAATGCATACATAAACAAGAGATATTGCACTAATTTCACAAAGTTTAGAGGCGTCACAGAAACTTATTTGTCTA
This sequence comes from Colocasia esculenta, assembly GCA_014218235.1. Taxonomy (NCBI): domain Eukaryota; kingdom Viridiplantae; phylum Streptophyta; class Magnoliopsida; order Alismatales; family Araceae; genus Colocasia; species Colocasia esculenta. The sequence continues at coordinate 118,276,321 of CM024761.1, forward strand.
TATACAGTTCATTTCAGTACAATTGCATGAACAATGTACTTCGTTAGACATATCTACAAATTCATGTAACTTATATATGTTCTCCTACACTTTGACCATGTATGAAACTTATCTTTGATGTACATTACCCAAACATAGAACTTCTTCAATCCATTAGATTTTGTAGATGAAGGAGGTGCGAAAGGTCGGCGGCCGAACTGGGACACCCTTAGTGATCGCATCCTACTAGACCTAATGATAGACGAAATGCATAAGAAAAATTATGGGAGCGGAAATTTCAAAAATCATAGTTGGACTGTGATTGCTAAAGCTTTCAACGCCACTATCGGGGGTGACTACACTTGGTCCCAAGTGAAGGAGCGGTATAGAATTTGAAAAAAAAATTTGCTCTCTATGAAGAGCTTTTGCAGTTGACTGGTTGGGACTGTGATCCGACTACCCAAACTCCAATTCTGGGTTACGATGAGGCTTGGGAGGAAGCTTAGAGGGTAAGTAACAATACTTTCATAATGAGGCTTTTGTGTGAAGCAAAATCATGTTATGTACACTTTTATTAAGTTAAGTGTCTATAACTTTTTATAGGTGAACTCCAAACTCTCCACGATAAAGAGAAAACCATTTCCTGTTTTCGATCAAATGCAAATGCTTTGCAAAAATAGCATTGCCACAGGCATACAAGTAGAAGATGTACCCCAAAATACCAACGGGGGGAGGGCAAGGGAGACATCACCGCAGAGCCCAGACGTGGCCATTAACGAATTCTGCAATTCTATGCCAACTGCACCCGATGCTGAGGATGATATCATGCTTGACTTTACATTAGGGGACTCCCAAGAAAGGATGAATGTGTCTGCACGGCAAGAGACATAAACCAATAGATTTGAGAATTCACCAACGCCACAAAACAATGTCACGATACTTGATAGTATGGCGACCTCTCGAAGTAGGAGTAAAGGGAAAGGGAAAATTTTAGATAGAAAGAGTGGTATTTCAGCTCTGGAGAAGATAGCTGACATGAGTCGTGAGAGGAATGCAATGTTGTAAAAGGTATTCGCGAAAGAACTTGGCCAGGGATCAAACAATGTTTAGTCTAGTGGCCAAGAAATACCTTCCATACAGCAGGTTTATAGGGACCTCAGGGACATTCCAAACCTTCCCTACCGTGTTTATTTGAAGAGCATAAACCTATTTACGAATCCTAACATGAGGTTGGTTTTTTCTGCTATGAATGATGATGACAAAGTGGAGTGGTTGAAAATGATGACTTCAGATGCTTGATGACCTAGCTCGAAGGTGACAACCTTCCATTGTACTTCTTCTGCTTAGGATTAGTTTTATTACGTTTGTATTTGGTGTCTTTTGTCTTTTTATTACCTATGTACTTGTTTTATGTACTTTGAACTGGTGCTTACATAATGATTGGGTTGTTGTTGGTTGTCATTCTCTTGTAAGCCTTGATGGTTGTTGGTCTTTTTCTGAATCTTTTACTTTCTCACTAAACGCAAGGTTATGTTATTTTTTTAGTCTGTCATCAATGATCACTACTACGTTATCTTTTGTGAGGTATCAGCATAGGCATCATTTGTAATACATGTCGTGTGCAAGTAAAAGTTAATTTCTATGCCAAATAGCATTGTCGAATTTTTTTTGCTTATCTACAGCTCAGAGGTTGTTGCTAGCCGTTTTGCTGGAGGAGGAAGAAATGTATGATGTTGTACTTAATGTTGTTTGGGAAGAAATGGATTCACAACTGCAAATTCCATGAAGAATGATGAATACATCCGAACATACGGGGGAGATGTGGGTGAATAGCATTTTGACAGGGCATGAGAAACGTTGCTACAATATTTTCTGAGTGCATCCAGAGGTATTCACTAGTTTAAGGGCCTTGCTAGTCAACAAATCCCTAATAAGGGACTCACGTGATGTAAGTGCTAGCCAACAATTGGCCATGTTTTTATACGTTGTTGGCCATGGGGTCCAAACTGGTGTGTTGATGGAGCACTTTCAACACAACTCACAAGATAATCAGCCATTATGTAAACAAGCATGCATTTGCATTGGCCTCCTTGAAGGAGGAGTACATTTTACAACCGACACTCACCAATGATTGCCATCCTCACATTGCCAGGAATGAGTGATTTTACCCATACTTCAAGGTAATTTTTCTTCACTTACTTCTGATCAAATTATTGTATCACTTGCAATCTTTATTGAATAGAGTTTTAATTCTTACTTATTGGTTGTCAAGTGCAGAACGTCATAGGAGCTCTTAATGGAACTCATATCCCTGCAAATTTGTCGATTGAGGATCATCCTCGGTTTCGCAACCGCAAACAACAAATAACATAGAATGTGATGGCAGTTGTGTCCTTCGATGGTCTATTTGTATATGCTTGTGTTGGTTGGGAAGGGTCTGCTTCGGACATGAAGGTTTTGAGATGGGCAGTTTCAAGAGAAGAGTTGGTTGTGTCGACAGATAAGTATTACCTTGTGGATGCAGGATATGCAAATACTAGCACCTTCATTGCACCATATTGCGGTGTCTGATATCATATTTCATCATTTCGCCATCATGGAAATGCACCGTATGTGTAACGCCCCGACGCTGAATATTGGAGCGATATTACAGTTATTAAATAGTATCGAGCGATGAATAGACAACAAACCATTGCACAATTGGAATAATACCAAATAAACTCCAATCTTCATTAATACTTCATCAAACTCCATTACATTCACTAATCAGAGCCAAACTACGGCCCAGAGTACTTTATTCAAATTCAAACTATTACATAATGACTAACTAATGATTGTTTAACTAACTACTAATCAGCACGGGTTGACGAATGGGTCACTCTTGAGCATCATCCTCATTCCCTTCCTCATGAGTGTGGTAATCTCCATCAGACTCACTTGAAACACATGAAATAATAACGCAGGATGAGCGAATAATGCCCAGTAGGACTTAATATCTCATATGAACAAGCATGCTTTAAATGATTAATGTCTTAAATGGCAGGATAACTAGAGAGCATAGTCATGTAGAGCAAAGTAACACTAGCAAGAGAACGATAGCACTTGTACAAGGAGAATAGCACATCAAGTACCATAACGGATTGGCCATGTAACGATATAGCACATAAAGTTGCACAACGATGTAGTAGTAACGATAGCACTTGTATAGATAACACTTGCATTGATTGCACTGATTGATTGTCATAGATTAAATCTTGATAGTATAATGGCACTAGATGTATGCCGACATCCTGATCATTTTAACTCCCATGGGCAAATGGCACTTTTCGGGCGCTCCTCCTAGGACCAGATCGGGCCCTATTGCACTGGCATAGTCACATTTTTTATCTTAGACAATCATACAGATGGCCAAATAGAGTACCACGAATAGATGAGAATAGTAGATGAATAGACGAGAGTGTAGAGAGAAAGTGAACATATGAGAGTGTAAAGATAATAGATGAGATAGGGGTATAATCATAGAACAACGTTAAACAGTCGATAGTAACAGTTGCACAACACTAGGTCGGGTGTCGGCAATCAGGTAGAAGTCACATCCGTCCATTAGCTGTGCTATGACACAAGCTAGATGGTTCTGCGTGATCCCAAGGTAAGATGGAAAGACACTAAGGCCATTGAATCATGCTGATCCCTAAGGTGTAAAGGGATTTAAGGGTACAACCAGCTCGTCGACAATGGACGTGCACCAAAGACAAGGAGACTTACGGAGGCCTTGACAAGGAGTCCCTGGTCCTGTCAGGAGTATTCCCAACGGAGATGGGTCGGGCCGTTGCGATTTCAGAGAGGCAGCCCGACCCAGAAAAGGGGATCTGCCCTTTTTGGGTTTGGTCTTTCCCTCCCATGCATGATATAGTACACTTCTAAAATCGATATAAAATCGTACGATGATCCAAAAATTATGAAACTTATTTTAAATGAAAGTAGACTCGTAGATCTATCAACATGCATGACCAATTAGAAAATAGACAGGGTTTGTGCATGCTTTAACTAGGTAACATTTTAGTGACCTAAAACATGCATAATCATGGAAAATGATTTAATTAGCAAAGGATACACAATGGAAATTAGGGAAAATAGGGGCGTTTGAAAGCTAATAGCATGTAGTATTTATGAGAATATTTTCATGGCATGTGATTAAGTACATGCGTGGATTGAAAGCAAACTTGTATGTTCGGGTGCATGGTAAGGACCGAATTTAGAACATTTAATACTCCTTCATGGAGCCACAAAAATTAGGAAAACATAGGGCTTTCAAAGAGGGATGTGTGGGCTACCTATGGCCGAAGTTAGGTGATTTGTGCTTGAGAGATTGCCCACCTTTTCATGCTGTAAAGAAGACCTAGAGTTGATGACGACGAAGAAGAAGAAAACCCTTATTCCAAGCTCCTTCCTATCCTTACTCCTCGTCCTCAGCCTTCTCCCTTCATTCTCCAAAGTCCCAGCAACGAAATGGGACTTGGTAGGGACGAATTAGAGATGTATAGGGTGGTTTAAGAGTCCTTACTTTCTAAAACTCCTCCTTTCCTTTAAAACTCTGAATTTCCATCTTTATCACCCTATTTTCCTCCTTTATCTACCTAATAGGATTGGGGAGAGGGTTAATTTCGTGGGTAAAGGGTTAAGGTAAGTCTAAAACTCCTTTTTAGGATATATATGGGTCATTTAATATTTATCTTAACCATTTTACTAATTATTACTATTTTTAGTACGAATTTCACTTAATTATCTCCCATCCCATGATGGGCTCTTCACATTTGGGCCCATTCTATTTTGTTTGGACCACTAGTACAACCCATTCGTAATTTAGCTTAATGGGTTTTTGATTTAATTCCCTTTATTTCAATTTAATCCTCCTTTATTCTAATTTAATTCTATTTATCACATTTTCTCATTTATTTTAATTAATACTATTTATCATTATTTAAAAATCAGAGTTACTACAGTATGAGAACAAAAAGGACAAGTTCAACCATAGACATGCTCAACTTTGAAATTGTGTGGAACGAGCATTTGTAGTTCTCAAGATGAGGTTCCAAACAATTCGTGAGGGAAACATGTATCCATTTTCTACCCAAAAGAAGATCATCTTTGCTTGTCTTGTGATACACAGCATTGTTCGTCGAGAATATGGATATGATGATTTCTTCAATCATGCCTTGGATGAACATAGGTGTGAGGATGATGCTGTGGATGATGAGGTTCCGATTGGAATAAACCTCGATGCAACGGCGGTAGCAACTGGGCGTGCCGTTAGAGAAGCAATTGATGACGAACTGTGGGATGTGGGCAATGCTTAAGATGTTGTATTTGAATATGGTCTTACTTCAAATTCCACTATGTTGTATTAACTTAAACCCAGACAATTTTAAATGTTACTTGCTATGTTGTATCAGTTGAGCAGATTGGAACAAGGCTTCTATAGCAAATTAAACACTTATTAATGGGATATTGTTCTTATGAAGGAAGTCTTATATGGATTCAATGGATTCATAGCCGACACCCGGACCCCCGGCTCCCACCAAGGATCCGACCATCGGCACCGCCACCCATGGGCCCGGAGACCCGGAAGGGATAACAGACCAGTCTAACAAGATATGTAACGGGAGTAAGTAACAACAACAACACTAAAAAGTACTAACAAGTGAAGGAAAAGCATCCAACATAGAGTACAAGTCTAGTACAGTCCCAAAGTAAGCAAAGTACAAGTGCATAAAGTAAAGGGGACAACAGATCCCTTAGGGGCATACCTCGACGGTGATGTACCAAGTAAGAGGGAACACTGCTCACGGAAGACACCGTCTACTACGGCCCCCTCTCCTCAGCCGCCATGGAGGGTGCTGCTGTAAAGCCTCACCTGTAAAGGAGGGAATGAGCTTCACGAAGAAGCCCAGTAGGGACTACCAATCTCCCACTAGTTCTAACAGCAGAATAGATCTATATGTGTATAAATTAAATAAAGTAAGTAAATCTATTCTACTAACAGAGTAAGTGCGGAAGCGTAAAGTAACTACACAGTCAACGATCTAATCTAAACGTCAGGACCGGAAAACCCGTGTAAACCACGGCACTGGGAAGAACCCAAGGCTGTAAACATAGACAGTAAACAACTGCCTAGACAAAGGCACTAGACACATAACCACTACACTAGTCGACCGGTTAGGTGAGCCATGTGCCTTACCCTCGACTGATAGTCCATATCTAGCACCTCCAGGTAACGATAACAACCTCTCTCGTGGACAAGCCCTCAAGTGCCTAGCACTGGGCGAAAGACTAGAGTAGGACTGTGCTAGGAAATAGTACAGGTGCCAAGAAAATAGAGTCACAGCAGAAGGAAAACTCCTAACAGGTCGCTAAGCCACTCTCTATCTGAGAAGGTGACACAAGGGCTGTCGTCACCAGAAGGCGACACCCTGTATGTCGCTACCTAGATCAGAAGGCGACAAGGAACCTGTCGCGATCAGGTCGCGACAAGGGCGTTGTCGCGACCACAGCCAGAGGTCTAGGTGACCACCTGAGACCTCCCACAACACACGGTGACAACAGGCATGAAGGCGATGGTCACCCTGTCTCGACTAGAATGCGATAGGGTGTGCGCCGCTTTCAACCACCAGAAGGCGACGTATTGGGCTGTCGCGATCCAGTTCACGACACTAAATGTGTCACGACCACAGACATACCATGCACCTCAAATCCGGAAACTACAAGGGGAGGGGAGCATGGAGATGATGTAAACAGGTAAATAGGGTTCAAACCACCCTTATCCACACCCATGCATGCCAAGGAAGTGATTCTACACTCAAAAACCTCACATGTAAGCATGATAGGTCACTCATACCCCACCCCCATTCCAATCTCAACCAAGCCAAACAAGCATTCCATAAGAACCACAATCACTCATGCACCCCTAGCATGAGTTTCTAAGGCTTGGAGAAGGGGATTGATAGAAATAGAGGGAAGGCAAGGAGTCCCTACCTCAAAATGAAGAGCCAACCCATTGGGGTCTTCTTGTGTGTATGACCACCTCCTCCTCGCTCCAAGCTCCAAGCTTACGCCGTCCATGAGAAAGGATCGTCCTCCTACAAGTCGATGGAGAGGATCAACACGAGGAAGAATGCCCCAGTCGGAGGAGAGCACCACACCGAGAAGGGGAACCCCAACCCAAACACAAGGGCAACACACACACACCTCACAAGCCACCTAACTCTCCCCCAAGATCTCCACGGAGCAACCAGCAGCAGAGGGTCGGAGGAGAGGAGAACCTGCCGAAAGGGGGAAGAAGGAGGCTGTTCTGTGGCCTGTGCCCATTAAGCCTCGGAGTTGACCTGTCGTGTTCACTTACTAAATGAGACGGCCAACCTGTCGCGATCCCATGGTCCTGGTCAAACTTGACCAACAGAACGCCATGTGTGAAACTCACAGACCTGACAACCTGAATGTGACGCCTGACATGTCGCCTTCACGATGTCAGGGGTTGACACTTGTCCCAACTGTCCCGACAGCAAGACGAAAAAACTACATGCTGTGGTCAGAGGGATGAACGCGACAACATGCATGTCGCATTCACAACAAGAACGCGACAACCACCTTGTCGCCTTCAGAAGGCGACGGCCCGATGCGTCGTGATCTTCAGCAGAAGGTGGCTGACCACAAGAGGGAGGATGTTACAACCGCTATCTTCATCCTTTATGCATATGGACAGCCCAAGCTCATGCCTACAATCCAAGTAGTTGCTGACAAATTGTGGGCTATGGGCAATGTATAAGATTATGTATATGTGTTACATGTATTTCCAATTTCTTTCAGTTAAAATTATTACTTTCAGAAGTGTACACAAACAATGTCGTATCAGTTTAACGTATTATTTGTGTTGAACATGATGTTTAAGATGAAGTTTATCCCTTCTAAAGTTCTACTTAAACTTTGTTCATGTACTTAAAGAAGCTTGCAGATTGTGTTTCCCCTTTTTTATTTGTTGTGATATTCTTTTTTGTAATTTCATCCCACTGTTCTATTTTGGAGACTTGCCGACTTCAGATATGTGTAATATATCAATGCGTTCATGCATTTTGTATTTGGTTGTGCAGGTCACTATAGATATGTGTAACATATCATTGTGGATGCAATTAGTTGCCCATAATGAGGGCATTATGGTTATGCAGCTTTCTCAAAGTTATATCATTGTGGATGCAATTAGTTGCCCATACTTGATTTTCAGACATTGATATATGTTGGACATTTGCTTTGAATGGTTTCATTATCTTGATTACCACTTCCTTTTGGATTGAGACATGGATGCTTTCTAGCAATTATAAACATTGCTTACATGTGGAAATGGATTTTTAAAATAAGATTAAAATCTTAATTCTTTTAATCATGTTTCTCTTATTCTCATGGATGCATATTGCAAATCCAAGTCCCATCGAATGCTGCTCGAGCAAGGGTGATGTGAGATGAATCAACAATCGCATAGCGCATGCGTGCTAGTCACCGAAGTGACAACATGTGTTCTGCCTCCGAGAGCCGAAGGACTTTAGGTCTATTGTGTGCACCGTTTGACTTTGTCAAACAAAAGTGAAGATCGGGTCGGGACCAAGATCCTGCCGTTGCCTAAGCGTAACGACGTTAATTACATCTCTTTAAAAGAGAAAACCCTTGATTAATTGCCAGAATAGAAGGTCTTGTGGCCTAAACGGGACATCCGATAAAAGGCACAGAATGAAACCACAAAATTGCAGTTAAATTTGCAAGAGAGTTAAATGTGCGTGTGTGCTATTCGTCTTTTAAGGTCAATTTGCATGCTTATTCATTTATTATCTTTTTCTTTGTTTAGTCATGGAATAGCTTTTAACATGCTTTTGATTGTTATGGCTCTTTTCGTGATTTGAAGTCATTTAGTCATTGCATGCTCAATTGGTGACAAGCACAACTCATTCTGCAAGGGTAGATAACCCATTCTGCAAGGCAAACAACCCATTCGGCAAGGCAAATACAGTTCATTTGATTCAGCAGACAAAACGATTCGACGGCCAAACCTATTTGGCAAGGCAAAATGATTCTGCAGGGGGGAATCGGCAGCTAGACCCATTCTGTAGGGGCGAATCGGCAGCTAGACCCATTCTGTAGGGGCGAATCGGCAGCCAAACCCATTCTGTAGGGGTGAATCGGCAGCCAGACCCATTCTGCAGGGGCGGATCAGCAGCTAAACTCATTCTGCAGGGCAAACTGATTCTGCAAGGGCGAATCGACAACCAAACCCATTTTGCAGGGGCGAATCGACAGCTAAACCCATTTTGCAGGGCAAACTAATTCTGCAGGGGTGAATCGGCAGCCAAACCCATTCTGCAGGGGTGAATCGGCATGGGTTCTGTTCAAATGAATCGGTAGGAGACCCTGCAGAATCACTTGGCTCTTGGAAAAAAACATTTTGCAGGGTACCCTGCCGGATCATCACAATGTTCAAGCCTAAGTGATTCGGCAGCCCTATATGGACACGATTCTCAAAACCCATGAGGAATCTGAGCATCCAATTTGGGGGACAGAACCTTTGACACATATGGACACCACTCATGAGCTCAAACAGGGTCCAGGTATTGATTACCTAACCCTTGATGTTGAAAGTCCCATGGAAAAGTGATTCTACAACCCTATTTGGGCACGGTTCTGAAAATCTGTGAGGGATCTGAGCGTCCAATCGGGCGGACAGAACATTCACTCCATAAGGAACCAATTTATAAGCTTGAACCGGGCCTAGATATTGGTTATCCAACCCTTTGTGTTCAAAGCTACATGGAAAAGTGATTATGCAGCCCTATTTGGACGTGGTTCTCAAAATCCACGAGGGATCTGAGTGTCCAATTTGGGGGACAAAACCTTTAACATATAAGGAACCAATTTATAAGCTTGAACCGGACCCAGATATTGATTATCCAGCCCTTTGTGTTCAAAGCCACATGAAAAAGTGATTTTGCAGCCCTATTTGGATGTGGTTCTCAAAATCCATGAGGGATCTGAGCGTCCCATTTGGGGGACAGAACCTTCAACACATATAGACACTGTCCATGAGCTCAAACAGGGCCCAGGTATCGATTACCTGACCCTTGATGTTCAAAACCTCATGAAAAAGTGAATCTGCAACTCTATTTGGACACGGTTCTCAAAATCCGTGAGGGATTTGAGCGTCCAATCGGGAGGACAGAACATTCAGTCCATAAGGAACCAATTTATAAGCTTGAACCAGGCCTAGATATTGGTTATCCAACCCTTGTGTTCAAAGCTACATGGAAAAGTGATTCTGCAGCCCTATTTGGATCTGGTTCTCAAAATGCATGAGGGATCTGAGTGTCTAATTTAGGGGACAGAACCTTCAACATATGAGGAACCAATTTATAAGCTTGAACTGGACCCAGATATTGTTTATCCAGCCCTTTGTGTTCAAAGCCACATGAAAAAGTGATTCTGCAGCCCTATTTGGACACGGTTCTCAAAATCCATGATGGATCTGAGCGTCCAATTGGGGGGACAGAACCTTCAACACATATAGACACTGTCCATGAGCTCGAACAGGGCCCAGGTATCGATTACCTGGCCCTTGATGTTCAAAACCTCATGAAAAAGTGAATCTGCAACCCTATTTGGACATGGTTCTCAAAATCCGTGAGGGATTTGAGCGTCCAATAGGAAGGATAGAACATTCAGTCCATAAGGAACCAATTTATAAGCTTGAACCGGGCCTAGATATTGGTTATCCAACCCTTTGTGTTCAAAGCTACATGGAAAAGTGATTCTGCAGCCCTATTTGGATGTGGTTCTCAAAATCCATGAGGGATCTGAGCGTCCAATTTGGGGGACAGAACCTTCAACATATGAGGAACCAATTTATAAGCTTGAACCGGACCCAGATATTGTTTATCCAGGCCTTTGTGTTCAAAGCCACATGAAAAAGTGATTCTGCAGCCATATTTGGACACGGTTCTCAAGATCCATGATGGATCTGAGCGTCCAATTGGGGGGACAGAACCTTCAACACATATAGACACTTTCCATGAGCTCGAACAGGGCCCAGGTATCGATTACCTGACCCTTGATGTTCAAAACTTCATGAAAAAGTGAATCTGCAGCCTGGAACATGTAATCACGGGGTTGTGCACCCCCCCAAAACATGCAAACATGTATTCAATATAAGGGCATGGAAAAGAGGATGTGATCGCCACCTAACTAGTTGCCTAAAGATAAGGACTAAACAGGCTAACTAAGCTACGAAAAGGAAAGAGGACAGAAGGATTTACTGATATCGCGACGGGGGACCCCGCCGTGATGGAGCTGATGTCGCGACGCTCGCGCAGGACGCATCTTACTGTCGCGTCGCTCCCGTCCGTCGGGTCCTCTGTAGCACCCCGGAAATTTTAATTGCATAAAAAATTCAAAATAAATAGAAATAAATAATTCCATAATACCAGAGTATTTAAACATATGTATCATCATCGTATGTTCTAAAAACACATCGGAAAATTCCGTAAAAATTATAAATCAACCCTAAACCTTATTACTAAATGTTTCACACAGAAATTTGTGCCAAGCAAATGGGATTAGCCAAGTTTAAAGTGTTTCGCGACTTATTATCGTAATCATGAATAAGTCGGAAAATCATATCACACATACTTGGATGATTCATACAATTAAATAAAAATCATATACGGACTTCAAATAATATCCTCTAATGACTCATCAAGAAATTTGGGTCAATAAAAATCATTTGGCTAGGTTTAAGAGTTAAGGTGACCGATATCCAATTAGGAAACAAGTCGAAAACCGTTAACACTGAAATACGACGTAATCATAAATATAAAATAAAATGTTAGAGAGACTTCTAACATTATATATTAATGACCCAATATCATAAGGGCTAATGGACATCACTTGGCCAAAAATCAAATGAAATAAGAAAATACATAGAAATTCGCAACTTTAAATAAGCTGAAATTAGGAAGAGGTAATTAGAATGGAATTGGGAAGAGAAACTGCAATCTTGGCAACTCAAATTCGTGCTTAACTATGGTGGGAGGTTTTCTAAAGCCTCACACACTCAAAAGGACGAGGAAATCCTCAAAAATAGAACTAACATGTCAAAACTGCAACTTAGCTTTCCTAGTCACAATAGGACTCCTAAACACCATGGTTGCTTAAATACTCTTCACCAAACCTTAGGGATGCGTTTTAGAACTTGCTGGGGTCGTGTGGAGGAGCTCTTGGTGGTGAGGAGCTGTGGAACGACCACAAGAAGCTCATCTTCTTCCCCTTCCGTCTGCTGCGACCTGCACAAACCGTCCACTTGAAGTCGACCAAAGGTGAGTCAAACCATAACCAAAACTTGCAAGGCCTATACCCTGGAAATAGGGTCGAGTCTACATTCTAACCCAAGTGGAATTCCCAAATTCCATGTAGTATACACGGAGTATAAGTGTTCTCCTCCAAGTGGTCTGAACACGGGTTTTCTGGAAAACGGGACTTCTCAACCCAGAAGGTAGGTTTCTCGGGCCAAACCTTAACATATCCTATACCAATGTGTAGAGCATCAAGTTAACTTTCGTTTCCCACTGGTTCATCGAATTTCAATGAGTAGATTTGAATATAAGTGTTTTCCAAAGTCGCGCACTGTTAGGGCTTTTCCCGTTCTATATATGTTGCATTTGATTCAAGACCGAATTAGAGCAAACCCAGTACATTAACGTTTTCTACTAGTTGTCCTCGTCATGTCTTGTGTTGAACATTTGTCTAAATGTCAATAGTTAGAGAGTTATAGGCATGGTAAGAGGGTCGCTGCATGATACTACGTTTTCAGGTTCACTTGGTTTTACGTTTGTGTTTGACTTGATTAAAGCCTGTCGAAACCATCCTTGTTTTCTAATTCCAATTTACTGGAAGCACCCGCATGTCTAGGTTGGTTTAAAAATAGTTTCGTGATTTTCTTGCACTGTACAATTGTTCTAATTTTAGAACAACCCTGTGTCAAAATAGGAAAGTCTGGTCCGCAATCCAAAGCATGTCCTTTCTCTGTCGGATTCAGGCGCAGACCCTGTGAACGCGACGGCCCGATAGGCCGCGTTCTGAGGTCTTGTCGCGACAGCATACCCGTCGCGTTCTGAACGCGACGAGCGCGTCGTCGCTATCTCTCTACCTGATCTGACTGCCTCGTCGCGTTCTGTACATACCCTTGTCGCGTTCTGTCCCGACCCCGTCACGACCCTTACTGGGGTGCGTCGCGTTCTCAGAATTTTGCATGAAACCCCACTTATTTCTTTTGCAAAACTTACCGCTATACCCGAGGTCTGTTTAACATGGTGTTTAATGTGTAAATTGCATATTTTGGTCTGGTCATACATGATGGTTATTTAATGGCTTAAAAGTGGTTAACTCATTAAAAACTATAATTACATGAACAGTATTCTAATATTCTCTTAATGACTTGATCATTCATGAAACTTGTGATTTGCTCTTGTTACTGTTCTAGCTTGATTAAAATGATAATTATTATCTTAAAATCTTGCAAACCCATGTGTAGTTAAACGCATTGCTCATTGCATGCCATTATGATTAAGTGTTTTCCGCGAGTTTGAGATCGATGGATTGTGAATTGACAAGCGTACCCACTACACACTGCACTTCTAGGCAGCCCTTTCTTGGGGATTTGGAAGCTCTCTACTGGTCATTCCGAATCGGTAGACTAGTGACCTTTTCTCTAAGACCTTGTAAGTCTCCTCTGCCCATGGATTTCCCACATGGCCGACGAGCAGGTTGTACCATGAAGTACCAATAAGTTAGCGTGCACTCCTTTCTCTTCTTGTTCTCGTGAGTGTGATTTACAATCTAGACTAAAGCATTAACGTAAAGATGGAACTACTATAAACGTACCTTATGCTGCCAAATTTATCTCTTGACCATTGTTCTCATGAAATCATGTTCATTTACTGTACTTTCTCTCATCATCATCATGAACATGACAACATTACATTGCGTACAGTGAAAACTCTCATTGGCCATTGTTAATGACCGTGGGTATGTACATTTAAAATTTAAGTGAGATGCTGACGGGCACGGCGAGTGTCCAAGGGCTCCAGTCTAGCCCCAATGACAGAGAGTCATAAATATATGTTAACATGGGGTATAATGATTACTGGGTTGCATCTGCGTTGGGAGTCGTGCGTGTCGTGTTGAATGATAGATACAATAACCACCTACACGTGTCCTAGTGTACATTCTTGATGGATCTTTTCTTGGTGTACATTAGTGTCTACGTGCCTGATTAGTGTTACATTATCGTACTCGTGCGTGCTTGCTTGCCTGCGTGATATGACCATCCTGCATTTAATGCAAATAGTGATATCTTGCATTCTTGAAAGCTATTGACATCAAGTGAAATCTTGCATGCTTGTACAAAGTGATCTATTGCTAGTTCTATCTTGTTATATCCTTCTAGATCTCGTTCTATCATGATCACTCTATCTAGCTTGTTTCATGTATCGTGTTTTAACGAGTTTTATTCATACATGATATCATGACATTCATTGTGCTTACCTAGTTCTAAATTGCTAATCATTTATATCATTGCCCGCACATTGTGATATAATCCTACTGGGCTAGTTTGCTCATCCCCTACTTTTACCCAATCTAGGTGACTATGAAGTTCAAGAGGAAGAGCAAGTCGAGGATGGGAATGCGTCTGAGTGATGAGCGTTCCAATTATGAGTCTATCTATTAGTTATTTTGAGTGTTAGAACAATGTAGTAGGAAGTGAGGTATTATGACTTTTGCTTTTATTGAGGCTTAGTCCTGTAATAGTTTCCATTTGGAATACAAAGACTTGAGATTTGAATAAAAGATTAGTTGAGTTCAATATTTGGGCCCTATGATGATGTATGTATTATACATTTAGTGCGTGCTAGCTAGAGGCTTATTTGTCATTGTTCACGTCTCGGGATATCGACTCGAATGTTCCGCACTAATAATATCCGCTGCGTAATTCTCGGGACGTGAAGGTTTAGTGGTATCAGAGCCTAGGAATACCAAATAGGATATTGTCTCTGGATTAGGAGATACCTATGGAACCTAGGTCATGGAAATTAAATACAGTACCTGGTGAGAAGGGTAGAGACTGGGAATTGTTAGCAAGAATTAAAACACTCTACCCATAACTCTGATAATATATCTAGAGACATTAATTGGTTTTATCCTTTTCTCAAGAAACTTCATAACTTACACTCAAATACAATGGCTCACAACCAGGGCAAGCTAGCAAACCGTGGTTGGATTGACTCGGGCTTTACAAAATGGGGTTCATGCTAGAAATCAGCTGTGCTGCTGCTAGGAATGGAGCGGGTGATTTACACAGCAACTTTAGGAGTTTGAACCCTCCTCGCTTCTCTAGATCCCCTGATCCGGACGAGACAGAGAACTGGAGGAAGAAATAGAAAGGATCTTTCAAGTAATGCAATGCACCAATAGGGAGAAAGTGGTACTGGCCACTTTTCAATTTACTAAGGATACCCGAGCATGGTGGAAGGCCACACGGCCCTCTGCTTAGTATAGTTGACCTAGATGGGCAGGTTTTCTAGAGATCTTTCGAGGAAAATACTTCTATAAAAGAGTTAAGGAAAGGAAGGTGGCAGAGTTTGCCGCACTAAAACAGAAAGGAATAATCTAGTAACTATACCATAGTCATCTGGTGGATTAAGATGGAGTTATAACAACCATGGATGAAACAAGAGTGGAAGGAACCAAATGAATAGTTAGGTGGCCATATGTGTAGATGATGGACTAGCATCCACGATGCGGAAACAAGTTAGTAGAATAAATCCGAAACAACCTCAAGGGTCATACTATCAAAAGACAGTAACGATCTATGAATTGGGGACCAAATTCTCTAAGTGGGGAGGGTGTAGCACCCCAGAAATTTTAATTACATAAAAAATGAAAATAAATAGAAATAAATAATTTCCATAATACAAGTATTTAAACATACGTATCATCATCGTATGTTCTAAAACACATCGAAAAATTCCATAAAAATTATAAATCAACCCTAAACATTATTACTAAATGTTTCACAAAGAAATTGTGCCAAGAAAAATGGGATTAGCCAGTTAAAGTGTTTCACGACTTATATCGCAATTCATGATAAGTCAGAAAATCATTATCAACATACTGGATGAGTCATAAAATTAAATAAAAATCATATACGACTTCAATAATATCCTCTAATGACTCATCAAGAAATTTGGGTCAATAAAAACATTGGGCTAGGTTTAAGAGTTAAGGTGACCGATATCCAAATTACGAAACAAGTCGGAAAACCGTTAACACGGAAATACGACGTAATCATAATTAAATAAAATGTTGGAGAGACTTCTAATATTATATATTAATGACCAATATCATAATTGGGCTAATGGACATCACTTGGCCCAAAATCAAATGAAACAAGAAAATACATAGAAATTCGTAACTTAAATAAGCTGAAATTAGGAAGAGGTAATTAGAAGGAATTGGGAAGAGAACTTGCAATATTGGCAACCAAAATTCGTGCTTAACTATGGTGGGAGGTTTCCTAAGCCCACACACTCAAAGGGAGGAGAAATCCGCAAAAATAGGAAACTAACATGTCAAAACCGCAACTTAGCTTTCCTAGCCACAATAGGACTCCTAAAAACCATAGTTTCTTAAAATACTCTTCACAAACCTTAGGGATGCGTTTTAGAACTTGCTGGGGTCGTGTGGAGGAGCTCTTGGTGGCTGAGGAGCTGTGGACGACCACAAGAAGCTCATCTTCTTCCCCTTCTCGTCTGCTGCAACCTGCACAAACCGTCCACTTGAGTCGACCAAAGGTGAGTCAAACCATAACCAAACTTGCAAGGCCTAATACCCCTGGAAATAGGGTCGAGTCTACGTTCTAACCAAGTGGAATGCCCAAATTCTATGTAGTATACGGAGTATTAGCGTTCTCCTCCAAGTGGTCTGAACACACATTTTCTGGAAAAACAGGACTTCTTCAACCCAGAAGGTAGGTTTTCTCAGGCCAAACCTTAACATATCCTATACCAATGTGTATATCATCAAGTAACTTTTGTTGCCCACTGGTTCATCAAATTTCAATAAGTAGATGTTGATTATAAGCGTTTGCCAAAGTCGCGCACTGTTAGGGCTTTTCCCTTCTACATATGTTACATGTGATTCAAGACCGAATTAGAGCAAACCCACAACATGAAAGTTTTCTACTAGTGTCCTCGTCATGTCTTGTATTGAATGTTTATTAAATGTCAATAGTTAGAGAGTTTATAAGCATTGTAAGAAGGTCGCTGCATGATACTATGTTTTAGGGTGCACTTGGTTTATGTTTGTGTTTGACTTGATTAAAGCCTGTCGAAACCATCTTGTTTTCTAATTCTGATTACTGAAGCACCCTTGCATGTCTAGGTTGGTTTAAAACTAGTTTCGTTATTTTCATGCACTGTACAATGTGTTCTTAATTTAGAACAACCCTGTATCAAAATAGGAAAAGTCTGGTCCGCAATCCAAAGCACTATCCTTTCTCTGTCAGATTCAAGCGCAGACCCTGTGAACATGACGGCCCGATAGGCCGCGTTCTGAGGTCTTGTCGCGACAGCATACCCGTCGCGTTCTGAACGCGACGAGCGCGCCGTCACTATCTCTCTGCCTGATCTAACTGCCTCGTCGCGTTCTGTACATACCCTTGTCGCGTTCTGTCCGACCCCGTCACGACCCTTACTGGGGTGCGTCGCGTTCTCAGAATTATGCATGAAACCCCACTTATTTCTTTTGCCAAACTTACCGCTATACCCGAGGTCTGTTAACATGGTGTTTAATGTGTAAATTGCATATTTTTTATCTGGTCATTACATGATGGTTATTTAATGGCTTAAAAGTGGGTTACCCATTTAAAAACTATAATTCATGAACACTATTCTATTATTCTCTTAATGACTGATCATTCATGAAACTTGTGATTCGCTCTTGTTACTGTTCTAGCTTGATTAAAATGATAATTATTATCTTAAAATCTTGCAAACCCATGTAGTATTAAACGCATGTTCATTGCATGCCATTACGATTAAGTGTTTCCGCGAGTTTGAGATCGATGGATTGTGAATTGACAAGCGTACATCACTACACACTTGCACTTCTAGGCAGCCCTTCTTGGGGATTGGAAGGCTCTACTGGTCATTCCGAATCGGTAGACTAGTGACCTTTTCTCTAAGACCTCTGTAAGTCTCCTCTGACCATGGATTCCACATGGCCGACGAGCAGGTTGTACCATTGAAGTACCAAGAAGTTAGCATGCACTCCTTCTCTTCTTGTTCTCGTAAGTGTGATTTACAATCTAGACTAAAGCCATTAACGTAAAGATGGAACTAAAGTATAAATCGTACCGTTATGCTGCCAAATTTATCTCTTGACCATTGTTCTCATGAAATCATGTTCAATTTACTGTTACTTGCTCTCATCCTCATCATGAACATGACATACACATAGTACATTTGAAACTCTCATTGGCCATTGTAATGACTGTGTGTATCTACATTTAAATTTAAGTGAGATGTGACCGGGCACGGCGAATGTCCAAGGGCTCCAGTCTAGCCCCAATGACGGAGAGTCATAAATATACTGATAACCATGGGTATAAGATTACTGGCGTTGCATCTGCGCTGGGAGTCGTGCGTGTCGTGTTTGTGATAGATACAATAACCAATACACGTGTCCTAGGTACATTCTTGATGGATCTTTTCTTGGTGTCACATGTGTCTCGTGCCTGATTAGGTTACATTATCATGATCGTGCGTGCTTGCTTGCTTGCGTGATATGGCCATCCTGCTTTAATGCAAATGTGATATCTTGCGTTCTTGAAAGCTATTGACATCAAGTGAAATCTTGCATGCTTGTACAAAGTGATCTATTGCTAGTTCTATCTTGTTATATCCTTCTAGATCTCGTTCTATCATGATCTCTCTATCTAGCTTGTTTCATGTATCATGTTTTAACGAGTTTTATTCATACATGCATATCAGACATTCAGCGTGCTTACCTAGTCTAAATTGCTAATCACTTATCTCATTGCCCGCACATTGAGATATAAATCCTATGGCTAGTTTGCTCATCCCCTACTTTTACCCAATCTAGGTGACTATGAAGTTCAAGAGGAAGAGCAAGTCGAGGATGGGAATGCGTCCGAGTGGTGAGCATTCCAATTATGAGTCTATCTATAGTTAGTTATTTTGTGTGTTAGAACAATGTAGTAGGAAGTGAGGTATTATGTACTTTTGCTTTTATTGAGGCTTAGTCCTGTAAT